>OV656873.1:21496589-22109346 GCA_927399465.1 Sarcophaga caerulescens
ACCTACAGATGATCAAAAGAAGTTCTTTTTTCATAAATTTTTTTTCTGCGTGCTTTATGCCATGGACCCACACAAATTTAAGGACTTACAATGTGTGTTTGATGTTACAACGTGGTTTTGGTGTTGGGAATTTTTTTGGTTTTTTTTCGTAACAGAGTTCTAGTCAAGCATGACACATGCCTTTGCCTGAGAGGTGGCAAAGCAAAAAAGTGTTGGTAACAACAATTTTTTTCCCTTTTTTTCCTATTTTTTTAGAGTAAAAAGTGGGAACGGGTTAGAGTTTTGGTTTTCGTGTACAGGCCATGTGATAAAGGTTACTTCTGGTTTAAATGGTTGGTTGGTTTGAGTGAAAAAGGTTTTCATATTTTGTTTTTCTAATATTTTTTAGTGTGTTTGTAACAAGTCTTTTGCCACAACACTTGCCGTACCCGCACAAAAGCCACACCACTCAAACTCAAACTCAGCCTTCATAGAGCCACGACCATGGCAGGAGGCGCGCAGTTTGTGGTTTTGTACCGTTCGTTTTGTTGTTGCCATCATGTATATGAGCGGGATTAGCTGTTTCAATTTCTCTTTCTATTTTTTTTCTACTTGTTTCAAAAATACTTTTATTTTCTTTTTTATTTTTTGGTTTGGTTTGAGCTAAAATCGCAAAATAATGTTAATTAAAAAATCCTATGGTCTCTCCACATTTCAATAACATTGCCTCTGGTGGTGGCATTTACTTTGGGTCGTGTAAACGTAAAGAAGCATTATTTTGGTTCGCTTTGTTGCACGCCTTTGCTAATTTGTCAAAGGATTAATAAGTTGTCGCTTGATCTACAAAATTAATAGAATAATTAAAACCACGAACACATTGTTGCTGTTGTTGTTGTTCTTCATAAAATTAATTCAAAACTTTTTAAAAGGAATTCTCAAACAATAATCCAAAATTTTTTTAAATATTATTACGAAAATAAAAAAAATCTAGATACTGTTGTTTTGCTTTTACATCGCTTAACACTAAAATTATAAACAAAGGCCTCCAAAAACAAAACAATGCTGTAAACAAACCTGTTTACGAATTATCGTACTGCTTAATATAACAACAAACACCAGCATAAAAAAATTTTAAACAAGTAAACAAAAATCAACAAACAATACTACAAGAATAAATGTAAACAAAATACACAAACAACACTAATGAATGTAAACAACGATGTTTACATTTATAGAGATATCGAGAAGAAAAAGTAACGAACATTCGCCTTCAAGGACATTCATCAGACTGTTTATGTTGCCATAAAAAAGGCAAGACAAAGCAGGCGAGTGAGTTAGTGAAGTACAGTCAGCCTTGTGTGAAGATGCGGTACGTTTGGAGAGAGTAATCCTGGTTTGAAGATGTCCGTTACAAAGATCTGCCGAATAATTGCCTAATTGTTACTGTTAATGGAAAGGGTATAATAGGAAGGAATAGCAAACAAAGCAATTGTTGTTGTTTAGATAAAGTTGTGAACAGTGGCACACAGAATGGTGCGAATAATAAACAATTTTAATTAAAACTAAACAC
Organism: Sarcophaga caerulescens; assembly: GCA_927399465.1. Taxonomy (NCBI): domain Eukaryota; kingdom Metazoa; phylum Arthropoda; class Insecta; order Diptera; family Sarcophagidae; genus Sarcophaga; species Sarcophaga caerulescens. The sequence continues at coordinate 21,498,139 of OV656873.1, forward strand.
AAATTTATTTTTATTTTATTTGCATTCGATTGCATTCGACGAGCTCATATTTTAAACATTTTTAAAAGGTAAAAACGTAACAATATTAAGCATCCTTCTTTAGATTTTAAGCAGACTATTCAAGTGCCTTCAGTGTCTGCATTATTCAGCCTTTAGCCGTCAATTAAGGACTAAGGACTTTAGTGGAATTCCCAAAGTTGAGAATTTATCTGAGAGTTCGTTGGTTGTGCGACGTCTATTCACATCTGCTCTTCAGTTAAGTGGAAAAGCACTGTATTCTGGTATCCATTTTATATGGCCAACGTATCATTGAGATATCTGTGACAGTTATAGACCATTTTGGAGTTCATTATGTTGGGATTTAGTGCCTTGATAGTCATAGGTCACCGTAGTCTAGAAAATTGTTTATTGGCTGTGTTGGTCAGACCTTACAAAAACAGTGAAATCTAAGCAAATATTTCTTCGCCGACTTCCTCTCAGTAGTCAAACAATCTGAGATTAAATAAAATTGTAATGAATAGTTTCTCTGCCGTTCGGAGTCGACCTTAAACTGTTGGTCCCTCCTTAGATAAAAACTAACACATACAACATTGGTGGTGTGAGAAGCTAGATTGTAATCCTGACTAAAGGGTTCTAATGACCAATTATGTGAATAAGTAAGATAGCCGACTGGCTATAAGCAAGTCTAATTGCCATATACTGAGTTCTGGAAGAAAAATTACCTCTCACAGTCCCATTCAATTTGAAACCGTGTTAGTTGGATGTTCATTGCTCCCATAGAAGTTAAAGGCAAGAGACATTAGAGTCCAAGGCATTTAAATGGGACAAGTTATTATCAGTTGAGTTAGAGCGGTTGTAACAGTGTTAAGTGCTTTAATCATAAAAAAATTGGTCATTAGAAGTCATATGAAAGAGGAAGGCGTTACAGAATGAAGAATCACTTACGGCACGTGATGCGAACACTTGTAGTGACAGAATATAGAAAAAAACCGAAAAATAACTGTCAGTCTGACAGCAAAAAGAGATTGACAAACATGGCAAATTATACTCTTTTTTTCTAACACATACAAGCCATATGAGTACATAATACAGACAACTTTACTTTGATCCCTTAACTGACAGAGTATGTTTTGAGACCTTTTTCAACCAAAAACAAAAAAAAAACAACTAATGATTGTATTTGAAGCAATTTGTTTCAAGGTCTTTACTTATAAAACCTAAGAGTATGTTTGGTGTGTAACGGCCCTTAAAAAAATGCTTATCAATCATACGTCATGTGGCATTTTGGCAAGAAAAAATAGAAATTGCCAAACAGTGGAGAAACATATCCAATTGGAATATGCGTTGAAGTGAGGCTCTTAGAAAATATTGTTACGTTTTTACCTTTTAAAAATGTTTAAAATATGAGCTCGTAGATTCCAAATAAAATAAAAATAAATTTGTGTTTAGTATTAATTAAAATTCTTTATTATAGTATTCGCACAATTCTGTGTGCCACTGTTCACAGCTTGATGTAAACAACAACAATTGCTTTTCTTTGTTACTCCTCTGTTTACACCCTTTGCATAAACAATAACAATTACTAAACAATTGTTCGACAGATCTTTGTTACGGAGATCTTCAAGCGACAATTACTCTCTTCAAACACACCGCGTCTTCACACAAGACTGACTGAACTTCACTCACTCATTCGACTGCTTTGCGTTGCGTTTTATATGGCAGAGTAAACAGTCCGATGAATGTACTTGAAGGCAAACGTTCATGACTTCGCCTTCTCGAAATCTCTATAAATGTAAACATTGTTATTTATGTTTATTATTGTAGTGTTGTTGGTATATTTTTGTTTACTTGTTTACCATTTTTTTATGCTAGTGTTTGTTGTTATATTAAGCATTACAATAATTTGTAAACAGGATTGTTTACTTGCATTGTTTTGTTTTTGTAGGTTTTGTTTATAACTTTAATGTTAAGCGATGTAAAAGCAAAACAACAGTATCTAAATTTTTTTTCATTTTCGTAACAATATGGTTGTCGGTGTTGTTATGCATTATAGGTACGCTTGGGAAACGCATTGGAAAATTGTGGCCACCAATAGGCTCTATATCGTCTAGGTGTCTTCAGCCAGGACTACTTGGTTCCATATTAAATTTATTACTCTTATCTTCAAGAGATTTCCTGATATTGTAACAGCGTCGTTCTGCTTTATTTATTTATAGGTCGCGTATGTTTGAAAATGAATCATTTTCGGTATGGTTCTCTTATTAAAGCTGTTCAACTCAATGGACATAAAGAAAGCTTCTCAATGTTTGTAAGCATCTGATTAGCTGACCCAATAGAGATTTACGACATTAGGACTGAAGATTTTTATTTAGTTTATTTTTTTTTTTTTGGGCTGTCTAGTCATAAGATTTGGAGATTTAATAGCACTTGGGCATGTAATGCTAGGGAAATTAGTGAAATGTTTGCCATTTATTTAAGTATTATTTTTTTTTAATATTCCAAATGTATATATCAACTATACATTAATATTATGTGTCTACAAAAAAGTCTTATTTCGTTTTCCTATGCAATGAGTTTTGTCAATCAATCAATTACTCAATGTATCACCTTCAAATTTAAATTGACATTTTGTTCTCCATCGAATTTATTTTAAAATAACAAGAAGAGTGTAGACAAAAAAAAAGAATACAACTGATGGCACATCAATCAAATTGAACTAATTTTACGCATGAAATTGTATTTCGAATAAAGAGGTTTCGAATCGAAGCGTAAAGAAAAAATAGGAAATATTTTTTATAAAAGGAGTGAATAAAAAAAAAAATATTTTCACAACTTCAATGGTGAATGGTTTTCGAAGTTGGCTTCCGAATAAAAAGATAAAAATATTAACCGCCAGAAGCAGCGTAGAAAAGCTTTATTTATGTCAGATCTGTCGTACTTAAAATATCAATGAAGCCAATAATACCGTGATATTAAAATTAATAAAAAAGATTTTCATAATGCCCGTCCTACAATTTGGTGTAAGCTAGGTTGCAGTGCTGAAGTTGTTGTTCAGGCATCTCCAAGAAAGCGAAACTTGAAAAAATATTTCTTCGGCGTGTTCCTCTCAGCAGATTTCTGGCGAAAACTATGAGAAGTCAAAAATCTTTCGTTCGGAGTCGTCTTTAAACTGAGAGTCTCGCAGCCACTCATGTATAAAATTAACACACAAGATGACTGGTGTAAGAAAGTAGGTTCTAATCCTAGTTAAAGGGTTGTAATGACCAATTATATGTATATATACTACAAAGAAATTGTTTTCGAAAGTCATATATTTTTACGTAGCGTTCGCCTTTCTCACGGAGTACATCCGTTTCTGATTGATTGACTAGTGGAGGGCGCTATGCATTACAGAGAAAAATCGTTCTCTAGCCACACAATCAATATGTGGAACACTCTACTTGCAGAACTTTTTCATGTCACAACACAGGCGAATTCAAATCTGATGTCTATAAATACAACTCCCTTTTTCTTCCCAACCACCTATTTTCTTAGATCCAATACAGTGAACTGCATAAGTGTTTAATTGTTATCTGTCCTTAAATTGCATGGCCGTTGTTGTTGATAGACAGATAGTTGAGAGCCTGAAGAAGAGGACGAGGCTATTTTTCACCTCAGATGTGAGTGCCCAGTTTTTACTATGAGTAGCTGGAGGTTTTAACTTTTCCTTTTCTCTTATCTTTCAATAAATTTTCCTTTTGCAGCAATAAGGTAATCGCCGTACTGTAGTACGTTGTGTGCTGGCTTATTAGATGTGAGGCCACGGTTTAAAGCCGAGGTCAGACATCTCCAACAAAACGAAATATAAACAAATATTTGTTCGGCGACTTACTCTCAGCAAATTTTCAGCAAAAACTCGGGCGTAAATAATATGTATTGCCATGAAATGTTTTTTAAAAAGTGGTCGATCGGAGTCGACTTTAAACTGCACGTCTCACGACACTCATGTATAAAATTCATACATACCACATAAGTGGTGTGAGAAGCTTAACGACCTAGCTGACAAAATGATGGTAATGACCAATTACGCGGTGCGACAGTGAAAATACACCCGAGCAACTACATAGTCAAAGTTATTCACTAGGTTGAGTAGAACTCAAAAATACTACTCTCTAAATTTGTTTTATTTGACAAAAACGTTTTTTTTTTTTATCTTTTCACACAAAATTATTGATTACCCAAATATGTTTGAATCCATTTTAAAAATTCAAAATTTTTTAGAATGGAGAGAGATTAGCCTTTAAAACGGTATACATAAATGTTTTTTTCAAATTTATATGTTATGAGTTTTGATGGGGTAAACTTCTTATTTTTTCAAGTTTAGCTATTCTTAGTTGCAAAATCTAATTAAAAAATATAGAATAAATTACGACTTTCTGAAAGTGCATTATCTTGTGAAGAGATTAACACTTCGTTTGATCAAATCGGGCAAAAATTACCGTCGTTAAATTTAAATAGTATAACAGTCGTGTTATATTTTTTATATATGTCATCTTATCATATTAACTTTCAGTTCAAAAATTTTCAAAAGTTTTGATGGATCTTGATCGTTTATCACAAAATGTGTCAATTTCACGTTAGCACGTCTTCCAGAAGTCGGCTAATATTTGTGTTTTTTGCAAATATTATAATATCTCTTTGCGCAAACATTGGCCAACTTCTGGTGGTCGGTCAAACGTGAAATTTACATATTTTCCGATAAACAATCAAGATCCATCAATAATTTTTTAACTAAAAGTTCATTTGAAAAAGTATATATGACTCTTTAAATAATAACTGATCAAACGAAGTGTCAATCTCTTCACAAGATAATGTATTTTGAGAATGTAATCACTTATTTCATATTTTTTAATTAAAGTTTGCTATTATGAACGAACAAACTTGAAAATATTTGAAAAAAATTCGCATTTGTCAAGTTTACCTCATCAAACTCCATAGCATATCAAGTCAAATAATATTTATATGTACCTCGTTTTAAAGGCTCATCCCTTTGCTTTCTAATAAGGTTTAAATTCTGGACATCGGTTTAGAAGTGTTTGTGTAATCAATAAATTTGTGCGTAAAGTCCAAAAAAACAGTTTTTATCAAATAAAACAAGTTTGGAGGGTTCGAGAAAAATAAAAAAAAATTATTTTTGAGTGCTACTCAACTAACTGAACAACTTAGACTAGGTAATTACTCGGGTGTATTTAATTTTTTGTTTTTTGTCGTATAGTGTAATATTATGTTAACTATTGCCAAAATCTTTGCCTTCTAAAGGGTATGTCTAATTTGCTTCATCTCTGGCTTAAGTGTTACCATACCCTTCAAAGAGGGCCCTTCATCTAATCTAACTTAACCACAGAGGATCTACAGCGATTGTATCATATATATATATATATATATATGTATAGACACCCCTATCGTTTAACGTTTAAGCCTAATAAGTAAAGATTTTAAATTTTTTGTTACCATCCTTTCCTTTTATTTTCTTAATTCATTTTCATTTATTTCAACGGCAGACATTTATTTGTTCCTAAGCAAACATCTTGATTTCCTCGTTTGTTTTCAAATTTAAAAATTTTCCATATTTTCTAAAAAAGCAGAAAATTGTCTAGAGTCAGCAAATATTTCTCTCTGTTACTATTTCGATTTCAATTTGGTTTTTTTGTTTTAATATTCAATGAGCGCTCTTTGAAGCCCTCATAGTAACAGCCATGCTGCTGGTTCACACTGTTCAGTGGAAAAATATTAATATTTTTATATTCCATTTGAGTTTTTCTTTTAACATTTTCTATTACAATTTTTCCTCTTCTCTTTGTGTTTTTTTCTTTTTGTCAAATTGCAAAAAAAATTTATAGAAAATGGAACAAATTCGTGGTTGATGGCAGCAATGAAAATCAATAGAAACGTTAACAGCCATAAATCTAATTTTCGTTTGTTGTCGTTGTTATTGCTATTACTGCTGCTGCTTTTCAATTTTTTTTTCTATTTTTCTAACGCCTTTTTATGAGATTTCCATAAAAAAAAAAAAACACAAGAGAGAAAACAAATATTGTACACATGCAAAGAGAAAGAAAGATGAGAGAAGGGCAGAAAGGGATGTTAAATTTGATTCCTTAGTTTGTAAATGTAGAAAAAAAAAATCATAAAAAATAGAAAAAAGAAGAAAAAAAATTCAAATAAATGCTAAAAACTTTTATGGCAGTAATAACAACAACAAGGAGAAAAAAGTAAATACGAGAGTTATACATACGACTACCATATACTGGCTGACTGGTATTTTTCATTTTCACTGGAACAGCAATGGCAATAGCAATCGTGTACGTTTATTCAAACCAGTAACCACCAGCAAATCGAAATGGAAATGAAAACGAAAAAAAATCATAAGTTTTCATATTTATGGCTTTTCTTTTCTGTGCTTTTTACATATGTACTCCTGGTGCGCGCGTAGTAACGTTTAAGCCATGATTTTCATTTCTCATTCTTCTCTTACACTCAACGCTGGCTAAGCTAAAATATTCGTTCGTATAAACGTTTTGTTATAATGATTTGGTATTTTAAAAACATTTTTTTTTCTTTTTTTTTTTGTAGATGTTTTTCAAGGATTTGCTGCCTTGTTGGGATTCTCTTACATTTCCATTTTTTTTTTGTTTTTTTTGTTCTCTCGCTATTCTTTTAAGATTTTTATTTATTGGTGTCGCGTTCAGTTGTAATAATCGAAAATATTTTATTTTTTATGAACATTATTTTTTCAGGCTCAGCAGACTTGGTATTAGTGGAGGCTTTGTAGTGCTCTTATGTACATGTGTGCTGAGTTAGATACGTATGACACAGTAGTGGCTAATTAAATAGAAATGTGGAGTAAAATTCTATATAATTTTAGATTTTGTTTATCTAAGGAGCATAAGGTCTTAAAAATCCTAACGTTACTTCTCTCTAATACTTATTGATCGTTTTTATTTCGATGAATGTAGCTGCCTTTCATTTCTTTGACTATATTTCTTCATTGCTTATGATATCATCTTGAGCTCTTCTCGAAGTGTAATCAATCCACCATCATTTTTTTATTTTAATAACGCAACGTCAAGCAGGCAGTGTGATGGTTTAAATAGGGTATCAGAAGTGGATACAATGCGATAATGCAGGTTAGTTTAAATTGATAGCCGCCTTTGAAACAAAAAAAAAAACTGCTTATATCGGTCCTATAAGTTCCCGTTAAAATCGTACTTGTATAGTAGGTAGCGTGCTGACTTACTAGACGAGTTGTTTGACACTCAGAGTTTTTGCCAGAAATCTGCTGAGAGGCAGTCGCCGAAGAAATATTTTTTTTTTCATATTTCGTTTTGATGCCTGACCTGAGATACGAACCCGGGCTTTACGTCTAATAAGCCAACACACTACCTACTAGACTACGGCGAGTATATTAACAATACGAAATATTTTTTCGGCGGCATCGGCAGCCTTCTGGCAAAAACTCTGAGAGTAAATAAAATTGCTTCTCAAAAATCTGTTCGGAGTCGACTTAAACTGTGAGAACTTAGGTTGTAACCCTGACTAAAGCGTTGTAATGACCAATTAAGTAAAAAGTAAGGCAACTTTTAAAATCCGGGATCTGACATCTCAAAATAAAATGAGATGCGAAAGAAATATTTGTTTCGGCAACTTTATCTTAGCAGTCCCCAGGCAAAACCTCTGGGAGTGAAATAATTTTGCTATAAAAAGTTTCTCAAAAATCTGATGTTCGAAGATGAATTTAAACTGTAGGCCCAAAGACGCATAGATAAAAGTCACACATACAACATGGTTGGTGTGAGTAACTAGGTTGTAATATTGACTAAAGGTATGATTGCATTGCGCCCATAATCTGCCGCTGGAAGTAACCCCTGGTCAGAAGCTCTGAAGAATTCTTTGGAGACATCGGTTTATAAAAACCATCATTATTTTGGTGTCCCGACCTACAGCGTTACATTTTCCGCATCCATAAAGCGTAAAGTAGATAGTGTGCTGGCTTATTAGACGTAAGGCCACGGTTCAAATCCCAGGTCAGACATCAAAATGAAAATATGAAAAAAAAATATTTCTTCAGGGACTTCCTCTCAGCAGATTTCTGGCAAAAACTCTGAGAGTAAATAAGAAACTGCCATGAAAAGTTTCTCAAAAATCTGTCGTTCGGGGTCGAATTTAAACTGTAGGTCCCGGCGCTCATGTATAAAAAATTAACGCACATAACAGAAACTAGGTCGTAATCCTGACTAAAGGGTTGTAATAACTAATTATGTAGGTATGTATGTAACCCACATTATCTCTGGCTAAATAAAACCTTTCCAATTCCAAACCACAAATGCTGGACTACGGAACAAAGATGTTCTATTAGATACCTCATGTACATTACATCAGAGATTACTGAAGAAAGCCGGTCCTTTTTGAAGTGTATAGCAAGACATTCAGCAATTATACTGATGCAGATTCTTGGACAGGGGCAAATGAATTATCGCATACAGTCTTTACTTATTTACATAGAAAAGAGGGGATCGTTGAACCACTTCCAAAAATGCTGGACGATTGAAAGAAGAAGTTCACTGGTCTTCATTTATTCGTCCTTGCTTTTTTATCAATTTTTTATTATTTTTTTTATTTCAAAAACAACTTAACATCTGACGGCATGTGATACTGAATAAATTTCATTAATTGCAGGCATTAGGTTATAAGCATTCTGTTGTCTTTTGTTTTTCAAAGTGAAATAAGTTTCTTTATTTATTTCATTTGCCATACATATACTTTCATTACTTTACTATTTAGTTAATAACTGCTGTACACTTGTAACTATGGGTGTATTTTATTGTTCTTTAACAATTTCGTTTTTTTTTTTTTGTTACCAACATCAAAAGCTTCCAAAAACATTTCAATTCAAGAGCACAAATAGAAAAAAAAAAGAAATATTCCCTCATAAAGGTATACGTAGACACTGCACAGCCTAATATTACAAAAGTTAAGGACATTTTTAGTGACATGCTCCCCTTTCATCCACCAGTTACAATTTTATTTGTTCTTATTGTTATTGTTGCTGTTTTATTTCTATTTCCATTAGCATTTTTATATGAGTGTAAGTGTGCGTGTGTGTGTGTGTGTGTGTTTTAAAGTGTCGAAAGGTGAATTTATTTATTTTATTTCACACCCAATAAATCTTAATTTTATAATGTCATGTTTGATAATGAATTACGAAATAAATCATAAATTTCGGTGAAAATTGGGTGGCAGGGGCAGCAGGGTGACAGGTGTGTGTGTTTACTTTAATGTGATAAATTTTTGTTTTATTGGTATTGATAATAACGGTATTGTTATTGTTAATGCAAATGCTCTTCAATGACTTACCGATAGATCGCCGCCATAGAAGGGATGTATCACAAATGTTTCATTTCCTATGTGTATGACCCCGCTAACACCGTTACACGTATGAAACGCCGCACTGGCACCTGGATAATCTTTAACCGTTCCATGATAATAACAATGTTCAATATCCTGGAAATTATATGGAAATATTATTATATGTGTGAGTGATATTATTTACTTTTTATATGTCAAACAAAACAATTGTAAATTATGATTAATACGGTGTCTTTGTCGTTATTAAATGGGTGCGTTTTGTAATGGTTTAGGTTTTGAAAAACGAAAAAAATAAACAAAACATTGAACAAAATGAAGCGAGTATTTATTAGGAGCACTAAATAAATGCCAGCCCTTTACTTTCTATGGTTTATGTAGCCTGTAGCTACCCTATAGATGGTCCGTCCGTGACTCACTAACAGTAGCTCTAAAGTTCTCTTCCATGGCTGTAATTATGGGTGGCTACACCCTGATACGTTTCTCTACACAAATTAATCACATAATATTATCTGCCAATATCATATTCCAAACAGAGAGATGAATGGGTCCATATTATTACGTATCATATGGCAAGTAAAACCGTCTTGCAGAAAGGGAATTTGAATTATTTGCAAACGTTGTTAGTTTTTTAATCGATTCCTTGTGAAATGCCATTATTGCCATTGCTATGAATGTCACGAATCTTTTTTCATACTGAAGAAATTTATACTAAAAACTCAAATGCCATCCATTATGTACTCAGTTTGGCACACTTTTTGAAAAAAATCAATGTAAAGTTCAGTATTTTAGAATTTTATATAAAATCTATTACGATAACAGTTCATATCATTCACAAGTCCAGACTGATGTCTCCAGATCATGCAATAAAGTCGGGTGTGAAATACTTTTGGAACAGTTGATCTTTGGATTGCATCCGATTACAGTAGAATGCAGCTATGCGAATTCGGTACCAATGTATATCGAGTAGAGATTTGTGCCTGTTTACTGACAGTAAAACTGAAATCTGATACCGCGAGAGAGTGGACACCACATCTAAGATTATTCAAGAATGTTGGATATCTCTGTGGAAGATAACGAGACATTAAGCACTCAACCTTATACAGGTTCATGGACAAGGCAAATAAATTATCACACATAAACTTTACTTATTTGCACAGGAAAGTGGGTGTAATTAACCCACTTCTACTCAGTCAGAAAAATCTGGCCATCTATGAATATAAATCGAACACAAGGCTGATGAAATGTATTGGAGTTCGTCTTTGGAATCTTATATCAGCTATAATGGGACATTGGTGCCACGTTAGGCCTGCTTAAATGTTTGGTAAACCTAATAAAGCATTCCCCAAGAGCTATAATGACAAAAAGTAGACGAGATCACACATATCCCCGTCTTGGGGCACTAACACAAAGCATTTATGGGCCTATGGTTTAAGTGAAATATAAATTAAATGAAAGCCATACTCTGAGAGTAGATAGTCACTATGGTGTAGTAGGTAGTGTGCTGGCTTATTAGACGTGAGACCAAGGATCAAACCCCAGGCTGGACATCTCCAACAAAACAAAATATAAAAAAATATTTCTACGGCGACTTTGTCGTAGCAGATTTCTAGCAAAAGCTCTGAGAGTAAATAAAATTGGCATAAAAAGTTTCTCAAAAAATTTGTCATTCGGAGTCGACTTTAATCTGTAGGTCCCGGAACTCATGTATAACATTAACACACACAACATAAGTGATGTGAGAAGCTAGGTTGCTAGGTTACGTACATACTCTGAGAGTAACTACAAATGTAATGAAAAGTTTTTCTTATTTGTCGTTCAGAGTTGACATTAAAAGTAGGCTCCGCGTCACTTGAATAAAAATTAACACACGCAACATGCGTTCTGTAACAAACTTGGTCATTACAACCCTTCAGTCAGGATTTCGACCTAGCTTCTTCTAACTACAGGCTTGTAATTGCCAATTAGGTAAGTTAAGTAAGAATTTATTGACAGAAGGGTTCTAGCCAAAGTCGACTTGGATGGAATTCAATCCTTCATAAAACTGTCGGGTTAACGGTTAGCCAGCCATGAGTTGAATGTTGCAACAGGTCTTACAAAATTGTTGTAGGTATTACAATGGTGCTTTACTTACTAACTGAATTGGCCATTATCATCCTTTATTCAGGACAAGCACCAACCTTCTCACACCACTTATGTTGTGTGTGTGTGTTAATTTCATACATGAATGGCAAGACCTTTAGGTTTGGGAAAGGTTTTATAGAAATATTATTTTACTGAGAGGTCGTTATCGAAAGAAAAATTTTTTGAAATTTACTTGTTTTTCAAGATATCGGAAGGTCTCGTCTAGTAAGTCAACACATTATCTACTATGCGACAATAACTTTAACGTGACTTTATAAGACCGAAATAACCAAATTTTTTAAGGCAGCTGCCAATTTAACCTGCATATCATGATTGACGCACTTTTGTTCCCCACTGTATAAATATGTATGTATTCGTACGTGTATATGTATATTGAAATATGTAATCCCAAACCATTTAAATTTACATATGATTTAACGTTTTTATTCCACTTCTATGCTTCTGTGCTTCCATTTACTTTTTTTTTATTTTAAATTCTATTACAATTTGAAAAACAGCAGAACGAAGAAAGAAAGTCTTGAACTTTTGTGTTAATTTTAATGCAATAATATAAACACGTACAGTTTAGAGAACAATTTTGTAAAATCTTTCACCCTTCGTTTTGTCATTTTTTTACCCAGTATTCTTATTCTTATTCTTCTCCATTTTATTTTTTAAATTGTTTTGTTTTTTTTTCGCTGCTAAATTTTCTAACAATTTTCCAATTTACACAGATGAAGAAAACTTTTTCTTCTTCAACAATTTTTTGGCTTCAAGTCAAAATGGAATTAAAAAAAAAACCTCAACGAATAGAAGCAAGACGTTCTTCATACTCGTGTAGGCAAAAGTGTCTTGTCTTTAAATAATAAATAAAAAAAACGAAAGAAACGATTTCTAAAATAAAATAGAAATCAAATGAAATTTTACTTTTTGAAAAACGTAAAATAAAAAATTCCAAAAACGTGCAAACATTTTAAATACAATTCGTTTATTACTTGAATTTGAAAAAGATTTTGAAACTTTTTAAAAAAAAAAAAAAAAAGAACAACAACAAAATTAAATGAATAAAAAATGAATTTAATGTCAGACGTGATTTACTTTTGTAATAATAATTTAATCTTTTATTGTTGTTTCGTTTTTATTTCTTTTTGGATTTGTTTACTTCATTTAGAATTTAAGCCTGTATGCCAGTGTATAAAAGGTCGAATTTTTTCACCTGTGATTTGAAAAATTAACTGCAAATCATTGAATAGAAACGTCTGTAACACAGCACAATTGAGTTCATTTAAAATCTAATAGAATTGTTGTGGTTATAGAATCATATTGTAAATGAGCAGGACATCTTCCAGAATACCACACAGGTCACTTTTCAAAAACAACCGTACTATAGACATATGATATACGGAATGGATAAAGACCGTCAGATTTCAGAAACAATTTGACTATGCGATTATTGTTCACAAACTGGCTAGAACCGGTTTACAATCTCCAACATTTTACATCGCATAGGTATTTCAATTCGAGCAGTTATACTAGATAATCTCCGCTCTTTTTATGGGGAGCCTCAACATCGTTGTCAGCAGGAAAGTACAATAACGCTAGACTTTGCTGGACCTATGTAAACAAGAGGAGAACTGTTAGGTTATTAAATCCCAGGACCATTCATTGCATGGATTATTCCGCTTCACTCGGACCAGTGTCTTATTGGAAGTCATGCCAAGTCAAGTCAATGACTTCTACAGAAGAAGTAGGTTTGGAAGAGAAGAAGAAACTGCCTTTCATCGCATATGTTAGTACCCTGCCTTAATATTTATCACTTTCTGTCATATTGACTGAACTCTTCAATAAAAAGAGTTCTAGCAATAGCAAGATTTAGCCTGGGGACAAGTTAGTTTCCTTTAGAGAATTTTTAATGGCCGGGTTTGGATCAATACCGGGTTTGGAGCCTAATTAAGACCTTGATCCAAAGGATTTCTTTGCATTAATGTTTATCGGAGGCAGTTGTCTTAAAAAGCGTAACTTACTTGGATTCTATAATTCCCCGCTGTTAAACCGGACGTAAAAATTTGACCCTTCCACTTTTAAACCAGATGTATGAAGTTGTCTTTGGCTAGACACGTCTTGTCCTGAGTGCCCTTAGAATCCTATGTATTAATTCTCCAAATTCCTGACAACGTCAGAGGAAACGATTTGTGGTCATTAAAGAGGCCTCTGAGCAGGTTTAAAGCAAATTTCTTTCTGCATCTTTAATGGGCAAGAGTTATGTGATCCATATCCCATATTTCTTTATAAATGAGTATAGTTTGAGTGAGCATAGTTAATATGAGATATGAAACTATTCGAAATTTCTATTTACCAACCCTTGAAATTGCTTTAGCACTGCTTCTACCTCAATATCTTCTTGACCAACAATTCGTATGAGAAAAGCGTTTAATAATCTCACTATCTTTGTCAAAAACACTCCACTTTACTCTACTTTATCAATCTTGAATGTGGTGTACCATACCCTCTAGAGGTCTAATAGCTGCTTTAGTAAGAACACATATCTCTCTATTTTCCGACCGGCATACAAGAGGGGTAGGCCTAGAGAGGATCCAATGTTTAACTTCTAGGCAAAGATATCTTAGCGGATCCGTGATCAATATCTGTTAGTGAATATTTGCATAACGTTATCTGGGTAGCGTAAATCATTGTTACATCAAAGACTTTCGTTGTTAAAAAATAATCGAAAGCGAAAGTTCAGGTATCAAGTAGATTTTGGCATGACAATAGTTCTTATACTTCCATGCTCTACAGGCGCTCATTTTCATTGTGGCATGAGTGGGTAGATTCCGCCACTCCTTAACACACATAACATTGATGGTGTGAGAAGCTAGGCTGAAATCATGACTGAAGGGTTGTAATGACCAAATATGTATGAGTATACTAAAGAAGAAGAGTGATCTCCTAAGATTGAAGCACACCTATAATGAGTATTTCAGAGAAAAAAAAAATATTTTTCTCTTTGCTCAAGTGTGTTACACAATATTAAGTCAAGCAATCAAAAAATTTTCTTCTCAAGCCCAAACCTTTTGCGATTAAGCTACATTGGCGTTCTTGTTGCTTTACTTTACATAAATTATCTTATTCCCTGTTTTTTTTTTTAACGGGTCTTATTTACCAAAAATCAATAGTTCATTAAGACAACAACAATAAAAAATTCTCTTTTATATTAAAACATTTAAATACCGTAAAATTTATAGCACAGTGTATTAAAATACTTACATGACGATTGCCATCTACTAAATAGCCACTAGAATGATAATGTTTCTGTATTAAATTCGGTGATAAAAGTTGTCTGCAAAGAGAGAGAGAGAGAGAGAAAGAAAGAAAGAGAGAAGGGAAATATTAAAATAAATTAATTTTAATACAGTTAAACAGGAAGCAAAAAAAAAAACAAAGAAAAAGCAAATAAAATGCTTTAAATTTACAAACAAATATTTCAAATAGCTAGGCCACCCACTATTACACACACTCATATATAAAACCGAGAACATCTGCATAAAATTATGTTATCAAAATGGTGGAAGTTGGGGGGGGGTGTTAAACGAAATTGCCTTTAAATAGTGTTCGAAATTTCTAACATTCATTAACAGTAGCAGCAGTAGCAGTAAGAGCAGAAACAAGGGCAAGAGCTAGGGCTGTGGCAGGGTTAGCAGCATTAGTGCTATAAAATGAGTATTTATTGCGTAAAATTAAGTTGCATTGCACGTACTTATAAAAGCGTTAAATATTTATTGTAGCCAATAAATAATTTTGTATTTTGGGTAAGTGATTCCTTTCAAATGTTTATTTTCTAATGCCACTGCTACTGCTACTGCCACTGCTACTGCTGCTGATGTTTACAGTTTGAGTTTAATTCACTGAAGCTTATGGCCTCATAGAGTGTGAAGAAGAGAGAGAGAGAGTTGGTGGTTCATGGCTAACAATTAAACCCAATTGCCCCCAAAGTGTATACAAATCCTAAATGGGCTGGCCATGGAAAATTTACAATCAGAAATACCAAAAGGACCACAATTCATACACACGCATACACTAACACATTTACACGTATACACACATTTACACTTATATACATACATATGTATATTAGTACTCGTATTTATTTATAAATATTTAGACAATTGTTTTATAATTCCATTTTTCGCCCTGCTTACTTAGCGAACAAATTTAATTAAATTCACTACTACTGGGTACTTTTTTTTTGATTTTGTTTTTGGTACGCATTCACATTCACACATTCGCACATTTACATTTTCATTACGTTTTTCATTATCGTCAGCTATGGTGGCGGGCGGCTCCCTTTTATTTGTGAGCGAAAGCTTTACGAGTCTGTTGCTTGCCCTGAATACAATTCATTTTAATGGTCGATGAGTTACGGATCTCCATTTCTTGCTGGCAATTACACACCCATGGCATGGAGGTGGAATTAAATACAAAAACACAAAAAAAACAACAAAAAGAAACGGCAAATAAATAAATAATTTTATGATGCTTGTTGTAGTTGTTGTTGTTTGTGTTGGTTGCTGCTGCTGTTTAGCATTGGGTTGTAAAATGTTTGTAAATTTGATGATGCCAACTAGGATTTTTGCATAAATTTGATATGCTTCCGATTCTGTTGTTTTTTATTTTTTTTTTTATTTTTTTTTTAATAACAAATTAAAATTACTGGACATGAATGTTTATTGTTTAGAAGATGCGGTAGAAAATGTTAAATAAAAAGGGTGCCGTTTGAAGAGCATTAAGCTGATAGCTTGTGGGCTTGTAGATGACCTGTAAAACCTGGTTATCATTACCTTTCGAGTATTTGAAAACGCAATAATTTAAATCCATAAAAAGCAAAATATTTAATTCAATTGTAAGCCTTTCCAAAATTAGGCAATCTTATCCGATGTGATTATATTTAAAATTTTTGTCGGAAGGTTATGTGCCTTCGTATTTTGTGTCTCTGTTATATAAGTAGCCTGTTTTGTTAGTATATCGGCTTATTAGACGTGAGGCCTCGGTTCAAACTTCAGGTCAGACATATCGAAAACAAAATTTTAAAATAAAATATTACTTCAGCGACTTCCTCTCAGCAGAGTAACAAACCCTTAAAGTAAAAATAAATTGTCATAAAAAGTTCCTCAAAAAAACCTGTCGTTCGGAGCCGACTTTAAACTGTACGTTACGCTACTCATGTATAAAATTAACACACACAACATCAGTGGTGTCAGAAATTAAGTCGTAATCCTGACTGAAGGATTGTAATGACCAATTATGTTATGTTATGTATGTAATACAAGGCCAAAATTAGGCCATCGTAACAGACGTGTGCCTCCGTATTTTGTGTCTCTGATATACAAAGAGTATCTTTAGATCTGAAGAATACGGTGTCATTTTTCTCTCCTCGATTTTTGAATACTCGATCATCTCGGCTTTATGGCTAGCAATCATACAATCGTAGACTTTGCTATAAACTGAGACAGCATTGTTTTTATGGCGGCAATTTCAAGTGGATGTCGAGAAACCAGACGAAGTAAAAAATTTGTGGATATGCCTGTCGAACCATGAATACTAAAGAAATGGTTCTCTCTGGAGGAATGATAAATATATAGTTTATCAAAGGGAGTAATAAGGGAGTTTAATATGTGGTCATCTAAGATTCCAACACCATTCTATAACTCGATCGGTTGAGCAAATTTCTGCCTCTGTTATTCACAATTGCAACATGATCAAAACGTTTCTGATGCAAAATCTCCATTTTTTAAGGAATGAAAGAAATTAATTTCTGATTTAATAAATCAGATTTACGGCCTTTAGATCATGGTTAAAAATAATAAAAATTTTCCTACAATGCTTTGTAAAACTGCTACTGATTTTTACCAATTAATCATGGATTTGGAATCTTTTGAGAGCAGCTGAATCATGAGTTATTTCATGCACTACCCAATTACTATTATATTGTTGAGACTGAAATACTGGCATTCCCCATGTAGGCTCCTGGACAACTAAGCCGAAGCACTTGTAAAGGCTCAAAACTCAATTACATTTATGCATGCGATTGGTTTTCCTCTATAGAGGAGCAAATAGATAGACTCACAAAAAAACTTCACTTCACTAATTTACGCAAGAAAGATGGTATAATGCCCACTAGCTGAAAGGCCAGACAGGTCTGTTGTGTCATAAATATATGCAGTAAACTAAATTTGCGTTTATTCCAACCGGAGTTGATCTGAGACATCTCATAGCAAGTATAACACTAAACTCCGTGTGTAGACGTTAGGAGGCTGGGTATACCTCACAACAATTTCTGCTGAAGTCGAGCGAGAAGGAAGAAGAATAGCCCGCTAAACATTTTCTTTACTACTGTCTGAATCTTGGGATTCTCCTCCCCTAAAAACTTAGGCTTTATAAGAACTGACAGATTTTAAAAATAGGACAGTGGTGTAGAAATAATTATTGGCTGCTGAAATCAAATTCAATAAACTCCTCTATCGACTCACAACGTCTTTATAGCTCCCACTATTTAAGAGACTTTTTGGGTAACGATACACACAGCATCTGGACAGGCACAGGACAGAAATCTGCTAAGAAGATGTCGCCGAAGAAATATTTTTTCATAATTCATTCGAGATGTTTGATCTGGCATTTGAACCGCTGTCTCACGTTCAATAAGCCAACACACTACCCATTAAACTACGGCGTCTTTTTTACACAAATTATCATCGTATTCCCATGTAGTGTTTGACTCAGTACGTCGGCACTTAAATCGGAGTGAAATTTAACGCATCTACCACGGCATTAGTACTATAGAAGCGAGTTAAGGTTGTATTGTCTGCGCTTGCTTATTATGTAAACAACGATGTTTACATTTATAGAGATTTCGAGAAGGCGAAGTCATGAACGTTAGCCTTTAAGAACATTCATCAGACTGTTTACTCTGCCATATAAAAGGCAAGTCACAGCAGGCGAGTGAGTCAGTGAAGTTCAGTCAGTCTTGTGTGAAGACGCGGTGCTTTTGAAGAGAGCAATCGTGGTTTGAAGACCTCAGTTACAAAGATCTGTCGAATAATTGCCTAGTATTTGTTATTGTTTATGGAAAGGGTATAAAGAAAGGAATAACAAAGGAAAGCAATTGTTGTTGTTTACATCAAGTTGTGAACAGTGGCACACAGAATTGTGCGAATAATAAAGAATTTTAATTGCAACTAAACGCAAGCTTATTTTTATTTTTATTTGCAATCAACGAGCTCATGTTTTAAACGTTTTTAAAAGGTAAAAATGTATCAGTATTAAAGAGTTGAAGAAGGTTATTTGAAACTCCTATATACCTTGAGCAATACTTTAGAATTGTTTTACGTAATATGAGTAACAATACTGCCTCAACTAATCAGCAAACAATCAATGAGTCAATTCTTGCCTACGTAAGACAAAAAAAAAGACATTTTCTAGGATTATCTTTCTGTCCGGAAGTCGCTGTAGTCTAGTAGGCAGTGTGTTGGCTGATTGGACTGAAGGCCCGAGTTCGAATCCCAGGTCAGACATCAAAACGAAATTATGAAAATATTTCTTCGGCGACTTCCTCTCAGCAGATTTCTGGCAAAAACTCTGAGAGTATTAAAATTGCCATGAAAAGATTCTCAAAAAACTGTCGTTAGGAGTCGACTTTAAACTGTAGGTCCCGCCACTCATGTATAAAAATTAACGCACACAACATATGTGGTTTGAGAAGCTAGGTCGTAATCCTGACTGAAGGGTTGTAATGACCAATTATGTATATCTTTCTGTCCATATTTAAGTAGTCGACTTTGTGTTTGGAAAGCTAAATTGGCATTTCCTCTTCTACGTTTTTCAATTCCTTGCCTCTTAACTGAAGGGACTAACTGGCAAAAGCCTGGTTTTTTAATACGTTCTTGACAGCTATTTGTGGGGGAATCAGTAAGACTCCACATTCTCAGTTTTTTTCGGTACAATCCAGGTGGAAAAAATTGTTTTGAGCATTGCCCTTCGTTTGATGTCTTCAATTACATGCATGCAAACATCCATTAACCACAGCTGCTAAGTATAAATCATAACTCTTAGTTCCTAACGCTACCCTAGTCCTTAATAATCTGTTTTCCTACGCTGTTAATTAATTACTGTATGACAGCAGTTAACCTTTTCCGCATTCATTTCATTCAACATGAAAGTGAAATATTTCAGAGCATTTAACAGAAATTCCAAAATATTAATGTGATGACCACTTGCTTTGTTGTAAATCAGAGCAGTTTACACAAGTGAAATCATGTTAATTGCCTGGCATAATTATTGTATAAACTTTTGTGTTCCACTCTACACACACAGAGTACATATGCAAAATGTCACACAATGATTTTTGGCATGTACTCGTACATATTAGCGCTACAAATGCTAAAAATAGACAACATATAGACACGTTTTATTTTATTATTATCGCATCGCATCGAAAAATAGATTTATAATATGCCAGGCCTGCCTGCCTGCCATTCAATTAATATAAACAAACATTTGTTGTTGTGCTCATTATTAGGATGGTCATTGTCATTATCACTAGCATTGCCATTGCCATTATTGTTATTGCTACTGGTGCGATTATTATTATGATGATGGGTTGGTGGATGATTGATAAAGACGTTCAGAGGAATGGTAAACAATTACTATAGCAATGACCCAATGAATGGTCATTCATGTGTTATGACTTCAATGTGATGGTATTGCTCTTTTGCTGTCTTTTTGTATGATTTTTTCGTTTTTGTTTAACTAAGTAAATGTAAAAGATTTATTTTATAACCATATTTACTAGAATAGTTGCAGTTGATGTTAACTAATTAGTAAAATGCCTCTACTGATGCAGATAAAAAAAATTGTTTGATGAACTTAGGTCTGCATATCCATAAGGAAGTTAAATACCTCGATCTAGTGTGGACCTGATGTTACATACACAACTGGTCATTACAACCCTTCAGTCAGGATTACAACCTAGCTTCTCACACCACTTATGTTAAATGTATGTTAATTTTATCCATAAGTGGCGGAACCTACAATTTAAAGTCGATTGAGAACGACAGATTATTTGAAAAACTTTTCATGGCAATTTTTATTTTACTCTCAGAGTTTTTGCCAGAAATCTGCTGAAAGGAAGTTACCGAAGAAATATTTGTTCATATTTTGTTTTGCTGGAGATGTCTGTCTTAAGGTTTGAAACGAGGCGCCTCATGTCTTATAAGCTAACATACTACCTACTAGACTACTACAACCTGAACCTGGTGTTGAGTTATACTAAAAAAGATTGACAACCAGTCGCAAAGCAGCTATTTTGGTAAGAGGGTATTGAGATAAGAGGGCCTTTTTGACAGCAGTCGAAAACATGAAAAATATTTTGTGAAATAGATTAAGTAAAGCAAAGAGGAAAAACGAATCCTGAGATCTGTATTGCTTTGTAAAAGTCCTGGATTCGTTATTGGAATCAAAGGAACCATGTCTTAAAGCACCGCGAGCATTTCTTCAAAAGTGATGTCTTTTACAAGTTACCGCGCAGTAAGTCCATGGATGAATGCGAAGGGTATTCGCGCTTGCCGAAAATGCTTGTCTAATGCTGCAATTCTCTACATAGACTCTAGAAGCCGTTAATTGTCAAAAAGGTGTTATTTAATAAGGGTTCCCGGATATCCTGTGCAATTGATTAGTTGATGACCTCGCTACAGCACGCATAACACCACTGAATAAATTTTGCCTGCGTTATGCAGTTCACTATGCAAATGATTTATTGGTGCTAACATCGTCGTCAGACTCTCTTTCTCTCTATCTCTCTCTCTTTCTCTCCCTCTCTACTCAATTTGTTTGTCATTACAGTCCTTTAGTTAAGATTACAACCTACATAGCTGCTCACACTACCTATGTTGTGTGTGTTAATTTTATCCATGTGTTATGGGAACTTTAGTTTAATCTCAACTTCGAACGCCACAGGTTTAAAAACTTTTCATGGCAAATTTAATTTCACTCTCAGAGATTTTGCCATTTTGACACTCTTTTTCTTTTGTTAGAGGTATCTGAATTGAGATAAGAATCCAATATGCCATCTGCTAGACTACGGCCTATATCGGACAGAACACGTATCTTGAATTGGGTTGTAGGACTTTCCTATTCCTTTCATATATTTTCACGTATCATTGCTTATTGAGACAGAGAGACTTCTTACACCTGCAAATTAATTTTTCAGAGGTTGTAGATCAGTTGGGGATTGAAAGACTATTGTCGACTTTAGTTGCAAATGTTCGTTTCTGGTTCGAGGTAGAGTGCTTTCGTTTTAATATGGATTCGATCACTAAATTCGTTAAAATTTGAACATAGTTTTCGGGGTAAATTTAAGGGATTCATGCTTTAAATGAAATGTTATGATGCTATTTATGTACCTGTCAGTTGTCTAGCACAAGTCTCCATGTGTGCTTAAGTGAGCTTTGATTTAATTTTTCCAATCCTCTACCCCAAAATGCCGATCCCAAACAGTCAGTTTTCTTAACGTCTTTCTATTCATTACAGCTTGAGCTTAAGTTCGTGTATGTGTAGAGGCACTATCTAAGTAGAGATTTTGCATGTCATACCCTCTAAATATCAATAAAAAGCCAAGCGTGAGTGATCTCTCTTTAAGTGTGTTTATATTCGCATATTTCCTTTGCAAATAATAAAACTCGGTGCAGGATCGTTTATTTGTTTAAGGAAATCTATCCTTCACGTAATTAACTTCAGAAAAATTTCTTCTTTCTATTTAGTTGGCATCAAATGTATGCAGAAAGGTAATATGTATTCAATGATTTCTATGTATTTGCTTTCTTTTTTTGTTTTATTTGTATACAAAGTCTTACGAGTTAATTAAAAATGTCTTAAGTGAGTGAAATAGAACAATTTAACTACAAAGGTTGACCAAAAAACAATCACACTTAACGTTGCCATTGCCATTAAGCTTTACCACCCTTCTCCTTTAACGTTGTCATCAGCATTACTTTGGCAGTAACCAGCGTTTAAATTTATTTTCCTTTTGTATTCCTTATACGTACGTACGTAAGTTTACATACGTATTCTGCATGTCTTCTTAGTAACGAACTAGGCCAAGATGGTAGAATAGTTAAATTGTTTTCGTCGTTTCAAGCTTAATATTCTATGCACATACCAACCAACCAACATACATACATATACAGAAACAATAAGTGAGAGAGAGAGAGAGAGAGAGAGAGAAAATAACACGCTTTCTTCATACAGACAGTTATAAGTTTTCTTAGAGAGAACGCCTTATAATATGCTACAGAAAATTTCTGGGCCATGAAACTTAAACAGTAAAATATACGTGCTCCGAAGACTCGGTAATCATGTGTGCGTGCATGTTGTGTGAGAGTTTGAATGTAAAAGAGAAAGAGAGAAAATGAATGTTAATGCTATAGTATGTGTGTAGCAGTGTGCATTATTGTATTGCATACTTTGAAAGGATTTAGTTTGAACGTGAGTTTATGTCTGTTTTTATTGAAATGTCAATTCAATTCACTTACGCTTACACATTCACCATCATTGCCATTTCCGTCTTAGACCAACTGTCTAAACTGTTAGTATATATGATTGTATGTGTGTATTCGTGCATGTAGATGTTATTTTAGCTAAACATACATTCACCATACATGCTTAACTATGGAATATGGAATACGTTTATGCCTTTGTATTGCTACAGTTAACTGCTGTCTATAATTGTTTAATGTCCGTCCTTCCTTTGTACATATCATTGTGTTTCAAACTGAGCGTCTGCATGTGGGTATGTGTGTATATGAGTTTTTGATTTCAAAATAATATATTACGAGCCAATATTAGAATACATAGTTGTAATCAATTGTTTATTTAAAATAAAATTTATAACTTGTATGCCAGCAACTTTTTTGCTGCTCTCTATCTCTCTCTCTTAATTTTTGTTGTTGCAAAATGTAAATATTTAACAGATTAAAAGCTTTACATTCTATTTTCAAAAGGATTATGGAAATTTTCAATGAACAGCCAGTCAAGCTAATGCAGTTTTTAAATTAAATGAAAACGAAAATCAAAAAAAAATATTTTTGTTAGAAAAATTTAGAAAAAGAAAAAGTCCATTTTATTATTGAGTTGTTATGATTGAATATTTATGACTGTAGTGGTAATGAATATGTTTTTGTTTTTGTTAGAAGGCATTCAATATATTTTTATTAAAATGGGAATAAAGAAATAAAAATGTGTTCAGAAATTAATTCCAAAATAAAAAACAATTGAAATATGATAGAATATAACAATGAACATAAAGTTACTTTAAAGGTAAAAGGGCAGAACTAATAAACTTATAATGCCTATACACGAAGTAATTTTTACAGGCCATTTGTCCTGCTTACTACAACAGATGTGAAGAACTTTAGCAGCCTCAGGTGGCCAGATATATTGAAATTAGTAGAGAGAAACTTCTGTATATCGAAATGTTTCTCCAAAGTTATTGGAAGAGAGAGAGAGAGAGAGAGAGAGAGAGAGTGAGAGAGCTCTTATAAATCAGAAATTAATTTGAGTTGTGTCGAGGGCAGCTCAATGATATATACTGAGACCAAATCAGTGGAAAATAAACTATGACGGCGTATTATGGATGGAAATGTTATTGTACTCGCTCTTGTTTGTTACGCGAACTTTAATGCAACCACAATTACAGCCAGAAACGTGGAACAAGAGTGACCAACTGCCCTTATTATACAATTTATGCTGCACTTCTGCTATCGAAAAGAAAACATATGCATTAAAACCAGTTGAGGCGAGTTGTCTCGATTTGTGGCGAGTTGCACGATTTGAATCAAACTTTATATATACAAACCAAAATGCATACATTATTGGAAATTACAATCATTTAGTCAGGATTACGGGCAAGATTCCAACACCACTCATATTTCAAATATTAACTTCATCAATGAAAAGCGAGATCTCGAAGTTTATGAAATAGTGAAGATTTGAAAAGCTTTTTTATGGCAGCCTTCGATGAAAATATTACATACATACATGACATACATAATTGGTCATTACAACTCTTCAGTCAGGATTACGAACTAGCTTATCACATCACTTATGTTGTGTGATTAATTTTATACATGAGTGGCGGGACCTACAGTTTAAAGTCGACTCTGAACGTTATATTTTTAGAAACGTTTACATGGCAAATTTTATTTACTCTCAGAGTATTTGTCAGTAATCTGCTGAAAAGAAAACTTGATCGAAACTATTTTTTGTTTATATTTCCATTTTTTGGGGATGTTTGACTTGGAGTTTCAACCGTGGATTCATGTCTATTAAGCCAACACACTATCTACTAGACTACGGTGACTTTAGAAGAAAATATTATTTTTATATATCCTGAGTTTTGAACTCGGACAGCTGGACTAGTAAGCTAGCACACCACCAAGTAGACTACGACAAAATAGACTATTCCAGCCAAAAGTATACTGTCAATGAGGCACAGAAAACTCTAGAGCAGCCTATTGGCAAACATGACACAACCATTGCTATTGTTATGTAGGGGTGATATATTCTGGCATATAAACGATTTATATGGTTGCCCTATATTATCTCTCCCAATCGTGATTCCCTGCAAATATCAGCACGCTGTCTGGCGTCTGCATAATACCTCATAAGAGTTCAGGATTTTCCCTCTGAAAACACCTCACACGTCTCATTCATGTGTTCTGATGCTTCCTTACCCTTATCATATAGATCTTCATATAGTGCTTTATTCCTATGCTTAATTCCGATTCTTGATTGCCATGCTTGATACCTATGCTGGATTCCTATACTTGATTCCTATGCTGTGCAAATATTCTTTGAGTCTATAAATAACGCTTTAGAGTCGTCTGCAGTGCGAAGTTCCTCTCCTGGCGAGATCATGTGTGTACTGATTATCCTGACATCGCATATGACCTTGAATATAGCAAAAGCTATCGGTCTTTCCATTCCTGGCTGATTGAGTTGACAATTCTGTGCAATTCTGTGCAATTCTGTGACTCATCGTAAGCATGAAAATGCGAAAATGGTCCAAAGAATTTTCTCTAAAAAACCAGAGGAACTTTCTCTTCTTCTGATTAGTAGCACCAAAACTCTGGTGCTATACCGTGGAGTTTTTGTTAAAGCTGTGTGATAACATTAGATTTCAAAAATCACAAAAACTCTTCTCAAACCAAAAATGTTTGAGGCAAAACTTTTGTTAGGTAGGTGCAATAAGAGGAGACCTGAGTCATACATCACAGTATCCAGGAATAACTTGAGGTTGGGAGCAGATGTTTTGACAGGGGACTTTGGACCCAGAGTATATTAATTCATATATGCCCATCATGTAAATTCTGTGTCAAGGTAAATAAATCATGAAAATACATTCTTGTAACCTATGAGGCATTAATGCAATATGATTGTAGGACACATTGGAGGGGTACGCTATACACTTGGAGGGTAGTAAAATAGATCTTTACGACAGTAACATTTGTAATGAAACGAATTTCTTTACTACTTCAACATTACGAATGCAAGGACTTATAGGGATTGAGAGCATGCACTCGATTTTTCTCTGTTTATTTACAGGCCTATTGAATTCGATACTTTCTTGTAGATAATGAAGCCTGCGATAGCACTGCTAGTACCTAATATTGTTGTCGTAGATTATTTAACAGATTTAATATCGATTCGTAGATTTCTAATAAAAAAAAAATAATTGAGTTTAAAGACATTCTTTACAAAGTTTTTACTTTCTCTGTGTCTTATTTTTTTACACTTCACTTAACGAAAAAAGAAAGAAAAAATCTTAAAAAAAATTATTCTTCTCAACAAATTGCCTTTTGTGGAGCCAATTAAATTAAAATCAAAGTGGGAATCAAAAGTTAAAGGAAAGAAAAAATAAAATCCAATAAAAAATATGCATTTTATACGCTTATATTGGCTTTTTACGCCATAAAACATTGTTAATTAGCGGTGAGTGTAAAAAAGAAATGAAATTTTTACGAGTCAGACGACAACACCGCAAAATGATGCTTTAAAGCAAAAAATTAAAAATCAAAAGAAATCAAAAGAGAGAAAAAGAGAATAAAATCACAAATTAAATAATGAGAGAGGCGGGTCAAAAGAAAAATAAAAGAATGAATAAAATTAACAGCAGCTGAAAGGAATTTTTAAATTTTCATTCTCCAGCATGAAAGCCTTACTGCGTTAATAAACATAAGGACAGATGGGGAGGACAAATACTTCTTATTTTATTTCGTTTTTTTATTTTTAATTTTAATAAAAAATTCATATTGTTTTTAGTGCTGTTGTTGTTGTTGTTTTTATTTTGTTATTGTTGTGTTTGCTTACACTTCATTAACTTTTAGATGAAAAGGTCAAGAAATCCGTGGCATTTTAAGTGTTTTAGACTTTAAGACGTCTAAATTGCATTCAAAATAATTTTGTCGCTCTTTTTTGTTGGTTTTCTTTCTTTTTCTCTCTTTTTTTTTTTGTTTTACTCTGGACGATATTTTTGGCGTTTTATAATGGCGTTTTTCTTTATTTTATTAGACGTTCCTTCATTTTATTTCTCATTTTTTATTTGCTTCCTTTGTTACTTTGCCAAGGCAGTGTGCTTTTTAAAGAAAAAAAAATGTTTATGAGCCGACAACAGGGAATTAAGAAGAGAGCGAGAAATAAAAAAAAACATGAAGAAGATAAAAACCAGTATAACAACAATAACAATAATAAACTAAAAAATAAAATGAACCAAAAAATGTTTTTTCTCCACAAAATATAAAACGGCATTCGGGTTGTAAAGTGTAGACACAATAACGCTAAAGCAAGACAGGAGAGGAGGCCATCTTGTCCTGCTGGACAAGACAGGATGCCATAATAAACACTTATTTTCCAAGAAAAAGGAAAAACACAATCAAAACCTTAATTTTTATCACCATTATTGTCATGTGTACATATGTACATAAGTATGTAGAGATGTCACCACCAGTATCTTTACCACACTGTAAGCTAGGCACATAATTTTTTCTGTACAGCCTGTTGTTTTTCTTATCCCCCTTAAACTGTTCATAGCTCGTTATTAGTAGTTGTATTGTCCTGTCCTGGACATATGTACATGGCCAAGTCTTTTGCTTTATTGTTGCTTTTTGATTGGTTTTTAAATAGAGGGGGGATATTAAAAACCAAATCCTTGTTATCGTTGTTGTAATAAAAAACAGAATGAGTGCCCGAATAAAAACGTCAAATAATAAAATTAAATTCCAACGAAGGTGTTACTCTATAGAACTGCAGAACCCAAGACTTTTGTCTTCGTTCATTATGGTATCCTTGTTTAAGAAGACAAGTCTCATTAAATTTATTTTTATTATCCTGTTTTCCTTTTAAATCTTTTCGAAAATTTATTGCCTTTTCACAAAAGACTCTCGTTTATAGGCAAAAAATGAACAGAAGAGTCCTCAAGACAATGCAGTTCAATTCAGTTTTATTGGTGTTTGAGGTTTATCGCCTGGATGATTGCATGTACCATTCAAAAGGCATGGATTTTTTAAATCTATGTTCTATTGTGTCAGTATGAGCTAAAGTTAACGCTTTTGGTAATAACGTGAAATCAGTGCTTCTATATGGTTGTGAAACTAGGAGTATATGTAGCTAGAAAGTGAGTGAGCACATGCTTTCCAACCATGATATTAGTTTCGTTCTCTGGAAACGCCCAGAAAGGCTATCTTGTTCGTTCAAAGTTATAATTCTCAACATGTCAGTAGTATCGTCTGCGGCTAATTTGGTTATTCAGCTGTATCATAGAGAATTAAAAAAATATCCTGCTATGTGAATAAACCTCTCAAGACCATGAAAGTACAGAAGTTATGGTCGTGCCAAAATCTTGGCTGTAGTTAATCTGAATATACGTATCCACTATACATGCGATGCCTGCCCTCTACTTCTAAAATGTCGCGTAGTCCCTTTCATACTATGGGTTACACCTTCCAAAGAACATATGACTGATGGATCCAAACTACACGTGAAAATCGGAATCATTTTAGACGTACTATTCAGGCTTAAATAATGCCTATACTGATTGCCGCTAAAGAAATCCGGTATTGTAGAATAATGCTCGGTGAAATACACGTATATAACGGTTATTCTAGTCACCTTAGGTAGTGTTGTTGGCCTATCAAACACAAGCCCGTGGGTCAAATCTCTGTTGAGACAGTTCGAACAAATCGACATATGAAAATATATTTCTTAGGCGGATTCCTTTCAGGAGTCTTCTGGCAAAAACTCTGATAGTAAAATAAAACTACCATAAAAAATATCTCAAATCTATCGTTCGGAGTCGGCATTAAATATTAGGAGCCGTCACTTATGGATAAAATTAACACACACAACATGAGTTGCGTGAGACGCTTGGTTCTAACCCTGACTAAAGGGTTGTAATGACCAATTGAGTAGATACGAAGAGAGAGAGGGGGATAGTCTTGGAATGAATGAAGATTCTTTCTCAGCCATGAAAAAGTTTCTAGAAAATCTATCATTCGGAGTCTAGTTCAAACTGTAGGTTTCTCCACTCATGGGTAAATGACTAGGTCGGAATCCTGACTAAAGGGTTGTAATAATGAATTAAGTACGTAAGTAAAGCTGCCATCAAATCCCTAGTAAGTGTGTAGACCACATTTAATAGCGAGACATTTGACGGTTATCGTCGTATGGGTTCGTGGAAACAAGGACATTGAAGGTAACAACAAAGCCGACGCATTTGCAAGAGGTGGCACAATGGAAAATTCAATTGAACTTTCATAAGAGATTAAATTGTTTGTGGTCTACAGAAGGATAAACAATCTTTATTCATTTGAAAAAAAGGAAATTATTTAATTTGCAGAGAGATCAGATAGATCTGATTAGGTATGGACATATGCAAACAAAATTTGCATTACAACATTGAAGTTGCCGTGGTCTAGTAGGTAGTGTGTTGGCTTATTAGACTGAAGGCCCGAGTTCGAATCCCAGGTCAGACATCAAAACGAAAATATTTCTTCGGCGACTTCCTCTCAGCAGATTTCTGGCAAAAACTCTGAGAGTAAATAAAATTGCCATGTAAAGCTTCTCAATAAAATTTGTCGTTCGGAGTCGACTTTAAACTGTAGGTCCCGCCACTCATGTATAAAATTAACACACACAACATGAGTAGTGTGAGAAGCGAGGACTGAAGGGTGCGGGCTTCTTGGGGACGATTGCTGTAGACTGCCTAATGGTGAAGGTATAGCACTGGCCATTTTATAGTCACCTAGCAGCAACTCGTTTCCTTGCCGTTCGCATCTTGAGATGTCCACAAACACTACTCCCTCTCTTCCACCTTCCTATAACCCATTTTCCTAAAAAACATGCACAATGCACTGCATGAGTAGGGGCCATCCCCTGAGTGCCGGTTTCGCCAAAAAAAAAAAAAAAAAAAAACTGACCTGATTTCTTCGTAGGAGCCTTATAGCAATTATAACGTGACACTGGCCTTCGTACACACACGTCCTTAGACTGAACGGCTTCACGATGACTTTTGCAGAAACTGTAAGGATGACGAAGAAGAAGAGACCACAGAACAATGTCTCTGTCAATGTCTAAAGCTTAGACAAATACAAGGAAAAATTCATGGGCATCCTGTATTTTTGACAGAACTTTTCCAGCCAAAAATGATTCGAATGGACCTCAAAATGTTATAAAATTTTAATATAGGAGAATGCGATGTAAAACAGAAGCTATAATTGTATGTAACTGGTAATGACGGTGTTACAATGTGTGTGTTATAAGAACCAAGTAAGCTATGCTTCATAAGGGAGCTGCGAATTCAGCGTGACCTCATCTTAAAAAGCTTATAAAGTGCGGAATTTATTGTTCTTGCACCTTGAAAATATTCGAGCTTTATTATTTATTATTCTAAGGCTAAAATTCAATTTAAGTTTGACAGTGTTTTTTTTATTAAAAAATTGCTCAAACTCCTCTGTATTACTATTGCATTGAGATGAACTCTTTAATTATTTATTGGTTTAAAAACTTCCTTCGTGATATTGAATTTTTAATGAAAAAACTACTTAAAAACACTCCTCCTCGCCTTCCTGTGGTGCTTAATACAAGTATTTCCTGTTAATGTCAATAACACTAAACAGAATTAAAATTAAACGACTTTTTTCTTTAGCGTTTCAGCAAAAATTTTTTTATGACAGAAACTGAAATTTCAGCATTTTTTCAATCTCTCTCTCTCTCCATTTAATAGTGGAAGAAGATTGAGGAAAATAGAGGAAAAATATAAAGAAAACAAAAACAACAACAACCTTATGCCTTTAAACACCTTAAGACTTTTAACCCCTATTTTTGAGAAAAACAAAAATAAGAAGAAATAACAACGTCAAGAATATCGTCAAAAACATCGTCAAATATTTAACGTTTAACGTTTAGTCTTTAGCCGTATTATCTCATTAAATATTTAAGGCGTACAATTATGAGAGAGGAACCTTTTTTTTTGAGGAAGAAGAAACAGAAAAAAAAATAAATGAACGAAATGGCGTTGAAAAATAAACTTCCTGCTCATCGCCACCAACTAAACGAAACAAATCCGCCCCCTGGGCCATAAACTTACATCCGTTGACCGCAAATTTTAACAAAAATTTCAGTTTTTTTTTTCGACAACTCTTGGCAAAAGTCAGACACACAGAGCAAAAAGGTGACTCAAGCAGCAGGAAATTTATTAAGCAAAAGAAAAGTAATGAAAAATACAACAACAATAAAAACTTATGAAAATGTGAATAATCTCTCTTCCCTCGATATCTCTCTCTCTGTCGTAAAGCATAAACTTTCTTTTTTTTTGCTCCCAAAAGCTTTTCCATTTGAATTGTTTGTTTGTAATGCGAGGTCAAAATTAAAATAATTATTAATACAACAACAACAACAGCCCAACACCAACAATGTATTCCCTGGCAGGGCATACATAAATATTTGCGTAAATGAAATTCAACGAAATAATTAAAATCATAAGAATTTTTTTAACAAAACTAAACACAAACACACAAAAAAACAACAATAACAACAAGTAAATAAATTTGTATAGAAATGTTTATGGATTATTTGAAATCTAAATAACATTGCAACGAGAGGTAAAATTGTAAAATAATGCTACCGAAAATAGTTTGAAAACGGATGCTGTGCCGAATCTATTGTTACAGTCCAAACATGTTGAAATGTTATGGCAAAAACCAATCTAATTGACCCAGAAATTATTTTGTTTGGGATTTAATAAATTAAATAAATTAAAGAATTTGTACATATTTTAAGAGCATCTCTTCAGAACATCATATAAATTTTAATACTGTTACGTTTTTACCTTTTAAAAACGCTTAAAATATGAGCTCGTAGATTGCAAATAAAAATAAAAATAAGTTTGTGTTTAGTTTTAATTAAAACTCTTTATTATTCGTACAATTCTGTGTGCCACTGTTTACAACTCGATGTAAACAACAACAATTGCTTTTCTTTGTTAATCCTCTGTATATAACAAAACTAAGCAATAATACGACAGATCTTTGTAACGGAGATCTTCAAACCACGATTACTCTCTTCAAATGCACCGCGTCTTCATACAAGACTAACTGAACTTCACTAACTCGCCTGCTTTACCTTGCCTTTTATATGGCAGAGTAAACAGTCTGATGAATCTTCTTGTTCTACAACTTGTCGAGTTAAGTTGTGAAAAGAATTTGTATATTGCATGTCTGAAGTATTTCGATTTACGTTAAAAAAATTCACATACAGTGGTAAGTTTTAGTTTTGGTTCATATATCTTAAAATTGTCGTAGTCTAGTAGATAATGTGTTGACTTATTAGACGTGAGGCCACGGTTCAAACCACAGGTCAGACATCTGCAACAAAATATGGAAATATGGAAAATATATTTCTTCAGCAAAAAAGTCTCCAGGTCAGACATATCCAGTAAAACAAAACATTTCCTTTACTACTTCCTTTCACCATATCACACGCAAAAACTTTGAGAGTAAAATAAAAATTGCCCTGAAATGCTTCTCAAAAAACTGTCATTCATGGGTCGTAATTCTAACTGAAAGGTTGTGTCTACCAATTATGTTTGTTATGTATGTGTCATATAACTCAGTTCAATATTGTGCATATTCAGCTACTTCTATTCAGTCAAATCACCTTATCCATTTACTTTCTCTATAGTATGCATAAGGCTTCCAAAGTATTTTTGGTAGTAGAGATTCTAATCTAGAAAGGTTTTTGCAATATAGCCCAATACTTTTCTCACAGAATATTATTTTATATATAAATTTTGACTTTGAAAGCAGTTTGATATGTAAAGCAATTAAAGTTTGTCAGCATATCGTATCGTCATCTTGCAGTGAGTGAGGTCCTCAATATTTTACTTTTGTGCACCATAGCTGAGTATAGTCGAATCATCGTTACTACATATGTATATGCACCTAGAGCGAGGCTGGTTACTAGTGGATACATCCCATACCAAATACGGCAACATCGAATGATTTAAAAACATTTTTCTACTTCTTTGAAAAATTTCTACCTTAAGTGCCTTCAATTCAAACATATGCAACAAAATCTTACATGTTTGTAAGAATATGATTATATTCGCTTAATTCTCATTAATCATTATAGAGAACGCAAGTGTATGGCTCTAAGGGATTAATGCACTCTTCCAGGACGATGTTATATGATAGAGGCGATAACATGTATTGCTGTCTGATAACATTACTGCAGCAACCGCAGTAGTGAGTTGGTTACGGAATAAACGTCAAAGGTAAAGTAAAGTATCTACATTAGATGTGCTATTTTCTTTGGTCTTTTCCATCTGTAGTTCTCCTGAACACGTTGTAAACGAAAGTTTTGCCGATAACATCCGCTTGGAACGTTCTTATCAACTTCAAATTGCACGTCATTATTCCTACAAAATTCAGTTTACTCATAAGCTAAGTTAGCTAAAATGTCATGTTATACATATACATACATGAAGCACATTCTTATCTGAGTGGTTTAGTGAATGCACAAAATTGTATAACGAGTATTTGCGGCTATCCATGATAAACTAATGCACTCACAAAGAACAACTGTTTTGGAGATTTTGGTCAGATGGCGTGATTGGGCCTAACTTTTTTGATGAATACGAAATTGCATATAAGAATATGAGACTTACAGGTGGCGATCTAGTGATTCAAACTTCAGCTCAGGAAAAAAAATATCTTTTGGCGTCTTATTCTTAGCAGCCCTCGGGCAAAACCTCTGAGAGAGAATGAAATTGTCATGAAAAGGTACTCAAAAATTTGTTGTTCAAACTGTAGGTCCTACCACTCATGGATAAAAATTAACGCGCAACGTGGTTGGTGTGAGAAGCTAGGTTTTAGACTTGACTAAAGGGTTATAATGACAACTTAAGTAAATGTGTAAGAAAGAAACTGCAGATTCGTTACAGGAACATGATAAAACACTTCTTGAGGCCTCAACTGGATGGCGTATGGTTTCAACAAAACAGCGTCACCAGGCAAAACGATTTTCAGAACAAATTATCTCAAGATATTTTGATGTCAACTGGTCCTTCAGTTACGATTACAACCTAGCTTCTCACACCAACCATGTTGTGTGTATTAATTTGTATACATAAGCGCCGGCCAATTTTATTTCACTCTCAGATTTATTTGTCAGAAAACTGCTGAGAGGAAGTCGCCGAATAAATATTTTTTTTGTACTTCGTTTTGTTGATGCCTGAGCGGGAAAGGTAGGGTGTATAGGAAGTAGATTTTTGTAATCCATTTCTAAATTTTCTTTTAACGCTTTAAATATAATGTTTCATTAAATATTTTGTAATATACTTACGAATTTAATTCCAGATCTAAACGAAACTTATGATTAAAAGCCTTAATTAACAATGAGGTTCGATGAAAGTGTTTCTGGAAAGAAATAAAAATTCAAAGTTTTATTAGAAAATGTTACAAAATGTTTAAATATTTATTCAACAATTTCAAATTGTTTTAAACTGTAATGAAAAGAATTGAATTTTATTTCAAAAAGACATTAAAATTTTTTGTTTGTTTTTATTACAATAAATCATAGAAAATTCGTCTCATTGTATATGAAGCTTTCGAATGAATGATGCAATGATGATTATAATACACACGTCAGGTGTCAGTGTAAAGAATTAAATTTTTTTTGTTCGTTGTTGTTTTCATTAAATTCGTTATCGCTTTAGAAAACCATAGTTGAACCTGGCTTTTGTTTTTAACACACCAGACAGACAGACAATTGCGTGTGTAGTGTTGCCATAATCTGATTGATAAAATTAATTTAATTTTCTTTTTGTGTTTTTATGTTTTTTTTTTCCTATTTTCTGTTTTTGTTGTTATAAAACAAATAGAAAATTAAAATAGAAAATAGAATTGCAGAATAAAAACTTAAAAAAAATAAATTAAAAAAAAAATATAAAAATGTTTGCAAATATTTGTTTAAATTCATGAATACAAGTGTGTATGTGTATGTGTTTCATTTTCATTAAACAATTGCTATTGTTGTTGTCATTAACGTTAGAATGTTGATAATATATGTATGTGATGATGATGATGTTCGATGAATGATGATGATGTTGACAATTGTAAATTTATTATGATTTCTTTGGCTTTCTTTTCTATTGAAAAATTGTTATTTATTTTGGAAAATTGTAATGTAAACCATTCAGTTCATTTCGCCTACGTTCATTCATTCAGTCATTCATTCATTTCTTCTTTTTATTTGTTCAATACAATTCATTACATTTCATTTTATTTTATTTCATTTGAATAATTGAAATTTAATTGATAAACAGAAATGAAATGAAAGCTTTGGAAAACCGCTTTCCATTAAAATGTTTCACTTGAGAGCACTTTTGTCATCGACAGTCATCGATTGACGATAAGCAAACAAAATATTTTTGTTTTGGGCCCACACCAACAAAGCCATCCATCAGCCAGCCATGCTCTCTCTCTCTCTACAAGGGGCCCTATATAAATAACCATTAATATATACATATTTATATTTACAGTTACATATACATATGTTTATAGGTGTATATGAATATTTTATATTTTCCAATAATAAAGCTTGTTTGTGAGTGTGCCATTTTTCTTTCTTTCTTTCAAGCGTAAATAATAAGAGAAAATCATCATAAAAATAAAAAGTGGCATCAGCATCTAGAGAATTATAGCCTGTAAATAAATATGAAATATTTTGGTAAATAAAGTTTTTACTTTTATTTATGCCTTCTTCAACAATTAATATTCAATTCAGTATTTTTATGAAATGAATAAATAAGAAAAACGTTAAATAAAAACAAACAAATCAATATTCTTCACTGCCTTAATTAATTAAAAACTTTTTTAAAAACTTCAAAACCAAAACGTTGCTTTCATTCATTTTTAATTTTAATCTTCGAAGCTGCTACTTTGCTTGATTTTTTTCTAAATATCTACAACATTTGTTATCTAGGTTCATGAAGTTTAAAGCAAAGTGGTGTCTAAAACGAACGATATATGGACATGGACAACCTGCAAACCGTATTCTAGTCTTCTATTTTTGTGAGACATTTTATTAGTTTTGACACTCTGTTTATAACACAAATTTTCCAGTCTCTTGTAACAATGAATAATCTCAAACTCTATTGTTTGCAGGCCAGTAGCTGGTAGAAAGGTTCCAAAAGTGTTATTTTTGCAGCAGAGCAATAAATGGTGGCCGACGACTGCAAGTAAGAATAATCATAAGAACATAATGACGGCGCTTTAATATTAGTTTCGCATAAATAGAATTTCTATCACATACAAAATTTCATCATGTAAATAAAGTGGTTGAGAAAACTAAATTATTTAGCGAAAGGCAAGCCGGTAATAAACCATTTATGATCGCCGGAGTGAACTAATGGCAGTTGCGATACATATACCCGGTTAACCGTAATGCCCCGGTGATCTCAAACACGCAGACATTCAAAGTTCAGATTATGAAGACTGTGACGAAAAGACAAACATAGTCATTAAGGTAGCCGTAGTCTAATTGGTATTGAGTCGGCGACAGCACGAAAGTTTAATTCTCAGCACAGACATCTCGAAAAAAACAAAATTAAAAAAAAATATTCCATTCGGCGATTTCCTCGCTCAGCAGTCTCTTGGCATAAATTCCAAAAGTAAGTTAAGAATGCCAATTAGAAGAATCTCGAATCTGTTGTTCGAATTGTTGTTGTAGGTCCCGCCACTCGTGTATAGAATTAACACACACAACATTGACAATCCAGACTAAAGTAGTCCAGTAGCCAATTAAGTAAGTAAGTTGTTGGCATAAAGGAAGCAGTCTCTGACTGACAGTCAACGGCCTTAAGGAAAACATTAAAACAAATACTTGAAAAGCGGAAAAATGTTTTAACTAAATAAACAGGGTTCATTACTAGAGGAATTGTAAAACGTGCCGAAAGCAAGAACATCTGCCGCAACAATTAAGCAGCTCAACAAACATCTCGTGGACATTTGTTAAACTAGAAGCAAGTCTAGTCAAGAGTACCGACTGGGGAATCCCTTACACTTACTGCCACAGGTTAAAAATCTAATAGTCGAGTACATATGTAGAAGGAGACTGTATGAACAGCCGATAGTAAGTAGAGAATTAATTGCGAAATGTTGTCGACAAAAGCTCTTTTAAATCCAAGTAGGAGGTGAGAGCACAATTTCTCTGGTCAAGTCAAAGTTATTGCCTAAAATACCTATAGAAACTGTAATAAACAGAAACCAACAGATAAATATGTTCACCAAGTATTGAGAAATATTCGAAGGGCACATGAAAATTCATGTTTTTCGGTTTGGCAGACTTGGCTTCAGATCCTCGTTAAAATACTACCAAGCAACATTTCTTAGCCCTGAATGAAAGAAAAAACTCCTTTACATTAATGTCTAGTTCAGCTTTAGGTTTTGTGGACTGAGATTATTCAATGACTATTCAATTAGAATATGATGAACATGAATACCTATAAGCTCCTACATAAAACATAAAATAATGTTGAACACTTTAGCGAATTCCTATTTCGATAGTAATTCGATTCGCTGAGATAATGTTTATACTGAACGTAACAAAGGGCTTCATAGTATAGCTTTTTAATTCATCTCTTGATGTTATTTGTTACACCTTTGCAGATCTTCATGAGGTTCAGTGTGTGATGAGATTTCTCGAATTCGATGAAATATAAGTAACTCGATGGTAAATACTCCCATCTTTATGTGAGACAACAAAATTTTAAAATTTAATCTTTTGTGTTGTTGGCTTCCTACGAATTTTTAATCGCCTGCAAGGTTTATCTCACAGAAACCCGGGATATTCTTTTCCAGCCCTGTAAACGGTTCGCTTAATCGCTTCTCTATTACTTTGTTAATAATAATAATAATTAATATTCAAAAATTAAACGCATATTCTATGAACTCTATAATAAATTTCTTCGCCTCGAATAATTGAATGCATGTCGTATGATTGTTTTTTAATTAAAATAAAATACTAATCATACGCAGCAGTGGACTATGAAGAAAGCAATGCAAATACGTACGAGTTATAAAGAAAAGGCATTGGTATAGGTATGGTAACTATTTACAAAGAATTTCTCAATAGTTTTTGCTATTCCTGCTGTGCACTTTAACCTCAATCGATTCATAAATTCATTTCACCAATCCAAGCCAATGAAATAGAAACAGAGCAGAGTGTTGCCCTTTTGCCTTTTTTTATTTTATCAATTATTTACAAGTATTTTGGGGCATTCAAGTGGAAAAGTCTTTTTTATTTCATTTTTCAGCTCATAAATTTGTGTAATTCCTTAAGGTTATTAAAAATATTTTAAATCTCCTTAACAGGGTCTCTTCTTCTCCAGCAACCCTTTTTATTTGAAGGGGGCGTTTTCAATGCTTTCTCGTTCGAGCAATTGACCCTTGTATTTAAACCACATTTTAAAATTCCATAAGCGATTAAACATTCAATTAAAACACTTGAAAAACATGGACCCATAAAATCAGTACCTTTAAACAGAATTTTACCAATTTTTTTAAGCAGTTTGCTGAACACATTAAGAGAAGGGAGGTATTGTCTTGTAAATAAAATTATAAAAATAATAATAAAAGGAATTTCTTAAAATTTTTTTGTTTTCTTTTATTGTGTCCGTTTTTTCTTTATTGTTTTTAATAAAATAAACAAGTCCACGCTCAATTGAGTGGAAAAGAAGATTTAAAAACAAAAAACGAAAGAAAAAAACTTTCTCTCTTTCAACTGTAACCCCCAAAAATAGGCAACAAAATGTTTAACAAAAACTGATGAACCTTAAAGTAACTAAAGAACGTAGACTAGACAAAAGAAAAACGACAACAATAGATGAAAAAAATTAAAGAAAAAAGAAAAACAAGAAAACAAAAAAATCTTAAATACTCTTATCCCCTTATTGCCCTTTATCCTGTATACTATTAGAAAGTATGCCCAAGCTTGAAATACAATGCATGCGAAGGCAGGCTTGAATTCTTCGAAACCATGAAGTGTAACACAATGATGGCCAGTAGAGAAAAATTAAATAATTTCTTGACTGGCAAAAGTCCACAGCACAAGAGAGATTCAAGTGAAAATTGTATATTTTTATGGATATGGCAGTATGGCTGGTTTTGTTTAAATAGGAGGTATTTATTGGACTCTAAAGTATAGAGTAGAGACTGTATATGGGAATTTGCCTTGTGTGTTTATATTTATGCCTGCCACAATCGTACATTGTACAATAACCACTGAATATAGTACATGGTAACTACACTGTTTCCAAAGTAATATCTTAGAAATTGAACTTTCAATAAAAAACAATGAAAATGGGTAGGGTGACCATATATATTGCTAAGTTTTTGCCTTTTAAAAACGTTTAATGAGTTCGTAGATGGGAAATAAAATAAAAATAAATTTGTGTTTAGATTTAATTAGAATGCTTTATTATTAGCACAATTCTGTGTGCCACTATTCACAACTTGATGTAAACAACAACAATTGCTCTTCTTTGTTATTCCTTTGTTTACACCCTTTGCTTAAACAACAACAATTACTATATAACGAAGATCTTCAAACACACCACGTCTTCAGTCTAATGAATGTTCTTGAAGGCGAACATTCATGACTTCGCTTTCTCGAAATCTCTATAATCGTTGTTTACGTTTATTATTGTAATCTAATGTTAAGTGATGTAAAAGCAAAACACCAGTAGCTAGATTTTTTCATTTTCGTAACAATATGAAGCGCACTTGTTCGAAAGAGGACATATAGGCGATATTTGCTTAACATAGATCTTGCCAAGTCGTGTATACTACCGAGAATACGTATACAAATTTGGATTATAAGATAGGTGTGTTTAGATTACTCAAGTAAACTCCAAACAGCTTTCAGGCGCATAATATTCACCAAAAAACGTGCTGCTCTAGCCCTCCAGCATCATGTCTATTCTTTTGTGGATGAACTGCCGGCTTTAATTGATGATTAAATTTTGATTTTGTAGAAATGGAGCGGCAAATATAAATGCAAATTAAGTCATAATAAGTCGTAAGGAAGGCTAAATTGATGAGAGCGGTTTGGAATCAACAGATTCGAATTATCCACGATATTTTGTTATACATTAACCTGACCGCTTTCAGTCACTTCAAATTCCCTTATAATCTTAATTAACCCTTACATTAACTACTATAAACCTTTAATGCTCAAAAAGTATTCACGTAGGAATTGATGCCTTTGTACGCATTCTTCGATAGATATACGTTGACATACCACTCTTCAGACGACAGATATTTAAAGTTCCCAGCCTTGCCAAAATGGGGATTGCAATGAAGACATTTGTTGCAACCCCCATATTTCATCGGTAATTAAAATAACTAAGTCAAGCAATTTCATGTTAGAATATCACATAAACTGATGGTAAGAATCTTGACTGAAGACTGAACAATATTTTAAGCCATTACAATTCCTCAATGAGGTTTATGGCTTTTCACACTACCCATGTTATGCTTACTTAATTAGCCATAATAAACTTTATGTCAGGATTAAAACCTAGTTTCTCTCACCACTTATTTGGTGTTTTTATTTTAATCATGAGTGGCGGAACCTGACGTTTAAAATTAATTCTGAACGATAGGTTTTTGAGAAGCTTTCCATGGCAATTTTATTTTTCTCTCAGGGTTTTTACCGGAAAACTGCAGAATGAAAAACGTCGAAGAAATATTTCTAAATTTTTAATTTTGTTTGAAATGTATAGACTGAGCCTTACGTGTAATAAGTGAACACTCTACCTACTAGACTATGGCGACCTTATCACCCGGGTAATATGTTTCAATTTTATTAATGAGTCCCACATTCATAGTTTATTACTGATTGTTAGAGATGTAGTCTAGTAGGTTGTGTATTGGCTTATTGGATATGAGACCAGATTTTAGCAGATTTCTGGCAAAAACTCTGAGAATAAATAAAATTGCTATGAAATGTTTTAGACAAATCTGTAGTTCGAAGTCGACTTTAAACTGTAGGTTCCGCCACTCATGTGTAAATTTATCACACACAACATAAGTGGTGTGAAAAGCTAGGTTGTAATCCTGACCGAAGGGTTGTAATGAGCAATTATGTTTTTATGTATGATTAGAGCCTACAACAGGAAACTCCTGAGAGAGCGGGAGCATTTTTGGACTTTTTTTTTAAATGTCTTCCAGCATTTTTTTAACGTATCATTACGGATAATGAAAAAGTGTTTAAATGTGAGCAAATCAAACAAGTTAGCTTATACAAACGAATGTAAAGCCTGAATTAGTAGGATTTTAAGAGAGGCATCCACTATGACTTACTACTGCCTGGCCAAGCAATAAATTCTGTTCCTTTGAACTAAATATAATTTTTAATGTATGTATGGGGGGACACCTTTTGTTACTGGAAACGGTGTTGTTATTGTAATACCATCATAAGCATTTACAGTAAATATCAGTTTGACTCTTAACTGGCAAATAGAAAAGGAAGAAGAAAAAAAAGCAAATAAAAATAAACAAGAAAAACAAAAGAGAAAAAAAAAATTGTAAAAGAGGAATAAGACGCAAATAAACAAAAAACATCAAAGTTTTAATAAGAAAAACAGCTTAAAACGTAGAAGGTTTTGTTAACGTTTTATTTATTTTCACTTTTATTTTCAGTTTCTTTCTTTTTTTGTATTAAATTTTTATTTTTTTCTACATCATTATAGTGAGGTTTGTTAAGTTTTATTTTCATTACTCTGTAGCTTGTTATTTAGGGCTCTCTTTAAAGCACTGATAACTGCCCAAATGAAAGAGCAAAGGAAAAGAAGTAAAGAAGAAGAGAAAAAGAAAAAAACAAATTGCGTGTGTTTATTTATAAGGATAAAGTGTGTATGTGTTTGTATGTGTGAATGTAAGTGTAGCTGTAAGCCTATAAAGTATATTTAACACATACTGTTACAATAACGGTGTATATGCTTAATTCTTCTGCTTCTTGCCTATTTCTTTTAATGAGGGAATGTTTAAGAGAAACACAAGAAAGAAAATAAAAATGAAACTGGTTGAAAAAAAAAAAAAACGAAAAATTTATAATGAAAGAGAAGAGAGAAATAATAAAGAAAATACACACCACACACGCACTCATACGCACACATATATTTTAATTTGTTTAATGAGCATAAGTTGAGGGAACAAACAATTGTAGGCTGCTGTATTCGTTTCTGTTTTTTGTTTTCCTTCTTTTTTCTTACTTCTTCGTGTTCATTTCTTTGAATTGTTGCGAAATATAAACAAATAAAATGTGTGTTCATATAAAATAAAAATAAAATACAACATCAACAATAAATATTTCGGTCAGTCTTTTGTGGATAGTACGCATACATATACACCCAGCAATGAGCATAATTTATTTATACTCACACAATCACAATCGCAATCGCAATTGTAGATTATTTTTCGAGTTTTTATTTTTATTTTAATATTCTTTGAGATTCTTTCA
The DNA here is from genome assembly GCA_927399465.1 of Sarcophaga caerulescens. Lineage (NCBI taxonomy): Eukaryota > Metazoa > Arthropoda > Insecta > Diptera > Sarcophagidae > Sarcophaga > Sarcophaga caerulescens. Next base: position 21,540,787 of record OV656873.1, read on the forward strand.
CAAGATATTGTTTTGCCGCTTCGCTTTACTTTGCTTTGAAGGTGTGGCAAATAAAAAAAAAGAAAGAAAGAAACCAACACGCAGATGAAAATCATTTAAATTCAGTTGCTTTTATGCGTATTTTTTTTTTTTTTTTAATTTTAATTTTTATTTGTTTGGTGCTGTATTCGAGCATAAAAGCGAAGAACAATAAAATAAATATGAAATCAAAAGCAGGCCAAAATATTTATTTGAAAACCGAATAAATTAAAGCTGTCATGAACTGTTTTTTTTTTTTTTTTTTTTTTTTTTTGAAAAAATTTGGCCACAAGTTGTTATTTTTATTTAAAATGTGGTTTAAAGAAATTCATTCGTTGTTATGAATATTTCAAATGCTTGAAATTCAATATTTTTGAATAAAATTTGAGGGTCCCACAATTAGGCCACTTAATGTATAAATGGTGACAGTAGTGTTAAGAAAAAAGGCAGCCTTATAACACCAGTGTTAAGTTTAAAGGTTCCACGTGTTTGATACATGTTTTTTTTTTTTTTGAATCATTCAGTCAAAAAACAATTTCAGTGAATTTAGAAAAAATTTATTAACGTTTTAATATTCAATACTTTTATATGAAAGTTCTCATTCCTATCTATTTGTAATACGAGTTGGATTATATTTCTTAAGTCTACCGATTAACGTTTATAAATTATTAGGTGACACATCTCAATACCCCAAAAAACCAGAAAGATCTTTACAAATTTGAAACGACTGAATTGCGACACAATTCAAGGAGATCTTGAGATTGTAAGTCGTTAGTGGATGTCACTGGGTCTGAGGATTAAGCCCCGCAAGACCACAATAGTACCAATCAATCACTAGTAGAAGAAACCTACGTAAATGGAAAAATATTTTACTTTCGAAGGAGACAATATTACAGAAACTGAGCATAAATGCACAATAAATGGCCGTGAAAGACTCATATAGAGATCATTTAAGTAAAGGTCAGACATGGGGATGGTGATACAGCATTTAGAAGGCTTTCAGGGTAGTGCTGGAGATGTTTTCCAGTGAATATACACTGGATTACTACCACGATGGTCAGAACAAATACAGTTGGACAAAATTGCAGAGATTAGTGTGTGTTGGTACTCATCGTACATTAACGCTAGAAATCCGGTTGGATTTTTTTTTGTGAAGACCAGAGTTTTGGAGTATATACATATATAAATATATACATAATTGTTCACTACAACCATTCAGTCAGAATTACGACCTAGCTTTTCATAGCATTCATGTTGTGTGTGTTAATTTTATTTATGAGTGGCGAGACCTACAGTTCAAAGTCGACTCCGAACGATAGATTTTTTGAGAAACTTTTCATGGCAATTTTGATTTTACTTTCAGAGTTATTGCTAGAATTCTGCTGAGCGGAAGTCGACGAAGAAATATTTGTTTATGTTTCGTTTTGTTGGAGATGACTGACGTGGGGTTTGAACGATATCCTCACGTCTAATAAGCCAACACACTACCTACTAGATTACGGCGACATGAAGTAATTATGCACTCGATTAATGCCAGATGCCGAGATTAGCGTTTGTTGGTATAACAGGGTCAAATTATCCTATATCAGCGCTAGAAGCTCTTTTGAATTTTTTAGTGATGAATAGAGTTTTGCAGAATATAGTTGGAAGAAAAATGGAAAATAAATTGAACATAAAATTTATTAGAGATTTTGTGTCTTAATGAAGCGAGCGGCTAACGGCCACCTCTTTAACGGTGTCCTTGATATAATCAGTAGACTCTATGAAAATGCAACGCAAAGAGACTTAGTAACAAAAGTAAATTTAGTAATTTGGAAACTACATACTTTTCTTAAAAGAATAGCCAAATTGTGGTATACTAATGGATCAAAAAGGAATCTTTGGACAGAAACTGAAGTTTTAGGTGTCCCAAGGTTAGGTTAGGTTAGGTTAGAGGACGTGTACTTGTCAACTGTGACAAGTACAGTACCCGGAGGTCGAATTGAGCCATTGTACAACGTCTTAGCTTCTCATACCACTCGTGTTGTGTGCGTTAATTTTATACATGAGTGGCGGGACCTACAGTTTAAAGTCGACTCCGATCGACAGATTTTTGAGAAGCTTTTCATGGCAATTTTTACTCTCAGAGTTTTTGCCAGAAATCTGCTGAGAGGAAGTCGCCGAAGAAATATTTTCATATTTTCGTTTTGATGTCTGACCTGGGATTTGAACTCGGGCCTTTCGTCTAATAAGCCAAAACACAACCTACTAGACTACGGCGACAAGGTGTCTCAATAATGATATATTTTGAGCTCTTGGAGAAATTTGCGGGTATCTATCAAACGAAAGTCTGTGCCATCGAAAGATGTGTTGTCTTCAACTTGGAAAGAAGCAATATTATCTGACAACCTAGGCGAAATAAGAGCACGCTACATTTATGGGGTTAAATCGATGATAGTATGGGACTATGTGGGAAAGCTGTATCCGATACGTATGGTAAATATGGTTATCCTTCGCTGAATCCCAGGTCATGCGGGAAATTGTGGCAATGAGCTTTATTTATTTATTTATTTATTCGATATTCTATACAACAAGACCTGAGGTCTTATGATTATAGTACAGAATCAGATATATGCTTAAATACTAATATTAATTATAGAACAAAAAAGTAATTCTAGCACGTAGTTTAAAAACATGAACATTTTTTTTTAAAATTAGAACGTACAACAAATTAGTAAAAAAAAAAATTTCCAAATAAAAATTAAAAATTTCCAGAAATTATTAAAAAAAAGAAATAAAATAAAATTATTAAAAAAAAGAAATAAAAATAAAGTAGGAAATCAAGTACTTTCTCATGGGACCAGAAATTTTCTATGGAAAGTTGTGGGGAAAATTGTTTGAGAAGCTATACCGAATGAAAAAGAAGACAAAGAAAAACTCTTCTCAAACCGTGTAGATTTAAAGCAACTCGAAACTTCACTAATTAAAGCACGTCTAAACCCTTTAACGAGGTGGTTTAAGAGGTATCTTACTCTTAGAAACCATTTGGTCTCTCTGAAATTGTTGTTTTGGTGATTTTGTGAAAATGTTGCTGGTCAATTTACCGACAGGTAAGTGTATTTTTATGTAATTTTATGATTGAAGGTTTCTTTGATTAGTTTTGCAGCATTTGTTCTATTGAAGATGTAGTATTGCGTGCGTCAGATATTAATAAATCCAATTTGCTTGCACTAAAGGAGACCCTTATTTAAAAAATTTCTTTTCTTTCTTTATCTCCAGCAAAGTTCTTAATGTTGATATTTCGTTTCAAAAAAAGGCATTAAAAAACACTTAAGGCCAGTCGAATAGAAACTAATTTAAGGGAATTACTGCTCCCTCTTACATCTTAATGATCAGAGTTTTCTGATTTCAAATACTTTTTAAAGTCTTCTTTTGTTTCTTTGAAGACAAAAAGGAAAAAACTTTTATTTAAAAACTATGCCATTAAAAAATATCTTTTCAAAAGCATTTTATTTTTCTTTGTATTGTATTTACTTTAAGGCCATAATAATGCAATAATAATTATCATCATTTAGGATTCATTTGGAATTGATAAATGTCATAAGTTTCCTGAGTTAAATTTCCCTTAAGTTTTTATTCCTTTCCCCTCTACTTAATGGTACTTTATTTCTCTTTTTTTTCATGTTCTATAGGAAAGAAAAAATGGAGAAGAATTTTGTCTTGTCTTCCATGTATTGTATGCCAATGAATAGAAGAAAAATGTTTTTCAATTTGAATAAATTTCTTAACAAATAATAATGGAAGCAAGCTAAAGCAAGGCAAAGTAAAGCATTGCAAGTATCATTTAAAAGAATTAAAAAAATTGAAAATTATTGTTTAAATAAATAATTTATGGAGAAATTTTAAAAGATTTGTTGACAGTTGGCAACTTAGGGTGGCTCTGGCATGTCAAAATGTTCGCATATAAATTCGGTTGGCGTTTAAAGAAAGGCACAGACTTTAGATTAAAGGAAATAATGTGGAGAAGAGAAAATGCAATTGAAATTTTGTACGTTTTTCTTTTCTTGATACTTGGGAAAAAATAATGAAAATGTTTTCATAATGAAAGAAACTATAAACTGAGGAGATATTTAATTGTTGTAACTAACGAGAGAACTTCTATCAAATTGTCCATGCGCTCGAAAAGTCCACTTTAATTCCAAAGGGAAGCATTCCGTATGGAAGCAGGGGCACTTGTGAAAAGTGCATTGGTCTTGGACATTTGGAAAATTACTTCTAAAGGAGCTACAAAGATAGAAAAAAGGAGGAAACTATTCTTTATCTATTAAATACCTATCCAGCACTATGTCGGAAGAGGAAAAAGCACCGTGAGGTCTACTTAATGGATGATTTAAATGAACCATCAGAGTGATGAGCAGTGGCAGCCTAAGTCACTTCATCAGAAACTCACGAGTGGTCCGCAGAGAATGGCGTCACAATGGGCATTATATGGCCTAAGTATGTCTATCCAACTATCTGCCTACGTACTATCACTTAGTACGCAAAAATTTGTCAGCAGTGAAATTATCTCAATTGAGGATTTGTCTCGCACCATTTATAATGTTACGAAAATGTAAATGGTGTTTTGCTTTTACATCGTTTAACATTAAAATTATAAACAAAAGCAACAAAAACAATGGACTTGTTTACATGATCAACAAGTAAACAAAAATATACCAACAACAGCAGTATAAAAAAAGGGATAAACAAAAATGCAACAACAAACACTGCAAGGATAAATGTAAACAAAAATACATAAACAATAATAATGAAACAACGATGTTTACATTTATAGAGATCTCGAAAAGGCGAAGCGACAAACATTCGACGTCAAGAACATTCGTCAGACTGTTTAGGTTGCCATAAAAAAGGCTAGGCAAATCAGGCAACAAGTGAGTATAAGTTCAGTCAGTTTTGTGTGAAGACGCCTTGCGTGTGAAGAGAGTAAATGTGTTTTGAAAATCTCCGTTATAAAAATCTGTCGTATAATTGCTTAATGATTGTTATTGTTTATGCAAAGGGTGTAAACAGAAGAATAACAAACAAAGCAATTGTTGCTGTATACATCACGTTGTGAACAGTAGCACACAAAATTGTGCGAACAATTTAATTAAAACTAAACACAAATTTATTTTTATTTGCAACCTACGAGCTCATATTTTAAACGTTTTTAAAAAAGTAAAAATGTTACAATAAGAAAGAACTGAAGTTCAAACCTGAAATGCTATGGCTGGTAATATAAATTAACTAAAATCTATCGATTGAGTATTAGTTTAAAATAAATCTACCTTCTCTTCCTAACCCTGCAGTAACTACTTAAGCTTTGTCGGAATTATGAATAAAATTCCTGGTCCACAGTGCTGCAAATGATGTTGATTTTGATGTAAGAGAAACAGTAGTTAGGTTAGAGGACGTGTAGGTTAGAGGACGTGTACTTGTCCGTTAAGACAAGTACAGTACCCGGAGGTCGAAATTGACCCATTGTACAAGATTACAGACGTCTTACTTATATTACCCATAGTTACATTATCATCTCTTCTTCATAGTTTTCCTGTTTCTCTGTTTTGTTTTTGAATTATTATTGGCTTTTGAACCTTTACGATATTTATACATGAAATAATAGAGTAACATCAATAAAAAAATGTTGCCCCCTCTTATAAAGCCCTTAAAAACCAAAATTATTTTATAGTCCTTGGTTATTACCCTTTAACAGCTTAACCATAATTTCTTTATATTTTCTTATGATTTATTTTGGCCATAATTTATTGATAATGTTGCCATAATGGAACATTAATAGCCTGCCACCAAAAAACAACGGGGTTAATAGCGTTAGTAGTCATACCATGAGATAAAGTTCCATTAAAAATTTGAATTTGAATTTGAAGAGAGACTATGATAATGGGATACTAAAACTCAGGCTGGAACTAATTGTAACTGTATCTTGAATTGTAACAGTAAATGATTATTATTTTCTATTTTATCTTTGATTTCTTTCCACTCCATGTATTTATTTCCTAATGACTTTAATGGCCCCCTTTTTTTTTGCTGTTGCTGTTGCAGTTGATGTTCAAACAAGTGTTAGGCCATGTTAATGCTGTTGTTATAGTTTTTAGCCCCGAAGTGATAATTGGTTTTAATGTTAGCATTACTTTATACGTGTTGTTTTTTGTATGCATATCCATGGCTTAGTGTATGTATGTATAACGTATGAGTAGTTTGAGGATGTTGACAATATGCCAGAATAAATACGGCACAGAAAAGTTTACAGCACCAAAACAACAAGAACTGACTGAAACAAATCGTAAATAAATTTAAAAAAAAAGTTTTGTTTCATAGTTGCATAGCACAGAATATAATTGTTCTAAAACAATAACAACAACAATAACAACGAAAAAATAAATAGAATTTGAAACTCATAGACTGGACTAACAATAGCCAACTCTGATACCAGCAAACAAAACATAACCAACCAGTCAGTTCGTCAGCCAGCTAGCCAGCCAAATAAAACGTTATAACCTAAAGGATTTCAAAAAGTTACCAACAAAATAAAAATGTGCTGCTACTGATGCCCAAAAACTAACAACAACAATGAATGGTTGATAAAAGAAAAAAACAATTTCAACACTTGCATTTCATTTGCATTTGCTTGGGCCAGGAGGTACAGGAGATGTGCTCTAGCAAGGTACGCAAATTATTTGAATTTTTCATTTAAAAACAAATTTTTTCCTTCTCCTTTTTTTCTGTTTTCTTTTCAGGACTGATGTTGGACACGCACCAAAAGCATTTTTTGGCATTTTAAAAACGAATTTTTTTAGGCGCCTTTTTTAGTGTTTTTTTCTCTCTCTTGTTGGCTTCCTTGTGAAAGTGTGCATATTTTTTTTAAGGAGCAGATAGAATTTCATTTATTCAAATCCACGCTTTACGAAGGGTATTCCCATGCAGAAGACGTACAATAGAAAACCATGCTGATGAACCAAGTCAATCGCGTTATATTTTATGATCACCCTACTCAGTGTAGTGCTTTTTCGATCAGGAATTCTGGAATTGGAATACAATTTATACAGAGACATGGACTCAGATCCAAAAGACCATTATTAATGGCTGAGCATATGGTGTTAAAAGATTAATTAACTTGAAGAACCATTTTTATTGGTGGACAAAGGATTTTCAGATGTTGAAAATGATAATAAAATGATACGTACAATCACTAGGCGCTCTTCTGCAGCCTATTTGTCTCTATAGAGGAAATTGTTGACACAGGCTTTTTCCACAGTGAACAAAATTCAACAAACCAAGTTTAAAGAAAATTCGACGAACTTGGTTACAACTCTGGTATCTTAAGTCAGACTTGTTGGACAACATCTTATTGTATACGCTTCCTACATATTGCCCGATGATATGCTTGCTAGTCTCTAAGTCTTTCAATACGTTCGGCAAGCTGAATGAAACATATGAGACAGATGCAAACATTCGGTGAATTAACACCAGCTCCATTTCTTAGGATCACGACTTCCAACTCAAAAAAGTTTCGTAATTCGTTTTTAAAAAGCTGCTCATTAGTTTTACAAATGGCGATTCAACAACAAAAATCGTGTTACAAGAATTCTCTAATATGAATTGGGTCTCAGTAGGGAAAACTACAAGTACACACTGCAAAGGCACTGAGTTTATTAAGTCTGAACGAAGTATTTTAATCGAACTGATTAGGATGGTAGGTATTCGTATCAAGTTCTCGACTATAAGTCAACGTGCGCCAACTAACGCCGAATATTGAGCTTGTGGAGCAGACATCGAAGACTGTCTAACGTATTGGTCTTACAAGAAAAAGTTAATCTGGGTTAAATTGCATGATCTTGTTGACCAGTTTAGATCACCTGTACTTGAGATAACCATGCCTTCAAATATTTCGTACAGAATATCTAATGCTGCATGAGATGTGAGGTACTTAGCACCGTCCTGATGAAAACACATGACTTTGATATTCATACATGCATACATACGTACATAATTGGTCCTTACAACGCTTCAGCCAGAATTACGACCTAGTTTCTTACACTACTTCTGTTGTGTGTGTTAATTTTATACATGAGTGGCGGGACCTACAGTTTAAAATTGACTACGACCGACAGATATTTGAGAAACTTTTCATAAAAATTTTATTTACTCTCCGAGTTTTCGACAGTTATTTCATTTTGTGGGAGATACCTGACCTGAGGTTTGAACAGTGACTTCGCGTCTAATAAACCAACACACTACCTACTAGACTACGGCGACTTCAACTTTCTGCTCTTACTTATAAGAAAAGTTTAACTGGGTTGAATTGCACGATCTTGGTGTCCAGTTTACATCACCTCCACGTAAGATAACCATGCCCTCAAATCACTTGTGCCGAACATCCAATGTGGCATGTGATGTGGGGTACTTTGCACTGTCCTAAAGAAAACACATGTCTTTGGTATCCAGACCATTCAATTCGGGCCAAAGAAGTTTGGTAATCTTCGACGTGTAGTGGTCAACGATGGCCTGACAATTATAATTCTTAAAGAAATATGGACCGATTACGCCTCTATGAACTATGGTTCACATCAAACAGTGACTTTTTCGAGATGCATTGTGTGCTCTTGGATTTCATGTGAACATGTGTCGTCCCAAATTAAAAAATTTTGACTGTTCACGTATCTATTCATTCAAAAATAAGTCTAATCGATGAGTATGATTTTTCGATAAAAATAAGGGTCAATTGCCAACTGCTTCAGAGTCCAATCAACAAACACACGTCGTTGTCTGTAGTCTTTTATATACAGCTGCTGTGTGAGTTAAATTTTTGCAAGGGCTCGGGTGCAAGTCACGACGAAAAAGTCTTTGTAAGCGTTGCGAAATTAACAGTCTCGCATTCTTCTCACGGAATGCGGCAATGTTTGGTCAATCGAATAGTCCTCTGAGTGTCCTTCAATTATGGTGATTTTAACATGAGCGAAACGTGCGGTATATTGTGCAAATGGAACCCAATCTTGATAAAATAATTTTATTATTTGCCCGTGTTAATGAGTGTTATATCCGTTCATGGCATTTTGGTTAAACAGACTGTAGTCGAAGTTATCTAATTAGGCGTGAGTCCGTGATTCAAAACCCAGCCCAATATGAAAGAATATTTCTTCAGCGACATCCCCTCAGCATATTTCTGGCAGAAGCCGTGAGAGTAAATAACAAATTACCATGAATAGTTCAGAGTCGACTTTTAAACTGTAGGTCCCGTCAGTCATATATAAAATTAACACACTCATTATGAGTGGTGAGAGAAGCTAGGTGGTAATCCTGGCTAAAGGGTTGTAATGAACAATTATGTACGTATTTTAAGTATCTTCGTCAGGATGGCCGTTATCAATTGCCAAAGTTTGGAAGTCTTGGATGTAAAATCTTAAAAAAATATTTCAGTGGATACCTGTTACTAAAACCGTTATCTGTTAACACCCCTACTGTTATATGAAAGCGAGAAAAAACACTCCTTTTAAGCATTTGTATGCATGAGAGTATCAAAATAATCTAAAAACAAACAGACAAATATGCAGAATGCTACTACGAATGCTGAAGCTAAAGATAACGATTCCAATAACACTTGTGATGCAATGCGAACAATGCAGCAGACAAGCAACTCATTTTCCTGGCAATAAAATTCAAACAAGAAAACGGCCTTTAAATTAAAAAATACAACGCAGAAGGCACGAGTTACGAAATAAATAAAAAGAAGTTTTTCACTTCAAATGTTGGAGTTCAAAAAAATATGCGTGGAGGGCAAGAAAATGTCAAAGTGGACGAAGAAGAAAAAAAAAAACAAATCCATGGCTATAAAGCATAAACAGGACTTTTAAATTAAAATAAAAAAGCCTGAACTTAAAAACAAAAAAACACTTATGTAAGCCTACAAACATGTTTAAATACACGACAAGGCAAATAATGTTGTTAAAAAGCTTTACAAGCAACAACAAAAACTATGCGTCGTAGTAATAATAATGCAGGACCTTTTTGTCCTTTGGTCACTAACACACACACCAATACGCATGAATCTAAATATAAATGTAAATAAATATGTAGAGTGTGTATACGAATTGAATTTTAATTTTTTTATTTGAAAAATCATTGAGTCTCCCCAGAGCATTTTTAAGCCGGACACCGCACCCACTGTATGTTTAATGGGCAACTTAATCGGTGTGTGTGTGTGTGTATCCGCAACACAACTGAAATGAAAATATGAAAAACAAATCATTTCATAAATCAGTTTCTATTTTAATGTTATACTCAGAATATCTTGTATGTTGTTCGCCAGAGCGTGTAAAGCTCAGCAGGAGGCTGCTTTAAATATAAATTTTTTTGTATTAGTTTTTATCTGCTCTCTACATAAATAAGCTTATAACGGTATATTTAGTCTTAGATAATATCACATACCACAGCCCCCATAACTAATCATAATGCGGCCGTTTATATGAGAGCGTTGGTTGTAAAGCTAATGAAACCAGCACCTGCAGCACTCTCACAGCCTTAACGTGAAATGAATTTTAAATAAAAATCAATAAAACTATAAGCAAAGAAAACAAAAAAACATGATAAAGGTCACTGCAAAAAAGGAGGGGGAGAAAATCCGTATCCTTAGAGAGAAGAAATTTACTTCAAACAGTCTAGTCATGTTGTTGTCCTTACTCCTTGGGAAGAAAAAATTTTTAGGTGGTTGTTAAGAATTCCTTGAAATTTAAAGATTTTTAGAATCTCTGTTAATCCAAGCAAAGTAAAAATTATTCACATTCTTAATTTTTGTTTGGATTATTTATTCCAAAGGACAACATGCAACATGCTGAGTCCTTATTTCTTTCTTTTTCTCTCACTTTGTTTTAAACAATAGAATGAAGTAGTCAGTGGCTAAATGAGAAGTTGAATGACCGAAACAAAGCCATCAGCATTATGAGCATAAATCCAAGGATTATGGGAATATAGTTGTAGTAACTGAGAGTACCACCATACATATAAGCTAATAAACAATAGAAAATCATGTTTTCTTTTAGAACTTTTTTACAAAAAGTTCATATAAATTGGTGACATGTTAAATTTATAAGAAAATAACCCAAATCCTGGAAATAGAGGAAGCTACAATTAGTCTAACCATCATGGTAGGCATCCAGCTCATAGTACGTCTGATTTTTCAGCACGGTTGCTGCATACTATTATGAAATGCTGAGCTTTCCCTGGAATATACTTCATGTGAGTCTTCCTTGCCAGTAATCTGCCAAGTTGCCATGTTGCTTTCAATTTCCGTAACATTTTCACACCAAGGAATCGAATATTTTTGAGATTAAAAAATGTTGTCCTTCTCGTAAATGGTACTACAGTGATCTAGCCGAGTTTAATCCTATACCAACAGGGAACAACGACTTGTACTTTGAGGACCAAATAGTCTCTTCTAACGTTGGCAGTCAATGATCATCTTAGACAATCTCATCAAGAATTCATTAACTACAAAGCTCCATACTAGTGGTAAAAGAATCCCACTTTGTGGCCAATTTATGGTTGTGCCGGCTCTTATCTTGTCGCTGTCTACCTTTGTGTTCACAAATTATGTATCCATCCGAACTTCTTTTTTATTCATTAGAAATACATTTTGATGCCATCATGTGTAGAATATAACATCGTTAAAATGTCCGCCACAGCTTCTCTGGATGAAGCACATCAGTAATGTCCAATTTTCGATGACATAAATTAGGCTGAATTTCACCGAGAGCATGGGTTATACTTGGTTTGAAGACCGCTGTGGTTTGTGGCTTACTCGCATAGATCTGCAAATTAACAGAACCTTACAAGAAAAGACAATCTAGGTGGTGAGTTTGCATCATCTCCATGTAGGAAAACCGTGCCCTCATAGCAACGAATTTTGTATTCGTTTGAAGGTCCTATTTATGTCATTTATGTGTGGAGGATGACATAGTAAATGTCTATCACGGCTTTTGCATTTCTAACATTTAATTTTCTATGATTCTGGCTCATAAATTAGATAGCATTTGAACAATGGCGTTGGTTATGTTGGCTTTGAGAGAGAATCTCTGTTAGTTGAAAGGGAAAGTGGGCCAGTTCACCTAACCTCTATATGAGATGGCCATGCTCTCAGATTGCTCGTGCAGTGGCATGAACTTTGTGGCTAGTCACAGCATCCCAACCACATGTCGTTGGTGTTCATATCATACAATTCAAAAGAAAAAAGGTAAAAGAATTACCAAAATAGGTAACCAACCACTTTGCCGTTATCAGTAATGTCAGGGCCAACACTATTCTCAAAGGAATGTGAACAAATAACGCTGTCAGTCCCAAATACACACGTAACAGTGGATTTGTCGTTCTTGAATCTCTTGTGGACTCCATACATACAACCTTGCAGTCAGGAATACAACCTAGTTTCTCACACCACTTATGTTGTGTGCGTTAAATTTTATACATGAGTGGCGGAACCTACAGTTTAAAGTCGACTCCGAACATCAGATTTTTGAGAAACTTTTCATGGCAATTTTATTTAAACTCAGAGTTTTTGTCAAAAATCTACTGAGAGGAAGTCGCCGAAGAAATAATTTTTCATATTTTTCATTTTAGTTGGAAATGTCTGGCCTGGGCTTTGAACCGAGGCCTCACGTTTAATAAGCCAACACACTACCTACTAGACTAAGACGACTGACACAGTGACACAGTACTCTATTGCATGGTTTTTTTAACTTTGTTGTAGCACATGATCCGAAAGATTTGAGGTGCCTATGAAAAGAAAAATTTTTCACTGGACACCACAGTCCATTTTCTCTACAGTCTGATGATGTGAAGTGAAGAAGTACATGATATGCTCGATGAATTTGTGAATGACACAATAGATTTAATCAGGACTTCCTAAGTCTCATGTGGATTGGTATTTTATAAAATTCAACAATTTTTTTTATTCACTTGCTCATTCATCTGAAAATAGTTTTTACCGCTGAAGATAATAAATTAAAGTCAGTTGCCAACAACTCCCATTTGTCCATAGCAGTCCATGTGATTTAGAAAAAAAAAACTGAGCAAATGAAAATTAATTTGACAGAAGTAGCTGCAACAAGATGGCTGTCACCAGCTGTTAAAGTTCACAGATCCCTGTTGGTCCAAGGTTTTTGATTTTAAAATATTTAGATTTTTTTAATTTGATTTCATTCAGTTCACAATTATGCACATGTTTAATAATTATTTATTTGCAACTATTCTTTCTAATCCATTTGTTGTAACACAAAATATGCAAATAACATGCAAAAAACATACAAAAAAACATGCATAATTCTTTTTTTGGTTGGCTTTATTGACATTAACACACAGATTTCAACTTATTTTCCTCTTTTTACTTTTCCAATATCCTGACTCCTTCAATTGTATGTTGTGCGTCTATAAACGTTTTAATTACTAACTGGTTATAAAGAATATTTATTGCATGTAAAATACATACATACATACATACACATATGTAAACATATATTTACATACATCTGTGTAAACGTGTACTTTTCACAGAACATTTGTACAGCGCCATGTAATATTACTTTTTGGTCTAAACCATAACAAGCAGCGGCGGCAGCAGCAACAGCATATTTTTCCAATTAAAATAAACATTTCCATAAAATATATTTTCCCTCTCCTTCGCTCCCGCTTTTTTCCTCTTTCGCTCCACTCTTTTGTTTTATATTTGTTTGTTTGAAAGTCCGCCTTTTTATTTTCATTGTGTCTGGCTAAGTTTTTAGTGAAAATATTTCGTTTTTCTTCTCTTCTCTTCTACTGTTTTTGGCAAAATGCCTAAAATTAACATTTTTACACTTTTTGTACAATTCAAAAAGACAAAAACAAAAAAAAAAACAAAACCACCTAAAATAGACAGATTTTAGAACAAATGCATATTAACACACACACTCTCTCTCTCTCTCATTGACACACACATACAAACAAATGTAAATATTCCAACATATTTATTTTCGAAACATATTCATACATATGTATGTAGTTGTTTAATTGTTTAGTTAAAAGTATGTATGTATTATAGAGACCAAAAGAGTATGATAGAAAGAGAGCGAGAGAGAGAGAGGGGGTTCCATAGAGAGAGGGGTGTAATGTAATAATATACCAAAGTTATAATCGACAGGGTTTAATAAGTATAAAGCTTTAATACTCTGTGTATCTCACTCTGCATATTTGTTTTTAGATAACCCAGTAAACAATTTTTTCTACATATTACTCTACGTTCCAGTTAACAGATTATCTCCAGTTTGGTATAACTGATGCCATATTTTGTATGACACTTCAAATTTTCCTAATCTTAGCAGCTTTCTTACCAACCTATCATACATACATACATATATAGTACCGTTCAATCAGGATTACGACCTAGCTTCTCACTTCACTTATGTTGTGTATGTTAATTTTTATACCTAAGTGGCGGGACCTATGGATATGGTCGAGCCCGAACAACAGCTTTTTGAGAAACTTTGCATGGTAATTTTATTGACTCTCAGAGTTTTTGCCAGAAATATGCTGTGAGGAAGTTGCCTAAGAAATATTTCTTTAATATTTCGTTTTGCTGAAGATGTCTGACCTGGGGTTACCTACTAGTTTTCTTCTCGACGAAGATCCTGTGTGTTCCAATTTATTAAATTTTGGGCTATGACGCTCTGAGGTTTTGGTAGCGTAAATCCCAGCAAATCTCATTTATAGGTCGTCTGTGCCCGTAACATACATGTTCGAGATTGTGTTGGGCAAGTAAACTCCCAATTCTGACAACCTTACAAGACAATTGGTCTGATGCTTGAGTCATTGACAATAGCATTGATTTGCAGACGTCAAAATTCTTATTCAATTCGGTTTTTTTTTTAGCCATTTGGAGTCAACTAATTTCGTTATACCCACTTATTTAATTGCCCATTATAATCCATTAGTCAGGATTACAACCTAGCTTCTTACAGCACTTATGTTGTGTGTGTTAATTTTATACATGACAGATTTTTGAGAAACTTGTCATGGCAATTTTATTTTACCCTCAGGTTTTTAAAACTTCGGAGGAGAAGTCGATAAAGGAAATGTTTTTTTGGCATTTGCTTAGCCAAGTGTTGAACCATGATGGGCTTTTGTTTAATTAGCTATTAAATTTCCATTTAGACTACGGCTACTTCCTGATTTTAATATTCATTGACAATAGTACTGATAGTCTGACGTTTATAAATCGTCAATATACTTACTTCGAAGATTGAATTCGATTTCCTGTATTGCTTTGGAGTCACCTGATTTTATTATTATGCTAACCAAATGGCATAAGTCCCTTATGTTTCACATCCAATTTCTTTCACCGATTTTGAAAACCCTCGATCTCTGATTTTTGGTATTATTCTCTCATTCTCTGTCTACAATTCACTTGCTCTTGCTGCGACCCAGACAACATTTTTGGTATGACAACATGTCCATATGCTTATGCGACAACAGAAAAATGTCAATGTCTTCTACAAGCTGTGCCACACTGTGCCTAGTTTTTTCGCAAGATCTCCGTAATGATCTCTGAGAGGTGCTAGCCAAGAGTGGTAGTAATTTTAATACCTAAATTAGTAAGATCTTTGTGGCGACTTCCCATTAAATTTGGTTTACCTATCCTTCCCTCACAACTATGTATACAAGAATATAGATTTGTTAGCTTTCTAGCCTAGCTTTTCGTTGGCTTGGCATATTCGTTAAATAAATTTCATAAGTTGTTGTATTGTCACGTTCTTTTTTAGCAAATCCAATTAAGTTTTAAGACTTCATTTCATTTTAAAGAAATGTCCTCTTCCTTCCATTAAATCTGAACATTAAAAAAATAAAAAACAACCAAAATAATTATAAATTTTATCTTCAATACAAAAATTGTTTACTGGGTAACATGGCACATGCAAAATTTATGCAAGTATTCGTATGTTTGCATATGTATTTTTACTGAGAGAATCCTTTTTATTTCTGCTTTTTTTTTGTGTTGAGGTCATCTATAATCCTTTAAATTGAAAATTAAAAACGACAATTGAATTATTTAGACCAGAAGAGAGTCTGTTTGTATGTCTGTCTGTCTCTCTGTTGGTCATAATCATTTTATATGTAAATCCTACTGTATTAGATTTTAAAAACCTGATAAAATATTATCTGTGAATGTCTTTCTCTCTCTCTCTCTCTCTCTCTCTCTCTCTGTGTGTATGTATGTGAGAGTATGGTTTTTATTATAAAAGCATTTTTATGTGTGGTAAACAACAATAAAATATATTCTCGAGTGCAATTATTAAAATAAACAAAGACAGACAGACTGGATTTCAACCACAAAAACAAAACAAAAAAAGAGAGACAGAAGGTTATCAAATGTAAAAATTATGCTAAATTTTCTGACTGATCCTCAAATAATGGTAATACAGTGTGTGTACAAAAGGGACTTCTGAAATTTGATAGTTGATAATGGCCATGGAAGCTAGATCAGTTGAATTAATTGTCATTTAAACAGTTTGTTTTGCTTAATCAACATGAACGGCCATGGACGCCCTTAAGCAACAACGCGCGTTCTCTGGGTTCTGGAGGAGTTGGTAACTGACCCCTATTTTCATCGAAAAATCTTTAGCGATGAGATCCATTTCATTTGAGACGATATCAGTCCTCATAAGATCCAAAGGCATCTAATGTATTCTGGAAAAGTCACTGTTTAATGTGAACTTGAGGCTGACGTAATCGGCTAAAATTTCTAAGAGATCGTTGTCCTAATTACAACTCTTTAGTCAGGATTACAACCTAGCTTACGACACCACTCATGTTGTGTGTTATTTTTTGCATGAGTGGCGGGACCAACTGTATATTATTGACTCCTGTTTGATGAACATTCCATATCAATTTTATTTACTCACAGAGTTTTTGCCAGAAGACTGCTTAGAGGAAGTCACCGAAAGAAATATTTTTTCCATACTTTGTTTCGTTCGAGAAGTTTGAGCAAGGACTTGAACCATGGGCTGTCGTATAACGAGCCACACATACAACGCAGTACCTCCTCAATTGAATTCAATGAATTGAATGATCTGGACACAGACGACATGTAGTTTCAATAGATGCCATGGATATTCTGCACAAGTGGTTTGAGTGCATAGGCATCTGCTGTAGAGGTATGCGGGGCACCGAGGCCAGAGGAATTTTATCTGTTAGACTTTTTCTTGTAGCCACAAACCTGAGAGATCCTCAAACACAACCGTAGTCAGCGATAAAATTCCTCTTCAGATTCATGGAAAATTTCAGATTTCGAATACACTTCACCAAGGGAAGTCGTATCGGAATACAATCTAGCTTTTCACACCACTCATGTTGTGTCTGTTAATTTTTTTAAGGTATAAACACATAGACGACAGATAACAGAAAGCTGACAAGTTTAGAATACACACGTTTATATGAAAACGATTATATTGAAGGCAGAACAGAAAAAGCCAAGGCAGCAACCTAAGCAGGTGCTGCTAAAATTAAACTATTTTCTATTTTTGTGAGCAGCTAAAAGCAAATTAGTGATGCCAATACAACATAAAATCATAATAAAAAAAACAGCTAAAAATACTTATGTATATTATTGAAGAGAAAGAACAATTCTAAAATTAAGAAATAAAAAAGAATTCGTGTATTCATAATAAATAAAATAGAATTATAGATTCAATTTTGTATCTGTATTCATTTGATAAATGTTTTGTGTGTGCGGTTTTTTCATAAGTGAGTTTATTTTTGCGTACAAAAAATTTGTTAGTGTCAATACAGAAAAATATATTTACATTCAAATTTGAAAATTATTGACAATCGTTTTTTTCTGCTCTGCTTTCAAAAAATTTAAGCAGTCGGCATACGACAGAAAAAACAGTTGGCAGAATTTTCTGTCGAACTGCCGAACTGTTATCTGTCGTCTATGTGTTTATACCTTCATGAGTGGCGAGACCCACTGTTTACTTTTGACTCCGATTTGATGAACTTTCCAATGCAATTTCATTTACTCACAAAGTTCTTGGCAGAGGACTGCTGAGAGGAAGTTGCTGAATGAAATATTGTTTTCATATTTAGTTTCGTTCGAGATGTCTGAGCCAGGGGTTGGACCATGGGTTCTCATCTAATAAGCTACACACACAACACACTACCTAGTAGACTACTGCGACTTTAATCGAATTCAATGAATTGGATGATCTGTACACCGCCGACATACTGATACCACACAGCTCTTATTGCATTGGGTATACTGCACAAGCGATTTAAATGCATGATCATCTACTGTGGATGTGATGTGAACTGGCCACCGGGACCAGAGGAATTTGATCCTGTTAGACTTTTTCTTGTGGGCACAAACCACAGCTGTCCTCCAAGCCAACACAATGCATGTCATCGATCAAATTCTATTTGATTTATTGTTCCGAGTATATTCAACACATTGTGGCATAAATAGATCTTACAAATGAACAAAAAATTCGTTGATTTGGGGGCATAGCCTCCGGTGTGGAGATGATGTGAACTTATCAAGGAGATCATTCGATTTGACCCCATTAGACTTTTTCTTGTGAGGTTTTCATAAGTCGCAGATGCATGCGAGTAAGCCACAAACCAAAGCGGTATTCCAAGCCAACATAACTCATGTTATCGAGCAAATTCGGACTGATGTATGGGTTATGGTCGTGGAATATTGGCCGTCCAGGGAATCTGTGGCAGACATTTGAACGTTGTTGTATTCCACACATAAATGCTTTAATAGGTGTTTCAAATGAGTAAATAATTTCAATAAGAACTCACAGGCAAACAAGGCAATTAAAAGGTGGAAACTTCTCAAAATAAAACGTTCTTTAGAAATTTAAAAAACTTAGAAAGTAGTTTACAATCTTTAATTTTTTTGCACAAATCGAAAAACATAAGAAATGTTGTTTTGCTAGCCTTATAGCCTCTTTTATATTTTGTGCACCAATTTTGTCCATTTGAGCACTAAACCTGCAAAAGTAATCAAACCAAAGTTTATTATTCAGCAATTATTTGCTAATTTGATTACCACACTATTGTGGATTCCTATATGGAATAAAAGTTATCTTATGGTATCCCGAACCTTCCTTGAGAGTAATAAAATGAATCTTTTCATTCGATTGAATTTGAAATGAAAGTTAATGAACCTGATCAGTTTTCTTTGTTGGTCTCTTTTATTTCTTCATTTTAACTGTTGTTGGGTAAGTAATAATTGTCGGAGCAGGCAAAAAAGAAAGGGGAGTTCTCATTTATTGTTTCTACCCCACATGCAGTTATGGTTTTTTAAAAAGGAGTAGCTGTAGGAGTAGAAATAAGAGTAAAGTTTTATGTGAACTCGAGTACAGTAATATAAGAAATTTGAACAATTATAAGGCAATTCATGAACTAAAAACCCAATTTCAACGTAAGCCAGTTCAAAATGCTTGAAGACATCCTATTCGAAAAGAAGTAAAACTCTCAGCCATAAAAAGTTGTTGCAAAAATAAATCTCGCTTTTGAGACAGCAAATAATCGCAATAGAACCCCACAAAAAATGTTTCTCCTTAAAATACCAAGAAATTTAGTTTTGTCATGGTAAACTAAAATTTTTTATTTTTTTGTGAATTGTCATTAAAACCCCATCAAATTGTTTTACCCACCACTGTATTTCTTGTTTTTATATGTGTACCAACTTCCTTATAATAACGGCACTGTTTATGTTCCTCTTTCAAATGTAATTCTTTACACTCAGTTACAATGGCGTCTACAGTCTCTCAGCATCGAATTTCGTTATATTTTTGTCAGTATTTGTGAATCAATATTCACTTGCTACAGGATATTTCTTGTATTTCTCTCTCTTCCTTTCCTTCTCTGTAATACTCATACACGCACACATACATTAAAATTGTAATATTCATTAGTGTAATGGAGTTTTTCAATTTAATTAAGTAACAAATTCATGAAAAATAATAAAACAGGGAAAAAACTCTTCACTCACTCGTACATACATACATACATATATACATCCATACATATGTGGAGTTGTAAAATTTACTCCCTCAATCTGTTGCTGCCATTGAAATGCATTGGCTGTTAGGGTTTTTATTGATTTTGAAAGTTTGAAACTCGAAAAAAAAAAACAAAAATATTGAAGAAATATTTTGAAAAGCTTGCATTCAAAATTTGAAATAAAAATTATTTGTTCAAATGTTTAAAACACTATCTAAATGATTGTAATCATTCCACAACACCCATGTTGTATGTGTTAATTTTGTCCATGATTGCTAGTACCTACCGTTTAAAGTCGACCCCTAACGACAGATATGTGAAAAACTTTTCATGACAATTTTATTTTACTCTCGGAGTTTTTGTCAGAAGGCTGTTAAGAGGAACTCACAGAAAGAATTATTTTTTATAAATTATTATCCATTCATAGTAATTAGGGTCTCATAGTCTGGAGTATATTCTGAGCAGTTTAAAGACTGTGTCTCGACTATTCATAGACTTTGAAACAGCAATACTTACGATAAAAATTTGGAACCTACTTATAAAATTTTACTGAGACGTTTTATTTAAAGCATGATTTAAAGGCCTTGAAGTCGCCACAGACTAGTAGGTAGAGTGTTGGCTTATTAGATTTGAGACCATGGTTCAAACCCCAGGCCAGACATCTCCAGCAAAATGAAAAATGAAAAAAATATTTAATCGGCAACTTCCTCTCACCAGATTTCTGATTAAAACTCTGAGGGTAAATAAAAGATTCTCAAGATCTGTCGTTCGGAGCGGGCTTTAAACTGTAGGTCCCGCCACTCATGAATGAAATTAACACACACAACATAAGTGTTGCGAGAAGTAAGGTCCTGACTAAAGGGTTGTAATGACTAATTATGTATGTATGTATGTATGTATGTATATGCTTTAAAGGTCAAGCAAACACGGATTTTAAAAGGGATAGGAAAGTCCTTTAGCAGATATTAAGTCCTTAAATAAATCATACGGCATTAAGTAAAAACACGACAGGGTGCAAGTAAATCTACCGAGCGGGTTTAAAACAAATATCATCGGTAAAGAAAGTCACTTAGCCACTCCATTCATAAACCAAACTATTTTAAAGGCTTATCAGGAATGGGAATATTAAAAAATTCAAGTACTTTGATGGTATTATAAGATTTGGGGAAAAAAGGTACCCTTTCTACATCATGTGGGAATTTTCGATAATAAGTAAGCAGATGGTCTTGCGATGAGGGAGCATCTGTGCCAGTAATGGGATCAGAATCCTTCTGTAGAGTGGAAAGAGATGTTCTGAAAATTAGCATACCGAAAAGAAAGATAAATAGAGACAAACACTCTTCTCAACCCAAGTGAGCTTAAGGCAATCAAAGCCAGCAATCGTCGTAGTCTAGTAGGCTACGTGATGCCACGGTTCAAACCCCAGGTTAGATGTTCCAACAAAACGAAATATGAAAAGGTATTTCTTTGGCGACTGCTCCTCAGCAGATGTCTGGAAAAACTCTGAAAGAAAAATAAAATTACCATGAAAAAGTTTCTCAAAAATCTGTCGTTCGGAGTCGGGTAGGTTCCGCCACTCATTGACACACATAACATTGGTGGTGTGAGAAGCTAGGCCGTAATCCTGACTGAAGGGTTGTAATGGCCAATTGTGTATGTATGTATGTATGTATAAATATTATGTCATAGTCAAAAGCTAACTACAGTCTATTGATAATCAGGAACCAAGATTTCACTGCCTATGAAACTCGCTGATACCATCTCTCTAAGACATCTCTTATGTAACAGAACAAAAGTCAGTTTCCAATAGAATCCTTTTCTATACATTTCCTAGATACATCGCACATGGAGGCTTTAGGTGCGTTGGTCGAATCTAACTTCAAATGGGTTTCTAATCAGTGCCAGTGTAGGTGAAACTATTTTCTGGTTTTTTCCGGATAGTATTGTTTATGAACTGATGGTTGTCTATTTTCTTTTAGATACCTGTGTTGCTGATATTGGTATGCTTCTAGCTACCGCCTGATGCTGTACTATATTAGCCCAGTTTCAGTCATTTTCATTCGAAAACTACTTTGATTTTTTAGCATATCGCTTGTATCTGCTTTGGACACGCCATTTGTTGGATGCTAGAAAACCACAAGGATTACATCGATTGCAGCAGAGCATTGCCAACAAGTGGTAACGTTTTCTTTTTGTTTCCTTGTTTCTGATTCAAATGTTAATTTATTTTAGTGTTCATTCAATGTAATTAGTTTCGACAATAGTATCGATGGAAGCTCTTTCTCTCAGCATAGCACTTTACTGATCTCTGCTAATTGAAAATACTGTTACCAGACTTAAATCCTTACAAATTTACAATTCAATATTAAAGTTTCTAGATTGATTTGCTTCATCTGTCTGTCAGTAATTCTACTCTTGTAAAAATGTATGTGTATGCATACATAGTATGTATATGAGTACATTGATTATCCTTTCATTTTTTGATTATGAAAAGTATTGATTTGATTGCAATAAGCCAAAGCCATATAAAGTTAGTGTAGAGATTGCAAATAAAATGAATTTGAATTTTATAATGTATATGTAATCGTTCGTACGTATGTATGTACATATGTGTACGAGTATATATCTATTCCACTGAATTCCAATTGCGATATGAAAATAATTAAAATGAAATTTTTGTTAATATTTATTCAGTGGTTTCAATAACAACTTAATTGAAGAAACTTTTATAAAAAAAAAATACTGAAATGAACACAAACATTAATGGTAATAAAAAAATTGCTTTTATTTAATTATACTTTTCATGTTAATATGTTATTCAAATATTGCATTTTGTTAATATTTTTTAATTAATTGTTAATTATTAAATAAATATCCCAATCAGCTTAAGGTTGTACGCTCGTTTAATACCAGGGGGTATCGAAAATGGAATTCCACACTCTCTCTCTCCTCTTCTATGGAATTTCGGTTGAATGTGGAGCAGTTGTTTATGAGGCTGAATTATTACAACTACGGGTAGAATTGCGGAATCTATTAGAGATAGAATGACACATGCTCTGAAGGCATCTAATCGCGGGCTGAGTATTAAGCCTGAGAAAATGGAGGTGGTACCTTTCATTACATACATACATACATACATAAGTGGTCATTACAACCCATCAGTCAGGATTACGACCTAGCTTCTCACACCACTTATGGAACGACAGATTTTTTAGAAACTTTTACTTACACTCAGAATTTTTTCCAGACATCTGCTGAGAGGAAGTCGCCGAAGAAATAATTATTCATAATTATACGTCTAATAAGCCGACATCCTACCTACTAGACTACGGCGACTTCGGAAGTTACATGGTGCGGAACTTAAGCACAAATCTGTGGCGCACTTGTTGCCAGTTATTCTGAATTGAAAATTTTAATCGGCCTTAATGCTGGCCTAAGTTGAACCACTTGCTTCAAGCGAATCCGCCACCTTACATTCTGGATAGAAAGCTGTCTTGGAAACCGAATATTCTAAACAGTGTAAAGGAAGCCTCCATTGCCCTCTACGCTTGTAACAAAGTTTTGATTCTATCCATATATCCTTATCTTAATCTCTGGATCCTAGTATGGTGGAAGTCCCTTGGCAGAATACCTAACTTGATCATGTTATGGCGAATACGAAGATCTGTTGGCCTTATTATCAGTGTTACGAACGGGTATGTTGACTCTGAAGATTATTTTTATGTGTCTTTTCGTTTGAGCTTTACTGTAAGCGTTTAGTAGTTAAGGTTACACGTCCATTAATGACTGGACAGTGGAGTGTTCACGCAAATTTCCTGACTGAACTGAGGATGGTAGAAAGTATAGACTACATGATACCACAATATGACTTCTCATGGAAGTTCAAGACATTTACTCCGAAAACAGAGGTGTAATTTTTTCGTTATCGGTGGGCATTAATCAATCACTAAGGCCATCGGGTCACTGCAGTATCTTACAGCTGGATGTATCGGCATTACAAGCTTCGACTAGAATTTTGCAAAAAGATATTGCCATACTTTCTGATAGCTCTAGCAAATGTCAAAGCTCTATTTTCTGATGTAATGAACTCCCAGAAGGTATGTAGCTGTTGTAGACATCTCAAAGAGATAGTGACACGTTATGATGTCCATATCATGTGGGTAGCGATAGAAAATGATATTTTGGGTAGAGCGGGTGTCACAATCATCGTACTCTCCGATGAATTCTTTACTTAGGAAACCTTTTAAGGACTTACAGCCTTATAATTGACAAAGCAGTTGTTAATTTCATGATTGGCGGATACAGACAGAAAAGAGAAGAAAATTGCTAAACCTGAATAATGTATGAACGGAAGGTCTGCCTAAACATTAAAGCAATACAATCAGTTTACCTGTTGGAGTTATTACAATACATGGCATTATAGTCCCCATCCAAAACGAAATAGTCTAGAGCACTTGACAAATGCAGGAGCTATAGAGATTAGAAAGATGAGAAAACTGTTCTTCACCTATTGGGTACATGTCCAGAACTATATCGAGGTAACAAAAGGTACCTACACCGATGATTTAAGCAAGCTATCAGTGATAGACATTGGCAGTCTAAGTCTTTGCATTAGAAGCTTCAAATCGTTCAGAAATTGGGAAGGAAATATAAAACTGTGGAATCACAGTGAAACTAATGTGGCACACGAGTGTTTATCCTACTGCCTAACAGCCAAAAATGCTTTGATTAAAAACTTTTGGTGAGTCTAGCGTATAACAGCAGATATCTTAAAGCCCATAGGGACCTGAATAAGGAAAGTTATCGATAAAGTAATTACTTTCAGTTCTACTTAGAGTAATTTTGATGATAGGGTCACATTTAATCAATATACGCCCACTTATTCAAAAATATTAAAGTCCTAGACTAGAATCTCGTCTCCAAAATCTGCAGATACCAAACAAAATAGTACCAGCACAAGCGTTACTCAGAACTCTTCTACATGGGCCTTTGGATTCTACAACCCGAAATAAAGTTTTTCCCTTAAAATAATTTAAATATTCAATGGCAATATTCCCTGCTACATACTTATTTAAGTTTTAATATGCAATGTGTGTTCCTTTCGTATGTTTGTCGCTCTCTATCACATGCTTGTGTAATACGGCTAATCTCGATCAATCAGGAAATACTTGGGGGATTACTAAAGCTTTTAAGAAGCTTTAATGTTTGTTAATTTGCATCACCCAACCAAATGCCCTGTCATCTATCTCTCTCTTTCATACTCTCTCTGTAGCTTCTCTAACAGTTTTTATTTATGGCTACTTTCTGTACTCTCAAGTTCTGTGTATTTGATGTCCTTAGAGCTGCTGTGGGTATTACTCTTAATGTTTTTTTTTAATTCTATTCAATTTTAGTTTTCTTCTTCGTTTTCCTTTTTTTGCCGTATTTAAGAGAGAATAAAATACCAAAAAGAGCAGAAAAATATGTGGTTTTCCATTAAAAAGTACTTTTTAAATATGAAACCATATTTCTTGTGCTTCAAACACACAGGCACAGACACACTTAGTTACTTATTTTCATATAATGTAGGTATGTATGTATGTTTTTAGATTTCCATATGTTTGTATACATTATGTATGTATGTAAATGTAAATCATACGGTATTTTCTCTCTCTGTTCTATGATTGTATAATATTTTTTTAATACTTCTAAAATCCTTACTCCATACACATACATACATACACATTTACACATACATATGTATATCCACATACATATCACATATATTTACATATGGCTGTCACAATTTTATGTTTGATATGATGTTTTTCTGTTTGTTTTTATTGCTGTTGCTGCTGTTGTTACTCTTGTGCCACTACTGCTAATGCTTCAGTTTTACATTTTTCGTCAACTAAACTAATGTTTGTGTTGTTGTCATCTTGTTTTTTTTATTTTTTCCCCGGCCCCCTGTTAGTTTTCCATTTTTCATGTTTGTCTCATTGTGTAAATTATGTTCCTTTATTTGATGTTTTCCACACACACATACACCCGGTTAAATCTTCACTCTATCTCTCTCTCTCTCTCTATACTGGTCTGTGTCCTATTACATGTGAGAATTTTTGCCTCAAAAACCACTGGCTTTATATTAGAGAATATAATGAAAATTCATAAAATGTTGTTTCGTCACAAAGTATTGGGTTTAATAAAAAGTTCTTACGCTTTTTCTTTTACAACATAAAGGCGCAGCAATAGTACACAAATCAGCAATTGAACACACCGGGAAGACGTCTAG
The DNA here is from genome assembly GCA_927399465.1 of Sarcophaga caerulescens. Lineage (NCBI taxonomy): Eukaryota > Metazoa > Arthropoda > Insecta > Diptera > Sarcophagidae > Sarcophaga > Sarcophaga caerulescens. Next base: position 21,567,143 of record OV656873.1, read on the forward strand.
AAAAGCCTGAGTAAGTATACAGGAAGTACCCAACCATTTACTCTTCTTTCGTATCATGTCAGCTACGAAATTGATTATAATGCTGGCGAGCAGTTCTCACTCGGCCAATATTCTTGCAAAACTGGCATTAAGCTCGATATAGTACGTACGATATGTGGCGTATTGGATTATTAAACGTAAGGCCACTGTGCAAATCCCAGTACAAACATCTACGAACAGAACTCTGAGTGTAAATCATATTGTAATGAAAAGTTTTACAAAAAATCTGCCGTTCGGAGTAGACTTTGTAGGTCCCGCTGAGGTCTAAAGGGCCCATTTTAGGCAGCTCAATCAAATTCTCATAAAAGTTTTGATGTGCAGAAATCAATTTACTCTTACACTGTAATTCATACACGATCTAAAGGTAAATAGGGCCGTCTGGCTATCAACGGAAATGAAAACAAATCGTCAGGCTCGAGGTTGCAGTGACCAGATCTTTATTACAACAAATATATCAGAAAGACGGACAATAGACCGATAAGGGTAACGCAAGAGCTCAGGCTACCATTCAAGCACTTGACTGTTATGTGGTTAAAACAAAGAGAGTATGGAACTGTCTGGAGAAGATGGATAAGGGTTACTCTCTTCTAAGTTCCAGACCATGTGAAATATCTCGAGAATGAACATGCAATAGTACTTACGAGGAGAGGAGCCTCCGTACTACTGATTAGGTCAGAACCAATCGGTGTAGTAGGAACAAATGTTTGAAAATATACACAATGAAAGGAAAGATAAATAGAGGCCAAGACTCTTCCACACTCAAAAGGGGAAATTACATTGAGTAGAGAACTGTTGTTCATCAGATTATCCAGGAATAACCTAACGTTGGTAACCGATCTTTTGGCAGGGCACGGTCGACTCAAAGTATATTTATTTAGAAGGAATAACTCCTCAACATATACATTCTGATGAGGAAGAATTGTCAGAACACAATCTTATAACATGTGAGGCATTAATGTAAGCCGAAAGAGACCTGGCTACACAGCAGGCGCTATGCCCGAAATGATCATAGTTAACACAGAGCGGTGAACGAAATTTTTCAGGGCAGTAGGTTTGGAGGAGGCACTACTAACTACGGCGAGGATATTACGATAATCTGTCGCTTGGAGTGGTGTATGAATTCCCTGCCAATAGGAGATTATAAGCGAATTATTTAATTACAAAGAATTGCTAAAACTGAACGAAACATAACATTAAAGTGTACTACTTGATCATTGCCCGTATTAATGAAGTAATTGGAAAATAGTGAAGAAATTTTAATCAACAGATCAGTTTGTTATGCCAATGCCAAGCCTCATCAGTCTCTAGTTAGCCGCCTAAAATTTACGGAATAATACGGAAAGATTTGTTGCAGCCACCATATGGATCGGAACTTGCACCAAGTGTCTTACATTTTATTCAGTATTTTCAAAACTGTTTTATGTAGTCGCCGTAGTCTAGTAGATAGCGTGTTGGCTTATTAGGCATAAAGACCGGGTTCGTATCCCAGGTCAGGCATCAAAACGAAATATGAAAAAATAATATTTCTTCGGCGACTGCCTCTCAGCAGATTTCTGGCAAAAACTCTGAGAGTAAATAAAATTGCCATGAAGAGCTTCTCAAAAATCTGTCGTTCGGAGCCGACTTTAAACTGTAGGTCCCGCCACGCATGTATAAAATTAACGCACACAACATAAGTGGTATGAGTAGCTAGGTCGAAATCCTGACTGAAGGGTTGTAATGACCACTTATGTATGTATGTTTTGAAGATAGAAAATTTTGTAATAAAAGTACCTTTACTAGATCAATTTTTTTCACAATAAAACAGAGAAGTTGTACAGCGATGCTACTTTCAAAATAACATTCAAAACACAACAAACTATTGTAGAAAATACTAATGAATATACAGTGAGCGTACAAAGAGAGTGTACATTAAGGATAAAATTCTAACAATCACTAAAATTCAACTTTTACCACTTATGGAGTGTGCCCGAAAAAATTTGACAATATTTCGAAATTTTTTGTAATTATTTTTTTTTGTTTGTTTCAATTTTAAAAACTGACAATGAAACAATTTTAAAATAAACATAACGGTAATTTATTAATGTATATTTTTTTTAATGTACGCTTTATTTTCATGCTCACTGTATATTTGATTGAAATTGATTTCTAACTGAGGAAATTTTTGTACAGAATTGGAGACACTTTTTACACGACCCAATATGTAGAACATGTGTGTAAGCATGTATTTGAAGGGTGAATGTATACGTACAGATGTATTTAAAAGAGAGAGTAAGTATTGGTTGTTGGTGTTGGTAAGGGGTAAAAAGGATCCAATTTTTTTTTTTTTTTTTGTTCTTGTGTTACTCTGCATGTATAAACATAAAACATATGTTATAACATTGCTTATGATGCGTTCATATATGTGTGTGTGTTTAAGGGATTTACGAAATTAAATTTTAATTTAATGCTCAAATTATAAGTGTGTGCGTATCTCTTACAGCTTTTGTGGCGTTTGGTACAAAATAAAATTTTTTTTTTTCTGTTTGCATATGCTGGGGTTTTTGAAAAAGAAGAACAAAAAAAATCCTTTTTTTTTTTGTCATTCCCTACAAAGATGTCACTCCTCATTGTAGGGCTGTCGTAATTTAAAACGTAAAAATTTGTTTCACAAACTATTTGAGAATTTCCGCAATATAATCATAGTCTATGTCTCTATGCTTACAGTTTTCCTCTTGTCTCTTTGCGTCTGTGTGTTTAAACAAGCATGTGTTTGTTTGTTTCTATGTGTGTATGTCCATGTATGTAATTAATTCACTCATACATAAAATCATTACAAAAGAGATTTTTCTGCACAAAAGTATTGCTTTATAATTAAAACCAAGTTTATTAAAAAAATAAAATATTTTATTCCACACATACATACATACAATGTTTAAATGTTTAATTATATGCAGCATAAGATTTTATTTAATAATACTATAGAAGCACATACACAGATATACATACATACATACATAAATAAATAAATTTATTAATACACAGACAATAGACTGTATTTCTTTCACTCATTGCTGTGTCTATGGCTGTTGTTATTTTGCGTAATTGTTTATTATCAATTTAATAATAAATAACCTATTTTTTGTTTATATGGAATTAACAATTTTAATCTAAATGAAATGAAATAAATTATTATTATAAAACAATAATGTACATACAGTGAGCGTCAAAAGAAACTGTACATTAAGAATAAAATTATAACAATTACCAAACTCAACTTTTAACACTTAAGGAGAGTGCCCGAAAAAATTTGAAAATATTTCAAATTTTTTGTAATTTTTTTTGTTTGTTTCAATTTAAAGAACTTTCAATGAAATAATTTTAAAATAAAAATAACGGTAATTTACTACTGTATATATTTTTTTAATGTACAGTTTCTTTCGACACTCACTGTATATACCATAGCATATTAATTAAAAAATTATTTCGTATTTATTTGTTAAAACAAATAAATCGTATTTATTTTAAAATCTCACAAATTTCGGCTTCATTTATTCATAAAATATTCAGAAATCCTATGCAATCCTATAGTCTAGTAGGTAGTGTGTTGGCTTATTAGACGTAAAGCCAGGGTTCGAGCCCCAGGCCAGACATCAAAAAAAAAAAAAATACAAAAAGTATTTCTTCGGCGATTTCCTCTCAGCAGATTTCTGGCAAAAAATCTGAGAGTAAATAAAATTGCCATGAAAAGTTTCTCAAAAAATCTGTCGTTCGGAGTCGACTTTAAACTGTAGGTCCCGCCACTTATGTATAAAATTAACACACACAACATAAGTGGTGTGAGAAACTAGGTTAATAATCCTGACTGAAGGGTTGCAATGACCAATTATGTATGTATACAAAATTTAAATTTAATAGGCAGACTTAAAGTTTTGTGGCTTCCAAACAGATTTCCTAATACATAAGGGAGCAGAAAATCTGGCCAAATCTGAATAAAAGGCGAAAGAAAAGTCTGCCTTAACTCCAAACCAGCACGCTTAGTATGGTTGTTGAAGTTGTTACTAAACATTGCATTATGAGGGCACGCATGCAACACGCATTGGTTACCTGACAAGTGAGTAATTTTAAAATTTCTAATTTTTCCGAAAAACCCACAGCATTTATAGTTAAAGTTAGTTGATCCAAGTGACGTTCCAAAGGGACTTGACTGTTCAAGTAATTGACAACATTTTCCAAGAAAATCTTATCACTCAACAAATATTGCATGTGTTACAGTAACGCTATTATCTACGCCTGAAATACTAAGCAATGCTTCGGCATCACATACTTATCTACCACAGCCTATTGTGTTCAGTTTTCTGAAGCCCTCATTAGAGACCTGAAGGGCATTGCTTGAAACCTCAGGGTGCAAACCAGCAGTTGACATATATACATAATTGACCATTACAACCCTTCAGTCAGTCCTACAACCTAGCTTCTTACATCACGTATGTTGTATGTGTTAATTTTATACATGAGTGTGGCGGCACCTATAGTTTAACGTCGATTTCGAAGGACTGATTTTTGAGAAACTTTTCATGGCCATTTTAATTTTACTCTCAGAGTTTATGCCTGAAATCTACTGAGAGAAGGTCGCCGCAGAAATATTTTTTCAAATTTAATTTTTTTGTGGACATGTCTGACCTGGGGTTTGAACTGAGGCCTCATGTCTCACCACCTGCTAGACTACGTCGACTTCCACAGGGAGACGAATGTGACCTAACCGCCAAAAATGATTGAAAAAGGTGCGTGAATGACTAGTGAATGACAGCAGCTATCCTTAAGCCTAAAAGGACATCAGAAAGGAAAGGCAATGATAAAGTAACTACTCTGCACAGTGCCGACATATCCAAAGAATTTGAGTCCTATTCTTGGACCTATACTAGGTCTCCAAAATCTGCGAATGCCAACCACAATGGTGCTTACACAGTGTAAGATTGATGATGGAGTCACTTTTAATCGATATGCCGACATATCCAAAAATACTAAAGTCCTATACTAAGATCTTGTATCCAAACTAGATTTACACACGGCAAAATATTTTAATTTAAAAATTTTTTTCGTCTGAAGTGGAGGCTAGAAGGCGTATGACTATGTTTCTTTATTAAATAAATATTAATCATACGTACAAGCTACACACACAGAATTTATATGGCTTTAAATGTATTAATATCGCGAGAGCTCAGAAGCTAACCCATTTGCCATAAGACCGCAATAGAATGAAAAAATGCAATATCGGATCTTTCAACAGGCACTTCCGAATTTTAACAGTTGTTAACGGCTATATTATTCCAGCTGCTCTTGTCAATTTCGTTGTCCTTTATTCTCAGCACACTTCTCGCAAAAAGTCGGAGTGTGAATAAAAATAACCCATGTGGGTAAACTTAGTACACACAACATGGTTGGCTTGAGAAGCTAGGCCGTAATCCTGACTAAAGGATTGTAATGATCGACTAAGCAAGTATGTAAGTTTTTAGTCTGCTTTGTTAAATCTCCCATGAACGACCATTTATTATTTTTATTATCGTGAGAGGTGCCGTTGCACTGAGACCATGCGATATTCTCCTGAATTATTGCTGTCATTGTGAAGGAGTGCGTTAATACTGCGACAGTACAATCTACTGAAATCCCCTTAAACTTTCCTCCAAGCCCTTTATCCTGACAAATTTTTGGATACTAGACTGTGTCTAGCACATGGTCTGTTTTGTTAAATTACCATGGACGGCCATTTATTATTGTTATAGTCGTGGGAAGTGCCGTAGTACTGTGACCATACGACCTGACAAATTTCAAGATGCCGTTCGCTATTAACAAAGACATTGCCTTGCCGTGAAGCTCATACGTAATCAAGTGTTTCCACCTGATATGCATTATTGGGCCACAGATTCGAAGAATGAGTTCCGATGATTTATTCTCATTGTGACAACTTGCCTTCTGTATGTTGAGTTTTCAGTGATCTGCCATAAGGCCTGTTATCAAACTCAGATTATTCTTCGTATTCAATCAAGTGTTTCTTCTTGGCATACGTTAATATGCAGAGTCTGATGCCTGATTCAGACATTACATTGTTACGTTTTTACTTTTTAAAAACGTTTAAAATATAAGCTCGTAGAATGTAAATAAAATAAAAATAAATTTGTGTTTAGCTGTTATTAAATTCTTTAATGTTTGCACAATTTTGTTTGCCGCTGTTCACAACTTGATGTAACAACAACAATAGCTTTGTTTGTTTTCCTTTGTTTACACCCTTTGCGTAAACAATTGTTCGACAGATTTTTGTAACGGAGATCTTCAAACCACGATTACTCTTTTCAAACACACTGCGTCTTCACACAAGACTGACTGAACTTTTACTAACTCGTTGCCTCCTTTATTTGGGTTTTAATATGACAGGGTAAACAGTCTGATGAATGTTCTTGAAGGCAAATGTTCGTGGCTTCGCCTTCTCATGATCTTTATAAACGTCAACATCGTTGTTTCACTATTGTTGTTTCTGTATTTTGTTTACTTTTATTCTTGTAGTGTTTGTTGTTGTATTTTTGTTTACTTATTATCATTTTACTTGTTTATCATGTAATCCAGTTCATTGGATTTTATTTTTGTAGCTTTTATTTATAATTTTAATGTTAAACGATGTAAAAGCAAAACACACCAACTAGATTTTTCCATTTTCGTAACAATATTTTCCTAACAAAAGTTTCGATTTCCTAACAAAAACCCCCATTTCGTTTTTGCCTCTCCTTATCTCCTTATCTTGCCTTTCATTGACTATGCCTTCCTAAATACTTGTTCTTATTCCACATACCTTTGTGGTCTCATTAGGGGCATAACAGTTGCTAACTCATTGCTGAGAATTCTCGCATAATCTGGGATGCAGCAGAGGGTAACCTTATATTCCCCATCTAGTTAATTTAGCTTCACCAGACAGCTCCTTACTATCTTCGATTTACCCGGTGGGCCTAACCACAATATTGCACGGCTAATTCAAGTGTATAAATCAGAAATTCAGATTTTATAACCTAATTCGTCTTTATCTAGAGCCTCTATATTTTATGTGCCTTTCCTCTAACTTAATCCTCTTCCCTTCCCCCTCCACATTTCATACATTTTTAAAGCTTAATTTTTAAGCAATTTTTCGTTTTTGACTCTGTGACTTTTTAAGTCTTCAAAGTCGTGTTCCATGTATATGCCCTGTGTTTGTTAATATGCCTTTGACTTGTTGTACTCGTATATTTCACATTTCCCTTGCAGGATAAAATTTTTTTTTCTACTTCATTTCGTTCTCTTGCTTACTTTCATATTCATTCATATTTAGGAAGTTTATTAAAATTTAAATAAGTCCTTAGAATGATGCACTCATATTTTTTCGTTCACTCTCTCTCTCTCTCCCTCTCATTTTTGTATGCCTTAAGACGTCTTTAATAATTCTCCCTTCAAAAGAGAAAAAAAATGAAAAGAAAAACGGTGTGGGAAAAATTGTTTGTAGCACCCACCTGTATGGAAATTTGTTTTCTCGTTTGTTTTTTTATCGCATTTTCCATCTTATGGAGTTTTTTGTTGTGCATAATTGTTTATGATCTTTTTGTTGTTGTTGTTGTTGTATTTTAAAAAAGAAAATTTTTAAAATTTATTTTCTGCTGTCTGGGTGAAAAATAATAGACCCTCTTAAGTAAAAACACATTCTGGAATGTCTTCTTTTCTCTTTTTTTCCATAATCTTCTGGGAGCATAGAGAATAAATGTTGGAAACAATTTTTATTTCCACTTTTTTGTATTTTTTTTTAATTTGGTTGGCAAAACAATAAAATGAGATTAAAAAGTTTGATTTCAATTCCGTTTTTCCTTCATTTTTTATTTGAGAATTTTAATACAATTAATACCTACTTAAACACACCATTTTGTTGTTTTTTTCTTTCTAAGCGACTAAAATTAAATCCGTGAAATATTTATTACCTTCGAGACAAACGGAAAAAAGTGACTCCCGCAATCCAATGTTTGACTTCAATTCCTTTATCTACATTCCCATGAACATTCAATTGCGATAGTTACTTCTACAGCCAATATTAGGAGTTCATCTTAACGTCACTGCTGTGTTTAAATGTACCCGTGTACTTGATTCGAGACATCAGTAACAATATCTGTAGCAGAACCTATTGTAAGTAGCTGTTGCAATACATGAATAACACGGCCTTCACTATGGTTTTCTCCCATAATATCGGAAAGACTATGTCAGCAACACTCTTATTATTGTCGTTTTGAAGCAACACTTTAGTACTACGACGGTACAATCTGCAATAATCCCCTCAAACCTTATTAGGTATTCCCATAATGTCTCCTCCAAGCCTATTACCTTGACAAATTTCAGGATGCATGTTAGAGGCGTATGTAGCATTTGGTCTGTTGTGTTAATGGACAACAACTTTTCCAGGCTCACCTTTTATCAGATTAGGAGCCATTCACTTTGTAAAAGATAAGCTATCCAAATGTGGTGACTCGAAAAATTGCCAGAACTAAACGGACTTAAAAAGCTTAACAACATAAATACATATATAATTCTTCAATCAGGGCTACGACCTAGGTTTTCAGACCACTTATGTTGTGTGCGTTAATTTTATGCACATGGGGCGGGACTTACAATTTAAAGTCGACACCGAACGACAGATTTTTGGGAAACTTTTCACAGCAATTTTATTGATTCTCTTAGTTTTTGCCAGTAATCTGCTGAGAGGAAGTTGCCGAAGAAATATTTTTTCGTATTTCGTTTCGTTTTGTTGGACATGTCTGACTTGGAGTTTGAACCATAGCCTCTAGTCTAATAAGCCAACACACTACCTACAAGACTGCGACGACTTCAGATAATTTTAATCTTAATACAGGCTGCCTAGTCGTAGCCTTGTGTGTGGTGTGTTAGTATATTATACGACAACCATCTTTAGCAAAAACCAAATAAAAAAATTTCCGCTCTGCAGTATACAGGCAAATACTCTGAGAGGAAAATAAAAATGGCCATTAAAAGTTTTTCAAAAATATTTCGTTCGGAGTCCGCATTAAAGTGTAGGCTCCGCCACTTATGGAAGAAATAAATACACACACAGAGTGTTTGGTGTGATACTCACTAAAGCATTGTAATGATCAATTAAGTAAGTGATAGCTCTCTGATAGCTCCTCTATCGTTAGAGTATTTATAAACCAACTTTCATAAAGTTATCGTCCAGATACCAACTGGAATCTACGCAAAAGTGGTTGAAAACTTGATTAACTGCTGCAATCAGCTCAGAGGCGGTGATTTCATTTATATACCATTTCGTATACACGGCCAAAGTCCAAATATTGTAATGAAATAAAAATCTTGTTTTCAAGTTTCCTAAAAAGAGTTTTGTTGTAGATGTCTGACTTGGGGTTTGTACCGAGGCCTCAAGTCTAATAATCAAACATACTACCTAATAGACAACGGCGACTTCCACAGTGAGACGAATGTGGCGTAAGTATGTTAATCCAACCAAATATGCTGTGAATGAAAAAGTTGGGCGAGTTTAGCGAACAACAGCAGCTATCCTAAAGCCTATAAGGACACCAGAAAGGAAATGCAACGATGAAGTAACTACTTTGAATCTGACACAGGGTAATATTGGTAATAGAGTCACATTTAATCGATATAACGACATATCCAAAAATATTAATGTCCCATACTAGGATCTTGTCTTCAAAATCTACAAAATGTGGAATTTTTTCCAGAAAAGCAGGCTATGGAGCGTATGAGTATTTGTTTATTAAATAAATATTAATCATACACATAGACTACCCCATTATATTTTTATTTTAAGCTGACCACAGAATTTCTGCCTTTAAATATTGTTACGTTTTTACCTTTTAAAAACGTTTAAGATATGAACTCGTAGATTGCAAATAAAACAAAAATATATTTGGGTTTAGTTTTAATTAAAATTCTTTATTGTTCGCACAATTCTGTGTGCCACTGTTCACAACTTGATGTAAACAACAACAATTGCTTTGTTTGTTATTCTTCTGTTTACACCCTTTTGCATAAACAATAACAATTACTAAACAATTATTCGACAGATCTTTGTAACGGAGGTTTTTACACCACTATTACTCTCTTCAAACACACCGCGTCTTCACACAAGACTGACTGAACTTCAATCCCTCAGTCGCCTGCTTTGCCTTCTCGAATCTCTGTAAATGTAAACTTCGTTGTTTACATTTATTATTGTAGTGTTGTTTGTGTATTTTGTTTACTTGTTTACAATTTTTTATGCTATTGTTTTTTGTTATATTAAGCAGTACGATAATTTGTAAACAGGTTGCTTTATTGCATTGTTTTGTTTTTGTAGCTTTTGTTTATAACTTTAATGTTGAGCTATGTAAAAGCAAAACACCAGTATCTAGATTCTTAATTTTCATAACAATATGTTTGATACGGATAATATTTCATAATCTTATCATTTTTATATATTTTTTGGCTTTTTTTTAATAAAAATTTCTAAGGACGCAAAAGAAAACTATGCCTAATTGTGTCTGAAAGAAATTTCAGGTCATTTATCTATGCAATATTAAACATAACTCCTAAGAAAACATTAACAGCCATTTCATGATCAGTAGAGTGTCCATTAAAAAGTGACAATCATTTATAAAACGATGGCAATCCTTACATTAAAACCAACGTAAAATGTTTGCCTATGTCACAGGTGTCTCTCTATGTTGTCTTTGTCGTTATTATTTAAAATAATGACGTTGATAAAGAGGAATAATGATGGTAAAAATAAATTTGTTGTTATTGTTTTGTCATTTTGTTTGTTGCTTGCTTGTTTTGTGAGAAACTCATTTAAATATTAACAATAAAACAATAACATACACAATGTAAATACACTTAAGAATACACACATACAAAGAAGATATAAAACCACACAATACATAAACTATTAAACAAATAAACAAATTTAGATTATTAAGGTAGAAAACAAATGTTGCAGGTGATTATACATCACATGGCAATCAAAAACGAATAACAAAGAAGAGAGAAATTGAAATGGGAAACAAAGTAGGAGAGAAAAGTAAAATAATGTAAGAGAGACAGAAAATGTCATTAAATTAGCACGAAAAGGTTATCATATCGTATAAAATTAATGTACATGTATGTATGTATGTATGCATATCATGTTGTTGTTATTTTTGGTTTAGAACAATAAACACGACAATATTTGCAAGACGATAATTTTAGATTTTGGTTCTAAGCATACACATACACACTACATTGCAAAGACAGTACCCAGTGAACAATTGACTCCTGCATGATGCATGACAAGAAATTGGACTTTAGAGCTCATGAAGTGAAGTTTAAATTGAAGGAAGAAGACATATGACTGCATCCCATTCACATACATACATCCATACATAATTGGTCATTACAACCCTTCAGTCAGGATTACGACCTAGCTTCTCACACCACTTATGTTCTGTGCGTTAATTTTATACATGAGTGTAAAAGTCGACTCCGCACGACAGATTTTTGAGAAGCTTTTCATGGCAATTTTATTTACTCTCAGAATTTTTGCACAGAAATCTGCTGAGAAGAAGTCGCCGAAGAAATATTTTCATATTTTCGTTTTGATGTCTGACCTGGGGTTTGAACTCGGGCTTTCAGTCTAATAAGCCAACACACTACCTACTAGACTACGGCGACTTCATCCCATTTACAGTCAGGTTAAATATTGTTACGAAAATGAAGACTCTAGATACCGGTGTGGTGGTGGGTTTACATCGTTTAACATTAAAATTATAAACAAAAGCTACAAAAATAAAACAATACAGTAAATAAACCTGATTATCGTACTGCTTAATATAACAACAAACACCAGCACAAAAAATGGTAAACAAGTAAACAAAAGTACACAAACAATACTACAATAATGAATGTAAACAACGATGTTTACATTTATAGATATTTCGATAAGGCGTAGTCATGAATATTCGCTTTCAAGAATATTTACCAGACTCTTTACTTTGCCATTTAAAAGGCAAGGCAAAGCAGGCGAATGAGTTAGTGAAGTTAAGTCAGTCTTGTGTGAAGACACGATGTGTTTGAAGAGAGTAATCGAATAACAAAGAAAAGCAATTGTTGTTGTTTACATCAAGTTGTGAACAGTGGCACAAAGGATTATGGGAATAATAAAGAAGTTTAATTTAAACTAAACAGAAATTTATTTTTATTTTATTTGCAATCTACGAGCTCATTAAATAGCAGCTTCTTAGAGGCCAATTGATATCACCATTTCGGCTAATTAGATGGCCATCAAATGTTAGACGCAATAAATCGATTGTGGCATGACGTGCATATTTCAAGGATATTAAGAAGCAATTACTTTGAAATGAAAATGTTCAGTGGGTTATGCTTTCATATAGGCAAAGGTATAAAACTTGATTAATTGGTTTATTTTATTCTTACACAAATACATACATAACCATTAACACACACATAACATTTGGTTTTAATGCGTAAATAAAATATAAGTCATCTTAACTTAAATTTATATTGAAGAAGAAAAAAAATTAAGAAAACAGGAAATGAAAAATAGATTCGGAGGTAAAAACTTGTTACTTTTAAATAAAATTTTATATATGTGTGTAATCTTATTTGCTACAAGCAAAAAACCTATATTCATACAATATAGGGCATGATTTGGCACCAAAAAATAAAGTGCGATGTGAGAGAGAGTAATTGTGACTCTATGGTTTGGTATTTGACAAAGGCCCTGTTAGGGAAACGGAATGAAAGATAAAAAATGGGATTTCACACAGATTTATTATCTGGTTAACCCTTGTCATACCTTTAGTTATTTTTATAAAAACCATAAAAAACAAAAAAAAAAAAAAAATAAATAATTCATAGAGACCTTAGTGGTTGATCCTAGCCTAAACAGATTTAACAACGAAATAAAATTAAAAACCCGAAAATAATTTCATTACGAACAAGAATAATAAGAGAAGAGGAGATAAGTTATGTTAGTTTTCAAGTCAGATAAACAAATCGAAAAAAAAAAATTTTTTTTCTGAACCCATGATTGTAGTTTAAACTATGCCAAGTAATACATTCGTTTGGTTTATATGGCCAGAAAGGTTTGGCTTAATAAAGTGTTTGAAAATATGGCTGAGGGAAGAAAAAGTCTCATGCTTGTCATATGATTTGGAATAAGGCTGGAGATAAAGGAAGGAAGTAGTTTGAAAGACAATTAGTTTGGTTTGGTTCGGTTTTAACCCCACTCTCTGTTCTCTGGAGTACACATATTCCTCCATTTGTGGCTGTTTAATATTGGATAAAAGAGTAGACTTATTGTTAAAAGGAAAACGTTTCATGGTGCACCTTAAACGTACCTATAGCTGACCGTAAATTTATTTTTATTCTTCCACAATTTTTCTTACAGTAACTTAGGTTTTGGTTAGAGGACGTGTACTTGCTAATTGAGACAAGTACAGTATCCGGAGGTCCAGTTGACCCATTGTACAAAGTCCTAAAGGGTATAGGATAATAGAGAAAATAGGGAAAAAGGAGAAGTAGGAAAGGGAGAATTAGGAAGCAGAGGAATTACACAGACTCACAAAGCACACAAGAGAGCACGACTACACTATTGAAGCTCTCGTACTTCTCAACCAGCTCAAACTAATAATGAATCTATTGAGAGCCTTTATGTCGGCTTTCGACACAGAACTTAAACCATCAAAGAAGCCCCTACCAAGGGTCTTCAAACTCAACCTACTAAGGGCTGGACAGTTACAGAGGAGGTGTTCGATAGTCTCCAACTCCTCCTTATCGCAACATACCCTGCAATAGTCCGGCTGGGATAATTGCTGGGATACAGTAACTTACTTGGAAAAAGGAACGTAGCAAAGCAACACCTTATGGCCTAACGCTGTACGTATGAAGCACACATTAACTTTATTTTGAAATTTAAATTCAAAAACCTTTTAATAAACAATAGCTTGCTCCTAAAATCTATACACCCATACATACTAAACTCTCGAAGTACACCAAACATACTGCAAAATAGAGAAGAGAAACAATTTTCAAAGTCATGTTTTCTTAATTTTTTTTCTTATTTCTTTAGATTTTGCTTTTATCGTTCTTGTGTATTGATGGGTGCTGATGATGGTGCTGGTTATTGTGTTCTTTTATCGTTTTTCTTTTTTTCTTCTATTTTCTTTTATTCTTTTGTTTCCTTTTACCATAATTCTCTTTTTATTTGGGTCGTCCGGTTTAAGAGACAGGAAATTAAGTTAAAAATTTTCTTAAAAAAAATTGAGAGAATGAGTGAACGAGAGAGATGAAAATGACATGCAAATAAAGATTATAGAAGAATAGAAGAAATTATTATCAGAAGATAAATCATAAACAATTTCGAAAAATTTTCTTAAACAAAGGTGTACATACTTTTGTTGAGGCCAAATATGTTTGTCTTGCTTTCACACTGAATCTATTCATAGAAATAATGGTTACTTGCGGTAGAATATTTAAAAAAATTGGGGGTAATTTACAGAATTATGTACATTATTTAGAGTACATTTTCTTTTCAAAGCTGTGTTAAAAACGATTCCCAAATTCAAATCATACACTAGTATATTAACACAGGGATATATAGGTGCAGCTTTATGGTGTCCGCGTTAGGTGATTTACGTATGCAAGCAGCAGTGCTGATCACCAGCGATCTTTGTTTATTATCAATTAGCTAATAGCCGATCTTCTAGTAAAGCAGAAGACAGTGATAGTAAAACTAAACGTAGTTCACTCTTGGCCTTATCTGTTGGGAAACAGATATGTTTTCTCATAATTTTTTTTTTCACGGTTCAAGCTCCAGGTCAGACATCTTCAACAATAACGAATTAGTTTCTTCGGCGACTTCTTTTCAGAAAATTTTTGGCAAAAACTTTGACAGTAAATAAAATAGGTAAGAAAAGTTTCTCAAAAATCTAACATTCGGAGCCGTTTTTAACCTGTAGGTCCCGCCACTCATGTATAAAATTAACACACACAACATAAGTGGTATGAGAAGGTAGGTCGTAGTCCTGACTGAGGGATTGTAATGACCAATTTTGTATGTATGTATGTCACCTTCTTTTACTATAATAGCGGTAGGTTTTTCAGAAAAATTTTGGACCATTCTAAGGAAACCGTATTGCTAATCAATTAGCCAGTACAGGTACAAAGCCTGTACATTTGGAACATTTCTGCTCCAATTGTCACAGTTAAGCTGAAGTTTAGCAGTATTTTTGTTTGCTTGCAAAGGATTATTAGAGAATAAAATGTTTTCTACTCTTGAAACGGACGTCATTCATGGCATTATTACGCCACAGCTTCATTGAAAGAGATTAGATTTGTGGAGGAGACCATTGTTTACCTCGTGTATTATTGTTTACCTCGTGTATCATTATTTACCTCGTGTATAATTGTTTGCCTAGTGTATCATTGTTTACCTCGAACATCCTTTTATACCTCGTTTATCATAGTTTACCTCGCGTATCATTGTTTACCTTGTGTATATTTTTTGACCTCGTGTGTACAGTTTTTATTTTACTAAAGCGGAACCACTGTCTATCATATTTGACTAAATACTCGGCAGTTATGGAACTTAGCTGGCAGCCGAGAAAATTATGACTGTTTTATTACACCGACGTCTATAGGCAAGTAGCATTACAGCAGACTTAACCTCTGGCCTAAGTGGAACCACATTCTTCACGGAGGGAGTACCACTTTACCTAAACTAAGCTGTATACGGAATACGTTTAAATTGAAGCAACCGATGTGTAGTAGACAGTGAATTGGGTTTTAAGATGACAGTCCGTGATTCAAAATCCAGCTCTATCATCTTGAACAAAACGGAATATGAAAAAAAATTCTTTCCAGGACTTTCACTCACCAGTCTTCTGGCAAAAACCCTGAAGGTAAATACAAATTGCCATGAAAAGTTCCTCAAAGATCTGGCGTGATTAGGGTTGACATTAAACTGTAGGTCCCATCACTTATGGATAAAAACTAACACACACAACATAAATGGTTTGAGAAACTAGGTTGTAAACCTGACTAAAAGGTAAGTAAGTAACTTAAAAAAATATTTTTAATATATTTTCAGTTGTTCTTTAGACAAGATCAAGTCCGCTTTCTTATCAGTTAATTCATTGTGAAATGACCCCGAAAGCATACATATACATGAACATTATAATTTTCATTTTTTGTACTCTAGTAAAAAATTTTCAAAAAGATTATCTTTGTGAAGATTTTTTTTTAAAAGAATTATTCACTAAAAAGTATATTTGCACGCCAACATATCTGTTCACCATTATTACCTTAAAATAGTAACTTAACATGGGTGTATTTGGTCATTCCAATGAATCTTAATGTCTTTTCATTACAAAAAAAAAAAAGAAAAATATTCTTAAAGGTTGAGGTTATGTCTTGTACATGCTGTACATCAACAAATTGACTAAGTCAGCCCTTAAGGCCATATTTGCCAGGTTCATGTTTGATAACCATCATCATCATAACTTTTGAATATTTTTGAATATGTTACTTAGAACCTTATCCATACCATTTTTGTTGTATTTTCTAACCACAAAAAAAAAAAGAAAAAAAGGAAAAGAAAATTTACTTCAAGTCATATTTTTAAATGGCAAATCATTTTAAGGTAACAAGTAACTTTAGAGAACAGCTGCAGATGTTCTTGTTTTCTTGTTCTCTTCCTAAAATAATAAATAAAAAATGAAATTCATTTCATTTTTACCTTTACCCTTACCTTGTTTCTATTTTTCATTTTCATTTCCATTTTCTATTAGAGTACTACGGTATATGTATGTATGTATGTATTCGTAGCATTTTATTTTCAAGGAAAAGAATTTTCTTCGAAAATATTTCGTAAATTTACTCCTCCACAGAGTAGAGATTTCACTAATAAACTTTACTTAGTTTCGTATTTCTATTAAGATTTTAGAAAGTGTCTGTGTATGTATGTATGTGTGTAGAAGTGGGTATGTGTACCACAATTATGGCAAAAAGGAATTATTTTAACAATTCCTAAATATTTAAGGTTTCAAATGAAATTTTGTAATAACAATAGCCAAGCAAATCAAGTCAAACTGTTGCATTTGGTCAAACCAAAGTGTTCTACAATACACGAGTATTGTTGTATGAATTGAAATGATAATTAAAGTTAAGCAAGGACCACAAAAAGAAAAATAAACACGTTGGGTTCAATATGACGGTCAATAGTTTTATTTCTGCTTTCTCTTTTTATTTCAGACTTTTGTGAGATAAAATTAATCTCTATCAACACAGTCTCGAAACCTTTAGTGTATAGAGTAGGTAGGTTGAAGTGGTAGCTTTGATTACCAAAGCTCACTTAAGCATATATAGTAGCCCATTGTGACGCCATAGGTAAGCGCAGTCCCTGTGTTAGATACCGGTGTTTTTCTTTAACATCGCTTAACTCATTCAAAAAATTTAAAGAAAATTGGAGGCATTAAATTGAATTGCAAAATTGAATATCGTTGCTAGGTTAGGTTAGGTTAGAGGACGTGTACTTGTCAACTGTGACAAGTACAGTACCCGGAGGTCGAGAACTGACCCATTGTACAACGTCCTAGCTTCTCACACCACTCGTGTTGTGTGCGTTTATTTTATACATGAGTGGCGGGACCTACGGTTTAAAGTCGACTCCGAACGACAGATTTTTTTGAGAAGCTTTTTCATGGCAATTTTTACTCTCAGAGTTTTTGCCAGAAATCTGCTGATAGGAAGTCGCCGAAGAAATATTTTCATATTTTCGTTTTGATGTCTGACCTTGGATTCGAACTCGGGCCTTTCGTCTAATAAGCCAGCACACTACCTACCAGACCACGGCGACTTCTTTTTTTTAAAATGTGGAACGCTTCACGATTTTGCGTGTCATCCTTGCGCAGGGCCATGCTAATCTTCTCTGTATCGTTCCAATTTTAGTATATGTTCTGCCGAAGCAAGTTGCTAACTCAAAAAGAACCTTCGAAATCTTTGGGAGCTGCTCAATCAGTAATATTAAGGCAAGAAAATTAGGCACCACACGAGATGAAGCGGAAAGAATGTGAAAAACGGTTTTGTTTGTCCGAAATCCTTACTGAGAAACTTTTTTACATCGAATGTTCATTGCTGGCGATGAAATATGGATCCATTGTGATAAAATGAAGCACAAAAATTCAAGCAATCAGTGTTATCGAAGCCATATACTATTATACATGGCTTCACGGTATTGCCCTAAATTTGAAGTCAAAAGTATATCAGCCAGTACTCAACTGATTAGTTTTAAGAGAATATCGTTCCAAAAATGTGACCGGACATTAAGTCGTAATATTCCTTAAACAACGCTTGACTACTGATTGAAGGCCATTTACAAGTTATCAGGAAAACAATAGTTGGAAAGTTTTCTTAACCATCTATCATTATCTAGAAACAACGTCCTCTATGCAAATGTATTCTGTAGGATTTTGTTCTGGATATAGAGACTGAATTGTTCATTTCCTAAGAGTTAGCATTGCCTGTCAACAATATTCTCTTTGAGAGGTCAAAGGGTTTCTTGGATTTTGGAAGCTGATTGCAGCCCCAAGCCTAGAAATCTTATTAATGCAGCCATAGGCAATAGTCAGTCAGATGAATAATTAAGAGTTTAAATTCTTTAATATTTTGTTTAAAAGATAAAATTTTATTTGGAATAATTAATTAAATTTTTTAAGTCCTTTCAAATCACTTGCAAACCTTGCCAAACCCTTTATTAAAATAATATTTCCTAAACCTCCAAAAACCATTGCAACCCAGTTTCCTTTGACCATCGGACAGTCATTTAATGTCAGTTTATAAATAAAACCATGATGACAAATTTTTAAGTTGAAAAAACATTAATATTGTCAGTGTGTGTTTCATTTTGTTTTCTTTTTTCTTTCATTTTAAATATCAAAACTAAAAATAAAATGACAGCCAACTGAAATTCAATATAAAAAGAACAAAAAAAAATTAAAATTAATTTTGTTATCGTACGTATAATCCAATGTTGATGGGTTAATGGTGTATGGCACTCTAATAACATGGCCTTTTCACTAATGAAACAGATACTTAAACAAATATATTTCATATAAATATGTATTGTAACGGGTTATCTATTTGGTGATGGTCTAGCAAGGTCTTGCATCTGAAATTTCATTTCTTTTATTGTAAGGTTTGCCATTTGCAAATATAAATCGTTGAATAACCGAAGAACGCGTTAGAAATATTGAGACAACTGTAGATATTCAGCGTTGAAAGGCTCACTTCTCTTTCTGTGGTTAGTTACGTCAACAAAAACTGTAAGAAACCCAAAAGCGACTTTAAATAATTCATGGTCTAGAGATGCCATTGTGTCGTATGTTTTCGAAAATTGCCCTTGAAAAACTTTTACTGTCAATGCGAAGCACTACGACCGTATGATAACCGACTTATTGGCCTGCAATTGAAAATTATCGACTGGAAGGTATGTGGTCACGAAATACAAGCCACAGAACATACCCTTCTTGACTTTATTACGCGAGAATTTGCCAGAAGCAGTGGCTTCAAATTTTGGTGGCGTCTACTGAGTACCAACATCCTTCGATTTGAAGCCGTTAAAGCTTTTTAGGACTTGCTAGTTTTGCGTGTAATGTGTTGTTTTACCAGACAACTTGGTTGGTGTAAAAAACTAGGCCATAATTCTGACAATGGCCAATAAAATAAAGTAAGTGCAAAAGTCACCGCAGTTTAGGGGCTTATTAAATGTGAGGCCACAATTCAAACCCCAGGTCAGACATTTTGGAACAAAACGAAATATGAGAAAATATTTCTTCGGCGACTTCCTCTCAGCAGATTTCTGGCAATAATTCTGAGCATAAAACAAAATTGCCGAGAAAATTTTCTCAAAAATCTGTCGTTCTGAGTCGACTTTAAACTGTAGGTTCCGTCATACATGTATACAATTAAACGACACAACATAAATGAGAAGCTAGGTCGAAATCCAGACTGGTGGGTTGCAATGGCCATTTATGTATGTTTGTATGTATATAAAGGGTCCGCCAAAAAACTTTTTTTTTTGAAAGTACAATCCTTCCGGTTAATAATAGAAAATAATTTCATTCAAATGGCTGCCTCGGCTGGCCATGCAGTAGCCTACACGATCGGTCCAATTTTTAAGCACATTATCGATTGTGTGCAGCTGTATTTCACCAATGGCTTCACGAATATTGTCCTTTAAAGCGTCAATTGTCTCTGGCTTGTCGGCGTAACACTTATCTTTGACGGCACCCCACAAATAATAGTCCAACGGTGTCAAATCGCAGCTCCGAGGTGACCAAACGACATCAGCTCTGCGGCTGATAATGCGATCTTCAAAAACAGTGGCACGTAGCGCCGTCCTATTGAAACCAAATGTTGCCAATATCCTCCTCTTCAATTTTTGTGAACAAAAATTCGTTCAACAAGGCCCGATAACGATCGCCATTGACTGTAACGGCCACACCTTGCTCATTTTCGAAGAAAAATTGCCCAATTATGCCTCTGGACCAAAATCCGCACCAAACATTGACTCGTTTTGGGTGCGTCGGCTTTTCAATGTATGCGTGCGGGTTTTCTGTGCCCCAAATGCGACAATTTTGCTTGTTTACATACCCGCCAAGATCAAAATGAGCTTCATCTGAAAAGATGATTTTTTTCATGATTTTTATCATGATTTTCAAAGTAATGTCGCAATATTTCCCAGCGTTGTTCAAGCGTGTACACAACCATATTCGTTCAGCGGAAGGATGAAACTAATTATCTGTCAAATCAGACATGAGCTAAGTGTTACCATTCACGAAATAAGAACTAGTTGAAAAAAAAAAAACGTTAGATGGTGGACCCGATATGTAAGTACGAAATGCTTATAATCTGCTAAGGCTAAAAGCATTTGGAAACCAACATCCATCAATAAAATGAAAAAGAAAAAAAAGAGGACAAACTACTAAACACAATTAAGAAGCAGTCACTTAGATCGTAAATGCGAAATTCATATCTGAAGTCTAAGTCTTATAATTACAATTAAAGTCTCTTCAGATGGGTGTTTTATTACACTTTACTTTTAATATCTTTGAAGTGGATTACCCTTTATAATCTATATATGTATTGTATTTTATTTTATTATATTGTATACCATAGTATAGTATAATATAATATAATACAACATCGATTATTATTTATAAAAATAAATTGTTTTGCATTATCAGAGACTTAAATTAAAATCCCTGTAAACTAAACTGTTTCGATATAAATTTTCATTTTGAAAAACACAAACACATGTACACGAATACAGAGAAACATTTTATTTAAATTGGAAAATCTATTATATTTTCGATTACACCATTTCGATTTGCATTTTCCAGAAATACAGAAAATTATAACGTAAATCGGTTTAATTATAAAACAAAATTCAATGTTTTTATTTGTGAAATGGTGTGCTTGTGTCCATTTTAATAATTTTATGCCTATGAACGTTGGTATAAAAGTGGCTTTGCTTTGGCTGTGCAACAAATATTTCTAAAAATAATATGAAGAAAAAAAAAAGAAAACAAATTGGAAATGTCGACGCACACTAACACATATTGTTAATGTAAATTAGTGTAGAATTAAAAATATTGAAATAGAAATAGAAATAGAAAATGCAGAACGAACAACAAATGAAATGCATTTCGATTGAAATTAATTTGGTTACCAAAATTTTAAGTTATTAGAGGCCGTAAATATTTATACTGATCGAGCAAATTAGTGGTATTCATTTACAAAAAAAAAAAAAAAATACTTTTAAATACAGCAGCAATTGGTTAGAGTGGCAATGTTTCATATAATTTTGTTAAAATGTCAAATTTAATTCAGAAAATAAATTTAATGTGTGCCTATTACAACGACTACTCCCTGTATCCTAATATTGGTAGGCAAAAAAAGTTTTATTTTAAAAACTTTTTTTAATAGTAGGAGGATAGAGTAATTCATGATATCATCAGTGAAAACACAAGTTTAACTTTGAATTACAGCAGATTGCCATATATTCATTTTAATTATTGTTTTCCTTAGAGACCGCTGGCATTACCTAAAATGTTCAACTTGTTGAAGCCCCATACTATCTAGTCAGTTATCATATAGCCAAAGCAACCCCAATTGACGAAATTGGTTTTACCAGCATCATTTCCGAAAAAATACAGTCCACTGACTCCAACAGACAATAATGTATCCCAAACTATTCCTATTTCCAGATGCAATGTGGTCTGGTTGTGTTGGAATACAATTCCAATTTATAATACAGACACCATATATTTTATAACACAGGAGCAAGAATTTTTCGTCCCAGGAGGAAATATTCTCAGCCCATGGAGAAATTCACGGCAATTTTTCAAGCAGAAGCCTATGACATTGAAAGATGAGCTCCATTCAACTTGGATAGATGGAACAAGAGACGGGACATAGTCAAACTATCAGACAGTCAGGCCGCCGTCCGAACTCTTGGTTCTTATGAGGTTATATAGAAGATAGCATGGGATTATCACGGGAAACTGAACTACAAATTCGCGATGGATTTCACGAAAACAAGTGGGGGAATATTCATGCATTCATGCTTCTAATGGGGCCTGAACGTTTCTGTGAACTAAGAACACATTCTTGAAAAAGCAAACTCAACGAACGGCTAAATAAATAGACGCAAAGACTCTCCTCAAACCGAAAAGGCAATCGAAACTTTGGTTAGAACATGACAGTAGCAAGAAATTTTAGCCGTGCATCAGAATATTCAAGAATGAGCTTGGCTTAGTAAAACCGGTCTGGACAGGGAACTGCAGACTTGAAGTACATTTGTTCAGAATTGGGATCCTTGAATTGGAGCCCAACATGTAGATTCCGTAATGTTGTGAATGAACAATTACATCTTATTGGAACGTGTTGACATCGAGCACCATCATGATGTTCATCGGGACAACGACTCATCGGGAACAACGACTCAGCTTCTTACACCACCCACGTTGTGTGTGTTAATTTTATACATGAATGGCGGGACCTACAGTTTTAAAGTGGACTCGGAACGACAGATTTTTGAGAAAGTTTTCATGGCAGTTTTATTTTACTTTCAAAGTTTTTGCCAGAAAACTTCAGTCATCTCTGCAGTTGCCGTAAAATATTTATTCATATTTAAATTTTTTGCGATGTCTGAGCAGCGGTTTGACCATGATCTTTTGTCTAATAATCTACAAAAAATCACAGTAGCGGGAAATTTAAGACATGCATCAGATTATCCAGGAATAACAATGAGTAAGTAAGGAGTTTTTTTTGATAGAACTCTGTGCGTACTGACACTTGTTTAGAATGGGAATCGTCACGAATTCTCTGATGATAAGAATGAATCATCCGGGCACATTTTGGAGAGAATGCATTTCTGAAGAAAATACCTGAGTACATCATGTTCTAACCAGGCAATTGTCTTTGTTGCAGCATCCTGAAGTTTAGCTAGGCAATAGGCCTAGGGAAGACATTGTAGGGATAACATTTTTTTTTACTGAATACAGTAAAATAGGGCACCAGTTCACTACAGTAATAATAAGGCCTGACTTCACTCTTAAGAGAGAATAATAATGAACATTAGGGAAGGTGCAGCAGCGCCAACTTTGAAGAGACTTAATGGACTAAGTTTTTCACTTCAACACCTCATTCCTTTTTTTTATTTTAGAGAGAGAGTTGCTTCTTGATCCTACTATCCTAAGTCCTGCTAAGCATGGCAACAAAAAGAAGTAGAATCAGAAGATGATTATCCTCTATCTATTATCCTTAAAGATAAGTCCGGGGTATCAAACCAAATGGTTTGATATTATGATGTTTGTCTGGGGCGTAACGAGCCAAATTGCGATGATAATACTTGTGTAGTTTTATTGTTGGATTTGTAGGAAGTTTATATCGCATCAGCTTGTATTATATGGGTGTTCTTTTACATATTGGACTCTATTGCTTCAAGGCAGCCCAGTACCAATTGTTATGAAGATTAGCTTTCTATTAAATATCATACAAGTACTTACTATTTTTTTTTGGTGAAACCAGCACTCAGGGGATGGCCCCTACTCATGCAGTGCATTGTGCAGGTTTTTATGAAAATGGGTTATAGGAAGGTGGAAGAGAGGGAGTAGTGTTTGTGGACATCTCAAGATGCGAACGGCAAGTGGCGTTGTGGAGAGTTTTTCTACTTTCCTCTTTTACCTTTTGATGCACAATTAATTTATAGAACTTTTATATCCATTTTAAATATTTAAATCCCTGTTTCCTTTAGATTTATTTTTTGCGTTTGCTTTTTAATTAAATTCAAATAAAGTGTTCTAACTAGCGGATATCATAATTAATAACTTTCAAATGACTGGCTGGCTACTGCTATTAATATTCAATATTTTTTTCTTACTTTCTTTCGTTCGTTTATTATTAAGTCAACTAAATCATAAATGTATAGAGAGAGAGAGTCTTAAATTAATTGGAATTAAGTGTACATAATTAAATTATATACCCCATGTATACGTACATGTACATATACTCTACGCAATTCATGTACAAAAGCTTTTTGAAAATAAAGTTTAAAATGCTTTTAATTTATGCATAATAACACCATGTATTCTATACTTATACACATGCATACATATACATAGTAAATATGTATGTATGTATATAAATTTGTATTTATATTGTATTATAATCCAATTTAATTAAATGGCAGAGGTCAACAAAATGGTCAGCTTTAGAGCAATAAAATGAAGAAAACAACCTACCCGTTTTATGAAGGAGGGGTATAGGCAGCAGAAAAAAACAGAACTTGAAGAGAAGCAACAATATTTTAATTAGTTGCACAACTTATAATTAATTTATATGCATTAATTATGTCTATGCCTAGATATAGGCCTCAACACAAAAAAACAAAAAAAAAACTATAAAAGTAAATACAAATACAAATACATGAACAACTATTACACCCTAGGCCCTAAAGTGCCATACAGCGAGAGTAAAAGTGTGCGTTCGAAAAAAACAAAAAAAAAATCGCAGCTATTTTCTAAAGGCCATATAAGTTCAACGGAATAATGCCTGCAGTTATGGGTTTTAATTATTTTCTGTTTTTGTCTTTTTTGTTTTTTTTACATCGTATTTATTTAATAAAAAATTGTAAACAAATTATAACACTTACCTTTGTTCTGCCTCTACTAAAGCCTCCATCATCATGTGGTCTTGGTCGCTGACCCGGCTGCAAATAAAAACCCCATAAAAAAGAGGGAAAAAAGGAATGACATTTTGACAAATGTTAGTTTAATAAACATTAATTTGTTATTTTCAGCAACATTTTTTTTTTCAACAATAATATTAATAATATTAATAATAATATAGTACATAAATTACAAATACAAAGTACAAATTAAGAAAACAAAAAATAAAAAGAGTATAGTTTACATACATACATTGTATATACAGTGGAGGGCAAAAGTAAGTATACCATTTAATTTACTATTTATTTTAGGCCGCTGCATTGTTTTTAATTTGTTTTTTGGTATGAAAACAAGTCTCATGTACTCAGTTTTGCTCTTATGTGTACTCATGTTATTGTATTATTTTTTGTTTAAATCGGCTGTAGTTTGACTGGACAAGATAAAATCTTTATAATATAATATTTAATAAAATTTTAAGCAACCTGTTTGAGGACATAACAGGGCAGATAATTGATATGATTAAAACTGAATTGTCATAACGTTAAGCAGCTGAAAAGCTTGATATAATTCAGTTGTTATCATTACGGTTTCGAAAGAAAAAAAAAATGGCGTAAGAAAAAGTTTGGTATCAAATTGGCAATAGATGGCACCTAAGAATCTAAGAATTCTACTTCTCAGGTTCCCAAGCGGCAGACAGTAATAGAGAAGATGTTCTGCGGCCTCCTCTTCTTCGTCATCGTAGCAACTTTTTCAGACGACATTATGATATATTCCCAATCTCCTGGCGTGAACATCCAGAGGCCAGTGGCATGTTATCACTGCTATGAGGTGTCTTAGACAAACCTCTGTTCTACATATGTATATTCATACCAGGCTAGATCTACTTTGGCCAATGAATGCAGTTATTGTGAACCATTTGTTTGCATATCTGTAGAGGAGCACCTATCTCATGTAGAAATTGCAAAAAAAAAGAAAAATAGTATAATCTTCGGAGACTTGTTCTCAGCCTCCTCTAAATCCAGCAAAACGTGTTGGAGTAAGGAGTAAATAATTGCAATTAAAAATGGTCTAAAATTTATTGTTTGGAGTCAAAGTTAACCGTCTCTCTTTGGTAAAAAAAAACCACGCAACACATTTAGTGTAACAAGTTAGGTTGTAATAGTCGCCTAATTAAGTAAGTGGAAATGACTTTTTATTGTACGTAGTAGGCCAACTATTGAATTTAATGTGAAAATCATTCAGAGACAGTTCAAGGGCTGCATATGCCCCCTGAAACATAGGGCACCATTGTATCATACTTTTTCAAAAATGAAAATCGAAATGATAACTGATGATCATAGTTCAATGATACAACGAATTACGCAAGGTCCCATGGAATGATTACTTCCTTTTTTATTTCAAAAAAGGAAGGCTTTTAATCGATATGAGGTTTGCAAAAAGATGGTGTTACATGTCACACCGCGCGAGATACCATCGACGTATGGAGAGTGATATTGATGAGCGCGTTTTTAGAACAGTTTATTGGCCACCAAGATCATTCGATTTGATGTCATTTGACCATTTTTTATGGTGATACTTTGTTAGAGTACAGGCTCATGATATAATTTCAGTCCTTGAAGATAGCATTATAGTCGCCATTATGAGATATTGGCCGAAATGCAGGAGAAATGATTTAAAAATTGAGGCTAACGGATAGAGCACCTACGACGAAGACTTGGGCAACATTTACACGTAATATTTTTTGAAAAGTAGATGATTTTTTGCTACTTTTTCAAAACCCAAATAATTAAAAATATCATTCTTAAGCACAGAATTTTGTGAAAAGCCTCCCAGAACGTTTAAATACAGTTTTAAAGAATAAAATTCTAAATTTTGCAATTATTTAGTATGTTTCAAAAAAAGTGCAAAACTGAGTACATAAAGTTTTGTTAATTTTGTGGTGTTTTTTGTTTAAAACTAATGAGATTTTAATGATAATGATAAAGATAAAAGGAATTAAATTCAGTTCTTGAGTATTATTTTTACACACTTTGTAGTACTCACTTCTGCCTCCCACTGTATACATATATTTTTTATATAATTTTTGTTTTAGTATTAATTATAATAAATTTATACTTTAACAATACAGTGATAAAATTAAAAGAGAGAGAGGGAGAGAAGAAAAAAATTTAAAAAAAATCCACAATTTTTACATTTTGATTACAAGTGATTAATTATAAAAGTCTACATTATTCATTTGAATTTATTTACTAAATAAAATAAAAAATATTTATTAATTAGGAAAAAATTTACTTAAATTTCAAACAAATATAAAAGAAAACTATTGATTATAAAAACCAAAAAATATTGTGTTATAATTATGCACAAATCAAATATTATGGTTAGATAAAAAAATTGGTGAGAAATCTAATAATTATTGATAAAAAAAAAACAACAATAGAAAGTCATTTATTGCTAAAAGAATTAAAAATAAAAAATATTAATTTTTTTTATAAAACAAACTACAGTGTATATAATATTTGTTAATGTTTGTAAATATGCTAAAGTGCCCTTGTAATTAAAAAATATTGATTTTTCAATGATTTCAATTGTTTAAGTGCATAAACAGTTTTCGGTGGAAAAAAAATGTTTCAAATATTTTTTTTTTTTTGTATTAATTTCATGTGTTTATTTTGAATTTTAAATATCGTATTTACAATGAACACATCCTTCAGTATGGTTTCTACCCTTGTAGGAACTAGAAATGTATGGCAAATAGGAATATAAGGAGTGGAAAATTTAATAGATTGGAATTTTAATAGATTAGGATCGTAGTTCGTAGATTAAATAAGAACAGGAAAATCGAATTAATAAAGCCTGTTTAGCCTTTAAATTTTAAGCCTTCAAACAGAAAATAAAAAGAATCGTTTCTACCAGTAGCGTCAAGAGTATGCTCTTTAACGATTGTATTACTTTGAACCTCTAAATCAGCTTTAGAAGTCTTCTAACAATTATTAACCGATTACTTGTGATCCTATTAGTGTATTACATTCTAAAAGCTGCTTAAAATGTAAAATAAAAAATCATAATTAAAGCAAGATGGTATACACATTAAGAAAAATCACCGAAAGACGTTTAACGTTCATTTTTAATATAAAAATTCGCAGAGGCAACAAGACCAAACCTCTCACGTTCTACATTGAACGCAGCAATTCTGTCTACTGGTAGGAGATTGTTATATTATTCAGAAGAAGAGTACATTATTACTAACAGATGACTGCGTCTTTTCCCCGAAAACACTATTTGACAAAGTTTCCATTCGAATACCGACTGCCATCTGTGTGAAAGTCACAGTATTGTTGACGGCCAGTCCCCAAACCCACTTCGGCTCAATAAAATATGCTATTATTGAAAGCCGTTGAATGTTTGGCATTACAAAGCACTTGCCTTCGGGCGTTCTAAAGCACTGATTGAATATTGATCACTCGATCACTCGAAATTGGAAAATTTTGAAAAAATTGGTTACACGACACCGCACTATGACTATTCAGAACTGTACAATACGGCCATTCCGAATAGAGCACGGAATACGGAAATTATGCAATACAATTCATAAATGATACATCTTCACAGAGTGATGTATCATTTCTATTGTATCGTGAATGGAGCAATTTTTCCGGGATTGGCAGTTAGAGCTCAATCAATAGAGCTGTCAAGGCAATTGAGGCAGTTTTTATAAGGAAGGAGCCGTCATATTGGTTGCTGTGCTGCTTATTGTAAAGTGTGATGTTGACCCAGCAGAGATATTAGTTTATTTTCATAAAGCCATGCCGCTGCAAGAGCATTGGTTTTTCACATGCAGGCCTCAAAAACAGTTTCCACTCTTCAGGAGGCCAATTAAGGCTAGACTTTCTAGTATTCGGAAAAACTGCATATCGGATGAATTGAGAAGAAAACTAAGGCACAACCCTTATTAGTATGGAAGCATTCTCTACTAAAGGAGCCCCAGTAATGCCGCTTGGGCAGCTTGGGATACTGATAAGGCTACAAAACAAATCCGCCAAAGTCGGATAAGAGGCGCACAAGGGAACTTATGCAAGAAGTTGGTTTTGATTATATCGCCACAAAAGTTACAAAGACAGGACAGGAAAAAAAAACGTTTTTAACCTAACGACAGTATGCCCAACATTATGGGGCAGGAGGAGTATAAACTAGGGATTCTTTTTTACAACATTTACAAACCTTTAGTCAGTATTACAGTTCAGCTTCTCAAACCATCCATGCTGAGTTTATTAATTCAGAGCGTTAGCAAGAAAACTGTCGAGAGGAGGTGGCCATAAGAATTTTTTCGCATTTATTTTTTATTTCTAGGCCTTTTAGTATGCAGTGAAATTCATTGTTTAGCCTTAAACAGAAATTGGAAACTCAGTAAAAGCTTCATAAGCTCTGGAGATTAGGTAATGAGTTTCATTTTCAGATTATAAACGATCTCAATAAGCTACGTATGTCTTCTTATATAATTAATGCCATATAATGTTCAAAAATTTCATTTACAATAAAACGAAATCTGAAAAAATATTTCTTAGGCAATTTTCTCTCAGCAGATTTCTGGCAAAAACTCTGAGAATAAAATAAAATTGCCATCTGTCAGTCAGAGTTGATTTTAAACTGTAGGTCCCTCTACTCATGTATGAAATCATTGTTCATTAGTTCTAATACGAATGAAACGAGGGTTATTGAACATCACTGGGAGAAAAATATCAACATGAAAAGAGAATTTGTGCCGAAAATTTTTAATTCTACTGTTCTGTTTTCATTTTAGGTCGACTAATTTCGAGAAGGTCTGTGTACGTTTTAAGCCTTCTTTTGTTATACGACTGATAAAGCAGTGCAGAATCGATTGCCAGAGAAGCTTAATGCCTAAATCTGCTTCTATCCAACACAATATATATGGACACGCATTGACTTTCTTTACTAATTTATCATTTAGAGACTTACGATATTAAAGTAAAGGCTTCTGTTAAAACTCAAATAAATAAAGAATGAACGATAAAACGTTTCTAAGGACAAAAAAAAAAAGTTAAAGTTTCTGCTCGTTTGTTTGGCAAGAATTTCCGGCTAGCTTTCATTTTGTATACCTCTTGGCCAAAAAAAAAAAAAATAAGACGAATGTAATATTAAACAAAACAATTTACTGGCCATTGATAACAAAGTTCACACAATGTTTTCTAAATCTCATTCTGTACTTTCTCTTTTACCATTTCTATTCTTCTCCTACTTCTTGTGGTGCTTTTGTTTTTTCCGTTAGATAATAAATCTTTTTGTAAATATAGGAGAAGGTTTTTTCCGTTTTTTCTCTTCTTTCTTTTCAGATTTATTGTTTTCTGAAGCAAACATAAAGAAATATTTATTTGAAAAAAAAAATTTTTTTTTTGCGTTGAAAGCAATGCGTGCGTATAGCTTTTGTTGTATGTACTCGCTCGCATTAAGGCCTAAGGCCAAGATTATTGGGGAATGTTTATAAAACAATTCCATTTTTTTGTCTTTCTTCAACATTCTTAACAAAATGTATTGTTTTGTTACACAGCAATGTATGCTCTATTGCTAGAGATGAGCTATTGTGCACGTAGATTAGAAAAAAAAAGTCAAAGTAAAGTTACAATTTTACTCAGCTATTGTACTCGAAATACATACATGCATGTATTGTACACACAATATAAGAGAAAGTAAAGATATTTGTTCTATTAAACAACACAGTGTGTGTACATGATATATTTACACATAACCTTAGGATGTTAATATACTTCCTCCTCGCAAATATTATGAGAAATGAAAAATTAAGAGTAACTGTTGAACTCTATTGATTTTGTAATAAATCAAAAACAATTTAAGCCATGTTGTCATCAATCTTTAGATGGTTTTTTCCGTTGTTGTTGTTGTTATTTTTATTACAATAATTTATTTGGTTTATTACACACTCTGACTTTTACGTTGCTTGTATATACTTACGTATACAAGAGATATTTTATTTTGCAAAAGTTTTATTACCAAAAAACAATTTCTTCTTACCTGCTTTATATTGAAAGCATTTAAATTCGTTTCTCTTTTCTTCATTTCATAAGTTGGCTCAAGAGTAATGCCGTATTAAATATTATACTAAACCAGGCAAATATCTGATATAATTTCCTCACAAAATAGAATGCCTATCACCTCAAGGTCGATTCTCATGGAAATAATTTTCTATGTAAACTTCTAGAGTAATAGAGTTCCTATCTGTTGTTGCTCTATGAGAAAATTTATTGAGAATGCTCCACTGGGAGTAGGATTGCGCATTATGAACAATTTTTCTCATGAAATGGCTATGTTTATGTGACCTAGTTCTTAGTTCCAGATTTTATCCTCTCTGGGCAATCATTACCCTGACGAATAAACATAAGTTTAGTTTGAAAATTTATCCCTGTTCTATACTGGCATTTGAGGAAATTCACTAACGAGCATTCAAAGGCAAATAGGCTCTTAAAATATGAAATCTAGAACTTGCCACAGCTTCCGAGAAGCAAAAACATATTTGAAAAGATTCCCACAATGACATAGTATGCCCTAATGGTCACACTATTTAGATTAACTAGTAATATGAAACACGTATTTACAATCCAAATATAACTTCTGTCTGGCCCATAAAGGTTCGGATTGTAAATTCGATTAAGAGCTTTAAGCGTAATAAGTTGCCAGATGTACGGAATTTTCGTCTAATTATTAAGAGCAGACTCTTTCAAAGGGTAAAGTCTCCTTAGACTACTGCACAGTATGTTGCTTTACTAGACGAAAGTTCAAATATTACCTCTGACGTCTTGGAAGTAATAAATTCTTTCATCAGTCTTTCGACAAAAGTTCTGAGAGCAAACTTGATTGTCTTGAATATTTTCCTCCAATCCGTTGTTCGAATTCGCTGTTAAAACTATAGACGATGGCTACTTTGTTCGCTCATTGGCTTTTCCAACAATTGACCTCATATTATTCGATCACCTGGAATGTTTAACGTAAAAACCTTGGAAACTCCACAAAATCCAGCTGCTGCAAAAACTAAAGCAAAATATCGTACCACCACGTTATTCGTTTAGTTAATGTGCCGGATGACGATTATCATATCGTGAAATTATCTACAGCGACGCAAAGCAAAAATCTTGAACTTAATTTGAAAAGAAAACAGAGGCAATTTAAGAGCTACTAATTCACTTTGAAGCAAGGTATCGTGCTATTATTAATAGATTTTTTGCCGAAATTAGAACGAGTAGATGTACTTAGTTGACATAAGACAAGCATGCCACATGCAACATGGCTCGCGATGCCATGAATCTAAACCAGATGAGCAATTAATCTCACATCTCCCGATCATGCGATGTAAACCTATTGCACTGTAGCTGGTTCTGGCATGATTGGTTTGGTTTATGTCGCTGCCTAGAGACATACATACGTACATAATTGGGCTTTACAACCTTTCAGTTGGATTACGACCTAGTTTCTCACACATAGCTTCTCTCACCTAGAAACAACGCCTCCTTATTTAGTCCTACTGTTTCACAACAGATGACATTATCTGAATTTTTTTTCGGTAGCATTAGAGAGGGCTAGCATATGCATTGGGAAATTAAAAGGTAAACCTCGAAATGTAGGCTCTCAACGGAAAGTTTGCATCATCTTCTTCCAAGAGATCGGATATTAGAAATCATCGTTAACGATCAGACAACACAATGTTACGTGAGGACATTAGCATCGGCACTGATTATGTTCCAGCATTGAGTCTGTTCTTTCACCGATAAACGAAAGCTATAGTAATCAGGTATGTATACCCTCCCAACATCTGTGCTCTTTCTTCTGAATCTATTCGCTGATGAGCTGAAAGACATGGCAGTTTTAAGTTTGAAACTTAATAAAGGCATCAGTTTTACAGAATTGCTGCACCTGATCGCAATTCTATCATTTTAAAGCTCCATAAAGAATTCTATCAACACAAACCACTCGAAACTTACACTAAACCGATCCTATTATATACAGCGTCTGCAGAAGTGAGACTGCCAATGGTTTTAATTTTAATTACTTATAACAAAGTTTCAAGCGGAGATCTTTATTAAATGGACCAGCACTGTATTAATCAGAGTGAATTAGAAATTCCCTTATTTTGCTAGTGGTCTTATCCGAAATGAATATCCAGAAGTAAACACGACTTTGGGAACCTTATAGTAGTTCATTTCAAAAAAAATTTTTGTTTTTCATACCAAAGGTCAAGCGACACTTCGAATACTGGAGAGATCGTACGAATGCTGGAAACAGAGCTCCGATTCATTTAATCGTAAGGTTCTTGTAATATTGACTGACCATCAATATCTTCTCTTATTTTACATTGGCTTCAGAATGTAAGTTACTCGCATACATACATAATTGGTCATTACAAACCTTTAGTCGGGATTACAACCTAGCTCCTCCAGCCGCTTTATGTTGTGCGTGTTAATTTCATCCACAAGTGGCGGGATATACAGTTTAAATTTTAAAGTCGACTTGAACTTTTCATGGCAATTTTATTTTTTGCTTTTAGGTCCATTATTACAACTTGCCGTTAATATTGTGAACAATATGGTAGAAGTAAGCGTTAACTTTTAAAGTTAACTTTTAAAGTTAACTTTTAAAGTTAACTTTTAAAGTTAAGTATATGTTTGAACTTGCCATATTATATATTGTTTTCAATATGGCAACTTCAAATATAAACAAAATGAGCATATACATACAACAAAAGACAAACTTGTTTAATTGAGCAGTGTGGAAAAGTTAACTTTATATTATCTGTAGGTTAGGTTAGGTTAATGTGGTAGCTTTATACCAAAAGCTCACTTGAGCACGCATAGCGGCCCGTAGTGGCACCACAGGCGAACGCAGTCCCTGTACTGACCAAGTTCCTCCGAGCCAATGAGGGGGAAATCGGTCAGCGCAAGGGCTGCACATTTAAAGCACGACTACCCCACGCTGGAAAACCAGCCAGAAAGTTTTATAAACGAGGCTATGTGATTGACGTCAATGGACGATAGCTCCGTCAAGCTAACAAGGGTTGGAGAGCCAAATAACCTATATCTGCATCTCTCAAGAGATGGGCATTGACATAGAAAGTGGATAACAGTCTCCTCTTCCTCAGCGGATCTACATGCACGGCAGAAATCGTTAAATGGGAGTCGTATTCTTTCTGCGTGTCTACCCATAACACAGTGACCTGTAAGCATGGCCACTGTGATCGAGATGATGTTACGATTAAGTCCAAGTAACTGGTTGGTGCGCCTTCTATCCATTGAGGGCCAAGTGAGCCTAGCGGTGGAGCAGGTCTCGTCATTGATCCAGGATAGGTTGGCGTCCCGGGAGAAGTGCGCCAGCCCTGGCTAGCTCGTCTGCTCTGCAGTTTCCCGGAATGTCGCAGTGTCCGGGGACCCAGATAAGTGTTACACTGAATCGCCCAGAAAGAAGGTTGAGGCTGCGACGGCATTTCCTGACGATCCGAGAATTATCCGAAACGTTCGATAGAGACTTTATCGCAGCCTGGCTATCGGAGAAAATTGAGATGCAGCTGAAAGGAACTCCATGTGCGAGGATCCACTGTGCGGCCCGGTAGATGGCCATTACTTCCGCCTGGAACACGCTGCAATAGCCCGGCAGCCGGAGTGAAATGTTCAAGTCCAATCTCCCAGAGTAGACTCCGCTGCCCACCCCGCAATCGAATTTGGAGCCGTCGGTGTATACATCAAGGAGTTCTGGGGGGACGGTCATATCATGGGTCCAATTGCTTCTGCTCGGGATCAGGAAGTTGAAACCCCTGCCAAAACAGTATTCCACAGGGAGATAATCGATATCCGGTGGGGCTACCGGGTCAATCTCCAAAATAGAGGAGTGACCAGCGTTTACGACGCGCCAACGAGACAGGGCATTAAGTCTTGTCGTAGTGAACTTAGCCACCTGCTTAGCGAGGAGCTCAGTAGGAAGCCAGTTAAGCATAGCGAACAGGGCCTTTGTGGGGGTGGTGCGTATTATCTGTAAGTTGTAACGAAAATAAATTAAAGGTAACTTTATAGCCTACCTATAGCTAAAGGTATCTTTAACTAAACCCAAGTTTAACGGCAAGTTGTAATAATGGCCCTTAGAGTTTTTGCCAGAAATCTCCTGAGAGGAAAGCGCCGAAGAAACAATTTTTTTATGTTTCGTTTTGTTGGAGAGGTCTGCCCTGGGCTTTGAACCCCTAATAAGCCATCATAATACCTATCAGTCTATGGATACTTCTGAATAAGATTCAATCAATAAATGAAGACAAAAAAATTTTTCTTTTTAAAGAATTTGAAATTCCCTCATCTAAGGACAAGCAATTTCTTGTGTTTAAAATATTGAATGATTTTCGTCTTTATCTCTTAAAGCTTAAATTTAAGAGTCTTTTCAATTGCAAAAAAATAAAAAAGTTTGCAACAGTCAGTAACATAATTTTATTGCCGTGTTATTTAACTTTTTAACTTGTTCCTTTTCTGGAACGTAAAACGTAAAAAAAGACGAAGAAGAAAACAATGTTTATTGCTTAAAAGTTAATAAATAATCGATTTAGACTTTTAAGTACTTTTCTAATTCGTACAAGTTGCTCGTTGAGTTTAGTTTACGTGCTTCCAACAAAACAATACAAAGTTTATCTTAAAATTTTCATTTGAGGGGGAATCAATATTTTTTGAAAGTTGGATAATAAAGTACACGAGACAACAAAAAAATTTGTTTTAAAAAGAATTTGTTTTTCACACACGAATTCCGATTTTTTTTTTCAAGTACTTAAGGATAAATGTTTGGTGAGTTTTTTCTAAGGCCATCGCAGTTATTGACGACTGAATGAAATACATGAGATTGCTTAGTTGAGTACGAATGTGGTGTAGTAATTAGTTTCTATTCTATGATTTTCTTTTGTTTGTTTTTTCTATAAACTACTAAAGTGTAGTCTATGTAAGGCTCCCTGTAAATATTTTATAAGACATCTATTTACAAAGCAGGTTATTTGGGGGATTTTTTTTATTAAAAAAAAGTGTTTAAAAAATTTTAGGTTTTAAAGCGTAAAAAAATTTTAAACTATTTGCATAACAATGTTGAGAAGCAAAACTCATATTTCTTTTTAAGTCATGGACATGTTCTATTTTACACTATTTTCCTAACCATTTAAATGGCGTCTTCATTTCTATTACAGCTTTGGATTAAGCCTTTTGGTATATATTGTTAGCAAATGGAGGGAAAGCAAAAACCATTAGAACAATTTGAACAAGTTTAACATACCTGTGTTACCACGCGACACAAATTAATTGAATTTACTTTTGAAGTTTTAATCGAGCCGCCACAAATGGCCAATAACTCGTCATGATCTTTCTTAGTGGAGAACTAAATTGACGGTAATAACATGTAAAATATTAATTTCAATTATTCAGTTCTTTTTTTTTCAATATTTTGTAGGGTGTTGTTGGCTTAGGAAATGTACAAGAGGAACAGTTTTGTGAAATTTGTATGTTTGAAGGCTTGGACTCTTTTGACTTACAACCAACAAAGACTATAATGATGAAGATGTTAATGTTCACCCTATTCCAGAGGACAGTAAAATATTAAATCGAAAATATACAGTCAAAGAAAAAAGTCTACATACACCACTGTATGTTTTTTCCCGCTAGTTTTTACCAAATTGAAAAAGAGTTTATAGCATTATTTAAGGCGTTTACAATTTAGAATGTTTAAAGGACAAGCAAATTTGAAAAATATAACGTAGAAATTATTGGAAAAAAAATATAAAAATTAGCGGGAAAAAGTCTTATACAGTGGTATACATACAAAAGTGTATGTAGACTTTTTTATTTGACTGTATATGTAAACTGCTAACCCACTAACAAATTTCTGTCAAAGAATTGACAAACGTTCAGTACTTCTTATTGGAAAGCGGGATTCAATTATGGTTTTGAATTGAAATATTAAGCGGAAGCAGTTCAATTTTTTTTTTCGTATTGAAATATTCGCATGTATTTGCAAAGTTAAGTATATTAAATGGCTATTCCTACCTTTTAAATTGGCTTACAGCCTAGCTTCTCAGACAACTTATGTTGCGGAGAGACCTACAGTTTAACGTCGTATACAAATGACAGAATTGAGAAACTTTTCCATTACAATTAATTTACTCAACGAGCTTTCGATAGAAGACAGGGAACGGGGAAAAAAATACATACTTTTTTTGAAGTTATTTTTTACTTCAAGCTCTAGTAATCTTATACTACACTCCCTGGACTTCTGGACTGAAGTGATGTCACAGAACTATGTATCGTATCTACACAAAAACAATATTTATTCATCAACAAGCGTCTCAGAGTCATATGCATGCAATGCTGGCCCAAATCAACACGTATCTTAGGGTCATGTGCATGATATGCAGGCTCAACAATAACAAGTGTCTCATACTCGTGTGCATGATATGCAGGCTCAACATCAACACGTGCCTCAGAGTCATGTGCATGATATGCCAGCCCAACATCGATAGCTTTAAAATTGTGTTAAATGTATTTATACACCGCCTTATGCTCTCAAGAAGAGTAATGGAAAATTATTGTACCTAGTGTAGGAATATTGGTCTATTGCTAGAAGATAATTTGGTTTATATGGTTTATATGGTCAACTTTTCGGCAACTAATCTTTTCATAAATATACACCAATGCCGCTGCGGATGTTAAATGAACCAAAAAATTTGATCCAAATGGTATAGAACTGCTTTTGAAGTTACAGTCTGCGGTCCGTAGACTATATAGCTCTATAGCTCTGTTATTTTATTGATATTGTGGCTAAACTTGACTAGCATCACCAGCATCACCATCTACTCCGCAACACCAGCGATAATATTTAAAGTTTCTAGTTGACAAAAGCTTTATAAAGGTTTTCTTGTCCATCAAATATGGACACAGAACAGTCGGGACTCGCCTAAACTTGAAAACCAATAATCTTGTCAAGAATGAAAGAATCATTATAACAAAAAATTAGAAATATTATAGAAAAACTGGTTTGGGTATTCATATTCAGAAGATGCTTCTTATGTGTAGACTTTCTTTGTCGCTACTCTTAGTTGTTTAATTCCTCTGCTCTATTTAGATTTCATTTATTCAGGTCACTATAACAGTTTCTCGAATGTTAGAGTTGCTATTTAACGTCGCCTAGATACAAGGCACTCTGTGAAAATAAATTGGGTTCTTGGATTGGGTATAATTGGTCATTACAACCCTTTAATCAAGATTACGATTTAGTTTCTCGTACCACTTATGTGTCTTAATTTTATACATGAGAGGCTGTACCTGCAGTTTGAAGTCGACACTAAACGATAGAGCTTTTTAAGAAATTTTTCATGACAATTTATTTACTCTCAGAGTTTTTACCAGAAATCTGCTGAGAGCAATTCGCCGAAGAAATATTTGTTCATATTGCTTTTTGTTGGAGATGTTTAACCTGGAGTTTGACCCGTGGCCTCACGTCTATTAAGCGAATAGACTATCTCTGCTAGACTACGGCGGCTTCATGTGGAGCCGTGAACTGGATATTACTGGGATAAATTTAATGACAATCATAATTTTTTATTACGGTATCAGAACCTTAAGAATTATTCGCTCTTTTTAGAAGACTGATATGTATGTAGCCTTGACGGGAATATGGTGTCAGTTATATTGTGCTCATTTCTGACGATTGCTTAGCACTCCGTGTCAGGAAATTACAAAACTGTGAAAGAATCTTTTTATAGTGTTTCTAGTGTCATCTACAGTAGGCTAATCCCTTCAATTCATACATACATAATTGGCCATTACAACCATTCAGTCAGGATTACGGCCTAGCTTCTCAAATCACTCATGTTCTATGTGTTAATTTTATACATGAGTGGCGGGACTTACAGTTTAAAGTCGACACCGAACGACAGATTTTTGAGAAACTTTTCATGGAAATTTTTTATTTACTCTCAGACTTTTTGCCAGAAATACATATGTTGAGAGGAAGTCGCCGAAGAAATATTTTTCATATTTCGCTTTGATGTCTGACCTGGGGTTTGAACCGTGGCCTTACGTCTAATAAGCCAACATATTACCTACGGCAACTTTCCCCTTCATTATATGTACATAGTATAAAAATTACTAAAGTCTTCCTCCATAAAAATATTGAATTCCGTCTTGTTACACTTTATCTCTCGTAGAATTGGTTAAGAATTCAAATTTCATAAACAAAAAATAATTTATCCTGCTTAAATAGAGGGTAACTGGGATTTCTTGCATTGCCCCTGCCCTATAACATTTGCTTCTAGACAAATTGGTTTTCTCTGTCTTTTATTATTTTTGTTTTTCAATTTCTGTTTTCAAAAGAATTCTTTGCTAATTTGCTAATTTCGCTCATAAATAATTTCACTTTGTTTCCAAAGAGAGAGAGAGAGAGAGAGAGAAATATTGTATGAATTTCCAGAAATTACAATTCATAAGAAAAGGCAACAAAAGGGGGTGGATGTGATGGGCTTATAAATGGATTGAACACTTAAATGTTTTGACATTTTATTATAGTAGTCGGGGTGGTGATGGAGGTAGGAAGCAGGCATTCAGAAGTAAATAAATTGCACAGAATATTATTTAAATTACTTTTACGTGATTTCAAATAGAAATTTGATAATATTTTTCTACTTTTTGTTTTTGTAACACAAAAAAACTTTTTCTTTCACAAGTAACTACGCTGCTTAAGGTTGTACGAGGATTGTACGGGAGTGGTTGGATGGCTGGCATAACTTTTTTGTATTGAAAAGATATTTTCTAAGCTAATTTCTGTTCTGAAAACTTCCAACTTTTTCTCCCAAACGCAAGCTGAGAAGAAGGGCAAGCAATGAAATTAATGGAGATTTTTATATCTTTGAACATCTCTTAAAGCATCTCTAAAAACTGAAATAATTTACAAATTATTTCAAGTACTTGAGCTGCACACACACAGTACAAGGAGAATGTAGCGCATGAAGTGCCTGTTAATTGTATTAAAATTAAAAATTTATTTCAATCACCCCTTCACCCTCGAACCTCGTACTTTCTAGAACAGGTAAACGTTTAACCTTAACTTTTTAGGCGAGTAGAGTAATTAAAATTTTTTTTGTTGGCTTGTCTGTTTTATTTTTCTCTTTTATTGGCTTTGAACACAAAAAAGAAGGAAAGATCAGAAAAGTATTTAAAAATCAAAAACAAATTTTTTAATGGTCCCTTAAGGATAATTATTGAATTTATTTTATATCGTATAATTACACTTAAAATTGTAAAAAAAAAGAAGGAAACTTTTTTTCATCGAGCTTTTGCAAAAAGGAAGCGGAAGTGCTTAAACATTTCGTATCTTCATTTGAACTTTTTTTTGTGAAAGTAAAGGAAATTTGTGTGTGTACAAGTGTAAGAGTGTATGTGTGTACGTGAGTCTAATTACTGTTTAAATGCTGTTCAATTTTTAATCAAATATTTTTGCGAATTTGTAAGTAAGTAAGCGTTAAAAGTTAAAGGGAAAGATCGAGATATGTACATACAAGTGTATAATTCAATATTTTTTTATATTTCATATCATTAAGATGAGTATACATTGCCTAGTTTACGTTTTCTTATACCCTACACCACTGGATGTGTATTAAGGGCATATATTGTGTTTGTTTTCATGACAATAACGATCCAACGAAATAGTCCTTGGGAACCCAAACCTTATTATACCAAAAGTTTCAGACCAAGCCAAGCTGAAGTGTATTCAACTCAACAGCAATCATAATGCTGCCTCCTCTGGATCTGATTTAGTACATATTGTAGTTTCGGATTTATGTTGTGTTTTTTGTTTAGGTTTAAGTTTTAGGTTAGAGGACATTTACTTGCCGGAGTATCAAGTTGACCCATTGTACTACATCATTAAGGGAGAGATAGGGAGATAGTGGAGATAGGGAAAAAGAAGAGGAAGTAGGAAAGGGAGAATAAGGAAGTGGAGGAATAACACAGACTAACAAAGACCCAAGAGAGCGCGACTACACTGTTGAAGCCTCAGCACTTCTCTGCACTTCTATGGATAGCCTTAATGTTGGCTCTCAACAAAAAATTCAAACCAATGAAGGAGCCCCAGTCAAGGGTCCTCAACCTCAACCTACTAAGGGCTGGACAGTTACAGAGGTATTCGAGACTATCGCAAAATACCATGCAATTGCCCGTCAGCGATTTAATCTCGCAGGTGTTCTATCGTTTTAATGTCTACACCACAAGCCCTGCCTTTATCCACCAAAACTATGGAGTACAGGTGGATATACAAGGCAGAGTGTCTCGTAAGAATGCGCATTAGGATACCTATGTGGCCTTTACATTGTTTTGGTCATTAATTTGGTCATTCCAACCCTTTAGTCAGG
Source organism: Sarcophaga caerulescens (assembly GCA_927399465.1). NCBI lineage: Eukaryota > Metazoa > Arthropoda > Insecta > Diptera > Sarcophagidae > Sarcophaga > Sarcophaga caerulescens. The sequence continues at coordinate 21,608,918 of OV656873.1, forward strand.
TTTACGACTTAGCTTCTTATACCACATAAGTTTTGTGTGTCAACTGTATACATGAGTGGCGAGACGTGCAGTTAAAAGTCGAATACAAACGACAGATATTTTTTTGAGAAACTTTTCGTGGCAATATCTTTTACTCCCATAGTATTTGCCAGAAATCTGTTGAGAGGAAGTCGCCGAAGAAATATTTTTCAGATTTAGTTCAACTGGAGATAACTGTCCTGTTATTGGAATCAAGCCCTCTCGTCTACTAAGGCAACACACTACCTACTAGGCTACGTCTTTACTTAGTCTTAATATACTCAGGGTTTTCCATCGATCAGTATGGCCCCAGAGTATTTCTTCGATTTTTACTTCTGTGTTATCATTCGACCATAGCTTATCTAAGTTCTTGGGCTATACCGCTATTATTGACATATAAAAAGGCAAATAAATTGAACTCACCTAGGGGCTACTTTAGTTTACTTGGTAGTTTACAGTACATAGTAGACATAGGTGGTACGTAGTAGTTGTGAGAACGGCTTATCAAAATATTTTCTTTGTCTATTCGGATTATATACCAAAGAAATCGTATACTTTATCAGGAAAATTGGGGTGATAGTACAGAGCAAGTGCAGTATTACAACTATGACAGTAAGATAGATGGCCGATAAGATGGTGATCTTGACAATGCAGTCGATTTTTGGTTTTAAAGACGACAACATGCTTAGGATATTTACACAAAAAAAGATTGTCTATTGTATAACACAGCCTTAATGGTGTATGGTATTTGGATAGTCGGCTTTAACCGACTTTATATTATATTTTTTTTCTTTCTACATATATGTATGTATGTACATATGATAATTTTCTTATAGGATTATTATTATTATTGATGTTCATATTTGTTTTGTTCGCTGTTAAGAATATGATTGAAAAGAATTATAATATGCATGCAAATTTTGTTTAACAATTTCTATATGTACGATAATATGGAATATACATATTTGTGCTTAAATTTGGTTTATTTTTTTAAATTTAAAATTTTTTTTGCAGCCATATTTGAATTTTAATCATCATACACAAATTATTATTATTATTCATGCAAATTAGAGAAGGATTTTATAAAAGAAAAAAAAAGAATATTTATTTTTGATTTTTTTTTTTTTATAAGAGAGATATAAAGTAAAAAAATTTTAAATTTTTATTAAATTTTTTTTTTGCTAAAGCAATCAATTAATTAATGAATCAATCAATTTAAAATTTTTTGAATTTTTTGAATTTTATTTTTTTATTTTTTTCGGTTAATATCAATGGTATATCCAACACTTATTTGTCTGGGAGATTTTGTATATGAATGGTGGATGATTATTATGGTAATGTTGATGAGGGTGGTAAGAGGGAGTGAATGCATTTTATACGCCTTAATAACAGGGGCTTAAGTGTAATGTTGCGTTGTTAAAATGAGGAAAATTTTCTTCGATTTTATAATACAATACATATACATATAAGTTGTATAGAAAATTTTAATAATTTTTCTTAAGGCTGAAGGTCTTTAAGGGATATGAATAAAACAGGTATGCTATTCCTTAACTTAATACGTATACGTAATAAATATATATGTATGTACGTAATAATAATTGTAAATAGAATGTAACTTATTAGAGATAAACTAGTGTGTAAAATAAAACAATAAATAAACTAATTTAGGTTTTTGTATAGAACTTATTATTGTACTGGTATTAATAAATAGTTAAATTTCCCTACTTGCAGTAGTTATTTGAGGAACTTAACAGCCTATATACATATGTATATGAAATAATTTATTTGCAATAAAATATAATTTTTTAAACATCAATTTTGATAATCTTCGGAAAACACAATTCACTCATAAGCTTCTTTAGTGTGGGCTAGGTTTTTGCTAAATTTGTTGTCTTTAATTGTAATATTCCGTCGACTTGGAACCCTCTTAAACAATAAAAACAAATCAGAATTTTAAACAAGGACCAACACACATACATCCATACATAATTGTTCATTACAACCCTTCAGTTAGGATTATGACCAAGCTCTCACAACACTTGTGTTGTGTCTGTCAATTGTATACATGACTGATCGGACCTGCAGTGGATTCCAAATGATTTTTTTTTTTTTTTTTTGAGAAACTTTTAATGGCAATTTTTATTTAATCTCAGTGGTTTTGCCAAAAATCTTTTCATATTTCATTTTGATCAAGAGATCTCTGACCTGGGGTATGAATCGTCGTCTCACGTCTAATAAACCAACACACAACCTACTAGACTAAGGCGACTTCAAGGACCAATGCACAGAATGTTAAAGAAAAGTAAAGCAATGTTTGAGAACGGATCGTATTGGGTCAACGACTAAAGCCACTCGTCAAGGCAGCGATTAAAACTTATGCGTGCCATAGATCAGCGCACACTTCGCCAATTTCTAGGGAAGACCTCTGGACCTCCAAGTTAACAAACCGCAAGTTTTCGTTGACCATAAGGCTTCTTTCGAGCGATCAGGTGCTCGGTATTTCTGTGATTCTTATAAGGTAATGCAGTATGACGTTGAGCAACTCTTGCTCTTTCGTCAATGTACAAAAGAACTTCACCAAATCTTTAGACACCTTGCAAGGTTTCACAAAAGAGATCACTTCTTAAATCAACTCTTCAACTTTATCATGTATAGCAATGAGATTATTTTTAACAAAACTGTCCAGTTGCTAGCGAATGGCAACGACATCGTTGCTATTAGATAAGGCAAATGATATTTTAAAGCTGCCTTTAGTGCTATAGAACAGTAGCCTGTCAAGATGTGTCAGTTTTTTGCGCAACCAACACTCCTACAATAGGCCTTACACATGCAATGTGGAAATATGTTGAGAGAGAGAGAGAGAGGAAAAGCGATAGTCATAGACGTTAGATTTCCATCTATTTTTGTGGTAACTTCTAGGGATAGATATGATTATTACAGTTAAAGAACGAATTTTCCCTGTAATGCAAATAGTGTGCCAATGGCCCATCGACAACAATAAGATTTGCTCTCAGCGCTTTTAGGAGAACATAGCGCAATCGATTGTAGTAGTGATAGTATAATAAACAGTCACATTGCAAGAATAATGTAATGAAACAACAGCGTTTGATACGCTATCGTTATTAATGAACACCTTCGCCATTTGCTTCACGCCTTTTGGGTCGAGAAGATCCAAAAACAGACTTCGAATTAGTAAATGAGGAAATAAATGAGACAGTAAATAAGCAAGAAGGAGTAAATGTTACCGATCCGTTTGGCCGTGTAACAAATGGTATTCCAGGTTGTGGTTGACAACTATACCTTCAACATTATTAAGGAATTTAATTACTTTGGCTTCACTATTACCAGAGAAAATCATGGCAGTTTGTAGGGTAAATTTCTTTTGATAACTCTCAATAGGCAATTGAGTAGCAGAGAACCTTTTCATGCTACGAAACTAAAGCTCTACTAGTCGTTCATCCATTCCTTGCTTCTATATTGCGAGAAAGCATGGATACTGTTATGTAGTGTTAAGTACCAATTCAGCTTTCTTGGTAGTGTTCGAGAGAAAAGTTCAACTTAAGATCTTTGGTTCAGTGCCAGTTGGTGTATATAGGGCATTAAATTGCAGTGAATACGATGGGTACCGTAGTCTAGTAATTAGTGTGTTGGCTTATTCGATGTAAAAAAACTCGGTTAAAACCCCTGACCACACATCTCAATCCATAACGAAATATGAAAATATATTTCTTCGGCGACTCCATCTCAGCAGATTTCTGGCAAAAACGCTGAGAGTAAATAAAATTGCAATGAAAAGTTTCTCAAAAATCTGTCGTTCAAAATCGACTTTAAACTGTAAGTGCCGCCACTCATGTGTAAAATTAACACACACACACCATAAGTAATGTGAGACGCTAGCTCGCAATCCTGACTGAAGGGTTGTACACTGGCTTCGCATGTCATTTGGATGGAACAGAATGTACGCTTGTGTGGAGAATGACATTATTTGTGTAGAGCACGGTCAACGAAGAGCTGTGGTATATTATTATTGCGTTTGATTTGACTTGAAAATAAAACCATTGTAAGCTTCGATTGATTGAACGTAGATCTTTTCGAACAAAGACTAAAAACTTCCCACTCAAGACGAACAAAGTTATGTTCAAAAGAAGCGAGTTGATGAAGGTGATAGAATCCTAAAGCTGTCAATCATTTGTACGAGAATGATATTTGATGATAGGTTGAAATTACAAATCTTTCAAATGAATGAATGGAAGTCGCCGTAGTCTAGTAGGTAGTGTGTTGGCTTATTAGACGAAAGGCCCAGGTTCAAACCCCTGGTAAGACATCAAAACCAAACTATTAAAAAGAAAATATTTCTTCGCCGACTTCCTCTCATCAGAAATCTGGCAAAAGCTCTGAGAGTAAATAAAATTGCCATGAAAATCTTCTCAAAAACTGTCGTTCGGAGTCGACTTTAAACTGTAGGTCCCGCCACTCATGTATAAAATTAACACACACAACATGAGTGGTGTGAGAAGCTAGGCCGTAATCCTGACTGAAGGGTTGTAATGGCCAATTATGTATGTATGAACGCAGGAAGAAAACAAAAGTTGTAAGAACTTTGTCCACAATTATGTCATCTGTAGTAGGAGCTCTGCTGTTGTGGAGAGCTATTTTTTACTTTTGTTACTGCTAAGGATGTATCATGTGACATGTCATGTCACATGACTAGAATTATGTATGTATATCATCTGTAGTAGGAGCTCTGCTGTAGCCAAAAACCAATAATAAAGTATTATTACTGCTAAAGACATGTCACATGTTATGTCATATGACATACCACATGAGATAACATGTGATATGTCATACATTAAGAGAAAATGTCTGGGTTTGTTTATATTGATTGGACCCTGAAAATAGACTATCATTGGGATTTAAGCTACTAACTTACAATACAATACAATCCTTTATAGAATTTTCTTACTAAATTAATGCCTTCAGAATACTTAGCCATACATTTCTATGTATAAGTTATTGTTAATAACAGATTACTTAAATACTTAAAGAAATAAAAACAATTGAAATTTCATAAACTGACCCTTTAAAGGAAATTAAAAAAGAAAAACAACAATTTGAAATGAACAAAATTATGCAGGTATTAGTTAGTTAGTAATGTAGACAACATCGAACAATTAAATTGAAATGAAGTCCAATTAAAAAGCAGACTCTTATAATTACACACAAGAAACAGAAAACAATAATTATGCCAATTAATTAAATTTTGAATTATAATTCTCTCAATTAACTGTATTCGATTTTATTTTCTTTGATTTTCTAAATCTTAATTACAACAACAAATTATAAAAGTCTACTTTCGTTTGTTTTTAATTTTCATAATTGGAGCAATTAATTGCTTAAAATTTACTTAACAATGAAAAAATGAGAGGAGAGAGAGAGAGAGTTTGAGAGAGAGAGAGAATTTTCTTTTTGTAGTGGAAGTGAGAGAGTATGAACATACCATTGTATAATTGTTTAAATTTCGTTTATAACGTAAACGATTGCGTACCTTTGGTGCACTAACTTCACGCGTCGATATGCCCATCTTTTCGTGATGCCTTAGCTGTACCGGATATATAATTTGATAATAATGGCCACCGATACGGCGTACCAATTCTTGATTCTGTCGATACTCCTTAAGTAAACGTTCGACTTCACCTGCAACAGAGAGAGAAAAAAACAAATTTAAAATAATTTTTTTTTATTAATTTATTTATAAACTAAGAAGAATTTTAAATAAAACACTTTTACAGGAAGTAATATTTATTGTTGTATTATAAAATACTCAAAAAGCAAAATGTATTGAAACCTTTTGAAAATTTAATTAATAATGTAGACTTCTTGTTCATCTTCTTCCTCTCTCGCTCTACTTTTAGTTGTTGTTGCCTGTTACCTTCTTGTACTTCCTTGTACTGTTATTTGTTATTAAGTTTGTAATTGATATGCCATAAAGGAAGTGTAAAAAGAGCGCAACATGTTTTCATTTCCTCCTTTGTTAGCAAACACAAGCTAAAACAAGGAAATGAAGTTGTTGAAGAAGACTCACTCACATAAGCATGAAACATCATTGATTTTTCCAATAAAATTAAAATATGCAAGCATTCTAGGTGTAGGGGGGAGGGTGAAAGCACAGAAGTCATCATAAAAATTTTGTTTTAATTACTTAAAGAGATACAAAAGAAAGAAAATTATGTTCAATAACCATTAAAATCTTATAAGAAGCCTTATAGTTTTATAAGTCTTTCATGCAAAATTCTATGTAGCTTTCAACGAAAGTCATTTCAAAAACAATGCATTGCAGATGTTTTATAATGCCGCAGTTTACTATGAGTTTTATTGCTTTCAGAAATATTTTTTAAGAATTTTCTAATATTTCAAGAGACTCCACTTTTAAACTATCATTCTACTCCATTTTCTGTAGGTACCACTCAAGTGAAAAAAAAACATGAAATGTTTGATTTTAAAATCTGTTATTCAGAGTCAACATTAAGCTGTGGGTCCCGTCACTACGTGTGTGATGTAAGAAACTAGATCGTAATCCTTAGTGAAAGTTTATAATGATCTAATAACTAAGTTATAATTAAAATAGCACTTCCTGTAGGTGAAAAATCCTACTTATCGTTAGTAAGGCTAATCGTTTAAGCGCAATATCACCCTCTCAATAGGCGATCCTAAGGAAGTGTTCCTATATACGACATGCCATCTGCCCAGTTAATCTTTCAATATGGATCTGGAACAATAACCATTCGCTTTGTGGTTCTATTCACTGTAAGTTCATCAACAATCTAGTTACCAATGAACCCGGAGCTCAACTTTGTTCGGCACATCGAATTGTTAAAGGTGACCAAAGCTCTGCCAAATGACTATGCATCTATCCAACAGGCAAATCTGTAATTTGTTTATTAAAAATGAATCGCTTTACAACAGAACAACAGGTTATAATGTGAAAATTTATTATAAAAATACACCGAATGTGTCATCTATTAGAAGAGTGGCAAATAATTTGAAGGAACTTAGTCGGTTATGTCCATTAAGCCTCCTGTGCTTGAACGTACCAATGTGTCTCTAGAATACATAACTAAGATAAACAAGAATGCCGTCGAAAATTTTAAAAAAATGAATTCGGTATCGTTCCCAGCATTACACTGCCAACTTAGCCAAGAGACCTTCAACTTCAGTTTATTAAATGCTCACATCAGCAAACCATGGAGAGCACTGGCAATTCGTTCAATGGCAAATGGAACAAAGTGATGCGAACGGCAGTTATTTGAAAAAAGTTTACGATGATTCCAACTCCCATAGTGATTGGCTAAGTGAATACACAAATTTGTCTAATTTGGGGCTCAGAAAATGCTTATGTGAAAATAATGCACCAACAACGAGAAACTTTGTGGAGCGGCGCGTGAGTAAGCCTTAATTTTCTTCAAGATGACGCCGACATTGCAGTAACTGAGAACGATATTCGTTACAGGAAAATGATAACAGAGTTCTTGTGGTTTCAACAGGACGGCATGGATCTAAAAGCCTTGAAGTTTCAGCAAGTCGCCGCATTCTACTATATTGCGCAAGCCACAATCTATTTAATGCAGCAACTATTGCCGCAACAAATTATCTCCAGAAATTCTGATGTCACCTGGCCACCAAGATCAAGTGATTAACGCTGAGCTGAGCTATGCGAATAACAAAGAATCTCTTGCTGAGTTCAAATCCAACATTCAATGCGTCATCGGACAGATGCATACATAATTTGGTTATTAGAACCCTTCAGTCAGGATTACGACCTAGCTTCTCAAGTTGTGTGTGTTAATTTTATACATAAGTGACGGGCCCTACAGTTTAAAGACAATTTTGAGAAACTTTTCATGGCAATTTTATTTGTCCTCGGAGTTTTTGCCAGAAATTTGGTGAGAAGAAGTCACAGGCGCAGTTTTTCATATTTCTCTTAGCTTGAACCGTGGCCTAACGGTTTGAACCGTGGTCTTACGTCTATTAACTTACGTCTACCTACTGGACTACGACGACTTCAATGACTTCGGGGAGATACATACATCTCCGTAAAAAATGTCATGGAAAATTTGATGAAGATAGTTGAAGTCAGTCATCATAGACGTGATGCTTATTTGGTTGATTTTTTAGTCCATACTTAAGCGGAATAGATAAATATTGGATTGAGCTGAAGCTGTACTATATCGAATACTAAAGAGTTTTTTGCAAGAGCAATACATATGTACATGCTAAGAGCAATATATACAGTAAGCGTCAAAAGAAACTGTACACTATGTATAAAATTCCAACAATCACCAAACTCAACTTTTAGCACTTAAGGAGTGTGCACGAACAAATTTGGCAATATTTCGAAAGGTTTTTAATTTTTTGTTTCAATTTTAAAAACTAGCAATGAAACAATTTTAAAATAAAAATAACTGTAATTTATTAATGTGCATTTTTTTTTTAATGTACAGTTTCTTTTGACGCTCATTGTACGTTTAAAGAAGCACAAGAGACTGAAGTTTATTTTTTTTGAAATCATCATGAATGTTCTTCCTGCTAAAATTTGTAGGTTTTGTTTTAAAACTAACCCGAAAGAGCCATAAACCGCTGCAGTTTTTCAACAAGCAACCATGCTGATCAAATTGAAAGAAATTGTTTTGGCAATGCATTGCAAGCAACTCAATTTGTATTTCAAGTGGAAACTACACAACTGAACACTACATATGTCCATTGAAAACATGTTAAATTAAATAAAAATTTGGAATTTGTAGAGATTTTGATAAACTTTAAACAAAAGCTCCGTTTTAATTTTCTAAAGTAATTATCTCTTCATTTGATGATGGTGCACAGGAAAACCAAATGCTTTCAGAAAAAATTCTTTCTACATTAAATTAATTAAATTTTATTTACGTTTTTAACAAACTTTTATTCTGTGATTTTTCCACTTTTTTTGTTCTTGTTTTTGGTTTAATTTTTTGGTGAATTTTATGTTCACCTTCCCTGTGTGTGTCGGTTTTACTACTCTGAAAAAGGTAAAGGAAACGGAAGCTACAACGTTGACTGGAAAAAAAATTATTATTTAGTTTATTAACAAGACACATACACAGTTATACAAATTAATTACTCAAATTTTTACTGTTACTACTATTTTTTATTTTATTTAAACATATTTTTTTTTTTTGTTTAATTTTTTACCTTAAAAAAAGAGAAAAATCGAGCTTGGTGTTGTTGTTTTGTTTGTGAAAATTTTTTCCAATACTAAAGACTACATTCAGGCCAAAAACGAATTGGCCACCCCTGTTTTATTTTCGTTCATGCAATCATTCACTCTACAACTCCTGTTCTGTTCTGCTTTTTTTGTTTCCGTCTAAATTTGCAAAAATTTTTACACACAGTGAACTGGGACCGTTCATCGAATTCTCTCTCATTTCAAAATAGTAAATGCATTTAAAATATTTTTTTTTTGCCTTTCTTATACAACTACCACTACAAATACCACTACTAGTGCAACAATTTGAACTAAAATTCTATTCGTTTATATGGGAGCAGCCGTTTCAGATTTATTTACGACCCCCCATATAAATTTGTTTTCAATTCGATTTTTATTTCCTTTTTTATTTTAAGCTGCTCTTTTTCTTCTTTATTGTATTCCTTCCATACATCAATTGCTGCTGCTGCTCGTACCTCAACATCCTTTTTTATAACATTGATTTAGACTGCCTATAATGCCTTCGATTTCTTGTATTCTCTTCCCTTCATTTATTCACTCTCTTCATTTTAAATTTCATTTGCCCGAGAAATAAAACAAAATTGTGTGTGAAAATAGAAACGAAAATTTAATTTCCGTTTCTCTTCTTCTTCTTCTTCTTTTCTTTGGTTTTTGTTTTTGTTTTGCTATTGCATTTGAACTTATTTAAATCAAATTTTAACTTTTCGAAGCTTTCAATTCGATAGAATAAGAGAGTTTATGAAAAGCAATTTTGCATGCAATTTTTAAAGATATTGTTACGTTTTTACCATTTAAAATAAAAATAAATTTATGTTTAGTTTTAATTCAATTCTTTATTGTTCGCACAATTCTGTGCGCCATTGTTCACAACTAGAAGTAAACAACAACATTTACTTTGTTTGTTATTCCTCTTTACACTCTTTTGCGTAAACAATAACAATCACTAAACAATTGTTCGACAGATCTTTATATCGGAGATCTTCAAACCACGATTACTCTCTTCAAACACACCGGGTCTTCACACAAGACTGACTGAACTTTTACTGACTCTGTTGGCTGCTTTGTCTTGCCTTTTATATGGCAACGTAAACAGTCTGATGAATGCTCTTGAAGGCGAATGTTCATGACTCGTCCTTCTCGAGGTCTCTATAAACGTAAACATCGTTGTAGTGTTTGTTGTTGTATTTTAGTTGACTTATTATCATTTTTTTTATGCTAGTGTTTGTTGGTATATTTTTGTTTACTTGTTCACCATGTAAACAAGTTCATTGTTTTTGTTTTTGTAGCTTTTTTATAAGTTTAATTTTAAACGATGTAAAAGCATAACACCAAAACACACCAACTAGATTTTTCCATTTTCGTAAGAGATAAAATTGTGTATTTATAAGGGCAAATGAGACCTGCTGCAAACCTAATTCGTTCGAATTCCTTCTGTTTATATTTAAGTATTCTGAGCCATTTAATTTCTCTCTTTTTAGTAAGGATTGATAGAGCTTTGGCAAATCTTCGTAAATAGAAACAATTATATAAAATAGGAAAATGTGTATCCACACGTGATCGACAAAATTAAATACAATCCTAGTTAAACACAATATACCGCCTTTAACTCTAGTAGCGCCTGGCAGTATAAGAAATTTCGTTTCTCTAATGTAAGAAAACAGGTGTTACGTGAAGTAATGCGGTTTTAAAAAGAAATTTTTCAAACTCATTCAAGTTCATTTTCTTTCGTTTTTTTCATTACATTTTCCAATGAAAACGTTTCAAAAAAAGCTTAAACTTTTCAGCTCATGCAAAAAAGAAATAAAGAACCTGGGGAAAAAAATTTATACAAAAACAACTACAATAACAACAATAAAAAAGGAGATGGAAAAACAGTTTTCCAAATGATAAATGACATGTTTAGGTTTCGTTTCAATGGTCGGAAAAGCACTCAACAGTACAGAAGAAAAACAAACAACTTCCCGAAGCAAAAGGGTTAAAAAACAATTTAACAAACACTCATCAGCTGCAAAATAAGCTGAATTCAGTTCGTGTTTTCTTTTTTATAATTTTATTACAATTATTTTATTTTTTTGTTGTTATTTTTTTCTTTTTTTTGGGAAATATTTGCACGTTGTTTTTTGTATAAAAGATATCCAAAATAATACGCTGCTGATGGTTATTAATTGTTTGATGGTTGTTCTGAACCAAACCATCTTCACAGATAATTAAAGAAAGAGCTGCTAAGAGCAGGCATTTTGAGTCATTTCAAGCATTTCATAAAATGTTAGCCTCGGGTTTTGCATACGAATCTAATAAAAATAAAGAAAAAAACAGGCGGACCCACCTGTAAAAAGTTTTCATTACTTGTGGTTACCTTTTTCCTTTCATGCTTTTCATTTCTTTTCTTTTCTTATTTTTATTAGAAGCCACACTAAAATGTGTTTTTTGGAGTCGTGAAACCTTGTAATGGCTAAGAACGGTTTCATCAATGATTTTCCTTACAAGAAATATTTCTCATCATTAATCATGTCAGATGAATGATTTCTCTTAACTTTTATGACATGTTTCCTCGGTGGTGGTGTATGTATTTTCAGGAAATAAAATAAGACAGCTTTTGTATTGAAAAAATATAAAATCATCTGAGCTTTTAAGGAAAATCCAAATGTGTTGTAATGAAGCAAACAGTTTCGGGAATTATGGTGACTGTTTTTCTTTCCTTTACGTGAAATTTTTTATGAAAGAGTAATAAACAGTAAAATCTCGATATTATTACCGACTTATATTTTCATTACTGAAAATCATTGTCGTAGATTGAGAAATATTTTTTAATTCTTTTGGTGTCACTATCCCAGCATACCATGGCACATGAATGCTTTTTACGACAATTAAGAAGTATACGGGTTCAATTAAAATTATAATGAGTTTTCATGCCCACAGGTTTTTATTATAATCTGGCCGTTCTAGAGGTAGAATAGATTGATTGGATACTGCTTCCTCTTAGCTTGAATTTATCGAATGAGATTCCAACTATAACCAGTGGAACAAAGCGATTCCTAAAGTAGCTCGAGTGAACTGACGATTGACTAAAAAACAAAAAAAAAAAAATAGAATACGACTCTTTGTCAAGTTCTTTAGAATTATCAACCTTGCTCTGTGGGACTCGTTGAATGTGCTAGGTCTATCATTTGGAGATCAACGCCAATAGATCATTAATAAAACGAGCCTTATGAAAATTACATTGCCTACCGCTAATTAGATAGTTTGATTTTAAATAACTTACACGCTAATATTAGGTTAGTCATATTGGGCTATCCGCTTACTTGCTTAATTTATCATTATAACTCTTTAGTCAGGATTACAACCTAGCACCTTACACCACCACATGTTGGGTGCTTTAATTTTATCCATGAGTACCAGAATCTATAATTTTTCAAACAGGTTTTTCAGCAACTTTTCATCAAAGTTGTGTGTTTCGAACGACATACTAGAGAAACATTTCCTAGTAATTTTATTTTTCTCTCAAAGTTTTTGCCAAAAAGACTGCTAAAAGAAAGTAGCCGAAAAGAGGTCTGTCGTCTAATAAGCCAATACCCTACCTACTAGACTATGGCACCTGCGCTCTAAGCATATTCTATCTACTATGCAAGGAATTAGCATGATTATATAGAAATTAGCAGACTATAGAAGCGTTATAGATGTAGTTAGGTCTGTGCGCCATCACATCATATCGTGGATAATCCGAATATATGGATTCCAAGCTGTTTTCCTATCTACGAAACAATTAAATCTTACTGATTAGTTATGCTGATTTTTTGTTAGAAAAAAACGATTTTAGTGCAGATTTTGACAAAAATAAAATTTTTCTTCATCAATGAAGCTCAATTATTACCCATTGGGTACATCAATAAGCAAAATTGTCGAATGTGGAACTTAGAATTCATTATGTATTCCGAAGAAGTCTGAATACAATGAATCACTAGTATTCAGAAAATTATCTCACACACATGAGTGGTGTAATAAACAAGATTGTAGTCCTGATTGAAAGGTTGTAATGATAAATTACGTAGAACAGGGTTTGTTTGGAGGCCATTATTGTCTGAGTTCACTAAATACCTGGAAGAAAAGTTAACAAACTAATTAGAGCACTATGTCTGCTTGACAAACGACTTTCATTTTTGCCTCCAACTGAGGGCTATAAACTGGATGGTATATGGTTTTACAAAGTCGCCGTAGTCCAAAATCCAGGACTGACATCAAAATGCCAATATGAAAAAATTTTTCTTCGACGACTTTCTCTCAGCAGATTCCTGGCAATAACTCTGAGAGTAAAATAAAATTGCAATGAAAAGTTTCTCAATTTTAAACTGTATGTATAAAATTAACACACACAACATAAGTGGTGTGGGAAAATAGGTTGTAATCCTGACTAAAGGATTGTAACGACCAATTATATTATGTGGTTTCGCCAAGCTGATGCCATAAGTGGCATACTACGACAGGTTGTGGCTGATTAGCATAGAAGGTTCCAACAATTATACTGTTACGGAAATGGAAACGGTGTTATTAAAATGATAAACAAAGGCTACAAAAAAACAGAACAATAGACTTGTTTACATGATCAACAAAAGGACAACGTAAACATAATACACAAAGAACAATAAACAACTTGTTTACATTTATAGAGATTTCGCGAAGACGAAGACATTCTCCTTCAAATGCATTCACTAGACTTCTGACCCTGCGATATAAAAGGCAAGACAAAGCAGGCAACGGCGAATCAGAAAGAATTCAGTCAGTCTTGTGTGAAGACGCGTTGCGTGTGAAGAGAATAATTGTGGTTTGAAGATCTCTGTATTAAAGATCTAACGAACAATTGTTATTGTGCACGCGGAAGAGTGTAAAAGAAGAATAACAATTAAAGCAAATTGTTGTTGTTTAAATCTAGTCGTGAAAAGTGGCACACGGAATTGTGCGAACAATAAAGGATTTATTCAAAACTAAACACAAATTTATTTTTATTTTATTCGCAATATAAGAACTCATATTTTAAATATTTTTAAAAGGTGAAAACGTAACAATACATTCTGGTAATATTAATATGGCCATCAAGATCATACGATTTAACGCCGTTATTTTTTTTATTTTCATGAGACTATGAGAAAAAACCGATTATTATACATATTATATTAATGATATCTTTCTCTGTATTTTTCAGGAGTAGCATTACATTAGGAAAAGTAGTGTAAAAGCATTAGAAAATAAACTAAAATATACTCTTTAATGCAATGAATTTATTATAATAAAAGTGAAATAATTTACAAACTTTGCAAACTTGCTTAATATTAATAAAAATTAAATGAAAAATTCTTTCTTTTCCAAAAAACTAATGAATTACCACCAACCACCATACTGCATAATTTTCTTTAAACTGATGCTACTTGTTAAACTGATCCCCTGATGTATAAGTAGTACAGCTTGTTACATCAGCAGCCCTGAATACCATATTTAATTGAATAATTATTTTTTAAAATGTTTATTAAATATTTTACAACCGTAATGAAAACAGAACCATAAAAAAGTTTAACGAAACAATGTTCGGTACGATATTATGAAATATTTATTAAAAGCACTTAAAAAATACAAACTTTTGCAAGCAAGCTGCGTTACTTACGAAAGGACTTCATCATGAAAATTTTAAAACAAAAGAAAAGTTTTTTTTTTTTGGTTTTTATTTTTTGCTTTTGAATCTCAATTTAAATTGAAGCATAAGAATTGAAAAACCATAATTGGATTTAACAGATGCTAAAAGTGTTGGAAATTCAAACAGAAAGAGAGAGAAAATGGAATTATTTGTAATAAAGCTGTGTGGTAAAATTTTAATAGCGCTAATAAAACGTCACACACTATGATTACCCTGAATAATTATGGAAATATTTTGCAGACAAAAAAGAGAAAAAAGAAGAGGACAAAATAACTTCAAGGAATACAATGTTCGAACAACAAATTGTCAGCAATTTGTAATTGTTTTCAACAAGAATTTCAATTGTTAACAACAATCATAATAACGTTATCGAAATGAAGGGTTGTAATAACGTCAACAACAATATTAACAACAACAATAATAACAGCAATATTAACATAAAAAATTCATAACGATGGCTGACTGACAGTATAACTGTAAAACTATAAAATGTTATTTAAATTTATTGCATAATTTGGCAAACGGTACAGAGGCGTAGTACGAGAGAAGGAGAACGATACTCTCAATATCCATTTAAACATGTTTTCTTTAATTTTATTTCATTTCCTACTCATTTTCTTATTAATAATGTATTTTTGTATGGTATGAACGTACATCATTAAACAAAAGAAGAAAGGAGGAAGAAAGAAAGTAAGCAGACGAAATAAAAGATGAAAATTGAAATACAATTTCCATTAATACAGATTAAATTGAACTGAACGGATAAAAGGAAGACCAAACAACGACAAATATTTTAAAGACCAAACGACAATCGAAACCGTATAAAAATAATTGATATGAACACACGCACATATACAAATGCATGCTACACATACATATGAACGTAAGTATATTTGTCGAAAAGAATTACAATTTATTGTAAAGCTCTTGTCATTTGCTGTCTGTGTGTATGGGTGTTTGTGTCTGTGTGTCGTAATGAACAGTCTGCTGCCACAATATGCAATGATACAGTGAAGCAGCGATAAATTTTTATTTAAAAGAGTGGCCATAAATTTTATTCCCCAAAAAGTTGTTTGTAAAACATTGAAGAACATTGCAAGAAGTGCCGGGTGACAAGTGCAATTGGGTTCCAAAGATTTTACAGAGGGTACCTATAAAAATTATAAAAGTAAGAATGAAAATATAAAATGTTTTAAAACGTATGTTTTCAACGGAATTGATCAGTTTTTGATTAACTATAGGGGTCTAGAATTTAGATCATTGTACGATTTTTGAAAGGAAACTTTCTATAAATGTTTTCTAAAGAGAAATTTTTTACATCTGCAAACAACATTTCGCAGATAGATCCTACTAAAGCAATGAATTCTGCATTAAGATTATGGACATGAGATTTATATCTTTTTACACATGGGGATAGTGCGGTCTGATAGTTTGATTTGTCAGGCGAGTATTTCCTCCCCTTATTTCAAAGAAGGAACATATGCTGCAGAGTCGCCATGGTCTGGTAGGTAGTATGTTGGTTTACTGGATGTGAAGCCGTGGTCAAGTGGCAACTTAGACACCTTAAACAAAACGAAATATGAAAACATATTTCTTAGACGACTTCCTCTCATCAGTCTTTTGGCAAAAACTCGAAGAACAAAATAAAATTGTTTCTCAAAAATGCATCATTCGGGGTCGACTTCAAACTGTATATTTCACCACTCAAGCATAAAACTAACACACATACATACATAATTGGTCATTACAACCCTTCAGTCAGGCTTATTGACCTAGTTTCTCACACCACTTATGTTGTGTGTGTTAATTTTATACATAAGTGGCGGGACCTACAGTTTAAAGTCGACTCCGAACGACAGATTTTTTTTGAGAAACTTTTCATGGCAATTTTATTTACTCCCAGAGTTTTTGCCAGAAATCTGCTGAGAGGAAATCGCCGAAGAAATATTTTTTATATTTTGTTTTGATGTCTGGCCTGGGGCTCGAACCCTGGCTTTACATCTAATAAGCCAACACACTACCTACTAGACTACGGCGACTTCCAAAACTAACACACACATAACATAAAAGCTGTGACAAACTAGGTCGTAATCCTGACTAAAGGATTATAATGTCCATTAAGGTAGGCGAGCACATGCGGCTGTAATACCGATAGAATAGTGAAGCCTAAGACTCATTATTATCATGTTGCAACAAAGAGTTGGACAGCCTACTGTCGTTATTAAATAATTTCGCTCTCTTCTCTGCAATGACTTACATAAGGAACTTGTAAGTTCGATCGGATGTAAGTGGTCAAAATGGTATGATTATCAAATGGAGTGAAGTCGCCGTAGTCTAGTAGGTAGTGTGTTGGCTTATTATACAAAAGGCCCGAGTTCAAATCCCAGGTCAGACATCAAAACGAAAATATGAAAATATTTCTTCTTCGACTTCCTCTCAGCAGATTTCTGGCAAAAACTCTGAGAGTAAAAATTGCCATGAAAAGCTTCTCAAAAATCTGTCGTTCGGAGTCGACTTTAAACTGTAGGTCCCGCCACTCATGTGTAAAATTAACGCACACAACATGAGTGGTGTGAGAAGCTAGGACGTTGTACAATGGGTCAGTTCGATCTCCGGGTACTGTACTTGCCACAATTGACGAGTACACGTCCTCTAACCTAACCTAACCTAATGGAGTGAAGCTAGTTTGTTCTGTCTTAAGAAGAAAGTTTTTTGAATCCTTTTTTTGAACCTTAAAATAGATTCTAATTCCAATTAACATCGCATTTAATTTTCGTGTTTCGAACACTAAGACTCTCTGACTCCCCCTCAATATTTATACAGATCACAGTTATATCTTTCGTCAGAAACTACCGAACTTTGACTGGTTTAAACGGCCATCTTGTTGAAGGCCAATCTATCAAGTTAGTTGTCATATATTCAGTTTGTTTTGTGAAATTCCCATTATCATAGCATAGACTACGATGTTTGTTCTTTGGATAGGCTCTGAAGCAGTTGGAAACTGACTCTAATTTTCATTAAAATATCATTATGCACTACAGGCCGATGGCTACCCACTTTTTTTGCCTGGTCTGGATGATTTGGTCAAACTATCGAAATGGCTGTCTGACCACAGCAATATGTTCTAGTTGGAGGTGTTGACGAATACTTGTTGGTGTGATGGATTTTTCTTTGAAATATCTTGATTTACACTTGTAATCAGATTGCGATTAAATCTCTAATGAATGTTTATTTCCAGTGTTTGTTTTTGCTTCACTGTGTTTCACTTTTGCTTTTTTGCTTAACTTAACTAAGAGAAAATAAACAAGCAATAGCTAACAGCAAAGTGAAAAAATAAAAAATGCTGTTTAGCTATAGTGGTACAGTGAAATGTTATCTGCTTGCGCAGTCAAGCACAGCGATTAATTTCGCAGCGATCCCTACTGCTTACAGCATTTTAGCATTTGTGGTTTCTCTTGTGCTTTTGCTGTGCTTTGTGCTGCGCTCTTTTACTTTGCAAGCACTGCTTAAGATATTTTTTATGTTTGAAATTAACTGTGTGTTTACACCATTCTGTTTGAAATGTTGTACAATGTACATATATATGTATGTATGTATATAAGTATATTGTGTTTGGGCTTCTTATTCTGTCGGCAAATTTTTTAAGTGTCTTGTGTTTCATTATGAAATAGTTTTAGGGAAAAACCCGTTTTAGAGAGTTTTTTGATATACGTATGTATGTACAATATATACATATATATGTATGTACATTTTACAACATTTCAAAGAGAATGGGGCAAACACACAGTTAATTTCAAACATAAAAAAATATCTTAAGCAGCGCTTGCAAAGTAAAAGAGCGCAGCAAAAAGCACAGCAAAAGCACAAGAGAAACCACAAATGCTGAAATGCTGTAAGCAGTAGGGATCGCTGTGAAATTAATCGCTGTGCTTGACTGCGTTAGCAGAAAACTTTTCACTGTACCACTACAGCTAATGAGTTTATTTTTGTTTCTTCTGCTTTGCTGTTTGCTTTTGCTTTTGGTACAATTGCTGAAAAACTTTAAGCATAGCAGAAATTTAGGTGCTTTTGCTAATTTCAAGCAAGCAATACAAACCCTGTTTATTTCAAAGGCATCTCTCATAATTGTTCAAGGACATGGAGATAGGTTAGAGGACGTGTACCTGTCCGTTAAGACAAGTACAATACCCGGAGGTCGAAATTGACCCATTGTACCAGGACATGGAGATATTGTTGGAAATTCTATTGCTAATGAACGGGCCGGAGACGATTAGGTCTTTGCCTCACGTTTTTCTGTGAGACGTAATTTCGTTGTTAGTAGGTAGGTACATGCGGTACTGCAAGATTGATGCTGGGAATGATTTTTGCAGAAGTAGGAAAAGACCATCTTGCTATGTCATGGCCCTGATTTTGCCAATTAGAGGTAGATTGCTGCAATAGCAAGAGTTATTCAGTAAGGAGATTAGTTTTCTTTACAGAATGTTTGATCACTGGGCGGGATATTAATTGTGGTATCATAATGAGCCAAAGTAAATCTTTGTTCTTGAAAAATTCTTCGCCACCCAACCTAATCCAATGTCTTGTAACGAAGTAGAGTTTAAGATGCCATCTTTCAAACGGTTTGTCATTTTGGCTGAAGTAATTTTAAGTGCAGTGATGTATTACCTTTCAGAACTTTTTCAAATTCTTAAATTTTTCCTCTACGTTTGTTTCTTTTTTAAAATTAAAGAATTTAATTAAAATAACTTTTAATTTTAATTTTCTCATACTTTAATATGGCTTGCTTAAGTATTTCCTTTTGCGGCATTAAATCGTATTGATTTTATTTCTTAAGACAACGACTGTTTTTGGTTATTTTGGTCTGTGTTTTCTTATGTTCTCTTTAATAAAAAAAATAAAATAAAAATATTGTTGTTGTCTACTTGTTTATAATTATTTTATGTATATACACATACATACACACACAGAATATGTACATACGTGTTTACTCATCCATTCATATATTATTGAACTGAAGAGGGTTTTTATTTTCTTGTTAATTCTGGTTGTTGTACTCTCTGGCTGCTTGTTGCTGTATTATCATGTCGTTGTTATGTATTGCTCTCTTATTTTTTTGTTTTTTTGTTCATGTTGCTACTGTTGTTGTTATGCTGTTATGCTCTTATATTTGTTGTTGTTATATTATTAAGTATACAATATTATAAATTAAACAACAACACAACACAACACAAGCACAAACACTTTGTTATTTAAGAATATAATTTAATTGAATTTAACACGCATTCAAATACCAAATAAACAATATTATAATGAATGTATGGGTGTATGGGTGTGAGAGAGTGTGTACATCTCACGCGCACATACGTACTCCTATGCCAACATAATATTTTATATAAAAAGGTTTCTCTTTACACAAAGAGATACAACTGTAAAGTACTTACACATACATATGTAAACATAAAAACACTCATTTACAAAGCCTGTGTTGTTGTTTGGCTGGTTGGCTGGGTGATATTTTTTTTTTTCATTTTTAAAGATGGCAGGCAGTCTATACACTCGCAGTACAATGATACTCGGATAAAAGAAATGAAATACTTGTGTTATATTAAATGTTAAAAAAAAACAACAATAACAAAATGTAAACGACTACAACAACACGTTTATTGCATTATTAAAGGCAAAATGTTCACAAAAAAGCAACAAAAAGAGACACGCAACATAAATGATTTCGTTTTTGCTTTTTTTTTGTTTTTTGTTACAATAAAAGTAATTTTAAATATTCATTTCAAAGTTATAAATATGTAATGATCACAGAATAGAATAAAATAGAAAAAAATAAAATTATTATTCTATTGCATGTCAAACTAACATTTGAAACAGTTCAACACCCCCAAAAAAACCGGCAACAAACCGTATTAACTGGCGTTTAACAGAGAATTCATTAAATTTGCAATTAAGGCTGCTGGAATATACAAAAAAGCCTAGAAAATTTGGATTAAATGGAAGAAAATAAACGATATCGTTTTATATGGACACCTCGCTAATGAGACTGTTCGTTGTTCAGATTTCTATGAACAAAAAAATACTTTGCAAGTCAAAACAGCAACGAAATGATTGATGTGATGGCTATGGTTTTGAAATGCGTCCTATCACTAACGGCCAATTACTAACGCATTCAATGAAATCATAAAAAAAAAATTTAAAATACTGTCATAGCATTGCCACACACCCAGTAGGAACTAAGAGAACTTGGTAACATAGCCTGGACCTTCAATATTCAATCTGAGCCTCAAGTATGCTGCAAGGGAAAACAATATGAATCCGAAATAAATCTTGCTATTGCAGCACTCTTTATATAAGACAACTTTGTCCAGAATATCAGAAAGACAGAGGTCATAAACATTAGTATTTTTATAACAAAAGCAGAACAATAAGACATGAAGTGAAAGACAGTCTCTTCGTCTTTAAAGCAACGGCTCCGGCAGAATTCATTTGCCGGAATGCCACGTTTTTCGTCATGCTTATAAAAAGGACAGTGGCCCGTGAGAATAACAATTTGAGATGTTTTACATTCTTTGAGAATGCGTTACCTGTGGCGTCACAATGGGTCGCTATGTGTTCTCAAGGCTACCACTTCGACGTAACGTAACCTAGAGAATGCATTCATCATTTAGAATATGTAAGAATATTTAGTCAAAATTTTAATGGGTTTCTAAACACATAATCTTAGAGAGTCATAACTGACGGGTTTGTGAAAACCGAAGCAGCAACTATTATAACAACAACTGGTAAGATTTTTAATAACTCAACCATAACATCAAAATTCAATTCGTGAGCGGATAACAAATGATTTTATACAGACTTTACTTACTCGCAGAGAAAGACAAAAGACCAGGTTACATGTGAATATACAAAGAATATGAAGTGCATTAAATGTACACAGAATCATTGGAGTCTAGCAGTGATCGAAACAGGTCACTAAGTTCTAGTCATACAGGTCCGTTCTGTGGAAGCTGATGTGCTAAGAAGGAAGAGTAAAGTACTAAACAGTTTTTCTGGCATCTCACGTTACTTACAGCCATACATACATACATAATTGGTCATAACAACCCTTTAGCCAGGATTACAACCAAGTTTCTCACAGCACTTACGTTGTGTGTGTTAATTTTATCCCTAAGTGGAGGGAGCTACAGTTTAAAGTCGACTTTGAAGGACAGATTTTTTTGAGAAACTTTTCATGGCAATTTTATTTACTTCTCAGAGTTTTTGGCAGAAATCTGTTGACAGGAAATTGTCGAAGAAATATTTTTTGTATTTCATTTTGTTGGAGATGTTTGACCTGATTTGTTGGGAACCGAGGTCTCACGCCTAATAAGCCAACAGACCACCTACTAGACTACGGCGACTTCACGTCGTTCATGTTAAGTAGAGAGCTGAAAATAAACTTGTTTAGACAAAGCTGTCTTGTGAAGTCGTCGTAGTGTAGTAGGTACTGTGTCTTACTGTGGCTTATTAGACATAAGGCCACGGTTCAAATCTTAGTTCAAACATCTTGAGCGAAACGAAATATGATAAAAATAATTCAATCGGCTACTTTCTGTCAACAGTTTTCTGGCAAATACTCTGAGAGTAAATAAATAAATAGTCATAAAAGGTTTCATAAAACCTTTATTGTTCGGAGAAGGCTTTAAATTGTAGGTCCGTTCTGACACTTATGAATAAAATTACCACACACAACATGGGTGTTGTGAGAAGTGAGGTTGTAATCCTGACTAAAGAGTTAAAGCAAGCAATTAAGAAAGATTTCTTTAAAAACTTCATAAAATTCACGGAATGGTTATGAAACTCACCGCAAAATAAATGAAATAAGCCTACAAGTGAGTCTTATGTAGGACCTGAAATAGTTTTGCTTAATGTGAATATGAATTAAACTTAATCCAACTTAAGCCAATCGATTTTATATAAAAAGATTCTCTCCTCCTTTTTCTTGGATATAAAATTTTTTTAATTTCCTTTGAATATTTCCATGTATTATGCTAGTTTTTTAATTAATTGCCACTAAATCTTTGTTATAATGTTTCTACCCTAAACCATATTTATTTATTATTGTACCCCCTATTCCTCTTTAAATACTCATACACTAATCATATATATATGTATTCATATTCAATATGATACGATAATGCCTGTCTCTAGGGTAAGAGTAAACATACATAAAATATTCTACAAAATTAAAGTTGATTCCATTCATCATTATCATCATCGTAGTCATCATAGTCATCGTTTTTATTATACAACAAATTCAAATAAAGGTAATTATCACATAATATTAATTAATTACGATATAATAATTACCATCACCACACCAACTAACTAACTGACTGAATGACTGACTGACTCTCAACCACACAGTTTTTTATTATTAACCCTGTGGGGAAATACTACGTATAACAGTGTGGCACATATTTGATTTTCTCTCTCCGGTTTTGTTTGATTTTTTTTTTTTTGGATTTCTTTTTTTGTTTAAATGGAGTAAATATCCTGCAAAATAGTTATTCATTTCCGTTTAATGATGGTTACTTGTTTCCACACAAATGATTCAAACCCAGCACTTGTCTAGCCCAGTGCCAGTCTTCTGCAGCTCACTTCACTCCACCTCACTTATAGAAAACAATATTTAATCACAGTTGCTTTACAATATATAGATTAGGTTCCACACACACAATATTTATTACAAATAAAATAAAATCAAATGAAATAAAAGAATAAAAGACGTCTTAAAAAAAAATTACGAAAAAAAAAGAAAATAAAATTAATCAAAATCATTGAGAGAAAAAGAAGAGAGAAACAACAAATGGTAGATAAACTCAAATGAAATTATCTTTTTAAGTATAAACCTCATGTGGTCGATTTAGTCAGAACTTACTTACGTATGACCATGCCAATAAGAGTGTGTGTGTATTCGCATCTCCAAAGACCAAATCATAAAGAGCTCATGTGTGTTATGTATTGTGATTTTCGTTTTCGTTTTCTTTTCCTTTTTTTTTTTGAGAAAATTTTATTTCCAGCCAGGCTTATTAAGTCTGTGGTGGCTAGGAAACAAGCGAATTATTTTCTCTCATTTTTCTCTTTTATTTTCTTGTGCTTCATTCGCCTTTTGTTAACGTCATCGTCATCAAAGTGTACTTCAGCTTAAATTATATTTTGATTCAATGAATTTAGCAGCAAGCTATCAATGCTGTTATTACATATGAATTGTTGTGTGAAATTGTATATTGGCTGAGGGTAACAGTTAATTCGTTTAAATAAAAAATTTTATGTTTATTTAATACAGGAATAGCCCAACATAATAGCCATGTTTATTAAATATTTCTAAAAATATTGTTACGTTTTTACCACTTAAAAACGTTTAAAATATCAGCTCGTAGATTGCAATTCAAATAAAAATAAATTTGTGTTTAGTTTTAATTAAATTTTTTTATTATACGCACAATTCTGTTTGCCACTGTTCACAACTTTATGTAAACAACAACAATTGAATTTTCTTTGTTTTTTCTCTGTTTATACCCTTTGCATAAACAATTATTATTATTCGACATATCTTTCTTCAAACCACGATTACTCTCTTCAAACGCACCACGTCTTCACAAAAGACTGATTGAATTTCACTCACTCAGTCGCCTGCTTTGTCTTGCCTTTTATATCGCAGCGTAAGCAGTCTGATGAATGTTCTTGAAGGTGAATGTTCATGAATTCGCCTTCTCGGAATCTCTATAAATGTAAATATCGTTGTTTACATTTACTATTGTAGTGTTGTTTGTGTATTTTTGTTTATTTTTTGCTTAATATAACAACAAACACAAGCATAAAAAAATTATAGACAAGTAAACAAAAATACAACAACAAACACTACAAGAATAAATGTAAACAAAATACACAAACAACAATAATGAAACAACGTTGTTTACATTTATAGAGATCTCGAGAAGGCGAAGCCACGAACATTCGCCTTTAAGAATATTCATCAGACTGTTTACGCTGTCATATAAAAGACGAAGAGAGTAATCGTGGTTTGAAGATCTCCGTTACAAAGATCTGTCGATCAATTGTCTAGTAATTGTTATTGCTTATGCAAAGGATGTAAACAGTGGGATAACAAAGAAAAGCAATTATCAATCATCAATTTTTGAATAGTTGGACACCGAATTGTGCGAAGAATAAATAATTTTAATTAAAATTAAACACAAATCTACTTTTATTTTATATGCAATCTACGAGCTCATATTTTAAACGTTTTTAAAAGGTAAAAACATAACAATACTGTCATGAGCATGCCTAGCTATACATGGGCGAATCTGTGGAACTGTCAAGTGACAAAAGAGGAAGTAAGTAGTAGGGATCCAAATGATAGATGATTAATAAGCCTCTATGATTTGAAGGGTTTTTCTATTAACCAAATGGCAACTAAATGACTCTATTTTGCTATGCTAGTCAGATAACGAACTGAAAGCCATAAAAAGGAAAAAAGACGTTTAACTTCATGTTGGAGAAATTAAGTTAAGATTGTCATATGTGAACTTATGCATGTGATATAGATCCAAGGGCAAGATGAACTACGTAAGTAAACTTCTATGATTTGAAGGGTTCTTCTATTAACCAAATGGCAACTAAATGACTCTACCTTGCTATGCTAGCAAGTGGCTTCAATGCAATCTTTATAGTTTAGAAGTAATTTGAATTTGAGTTGCGTTTGCTTTTATTGTTCACACCACTATTAGTTTCTCTACTAGTGTATCTCTCTTTAAACATTAAGTGACTGCGTATTTTTGCTTATTCCAAGAGTTTTCAAAATTTTACGATTAGAATTCATTTCTCTTTTTTTGTTATCTGCTTATTAAATTGCTTGTTTTGAGATATTTTTTGCTGTTCTGGTATTTTTGCAAATACTTTTATGGCATCTTCTCTTCTTTCTCTTTTTTATTATTCATTCCCTTTTTACGAGCAGCATTACTTTATAACCGTATAATGACCATTTTATTAGTGTGTGTATATATGTATGTATGCATGTAGCAATAATGAGTTTTCATGCTTATTCTCCTACCAATTCTAAACAATTCAGTTGTAAAAGTAGTGTGTGTCTCTGGTTAAACTCATCCGTATTTCTTGCAACAATTTGTGTTTAATTATGTTCCAGACGAACAAATCAAATATGATGAGTTGCCATTAAATAATCAAATGGATTTTACTGTTTAATTTTAATTTATTTTCTCCATAAATACGGTCTGAGTCCGCTATACTATATGGCAACAATTAGAAATTTTATGGCATCTTGTGTCAACTGGTGTTTGAGTCATAAAATATTAGAAAGAAACGAATGAAATTGAAAATTGTAAGGGGAATGAATAAGAGCAACGTGAGGCAATAAATCGTAGAGTCTGAATGTCTGCGTATTTGGCTGCATTGCGTGACAAGGACAAAGGGTAGGCCAAATAGTACTTCTACAGCATGTTATAAGAAAAGTCATGATTGACGTATGCATCCCTGGTAGGCAAACAAAAAAGCTTACATCAGCAATCATACTTTGAAGACTTTTTTAACCTTCTATGACTAGGCTAGGTTAGGTAAGGTGGCGGAATCCTCTTAAAGGAAGAAGTCACACTTAGGCCAGCAATTTTACGTTCTCTTTTTATGACAAAAAAACACAGTCTCTTCCTTCTCCTCAGACCCACAGCTCCTGCAGAAGTCATTTGGCGGAATGCCAATGAATGCATGACTGCCAAAAAGACACTGGCTCCGCAAGAATCTCTATTGTACAACAGATGATCATGCTATTTGAGGACAAATGTGTGTCGATTTTCTAGTCAATACGTGTCTTGCAGAGCCTAACAATATTGCACATACCCTCCTGCCGCCAACGAGATTCAGCTTCCCCGTTAAATAAATTAACTGAGGCAATCGGATTACCTATGCCTTGCAACATGCTACAAATTGCCAGCTTCGTACCCGTCGTAGTCAGCTCATCAGCAATGCAATTTCCAACAATATTCTTGTGTTACGGAACCCATATAAGAGTTACCGTTCAATAATTCAGCCTGGCTGTTCGAGTAAATTAAGACATTTCAGAAAAAATCCCGTCACCTAACAAGCAACTTTGCCGCTTTCAACTTTATCATGACTTCTGGTGAGAGAACACTGACGAAGCCAGGCAGCTTTTAAAAAAGTTTAATACTACCACTCTTAATAAATATACCACAGCCTACCCTGCCACTCATCTTTGAACCATTGAATGTACATGAAAACTAGATTTCAAGGGTCCTACCGAGAATCTAGGAATTTGCTGACATGAAGTTCCTAATTTGAATTCTTAAATCGATTGTTTTATTCAGATAGCTATAAGGACCCTAATTTATAATCGACCCTAAAGTGTCTATGTCTTCTCAGGATAGCAGCTTGCCTATAGTCCTGATTGGACCAGGATTTGACTGTGTTGAAACTCATTGCCACCAACTCATACCTCTGCCTTAATAGCAGTTTAGAGGGGATCCAATTCAGCATAGCAAACAATGCCTTAGTTGTGGTGGAACACAGCGAATTAGTTATCAAAACTGATGACTGCTTGCATACACTGTCTATCAACCGGCAATGGTATTTGTATTTGCACACCGTCCACAAGATATTCAAACTCCGGTGTTTATTGTATAAGCAGATGCAGTCGCCTAGTCTAATACTTCCTAAAATCCAGACAAGACAAAAAAAATCTGTGAAAGGGTTCTGAACCAGCATCGGAATTCATGGACAGAGAACAGACGTTTGTTTCAAATCCATAAATGAAGTTTTTCCAGCTACCTGCAGCAGATTCTAGAATGATAGGGTTACAATGGTAATTGTTTTTGCCTAAAACTACGGATGTGATGTATTGCACGAACTACAAAATCTGTAGACTGTAATAGAAAATAATATTCTTGTGGTATAATATTACCGTTAATTATATTAAAAATATATATATATATATTTATATATATATTTATATATTTATATTATATATTTATATATATAGTATATATAAATATATATATATATATTTATTACCGTTAATAAAATAAAAATTTAATTTTCATAAATTAAAACGCAGCTAACTTAACTTCTAATAACTTTTTTTATTTAAATTGGGAAACTGCGGAAAAACTACACAAAAAAAAAAACAAAAACGTTCAAACGCATTCAATTTTAAATAGCAACTGACGTTTCACCTAAAAACGTTGTGGCTGTGTGTGTGTGGATGTGGAAAGTGCAGTCAAGTGAAAATTCTACCTACGCAGCACAAACTAAAATATTCGGTATTCCGTACATTAAAATGTTTATAACTGTTGCAACTTTTTCGTGCAACAAAAAAATACAAACAAAAAAAAAATATGATTTATTCAGCAACTTTTTTCCCCGCTGCTACTGTTACGAATAATGCAGTTTTTGGTGTTTTTTGTAAATTTTTTTCTCTTTTTTTGTGTGGCATGTAACAACCAAAATAAATATTAAAAAAAGACAGAGAGAGAGGGAGAGAGAGAGGGAAAGAGAAGTAGAAGATTGAAATGCTAATAAGTGCTATTCATTCAGAAAATAACTTTTCATGAAATTCCTCTCCTTTTTTTTTCTATTCTATACACAGAAGGAACAGTCCCTCTGAATAGCGCAGCTGGAGGGAGGTTCAGAGAAAATCAATTCATCATCAAAAGTTTAAATAGAGATACGAAGATTTTGTTGCTCATGAGAGCACCATGAAATAAATCTTTTCAAATTGTTAAAATGATGGAAGAACATTTTTTTTCTTGGAAAATAAAGCAAATTAAATTCTGTATCAATAGCATTAAAATAATTAAGATATTAAATCGGAAAAGAAAAAAAAACAAGAAAATTTTATATTCCATAGAAAGGAATTGTAATTTCATTTCATATTTAAAATCATCTTAAAAACAGATGTAGTTGGTGCCTCTTAATAATTTAATTCCATTTGGTTTTATAGTTTATATAACGTCAAACACACCTACATAATTGGTCATTAGAACCCTGCAGTCAGGATTATAACCTAGCTTCCCACTTCACTCATGTTGTGTTTGTTAATTTTATCCATGAGTGGTGGGACCTACAGACATTATCTACTAGACTACGGCAACTTCTAACGTCATACTCACAATATATTTTGGTGAATCGAAGAAGTGAACTGAAACTGTTTCTTCTTTTCCCTAAGAGTTGGATAGTCCACACCCATTTCTAGTAACGAAATTGTTTATATGGAGCATGTTAAAGAGAAGATCCTGTGCTCGGTGACGAAACAAGAGAGAATGCCTGAGTCATTCAACACTACATCTAGGATAGGAATAGGATATCTTTTATTGCCATTGCTGCTAGTTGTATTTACAATATGGCATTAAAGATATCATCGTTATCTTTATGTACTATGCATATAGGGTTGTCAGCCTGGCTGGACTTGGCTGGATTGTCCAGCTTTTTGATGCTTATCCAGCTAAAATTTAATTTGTCCAGCTAAATAGAAATTCTTTTGGTACACTGCAATAACTTGGGCAATAATTTTCATGTTAACTTTGTCAAATCACGTTAGCCAACACTGATTGACATTTGTTATACTCTAATAAAAATTATATTTTAATAAAAATTATTTACACAAAACCAAAATTAACATTTTCTCAGTATTTTTTTATGTCCAGCTTTTTAAAACCCAATGTCCAGCTTTTTGCGAATCGGAATCTGGCAAGCCTATATGCATATGACTTGCTTAAGTCCTCACACAAATTGTGTGCTATGCAGGCAGAATTGGATGATATGGCAGAAATGCCAGGTTCAAAGGAAACGAAAGTGAGAGCAACAGTCCGATCTGGTCCCCCATATGCGAAATTTAAGGGCATACATACAGACCCAACCTTTCTTTAAGATGCTAATATAAATGTCACTGCAGACTGATGGATAGTGTATGCAAGCAGTCAGCTCTCTTGATTATCAAGGCAGTTTGTTGCACTGCAACTCAAACATTAGTTGCTATACACAATTGGTCATATGTAGGACATAAGTTGCCTCATTTATATTGGGTAATCTTCAATTATTTTACAGGGAGTTTCAACTCAATTGGAAGTAAAAGAGTACATGGAATAGCAATATTGTTTTGATAGACTGATATGGATAAGTCGAAGACGATTGCCTTCTGTGATTTAACCGCATAACTATCTATCGTACTATTACGCTTTTCATAGGGTACTGTTTTCTTGGAATGCATGGCGACAGACTTGGCGTGCCCTCAAATGACTTTTGCAGGAGCTATGGAACACTACCACACTACCTACTAGACTACGATGACTTCAAGATACTCTACTTGTAAATGTATACGTAATGGTATTATTAGAACATGAAGTAAGCGTTTGACAAATATTCTCCATAAAAATCTGCCAGCGGAAATAAGAGAAAGCAAAGGCTATAAAAAGAAGAGGAGGTACAAAAAAGATAGGGTGATAGAGTATAAAATTACAGTGCATATTTCACTGTAAACAGGTGTCATAACTTTAGAAAATAACAGGAATATTTTCCAAATACACTTAAACTCGAAAACAACAACAGCAACATTTGCAATTTAACCGTAAAACTTTATTTTCGCACAGCAAAACATTTGTACGAATAAAACTGAAACCCTTTTGAATGCCAACAAATTTTTTGGGGAAAAATGGAAAGAGTTTTTGAAAGTGTTGTAAAGTAATGAAAGCCAAATGTAAACACGTTAATAAAATAATATTTCAAACTCTACAAATATACACACACACACGCACACAGAAACAAATGCAGGTTTACACAAGTACAAGCTGGTAAAACAAATATCCGGGGTTTTAAAACAAAACTTTACATTCGTTTAAAGTCTTTCTGATTTAGGTGGTAACAGCAATTTTTTTGTTTTGGGTGGTGTAGAAATTTGTTATTATTTTGGAAGAGAAAGATAACCAGAGAGAGAGAGAGAGAAGAGGAAAAACAGAGCATTGTTGTTCTCTTCATTTATATTTTTAATCAAATGTTTTATTATGACAAAATATCTGAAGAGAGGATTCATGTTACATTGCTTATGCAGATGTAACAGAGTAATTTAACTTTTTTGCATATATTCATACAAAAATAAACCATTACATATGTTCATACATACTCGTATGTACATACATAAAAGATAACTCTTAAGAGAACCCCTTTTTTATAATTCATAAAATCTTCTTGCCGCTTACAATAAAAACAGCAACAGCATTTCGTATTTCATTTGAAAAATTCAAACAAACTTAAGGTTAGAATGGTAAAGTTTAATTATTTTAAATAACAATGCACTGTACCAGTTTAAATACAGCAATTTAACATTGAAATAATTGTCAGTAGAAAGATTTGTTTGTAAAAAAAAGGGGAAAACAAGAAAAATTCTTCTGAAGTTTCCTTTTCATATAGTTTTGATCATTAAAAGTTTCGTTACTTGAATCCGGGAAAAAACTTTTAATGAATAATTTTTCTTTTTTTTTTCTGCTGCACATAAACTACACATGATACCAAGCAAAATATTGTATAGATTGGATGAATTGGTAAAGAACAGAGGTGTGTGCCTTACAGTTTTTAACACTTTTTTTTACACTTTGAAACTTAGTTAATTAATTTACCTTTTTGGAAGTTTATTTGGTCAGAATGCTTTATTAAAGCAATCTCATATCTCAATTGTCCTGATATTGGGATGAAAGCAAAAAATAATTTTTATTTGTTTATTAAGTTTTTTTTTTTTTTTTTTCTTTTATTTTCTTATTTTTTAAATTTTTCTCAAAAATCTGTAATTCATAGTCGATTTTAAATTGCTGATCCTACCACTCGCGTATAAAATTAACACACACAATATAAGCGGTGTGAGAAGCCAGATCGTAATCATGAATGAAAGATAATGACCAATTATTTATGTATGTAATCCGTACATATACATATGTCCTGCATATGGCCAATTGTGTTTAGCAAATAATGCTTGAGTTGGAGTGAAACAAACTACTTTGGTGATTCGGACAGCATACTGCCAGCATGTACATATTAGCTAACAGTTTGCAGTGCACAATGTCAACCACAGCTGCTAGCACTTCCCAATAGAGCCATTATGTGATAAAAGATTTATAGCCTCAAATTTCGCGTATGTGGAATCAGATCTTATTGTTGTGTCCCTTTAAGGCATTTATTTCAAGATCAAACAGTCTCGATTCTTCTGCCAGATCATCCAACTTTTCCTGCATATAACACAATATGTACGAGGATTTATTCAAGTCATATGCATAGTGCAACGATAACGCTGCTCTCTTTGATACCATATCAGGAACAACAATGAGTAGCAACGGTGATAAAATATATCATAGTCCTACCCTAGATGTCGTATTGAACAGCTTAGAGATTCTTCTTTGATTCGTTACCGAGCACAGGATCTTCTCTTTAATATGCTCCATATAAACAGTTTCGTTACTGGAAATGGGTGGGGACTGTCGAACTCTTAGGGAAAAGAAGAAACAATTTCAGTTCACTTTTTTGATTCACCGAAAATATATTGTGAGTAGGATGTCAGAAATCGTCGCAGGTTATGTGTTGACATAAGGCCACGGTTCAAACCAGCAAAACGAATAATGAAAAATAAAGAATTCTTCGCAACTTACTCTCAGCATATTTCTGGCAAACACTCTGAGAGAAATAAAAATTGCCATGAAAAAATTTCTTAAAAATCTGTCATTAGGTGTCGACTTTAAACTGTAGGTTCTGCCACTCATGTATAAAATTATAACACACAACGTAAGTGCTAAGGGAAGATAGGTTGTAATCCTGACTAATATTTCTTTGCGTTCTTTTCGATATTTCGTTTATAATATTGATTTCATCACCAATCTGAGCCTTACAGGGCTGTGTAAGTATGATTAGGGTTAAACAGAAATTCATAATTTACATGGATTATGTTAACATCCAGCACATGTCCTTTGTAACATTAAAAGCACATTAGAAAATAATATTAGCAACACAATCATCGAAGAAGAAAAAAATAAAGAAAAGACATCAGCGTTCTTCAAAATAAAACATTACTTGACCCTTAAAAAACGTTATAATTTTTAGGTTCGAACATTATACACTCCTGAAACACATGGCGTGCAAAGAATGACAAGGCCTATGTATCTTAATCTCGATTTCCCATCGATAATCCTTGTGTCACACACTAATTTTTAATGCCTAGTTTTGAGACACTCTAATGAAATTTTCTTTTTGAAGAAAGAAAACCCATTCATCAATATTTCTATTGTCCATGTTTTTTTTTTTATTAATTTTTTCACTTATTTTCCATTATATTTCCAAAAATAAAAACAGAAAGTATACAACATCTAGGGAGTCTGAAAATTATACCCATAAGTCATATTAAAAATGATAATAAATAACGAAGGAATCATAAATAATTTCATGTGCAACATGTGTTGCTTGTTTCGTTTCGTTTCTTGTGGTTGTATGAGAACATGTGATGCGTATATGTGTGTATATGTATGCATGTGTACGTGTATGTGTAGACTATTATGCTAAATTTTATTGTCATAATTTTCTTTTATATTCTTCATATAATTCATGCCTGTTTGTATATGAACAAATTACTTTATTGTTTATGATTTTTTATGGAAATTTTCTCCAAGCACCCTACATCAACCAGCCATAGGCTATAGAGAGATATATTGGTTTCATGTCTGCAACTGTTGCTTTCGTACGTGTAATTATAACCACTCAATATCGCAGTCTTAGATGGAAGAACTGCAATTTTTTTCCATTTACTTGCTGACTTAATTGCCTACTACAACCCTTAAGCCAGAAGAACAACCTAACTTCTCACATCATGCATTTTGTGTGTGTTAATTTTATCAATGATTGCCGGGACCTACAGTTTAAAGTCAACTCTGAACGACAAGTTTTTGAGGAACTTTCATGGCAATTATATTTACAAAAATTTTACAGTAATTTTTGGTCAGAAGACTGCTGAGAGGAAGTATCCGAAGAATAATTTTTTCATTCTTTGTCTTGTTCGAAATGTCTGGCCTAGAGCTTTAGCCGTGGCCTGACGTCTATGGAGCCAACGTACTATTTACTAAGCTACGGCGTCTTCAAGACGACCATTGAACTGCCTAAGTGGTTAAGTATTCTTCCAATGTATCCCCATTATCCGTAGCTTTAGTAGAGTTTTTTCTCTATCCCTCGTAGCATATCATTAAGTACGTTACCACGATGTCGGTGATTGCAAACCTTAATTCTCTTAATGTTTGAAATTGTTTTTTTTAGTTCTTTAATAAATTTTTTCTTTTCAGTATATTTATGGGTAATTTATTGGAAACAAAAGCATTTAAAATTCATGTCGAGTACATAAATAATTTATGTTTTACACACACTTTAAATTTATTTCTTGGAATCTATATATTGTTCTCTTATGATTTTTAATTAGAATTCCAAAAAAGGCTTAGGCTGCATTGAAATTTGGTTTCATTTTCAATCCTTTAGTCAGGCCTACAACCTAGCTTCTCATACCACCCATGTTGTGTGCGTCAGTTCTATCCATTAGTGGCGGAACCTATAGTTTTATGTCAACTGCTGACGACAGATTTGAGCATCTTTTCATGGCAATTTTATTTTACTCTCAAAGTTTTTGAGACTGCTGAGAGGAAGTCGCTGATAGAAATGTTTTTTTTTTTTTTTTTGGTATTTGCTAAGCCAGGTATTGAACCATGAAGGGCTCTCGTCTAATAAGCCAACACACTTCCTTCTAGACTACGCCAACTTCTAACTAATCCACTGTTGCGTTGGTTAAAGTCAATGATGCAAAGCCAAAACTGCCAAGAAAACCAATGCCATTTATCGATACTTTTGAGATAATTTTTAATCTTGACAGTAACCTTAAGAATGTTGTTTTTCACATGCTCCTTCATCAGATGATTATCCACGTAGACTTTGACATAATCCTTGGAAAAAGTCTAACGTTGGGAATCGTATGATCTGAAGGCGCTTTTTTGGAAATTTCTTATGCTTACTTACATTATAACTCTTTAGTCAGGCTTACAACCTAGTTTCTCACACCAGATATGTTGTGTGTGTTAATTTTATACATGAGTGGTGGGCCTACACTTTAGAGTTGATCCCGAAAGACAAATTTTTTGAGTAGCTTTTCATAGAAATCTTATTTACTTTCAGAGTTTTGCCAGAAAACTCCCGGGAGGGACATATTTTGTTTTGTTTTGGATGTCTGAGCCAGGGGCTCTCGTTTTAAAACACAAAATACAAAAATTTATATTGTAGTTTAACTTATGTCAACGCCTTGCTGAAACCACATAACCTACCGTGGCGTTCGTGATCGTCAATTGCAAGCCAAAGAGCAAGGCGTAAAACGTGCCCTACCGACAAGGCATTCTGAGTTACCATTTTCGAAAAAAAAAAATTGGCTGAAAGACATCACCAGACACTAATAAGTGGCTAACCGTCACTTTTATAAATCAACAGCTTTTCGTGTACTTCCCCGAAAGCCCCCTATGCAAGAACTTTGCTTTTTAACGTAACCATTGAGCGAGTAGTCTAGTAAGTAGTGTTGTTGGCATAAGGCATGGTCAGACATCTCCAGCAAAACGAAAAATGAAAAAATATTTCTTCGGCAACTTTCTCTCAGCAGATTTCTACCAAAAACTCTGAGAATAAATGAAAAATTGTCATTAAAGTTTCTCAAAACAATCTGACGTTCGGAGTCAACTTTAAATTGTAGATCCCACCACTCATGTATAAAATGAACACACATAACATGCGCAAAGTGTGATGCTAGGCTGTAATCCTGATTGAATGATTGCAATGACCAGTTTTTTATTTGTATTGAGTAAGTATAGAGCATTGCAAGCCTATTTATTTAGCATTCAATTAGCTTATCTACAGCATTATGAGTGATCAGACAGCTTTAATCAGTGCATGAGTTGGATCTTATATATATGGAGGTGCAAATCTTAATGGAAAATAAGCGATGATGAGTTGTAGATACGCCCAATTGCGAAGAACACCGTAAAATAGACAAATTCGAATTATCCGCCAAACTTGCTTTCAGTACCTAAATTACAAGGATGCACAAGTATGACCAGATCTATAACGTATGCAGTATCTTCAAATTTATTTCAATTCCTTGTATAATTCGTCATTATCGAAAAATTCTTGAAAAGAAGCCAGGTTGGACAAACAACTTTTCTATAATTAAAAGCGGACAGTTTTGCCATGCTGGCGTTTTCTAAATCGCATTATAGATAAACCGATGAAGTCGCCCTAGTCTAGTAGGTAGTGTGTTGGCTTATTAGGGCCACGCTTTAAACCCCACGTCAGACATCTTCAACAAAACGATATTTGAATATATATTTGGCGACTTCTTCTCAGCAGACTTGAAGCAAAAACTCTGAGAGTAAATAAAAATTGCAATGAAAAGTTTCACTAAAAAATTTGTCGCTCGGAGTCGACTTCAAGCTGTAGTTCCCGCTACTGATTTATAAAATTAACACACGCAATATAAGTGGTGTGTACGTATGTATGTATATATTTACTTTGTTTCAATACATTGCGATGATGCACAAGTATGAGCAGATCACAGATCGCAGAACGGATCCAGTATCTTAAAATTTCTTTATAATTTTTTCAATTCTTTGCATAATTCGTCCATCATTATGGAGACTATAATTAACGTGTAGTTCTCAAAAAGAAGCCACGTTTGATAAACGATTGTTCTGTATTTAAAACCTGACGGTATTACCATGCTGGCGCTCTTGAAACCGCTTAATAGATAAGACGATATTAGTGCAATAATTAATATTAAACACTAGTCATCATTAACTAGAAAGAATTTTTTAGACTCGAATTTTAATTGATGAACAAATGATTTTTTCCCACAAATATTTTAAGAACAAAAAAAGTAAAGGATTTACAGTTCCTCGAAGATAAGTAATTAAGTTTTTGAATTATTGCAGTTCCTTTTATACTCCTTTAATTTTGCCAAAACAAGTCACAAACATTATTGAAATTACACAACTAGACATGTATGCTTTCACGTGCATACGTAAATAACCATAAACTTCGAAATTTCAACATGTTGTCAGCGATCAAGCAGCTCAAAAAAATAAAAAAATAAAAAATGCAACAAAAAAAATGTCTCCTAAAGCAACATTTCAAAGTGGAAAAGGAAAACATTTCAACTCCCATATCAGATGACATTCTCTGTGTGTTATTCTTGGAAATGATGACAATGCTCAGACTAGTGCTGACTGGAAGATGAATTATTATATTCATAAATGCATATGTCCGTGTGTGTGTGCAAGAGAGCAAGCATGCTTAAACATTTCGAATTGCATGCTTGTCTGTATTTTTGTCAAAAAAAAAACTCTTTCAAATTCAAAATATAATTCAACGTTTTGCTTATTTTATTTCGTTTAAGAGCACAATAAAAATAAATGCATTATTTTTGTGAGCGAGAGAGAGAGCGAGAGATAGAAATTACATTTACATGTGTATGTGTGAGTACTCTATCATGCTTATATGAGTGAAAAAAACATTTGGACATTTAGGAGAGTCGTTATTTCTTTTTAAACCTGAAAACATATACTTTCAGCATCATAAACCACACAGCAGTAAATGCTGCTTTCATTTCTTTCAATTATTTTTTTGTTTTGGTTCACCTTCTACACACAATAATTCGGTATACTGTGTGTGTGTATTCAGAAAGTAAAAAGAGTACGTAAGGTAAACAAATAAAATGCTCATCTTAATGTCATAACCAAAAGTAGAAATGATGAGTATTTATAACAACAATAACAACAACAACAACAATAATAATAAAAAGAAGAATATAATAATATCATATAAAGAAAACCTCCAAATATAGAATGAAGAAATAAAACATAAATAAAAAGTAATACAAACCATTACGAGAAGTTATGCATGAGGAGAGAAAAAGTGTGCATAACAAGGTTTTACTTGCTCTTTTGTTTTTCGTTCTTTTTTTGTCGTTTTTTTCTTATCAATAGTATGGCATACAGTGGGACAAAAGAATAATAAATGATGCAATTACTGAGAATATTTCTAACTTTTGAAAAATAAATCAAATAAATCAAGAAAATTTAGACCCCAAATGTTCTGACCAACATGCCGTTTCGGTAAGTAGAATTGATTCACGCACATCTGTTTGTATGGATAACACAAAAATTGCGTAGTTTTTTTTTGACGCTCAACAAATTGAATTGCTTTGTTTGTGTTCTTCATACAAACAGACATTTGTTTAGGTAGTAACTTGGCTCTCAACTTAAGTAAACATAAGTCCAATTGTGTTTTCCACGGACGTAGTAGTTTGGCTCTCAATCCAATTAAATATGCGTTTAATTGCTCTGATGTGATCAGGCTTATTTGATTCTAAAAATCTTTGCATGAAAAATACCGAATTTATCAAAAATACTATGGCGGTCCGGACTGAAAAAAACAGTGAATCAAACGCCACTATTTGTCTGCAAGCCCTTCGTAGAATTCCTGTTAAAGAAGGCACAGAAGCCATTGAACCGACTCCAATCCGAATGAGGAGAAATTTTCACCTAAAAACTGTTACAGAAATTATTTGTGAGCACAACAGTGGCTCAAAGAAGACAATCTGTACAGAAGTTTGCCGTAGTCTAGTAGATAGTTTGTTGGCTTGTTAGACAAGAGGTCACTGTTGAAACCTCGGATCACACATCTCCAACAGAACGATGTATGAAAATATATGTATTTCTCCGGCGACTTCCTCTTAGCAGATTTCTAGCAAAAACTCAAGAACCTGTTGTTTGGAGTCGACTTTAAACTGTAGGTCCCATTACACATGTATAAAATTAACACACACAGCATAAGTGGTGTGAGAAACTAGGTCGATATCGTGACTGAAGGGTTGTAATGACCCACTATGTATGTATGTCTGCTTCTCACCTACCAAGGCTATTGAGATAACTAATAAAGGCATCCAAAGCTAGATAAGTTGACACAAAATCAAACAGTTGTGTCCCAAAAACTGTTGTTTTTTCTTCGATATTACTCCAGCATATTCCATATCACGCAATTCTCCCTCATATAGAGTCATACCAAATCTAATTTCATAAAATTTTCTAATTTTTTCCATTGTTCGTTAGACTCTAATTCATTTTACACATCCCTATAATGAATTTATTTCCAAATATAACACATAATCTGAGTGACTTTATTTAAATATTTCTGTATTGTTCGATGCCTTTAATGGGAAATTCAGAAACCAGTGTTAATTTATGCCTCAGAAAGCAATGCAAATATACGTAGTAATTGGCTAAAAGCTAAACTAATAAATTAAGC
Source organism: Sarcophaga caerulescens (assembly GCA_927399465.1). NCBI lineage: Eukaryota > Metazoa > Arthropoda > Insecta > Diptera > Sarcophagidae > Sarcophaga > Sarcophaga caerulescens. Next base: position 21,648,301 of record OV656873.1, read on the forward strand.
AACACACTTGTAGTCGAATAATTGCATTTCAATTTAAATCGAATTTTTTCTTTCTTTTTCTATTTGCATGAGAAACATTTATTGGATTAAGTAGACTCATATGAAATAAATATACCGCAGGCGTATGATTAATATAAAGACACTATAAGTGCTTTCAATTAATAAATAACTCATACGTCTCTTTGTACTTAATTTTTGTCTCTCAATCTTAACCCTGGACGGTTACTCTTCGTCGAATCGACGAAGCTCATTTACACTTTAGCATATAACTCTTTTATGGTTGACCAGATTTCCCTCTTTTTTTCAACAACGTTATTTGATAATAAAAGCTTGCAGTCAGTAAACAAAAAAAAATTTTTTTTGTTCGTCGATTCGACGAAGAGTAACCTTACTGTACAAAAATGACCATCCAGGATTATAAAAATGGGTGGCCCGGGTTCGTTTACTCACTACAAGCTTTCGTAATCAATCAACATTGTTTATAAAAAGAGCGAAATTTGGTCAAACATAAAAGAATTATATGATAAAGAGTAAATGAGCTTCGTCGATTCGACGAACAGTAACCAATTAGGGTGAAAGTGTTCGTCGATTCAACGAAGAGTAACCTTAAAGTACAAAATAGAAGAGTAACCGTCTAGGGTTAAGGAAATCCACAATTTATGTAAAGTGTGATTTTTTAGCTATTATCTTTTTGGCAACACTGGTTTAAACAGCTCACGCACGTTTCGTGTTTTGTTTCACTGTCAAACATCTTCAGTTTGGTCTATAATTTAACCATGAATCGTGTTTCAAACGAACAACGCTTGCAAATCATTGAATTTGGCATCATTGGACCGTACTTCTTCAAAGATGCTGCGAATCGTAACGTAACTGTGAATGGTGAGCGCTACCGTGAGATGATATTCAACTTTATAAATTCAAATTATATATATTATTTTGACCTGTTCCCTTTATGATCCAATCAATAAAAATATTTTAGCTCGAGGTCAATTTCTTAAATATCAATTTTCTTTATTATATATCGATATTTCGATATCCATCGGATATCATCTTCAGGATTCAAAAAAGAGAGTAGCAATATCTAAGATATAAACATTATCACTGCTCGCTATCACATACAAGTGTGCAATATTGTATGTGATAGCGAGCAGTGATAATGTTTATATCTTAGATATTGCTACTCTCTTTTTTGAATCCTGAAGATGATATCCGATGGATATCGAAATATCGATATATAATAAAGAAAATTGATATTTAAGAAATTGACCTCGAGCTAAAATATTTTTATTGATTGGATGATATTCAACTTTTTTTTTTGCCCAAAATGCAAGACCTTGACTTGCATGACATGTGGTTTCAACAAGACGGTGCCACATGCCACACAGCACGCGTAACAATGGACTTATTGATAGGCGAGTTCGGTGAACATTTTATTTCACGTTCGGGACCGGTCAATTGGCCGCCTAGATCGTGCGATTTAACGCCTTTAGGCTATTTTTTGTGGGGCTATGTTAAAGATCATGTCTATACGCTTCAATTGACGCATTGGAAGACAACAAATAGTGTTCTAATCAGGGCTTTAGTGAAACATGTCATTCTAATTTAATTCATTAGAATTAATGAATTTATTTTTATACAATAAAATTGCAAGAAATTCATTATTTTCTATTAATTTTTTATAAAATGTTGATGTCCTGAGTGAATGCTAGAGTTACAGCCTTTTAATGCTGATTTTTCGAAGAAAAATTTCTTCAGCGATGAAGCAAAATTAAAGTATGTACATTGGATTCGAACAACCCGAAAGTGATTGTATAGGGTGGGTGAAAATTTATTTTATTGTTGTGAAGTACAATTATTCCGATTAGAAATAGAATATTATTTCATTCATATGACTGCCGCGACCAGCCTCACAGTACCTCTTTCGATCGGATCAAATTTCGTGCACTTTTTCGAGTGTAAGATGTCGTATCTTAGCATCACTAATCTTGGCCTACAAATGCTCAATTGTCTCTGGTTTGTCGGCATAACACTATTCTTTAACTCATGCTTCACAGAAAATAGTATAACGGTAACAAATCGTAGCTTCTTGGCGGCCTATTGACATCACCATTTCGGCTAGTTAAACGGCCATCAAACGTTCGACGCAATGGAGGCATGAGATGTGTGGCAGGTTAAAACCTTCCTGTTGAAGACGAATTTCGTTTACATTAATACCATGAAGAGTGGGTGAAAAAAAATCGGTTATCATGGTGCGATAGGTGTATCCATTGACGGTAATGGTTACGCCGTCCTCATTTTCAAAGAAATATGGATCACCGCTCCACAAGCCGCACCAAACAGTTACACGGAATGGGTGCATTGGCTTCTGTAAAACCACGTTTGGGTTTTCTGAGCTTATTTTGCTTATTAACATAGAGAAGATGATTTTTTTTTTGGCAAAATCAACATCAACGTACAGTTTCTCGTTGGCCCAATGAATCCCAACATTGCTCAAGCGTAAATCGATTCATTATGTACAGTGGAGATAAAATACTGAATTTTGTGACAGAATAGAATGACATAAGTATTGCCAGATTCGAAATAACCGATGGTTTAAATTTAAAGCGATAGATGGCCTTCCATTGGGTGTTGAGCATTTTCAAACTACTTTTAAGTGTAAAATCACGTTTTAATACTTATTGATTGGAGGGCAGCAATTCGATTTTTTTCTCCACATACCATAGAAACATTGAATTTTGAAATCTTAATTCCTTTAAACTCAGTCTTATAAAAACTTATTCGGTTTTTTTAAATTTGTAACAGAAAACCCTTGGAAATATGAGTTTATTTCTTCATTCGCGTTTACAGATATAATGCATAAAAAATAGGTACACCAGTACAGGCTTTCCTTTCCAATAATATGCAGAGCACAGCATAAGATTTTAAATTAAAAAACACCACAGCCTTACATACGTTATGTTCTAAAAAAATGTTCCATGTTTCGTTCCACAGTCCATTAAACATTTAAAGTGAATATTTTTATATGACAGAGACATTCGTTCAAGACAGTCATTCATTCATCCATTTATTTCTTCATTTGTGTGTGTGTGTGTGTAATATCATCGTTCATTTATTTAAATATGTATTGTAAAGAGTGTGTAGCACAGAAATAATAACACTGGCTTGGGTTGAAAGAACAAATAAATTGTTTGCATATGCATGTATGCATATGTGTGAGTAATGTATGTATATGTAGATATACGTGTATGCATAATACCAAATAATGTGTTTACGTTTTGCTTGCTCAGCATTTATATATAGACTCTTGGAGACAAATAGTAAAACAAATACTGTGATTCTTCCTTTCTCCTTCCTCTATACACAGGCAAAAATTATTAATATTTTCTTGTTATTATTGTTGTTGTTTTATTTTTATTCTTTTATTCTTTTTTGGTAATATTATTTAATGCTCCCTTTGCTTTCTCTCTCTCTCTCTGTGCACACACAGTCACTCGGATTTATATACGTATGCATGCACATGCATGCATGCATGCCATGTATATTTAGGTTTTGTGTTATTATTGTGACATTATATGCGAGATTATCATGTTTTATGCATTTGTTGTTGACTCATGAAGCGTTCACTTACTTTAACTACATACAAACAACAACAACAACAAAAACTACAAACAATTGTAAAATGAAACTGTAGTACGTAGTATTTTATGTTTCATTTCCCATAAGAATTAAAAAGTTCACTACCGTTATGTAAAATTATTCTTCTTGTTTGTTTTTATTTATTTTTCTTAATTTTTCTTAATTTTTGTTGTTTTTTGTTTTTTTTTTTATTAATGCAGAATTATTTTTTCTTGCTTTTGTCTGGCTGCAATAAGAGTACAATTTTTGTGTAAAAGTATATTCAAGAGAGAGAGGAAGAGACGTAGTGGTGTACAGTGTATGTGTATGAAAGGTTGGAATGCTTTTGTTTCACGAAACAGGAATAAGAAAATTATTTTTTTTTTGTTTTTGTTTTTCTAAGCGTCTGCATTATTGTTTTGTACTTGTGTACTACCACACACAGACTTAAATGAAGTAACGGATAGGGAGAGAGAATCATCTTTCAATTCAAAGTTATGATAATTTGTGCCAGTAAAAGGTGAAACTATTATAACAAGAACTACATACTCATGTACAATGTTTTAATGGCAGTAACCCAATAAGCAATGTGGCAAGTAAAGGTCGTATATGAAATAATAAAAAAGGAAAAAAGATCGGAAACTACTATATGTGTGACTATCGTAGTCTCTAAAACGTCATTTCTGAGCGGTGGTTTCTCTAGTGATCACAATGAAATAGAATAAGAATGTTATGTTCGCCGAATAAGATGTGTGAAGTTCGCCATAGTGTAGTAGTAGTAGTAGTAGGTCTGACAATCTCCAACAAAACGGAATAAAAATAATATTTCCTCGGCGACTTCCTCTCAGCAGATTTCTAGCAAAAACTATGAGAGTAAATAAAAAAAATTGGCATGAAAAGTTTCTCAATAATCTGTGTCATCTGCGCCACTCATGTATAATATTAACAGACAATCCATAAGTGGTGTAAGAAGCTAGTTCATAATACTGACTGAAGGGCTGTAATGACTTATTATGTATGTGTGTATGTATCTTCTTATAAAACCGATGTGAAAAATTCATTAAATTTTGTAAAAAGAATTCACAACTTCTGCATTATCATCAGACGCTCTTTCTCTGTATAGGGAACGTACATTATCGATGACACAAGAAATATAAAACGCTGTAAATTTAAAATCCAATTGGAATTCCAAGATATCCGGTATAAAATTAGGCTCACACATGGCTTATAAACTGCTGTTGTCTGTATTAAAATTTACATGAACTATGTTAGATTAATTTCGAAATTATTTGGCTTCAGAAAACAAACCACAGCAGTATTGAAAACCCACAGACAGATTGGTGCAATTCATAAGAACATCAGTCGAAGAAAAGAAATACTATTGTGCTCTTCTTAGCATTTGGCATTAAGGCCTGGTACGGATATAAGTTTAAATCTAATTTTTCAATCAACATTAAGAATTAGAACGAGAGTAGAGCAACCAAGCGCCTCATGCCTAACAACCTACAGTTGAGATATCAAGCAGTTTTGTTATGCACTCTCCATTAAGGATTACCAAACATACTTTCTACAGTAAGTCTGTCCCTTGCAAAAGCTTCTTAAGTTAATTTCTTATAGCTCACTTCTCTGAGGCGGTTAACGTCTGTTATAATAACAGCAAAAACAAATTTATTTCTCGAGCTTACGAATGCTAGGCAATGAGATAAAAAATGTTTCACCACATGCTGTGAATTCATTACAATAGACAATGTGAACTTTCCATTTAGTTTCTCAGCGTAATCTTCAATGCAATGTAAGGAACTGAGTTGCCAAATCTTGTGGTGCATTATGCACGTGCTCTATTAGCCAGAATATTTGTTTCCTCATTTCCAAACGCTGACTGGTGACTAGGTAAGGATATAATATGTACTATTCCATAGTAAGATCGAACTTGTTTCAACCGCTTCATATCGAACTCTAACATTTCTAATGATTGGTAAATAGCAAACATAGTCACCAGCTCAGATGAATCATCGAAAACACATGCTTGCTTAAGTGTTGTAGCAGAGAGCCACACTTGATCTTTTAGGAAGAGAGTTGTTATGATTTTGGTTATCTCGACTGATCTGAGGTTTGATCTACGGTTTGATCATACCTTATCCTTTATGAGAAAGTATGAAGTCGCCGTAGTCCAGTAGGTAGTGTGTTGGTATGGGGTTCAAACCGCGGCTCAGACTTTTCCAAAAAAAAGAACAATGAAAAAATATTTCTTCGGCGACTTTTCCTTTCTGAAAAACCCTGAGAGCCAATAATTTTGCCATGAAAAATTTTTCAAACTGTAGGTCCAACCACTAATGCCTGAAATTAAGACACACAACATAAGTGGTGTGAGAAGCTAGGACGTAATCCTAATTGAAGAATTGTAATGTTCAATTATGTTTGTATGTATGTATGTACGTGTGCATAAAAGAAGAGAAGTTAGATTGCATAGAATAATTATGCCACTACACTGTAGGCCTCTATTTCCAATAGAATGCAGCAATGTAAATGGTGATTTTTTAGCTATTATCTTTTTGGCAACACTGGTTTAAACAGCTCACGCACGTTTCGTGTTTTGTTTCACTGTCAAACATCTTCAGTTTGGTCTATAATTTAACCATGAATCGTCTTACAAACGAACAACGCTTGCAAATCATTGAATTTGGCATCATTGGACCGTACTTTTTCAAAGATGCTGCGAATCGTAACGTAACTGTGAATGGTGAGCGCTACCGTGAGATGATATCTAACTTTTGTTTGTCCAAAATGCAAGAGCTTGACTTGCATGACATGTGGTTTCAACAAGACGGTGCCACATTCCACACAGCACGCGTAACAATGGACTTATTGAGAGACGAGTTCGGTGAACGTTTTATTTCACGTTCGGGACCGGTCAATTGGCCGCCTAGATCGTGCGATTTAATGCCTTTAGACTATTTTTTGTGGGGCTATGTTAAAGCTCATGTCTATACAGACAAGCCCGCTTCAATTGACGCATTGGAAGACAACATTGAAATATTTATTCGTGAGATACCGGCCGAAATGTTGGAAAGAGTATGCAAAAATTGGTCTAAGGTTGAGGCGCAGTCGCGGTCAACATTTGCATGAAATAATCTTCAAACATTAAATTATATTGACCGTACTATCGATTCAAATAAAGATTTCATGCATTTTTCTGAATTTTATGTGTTTTTTTTTTGAAAAATTTTTCTATAGCTCTTAAAAAATCACCCCTTATTTATAGCTAAGTATTCATTGATACTTACTTACTTAATTGGCCTCCATTCGAGTGACATGGTCGAGCCAATGCAGTCGATGGATGTTAATACGGTGCACAACGCCCATGTCGTTGAGGAGCTCATACAGCTCAGTGTTGGATCGGAAGCGGAAATTATCGCCAATTCGCACTGGACTGAAGATCTGGCGTTGGACTTTTCTCTCCAATACTCTGAACGCTACTGCATCAGTACTTAATAGTGTTCATGTCTACGCGCCACAAAGAAGCACGGGGAGGATAAGCGTATTAGTTTTGTCATACGAGAGAGGTCTCTGCTACTCAAATGATTATTGAGACCATAGTAGCACCTGTTGGCAAGAATGATCCTGCGCTTGATCTCCAGACTGACATCATTCATGGTGAGAACGCCGGAGCCAAAATAAATAAAGTCCTTGACTATATCGAAAGTATAGTTATCGGCCGTAATCTTAGATTCAATATGCCGCATGTCCCTACTTGTCGATAACATATACTTCGTTTTGCCCTCACTTACTGCCAGACCCATCTTAATAGACACCCGTTCAATAGCACTAAAGGCACTCGGTCGGTACGCAAGCAACTGGACCCTTTTTTTTAAAAATAGTACAATTTTGATGCACTCCCGTTCCGCAGAACACTCACCATGACGAGGGTGAAGAGGTCGCATGATTCATTGCTACATTTATGTACCATTACGCAACGTGCACAAATAATTTATATTAATTAATATTCACATAAATTCTTAGTTTTATTTAAAGATCTAAAAACCTGAATTATTTATCATCAGACTTTCATTGAATTTCTTATATTTTCCTTGCAAATTTCTTATTTGCGATACGTAGTTCGAATGTATATATATCCTTTACTTAATAATTTTGTTTACTGGGTAATCCAATCATTAAACTGCATGATAAAGACATGCACACATACAGTAGGTATGTGTGGGTGTGTAAGTATAGTTCTCATTATTTATTTCTTCTCCTTGTTCTTGTACGCGTGTATATTAATGTCAGCCAAAAGCGTGTGTGACACAAACACTTATAAGACTTTTGCACTCTCATTTATGTGTACATGTTTGTTTATGTGTGAATATGAGTAGGTATGTGTTTGCTAGTAATTTTTGAAAATTATTTTTTCCTTCCTTTTGTTAAAGGTGCTGTAATACTTTTTTTTTAGCTTTTTGTCTCTTGCTCAACTCTAAGAGTTTTTGTTTTAATTTAAAAAAAAAGACAGAAAAAAGCATCATTTTAATACATTGTTGTTTTATTATGTTGTTGTTGTTTTTGGTTTTTTTTTGTTAGTTTTGTCTCCTTGCATTTTGTAAATTTTTATAGTTTTTTTTCTTCAAGAAAGTCAAGACAGAACTTTTTTAATTAAAAATTTCGTTTTTTTATGTTTTGTTTTGAGCGAAGACTGAATAAAGATGCTTTTAAAAATATATAATCATCAAACTAAAACAGCAACAACAACAACTACAGTAATAATAATCATAATCTGGTAATTAATACACTTGAAGAAATACATCCATACATAGACATTACGAAATGCTAGAAAATTGGAAAGAATTGTAGAAAATAGGACAGGAAATAAGCAAAAAAATAGAAGAGATTTAATTGGTGATAAAATAAAAGAAAATAAAAAAATTAATAAAGAAAAGTGTAATTAAAAATTTAAAAGAAAACAATATTTTAATAAAAAAGTTTAGCGGTGTTTAATACACGGATTTGGAACAGCAATAACTTACAAAAGGCAATCATTTCATGTCCTAGTAGGTAAAGCATGCCATTTGAAAGAGGCAAACAAAGATTTACGGCACTATCTATGTTTTGCAGAACAGCAATGGGCGTAATGTGAAGTCTCAGACCTAGATGTTGTTACAAGGCAGCATAAACACTAAGGTATTTAGCGTTCAGTCTATTTAAGAGGTACAAATGCTACAATATGATGTAAAAGGAAGTTCAGTTATATCTGTCACTAATCTGGACGCGCCGTGTAAGTCACCTTAGTCTAGTAGTCCACAGTGGCATACTTGGCCATAATAAGACACTCACGCCACCATATTTTACTTGTTGGCAGAAAAGGCAGTCGTGATCATTATTGGGCTTGAAAGAATACATTGATCGGCCGAGATTGAGTCAACTGAGGCAATGCACACATTCCCTTTAGTTGCCACCAATACTCTATTGCACCCCTTTCCATTTGACTTTTTTATTTTTTATTCTGACAACAGTTGCCTTCAGCTCAGACATTTGGCCCCTGGAGTATAAAATTGAAGTCGCCGTAGTCTAATAAGTAGGTAGTGTGTTGGCTTATTAGATGTAAGGCCACGGTTCAAACCCCAGTACAGACATCAAAACGAAAATATTAAAAAATATTTCTTCGGCGACTTCCTCACAGCAGATTACTGGCAAAAACTATGAGATTAAAAAAAAAATTGACATGAAAAGCTTCTAAAAAATCTATCGTGCCGCATCGACTTTAAACTGTAGGTCCCGCCACTCATGCATAAAATAAACACACACAACATGCGTGCCGTGTGGTGCAAGGTTGTAATCCTGGCTAAGTAAATATGTGTGTAGAAATTGTAGTCTAGTATGTATATAGTGTGTTGGCTTATTAGACTTGAGGCAACGGTTCACACACTGGGTCAGACGTCTCGAACCTCTCAGCAGATTTGTGTGTAAAAACAATGAGAATAAATAAAATTGCTATGAAAAGTTTCTCTTTCAGAGTCGACTGTGGGTCCCGCCACTCATGTATAAATTTAACACACACAACATAAGTGGTTTGAGAAGCTTGGTCGTAGTCCTAACTGAAGGGTTGTAATAAGCCATTATGTTTTGTATGTTAGTTTATAAAATTCACAACAAAATATTTTTTCCACTAAAACTGTATGCCAATAAAATATAATATGTTACCAACAACTTTTTTTTGTTTTGTTTTTGTTGACTTTATGTTATGTTTATGTTTGTTATACGTTTAAAAACATATTTTCTTTTTTTTATTGCCGTAATGAAATTTTAAATCAATATTTATTCGTTATTCGTTAAATTTAGGTTTTTTTTTTGAGTTGTTTTTCATCATCATTTTCTGATGATGTTTTATAATCCATCATCAAATTGATGGCATTAATAACCAATAATTGAAATAAATTGTATTCTTGTTATTGTTACAACAAATATTGCCCCGAAGGCAGCAAAAACACCAACAAATTATTATTGTTTCCTTTAGCGGCCCACGTAATTTATAAGATTTCAAGAAATTTCTTTTTGGAAATTTTTCTTTTTTTTTATTCAAACAATTGTGTTTTAATTTTAGAAGCAATATAAACGCTCGTGTTTATTTTTCTCCAACAAATTGAAAACAATTTTTCGTTTTTCATTATATTTTTTGTACGGTTTTTTTTGGTTTGATATTAAAAAAAAAAGAAAAAGAAAAAGTACGCAATGAAAAATTGAACAATAAAGAGAATGTTTATAAGAAATGTATTCAGCTTACCCTTAAGCTTTCTTTAATAGCATGCGTATGAGTTGTGTGCTGCTGTCGGCAGGGGGTACACGTAAAAAATGTTCAATATGAAGCCAACAAAACGAAAACAAAAGAAGAGAAATTTATGATCTAAGCCTGGTAACAGCTTTTAGAAACATACATCAATTATTTCATCGTAATGTTATGCTATTTTCTTTTACAGTTTATCGTTATTCATTAGGCAAGTCATAATGGCAAGTTATTAAGTTATTGATTAGGAAATTTATAATATCGGGTTAGCCATTTAGTGGTTTCATGAACGCCGATCTGGCAAGGCCAATAAATAAGTAAAAATAATTAAAACAACCTATAAAAGTTACAGGGTAATTATGTTCTCGTAATTGACTCACAGTACAAGGAACTATTAAGAATATTGTTACGAAAATGATAAATCGAGATACTGATGTTTTGCTTTTACATCGCTTAACATTAAAATTATAAACAAAAGCCACAGAAACAAAACAATGCAGTAAACAAGTCTGTTTACAAATTATCATACTACTTAACATAACAACAAACACCAGCATAAGAATAATAGTAAACAAGTCAAGAACATTCGCCTTCGAGAACATTCATTAGACTGTTTACCCTGCCTTATAAATGCAAGACAAAGCAGGCGAGTGAATTAGTGAACTTCAGTCAGTCTTGTGTGAAGACGCGGTGCGTTTGAAAAGAGTTATCGTGGTTTAAAGATTTCCGTTACAAAGATCTGCTGAATAAATGTGTAGTAATTGTTATTGTTTATGCAAAAGGGTGTAAACAGTGGAATAACAAACCAAGCAATTCTTGTTGTTTACATCAAGTTGTGAATAGTGGCGCACAGAATTGCGCAATAAAAAAGAATTTTAATTAAAACTAAACAAAAATTTATTTTTATTTTATTTGCAATCTATGAGCTCATATTTTAAACGTTTTTAAAAGCTAAAACCATAAAAATTAAGAAGAGACTGTAGGTCAGATATCGTCGTTGTATGCACTACTGAAAATTTCACTTTTGTTATGAAAAGATGCATAAAATCTGTTGTTCGTAGTCGACTTTAAACTATAGGCCCCACCACTCATATATAAAAATTAATACACACAACATAAATGGTGCGAGAATCTAGGTCGTAATCCTGACTAAAGAGATATGTTTTATAGGCTCATTAAAGAAGGGCCAAAAATACTTTGAAACTATCCTGATGAGGAGTATTTTAAAAGTAAATAAACACGCTAAACCGTAGTGGCATCGTAAAAATTGATAAATGCAGGGCATGCGTTAAAGACATCTAGCACTTTTAGTTTTATTGTCCAACTTTTGCATGCTCGAGATCGAAATATTTCAAGGATGGCTCTGTACCAGACATAACTCTTCTCAGATGAATGGACTGGAAGAAGGGAAGGAAGTTTGTGCAAGATACAGACTTCCTACCAAAGTATGGTGTGCACACAACAGCCCTATATGATGGGTTAGGTGTATGATAATAGGCATGAGATACTTGGTTGGTCTCTTCTTCTTCAGCCTACCAGCTTATCTACATACCTCAAGTGAAAGTTGACTTTGGATAGGTATCAAACAGAAACAAAAACATATTTTATCTACAAAGTAACTAATGGCTAAATAGGAGTAATATTTTTAGACTAGACAGATGTCTATTCCCTTTTATTGTAGATCGAAATAGAAATGAGTTTTTAGTGCTCATTGATGAATCATTTTACTAGTAAATCTATTTATTAAACTAGGCATCGATGTAAACGTAAGCATTTACTTCATCCACTTAAACCATACCGCTCTACCATTTACGCCAGCAATTACTTTCTATTTACATTCAACATTTCTTTTATTCTCGGCTGCGGCTGTTTCTCAGTAAAAACCACATTTAATTAAAACGAAAATTCTAAAATCCATTCGAGGCTATGTAAAGTAAATGTTTCTCGTTTTTTTGTGAAAATTATTTTATGCAAAAGCATGTCTCTTTCATTAAAAAAAAAAAATTATAAAAAAGGAAAAAGAGGAAGAACACAAAAAAAAAATAATATTTTTACACACACACATACACACAAATAAATAATATTGATTATGAGTGAAAATCAAGAGAAAAGAAAGAGAAGAGCTTGGCATGAGAAGAGAGGAAAAACACTTGAATTAATGTTCGAGAAAAGTATAACAGTAAATAGTAAAAGATAAACAAGCAACCAAAAGTAACAACAACAACAACAATAACTACAATAATCTTTTTTGAATTGTTAAATAAAACAAATTATTTATTACACAGAAAAAGAAAACATAAATAACAAATACCAACAATACGCTCTACTCACTACTCACGGCTGTTTCGTGCATAAGAGCTGATGCTTCTATATTTTTATGGCACAATAACTTATAAAATGAAATGCTTCTTCGTAAAAATTTTATATTTCTCTGGTTGTGTGTATGTGTAAAATATTTTATTCATTATTGTTATTGTTGTTGTTGCATTTTATGCTTTTGTTTGTTTGTTTGTTTAAAGCATCATTAGTGTTATTAAAACAAACACCTCAACATTACTCTCTTTTTACACTACAAAACAAAACACTTTCGCTATCATTCCGGCTCTCTTTATAAACACACTCACCTATCCACACTGCCGCTTACCAGCAAACATACATTTCATTGCATACTTTCAGGCAATTGAGAGACTGCGTGTGTAGGTTGTGTTGAGTGTTGCTTTGCGTTGTGTTGTAAAAGAAAAATGTGTCGATTTGTCATTGAATACCACAGAGCCGTAATGATTGCATTTAATCTAAAGGTGTGTGCTACAAAAATGAGAAAGTGTCACCCACACACACACATAGAAAAACAAAATACCCAAGTGAGAGTAACTGATAAATGTGTTCCACTCATTATCAGGGTGTAGCCTAAGAATTTCAAATTGATGAATTTTATGTTGGTAATAGCGTAAACATTTTTTTTCGTTCATTTCTTCTTCTTTCTCTGCTTCATCTTTTTATATTTTTTTGTGTATAATATTGTCAATACATTTCATTGAAATATTGTCATTTAATGTTGAGCAACAATAAAAACAACAATATTGATAATAAAACACAAGTGTATGTATGCGATAATAAAAGAAAAACTGTGAAGAGAGAAGGAAATTTATTAGCCAATATTTTTATAAGCAAACAAATTCAAGTTATTGGCAAATAAAATTATTTTAAACTTCTTCAATAACACTTTTAAATAATGCTTCGTTTAAATGCATAAGCAAAGAAGGAGAATAAAAATATTTAAAAACAACCAAACTAAATTTGTTTTTCAGTTCTAAAGGCAAAAGCTATCATATTGAAATGTTTATAAAAATGTTCAAATTGAACATTTTATTGGTGGTAGGTAGTTTGGAATAATACAAAAAGGTCTCTGGCACTTGGTAAGGTTCCACGGCCCGAGTAGAACTTGTCGACATTTACACAGGTATACTCACACGCTAGGGTGTCAACCAAATAAAATAAAAAAAAATTGTGAAGTTTGGAAAATATCAAATTTATTAAAGACAATTACAATTTACTGACAATTATTTAGTTTTCTAATTATTCTGATCTAAAGATTTAAAAATTTTATTCTGGCTAGCGAGCACCCAATATCGTTCTCTGCTAGCCTTTGTCTACAATTATACTGTGGGTTTGCAGTTACGGACTATTTTGTTGATATTGTTACAAAAATGCAAAAATCTCGATACTAATGCTTTGATTTTACATACATAATTGGTCATTACAAAGCTTCAGTCAGGATTTCGACCTAGCTTCTCACACCACTTATGTTGTGTGCGTTACATTTATACATGAGTTGCGGGACCTACAGTTTAAAGTCGACTCCGAACGACAGATTCTTGAGAAGCTCTTTATGGCAATTTTATTTACTCTCAAAATTTTTGCCAGAAATCTGCTGAGAGGCAGTCGCCGACGAAATATTTTTTTTTTTTTTCATATTTTGTTGTGATGCCTGACCTGGGAACTAGGGCTTTACGTCTAATAAGCCAACACACTACCTACTAGACAACGGCGACTACTTTTTTTTTGCTTTTACATCGTTTAACATTAAAATTATAAACAAAAGCTACAAAAACAATTAACAAATTATAGCACTGCGTAATATAACAACAAACACCAGCATAACAAAATGGTAAACAAAAATACAACAACAAATACCACAAGATTAAATGTAAACAAAATACACAAACAACGATGTTTACATTAATAGAGATCTCGAGAAGGCGAAATCACGAACATTCGCCTTCAAGAACATTCATCAGACTGCTAACGTTGCGATTTAGAAGTCATGGCAAAGCAGATAACGGAGTTAGTAAAAGTTCAGTCAGACTTGTGTGAAGACGCGGTGTGTTTGAAGAGAGTAATCGTGGTTTGAAGATCTTCGTTACAAAGATCTGTCGAACAATTAGTAATTGTTATTGTTTATGCAAAGAGTGTAAATAGAGAAATAACAAACAAAGCAATTGTTGTTGTTTACATCAGGTTGTGAACAGTGGTATACATAATTGTGCGAATCATAAAGAATTTTAATTAAAACTATACAAAAATTTATTTTTATTTTATTTGAAATCTACGAGCTATTATTTAAGTTACATAGATATAAATACATAATTGCTCATTACAACCGTCAGTCAGGACTACGGCCTAGCTTCTCACATCACTTATGTTGTGTGTGTTAGTTTTATACATGAGTAACGGGAGCTACAGTTTAAATTCGACACCGAATGACATATTTTTTGAGAAACTTTCTTATGGCAATTTGTTATTTGCTCTCAGAATTTTTGCCAGAAATTTCTTCATATTTTTGTTTTGATGTCTGATTACGGGTTTGAACCGTGGCCTCACGTCTAATAAACAAACACACTACCTGCTAAACTACGGCGACTTCACATCTGCCAAATTAGTTGTCAATAATTCAGTCTGTTTAAGCAAATGGACGTAGAAGGAAGGCATTTGAGAACACGAACAAATAACACAATTGTTTTATTGAAATCGGTGTACTCTGTGCGTCTACCTTAACGCACTCTCCAACAATTTCACAACTGCCACATTCGTCCTAAGGAGATAAGTTTTTCTTAGTACACGAGTTCAGTAATCTATCTACCAACTTCCGTACGTCGACCAAACGTAAAGTATATTGAAAACAACGCCAATGTTCTTGAAAGCGTGCACGGGAATAATAGGCAATCAATTTCACCTCGCTCACAAGAACTTGCCTCCCATAGGTCACAACTTGACGAATTTTGAGTTCTGACTTGGGTCTGCACCCGTACAGCCATAGACAAGGACATGTGTTCGCTAAATATGCTCTGGAGGAGTCGGCAACTTGCCAGAAAAATTATCATCAGTAACGAAACCTATTTCTGAATGCATGGGTACGTTAACAAACAAAATTGTAGAATTTGGGACAATACCAGTCCACATGAAATCCAAGAGCATTAAATGCATGCCGAAAATATCACTGTTTAGTGTGAATATTGGGGCGGGCGTCGTCATCACTTTCATCATTTCTTTAAAAATGTTGCTAACTAGGTCATCATTATCCTCGACAAGCACTATTCGTCGATGATTACCAACCTATTTTGACTTGAATTTGGGTTATTTGGACACCAAAAAACATGTGGTTTCAATAGGTCAGCGTTACGTAACACGCATCATGGAATATTCTGCATGAATGATTTGAGAGCTTGGCTGTCTCACGTGGAGGTGATGCAAGCTGGCCACTGAGATTGTGCTATTTGACACCGGTAGACTTTTTCTTGTGAGGTTTTCTTTCGTCGCTAGTGTATATGAATAGGTCACAGGCCACAGTCTAGCCCAAGACCAAAATAACCCACACGAGCGGAAAAATTCAGTCTGATTTATGAGTCAGTATCATGGAAAATAGAGCATTATGGATGAGCTCCACCTAAAGAAGAATTTGACACTTAATGTATGTCTTTCCAAAGAATAAAACAAATTTATGATAGGAAGATAGGAATTGCTTAACGAAAGACCCGACGTAAGAGTTTCAAAAGGTAGTTTTGAAAACATAGGCTTGGTTTTAGAATTTGAGGCATTCAATACTAAGGAGAGTGCAAGGGTCTTTCTTCCTGTCACCCTGTATTTATTGTTTGTAAATATTAAATATGTTTGTAAGGCAGATCTGTAACAGCAACAATAACAAGAGCATTATAAATGCAACACTTTGTTTTATCCATAAATTCCATTAGATGCCACACAGCCAGTCATGCATTCAACAATTCATGACTGCATCTGCTCTTACTCTCTCTCTCCCTGTTTATCTCGTTCAATTCTAACGCTCTTAATATGCCAAAAGCGTTTTGTAAAGGAAATAGGAAAAATAGACAGAAAAAAAACTAGAAATAAAATAAAATGGAAAATAAAATTGGAATGAAATGGAAAAAATAATCATACAATCAGCCGGGATAACAAGTTGTTGTATTCCAAACATTCATTCACAAGTACACACACACAGAATGCCGCTAAACGTTCTAAAGGAATAAAATAGGAAAAATATATTGAATAAATAAAAATGAAATAGAAAAATAAAAATAAAACACACAGTGAAACCTCTTCACAACATACCACAAATGCCAGTGGAAAGACTTTCGTTTAGTTAAGAGAGCACATACTGTTTGCTTTCAAAAAAAAAAAAATACTAAAAACCCCATCCAGCTTTGAAAATGCCAATGAACCCAAACACTTTTCCCGGTTTTTTCCATTTTGTATTTGAATTTTTTTTTATTTTTTTGTATTTTAGTTGTTGCAACTGCATAATAAAAATTTTGCAACAACTTATTTATAACCGGGGTATGGGCAGAAGAAGAGAGGCTTTATGCAGCAGGAATATGCAGGAATTTTAATAGGATTTCATTTTACTCGCATAATCCCTTTTTAAATGATTTTCTCTAAACCAGCCTTATGGAGAAATTCAAATGCTGCAGTTTGATGTGATGTTGTGCCAGAGAAACACAATTTTTAATAGAAAGCATGAGATTTGTGCATCACTAGACTTCAAAACTTTAAAGTCATGTTTGATAGTAAAAAGGGGGATGATAGAAAAACTTTAAAAACCTATGATGAACTGAAAATATTTACAGATTTGGGTTGTTAGAGGTAAAACTGCTTACCACGTACCATTATTTTAGGCAATTACCATATAAACTATTACAGCCGTATATAGCTTTGATGTTCTAGAGAACTGTGTGATAATGTGAGAGTGTGGGAATTGAAGGTTCGATCTCCATAAGAAGCTCAGGAGTGCAACATCTACTTCAACTTGTGGATATTGTATAAACACGAATGATTATGAAGGTACAGTACTGGAAATAAAACAAAACCATAATTTATTTGACACACTCTACTCCTTCTCTTCAACCCTCTACAAGATTATGTTTGGTAAAGTTAACAGTCACCTCAGGGAGCATAGTTTAATTGTCTCCTATAAGATTCAGTTGTACCATCATCATTCAATTATGACTTCTGGCTGGTATATCTCAATTATCCGTGCAGGTTAAGGTAGTTGCTATTTAAAATCCCTTTGACTAAAAACGTTCTGCCCATAAATTCTTTATGCATAAAGATCTGTCTGCTTAGGTTCCCAAGTGCTCGACAATGATAGAAAACATATTCTGTGGTGTTCTCTTTTTCTCGTCATTACAGTTCCAGTAGAAGTCATTCAGTGTCCAGTTATGAGTTCTAAGAATTTGTTAAGATAGACTCCACATATCCAAAAGCCGGCAGAAATTCTCTACTCCTGATATAAATAGAAATCTTTTAAAAATGAGTATAGTCAGTATGACTTTGTTTTATTGCTAGTCTGCAGAGGATTCAATTGAATTTTCTGTTGTACCGCCTTGAACAATTGCATAAAGTTTGTTGTTAACTTCAATGTCTCTGTGAGTCCAAGAATCCATATGAAGGTAAGCTTTGAATGTTTCATTTTCTCCTCTAGAAAACAATTTCAGATGGTGTGTACACGCTTTCTAAGGATCTAATGGCCACTCCTGTATGAGTGCGTTGATATGCTTTAAAGTCTGAAGTAGGTAATCGCCTTAATGACAAGGCACACTTATTTAGAATGGCAGTTACCAAGAGTTATAACGATGAGGATATATCATCGGAACACATTCTTAGAGTTTAAGGTATCCCAGTAAGAAATACTTTGGGTGGATACCAAACGAGCTTGAAGTGCATAGGAGACAGCATAGGGATATGCTGTAACGCATCAGGGGAATATAATTGATCAATTAGTCGCAGTGTTAAGACACCTCCCAAATACAAAAATAATAATTTTCCTACACCAGACTCACTCAATTAAAGGTCTTGAAAATTATTATAATAAGCAGGTAGCAAAAGAGGACAATCTAGGATTTAACGGTTTCGAAAATATTTCATATTTGATTTTATCGCATAATCCGGATCCAACAGAATGATACTAAGAGCTCTCTGATATGTTTGTTATAAAACCTAGAACGATAGCCAACTATAGCCAAGATTTTGAAACGCTCTTGTCTCATAGTCACGCAACCATTTGCTTGGTCAACATGTCTATTGGTAGTCAGCTAACGTTAGTAAACAATGTCTTAGATAATGTAGTTCAAAGAGTACCTGTTGTTACGATCTGTATCATTGTCATAATACACTGAAATCGAGTTTAATGATTCCTTTTCTCTAAAACCAATAACGAAACAGCTGCTTCACTACAAAGCGGTTAAACGAGTATGCTTATTTAGGACTCTGATATAACAGTCTAAGCATATTGCCACCTTAGTATTTTCGAATTATATTTCATTTTAGTTTGCTGTCCAATATTATTCAAAGATATTTGACTTTATCGCATACAGTTGGAAGGGAACTGAAGTTAAGTAGGTTAACAAGCAGTCCACATTCGTTGTACTGACACCATCTTGCTTTTACGAGGTAGTAAAGTCAGGGGAGATTTTAGAATTTCCAAAAGAAAATTTTGACCTTTGCCGACAATTGCTCTCCCAATTATCAATTTCAATTGTCCCTATTTTTTTTTTTAGTTACACATCCTATAGTAGCAAACTTTTGCTACTTACACAAAAATTGAATAGAACTTCAATTAATTTCCTGATAGCAATCGAAAAAGGAATATGCATTGATTTAATATTTTCCAATTATTTTACGAATATTTATTAAAACCCCCTCCTCCTTCTTTAATGTCTGGCAATAAGTTTACTGTACTCAGAATATTTCTAAAAACTTATTTTGTGTTGGCGTTTCTTTTAGGAAAATGAACGAACGATAAACCATTTGGGATTATTAAAAACGTAACCGCGAAAATTTCATCAGTTTCTTGGCAATACGAACGAACTTAAAATTATGGTTACCAGCTTCTTATTTGCCCTGACTGCAGGGCAAAAAGGCAAGGAGGAAAAATTATTAATTAACTTATCAAAAAAATGAAAGAAAAAAATTGGCAAAATGAAACAGAATTCTTGGTTATTTTGTGTGGAAACTTTAAAAGTTTTCAAGCAATTTTCAAAAAAAGGTTTTCAGTTACACTCTCCCTCTCTCTCCCGATGCCTTTAAAAATCTAGAAAATTAGTTTGAAGAGCATTTAAAGATGGACGCATAGACAGGCTTAGAGACTCAAGCCTTAACAAGATATCATCAATATTATTGAACATTTGAGAGAATGCGATGAAATAAAAGTTTTTTTGTTTTTGCAAAAATATTTGGAATATTTTTCATGCAGTCATCCCCTGCTTTTGGGGCCATCAGTTAAAAATGGATAAAATATTTGTGTTTCTTGTTGTTGTTGTTGTTCTACATATTTTGTTGTTATTGTTGTTGTTTAGTTTAGTTTTAAGTTTTAGTTTCCATAGCCAAAAAAAAAAGAAAAAAAAAAAGGAGGAGAAGAATTGAAAGAAAAGAATTAAAACTGAAACAAAGTTATCGATATTGAATTGAGTGTATCTTGAAAACTTTTGAGAAAAAGAAAAAGAACACAAGAAACAAAAATTTTCAGAAAGAAAAACATTTTTTAGAAGAAGAAAAATGAAAAAAGAAAAACTTTTCTTGTTTTTGTTGTTGTTTGTTTGTTCAAAATATAAACAACCAAATGCAAGTTGTTATAGAAAAAGTATTAGCAGCAGAAGAGAAATTTAATTGAAATATTGCTACAGTTTCCAAGCTTTAGAAAAATGTTGCATGCCACACACACATACACACACACACTCAAGCATTATCCTGCATATTCATATGAGTTCAAGTATGTATAGGTTTACATATGCACACACGCAAAAGATAATAAATCTTTAGGATTAGATTTCATGGCTCCTGTTCTAGTTGAGCATACTTTAACAAATGTTTCCATTGCAGAAAGATGCATCAGTGAGAAGACTGTGATCAAGTCATGCTGGCAATTAAACAAGAATATATTTTAAAAAACATTCAACATACTGACTCGTACAACATGAATATTGCAAAACAACATATTGTTACGAATATGAAAAAAAAAAATCAAGATACTGGTGTTTTGCTTTTACATCGTTTAACATTAAAATTATAAACAAAAGCTACAAAAAACAAAACAATGTTTACAAATCTTGTTTACAAATTATCGCACGGCATAATGTAACAACAAACACCAGCATAAAAAAATGGTAAACAAGTAAACAAAAGTACAACAACAAACACTACAAGAAAATACACAAACAACAATAATGAAGCAACGATTTATAGAGATTTATAGAGATGTTTACATTCGCATTCAATAATATTCATCAGACTGTTTACGTTGCTACATAAAAGACAAGGTAAAGCAGGCAACAGAGTCAGTAAAAAGTTCAGTCAGTCTCGAGTGAAGACGCGTGTGTTTGAAGAGAGTAATCGTGGTTTGAAGATCTCCGTTACAAATATCAGTCAAACAATTGTATAGTAATTGTTATTGTTTATGCAAAGGATGTAAGCAGAGGAATAACAAAGAAAAGCAATTGTTGTTGTTTACATAAAGTTGTGAACAGTGGCACACAGAATTGTGCGTATAATAAATAATTTTAATTAAAACTAAACAAAATTTTATTCTTATTTTTATTTGCAATCTACGAGCTTATATTTGAAAAGTTTTTAAAAGGTAAAAACGTAACAATATGAAATTTTAAACGGCCAAACTTGCAATTTATTCTCACGCATTGGTCTTTGAACGCAATAGTGTGATCATTTAGTTTATTTAGTGCTAGGACAGCATCATTTGCTGAAAGTTGTGATTTACTTCAACAACTTGTTGAAGATAGGTTCACGTATAACGATTGTTGACCTAAGCTTAACCTGAATGTATTTTTTCAATTTCAACGTACAAAGTATGGTTCATAGTTGTCAGTAGGCAGTTGTTTCACACAGATGGCAAAGAGAACCTATATTTGCCATACAAATTTTAAATGTTGAATTGAGGTTGTTAACTAATTCATGATGATCACGGAAAATCATTCGAAGCCATTCAAACAGCCTTTCTGAAGAACCACAGAAGGTAACGTATAGCTATGGGTCAAATGGGCATTACTTTCCTGAAAGTAAATCCTGATTTCGTACAACGATTGGATGAGAGCAATATTATAAAAAACATTTGCTAGTACGTGCAAATAATTGGTCATTACAACCCTTCAGTCAGGGTTACGACCTAGCTTCTTACACCACATATGCTGTAGGTGTTAATTTTATACATGAGTGGCTTGGCCTACAGTTTAACGACTCCGAACGACAAATATTTGAGAAACTTTTCGCGGCCATTTGATTTACACTCAGAGCTTTTGTCAGCAATCTGCTGAGAGGAAGTCGCCGAAGATATATTCCTTTTTCATATTTCGTTTTGCTGGAGACGTCTGACCTTGGGTTTGAACCGTAGCCTCACGTTTATTAAGCCAACACACTACCTACTGGACTACGGCTGTTACAAAATGTTCAAAGAGAATGTTTTTAGTTTCAAGCCGTATATGACCATCTCTAAGAAAATTAATGAATTTCTTTTGGCCGTCGATAAACTATATTTTTATTTATTTATGTGTACTTCAGCTTTTCTTATTTGTTTTATTTTTTGTTTAAAAGTTTTTCCAAAAGTTTTAAATTTTTTGTTTACCAAACTATGGTTTATTATCTCGTTTTCTCTGATATTTTTATTTAACTTTACTTTACTGTTTAATAAAGTAGTTAATGTGCTCCCAAAAGCCTTTGTAAATCAACAACAAACCAGCAACAAGTTTTGGCTCAACAAAACCATACCTTTTCCTGTGTAATTAATACACTTACCAAGAACACTTTGAAAAGAACTTTTGCTGAGGAAAAATACCAAGTAATTGAAGGAAAATTAATTCAATATTTTCATTTTATTTTAAAGAATATTGATTTGTTGTTTTATTCTCTTCTTCTTAATTTCATGTAATCAAAGAGAAAATTGAAAATCGTTTAACAATTTACTTGATGGACAGTCGTCTTGTAAGAGAATACACCTGCTCTTGATAAATACGTTAAACAGCAGGCAACGGAGTGAGAGAGAGAGAGATGCGTAGAAGATATAAATGAGTAAGTAATTGTGAAATCTAATGCCACTTCTAAGTGTATGTGTTTCGATTTTTTGTCTGGTTTTCTCTCTCTCTCTCTTCATGTAAAATTGCATAAGGATGGGCAGTTGTTTTAAGTTCATTAATTACTGCATATGATGTAACCAGGATTATATCGTATATGCTTGGTTTGAAAAACGAAAGAAAAATTCCTGGAAAAGCCATCAAGATGGCAAAAGAGAGAGAGAGAGATAGAGAGGACGTAGGATTTTTTTGTTAAAAAGAAAAACAAAACTTAAGTTTTCTAAAGTTTGTTTTTCATTTGTTAATCTCTTCCTCTCTCCTCTGTTCAAAATCTCAGCTTAAAAATGGTGTATCTCTGTCTTCGAAACTTAAGTTTGTGTGTATGTGCTTATACATTTGCTTGTATACTTTAAAATTGAATTGATGATGTGATGATGATGATTACGCTTGGATTACTTTATTTATAACAACAAGAGTTTCTCTTATTTTTTCTTACTTTTCTTTTAATTTTTCTTCGTCAAAATCAAATTGAATTATTTGTCTTCTCTATCTATTCTTTACTGATATAGATTCCACTCTACTTTTCAAATCACTTGTTTTTTTCTTCCCACATTGTAACTGCTATGCCTTGCTTCCCTAACCATAGCTTTTAAGGATAAGTGATGAGTTCCATTAGAAAATTCAATGGAAGATTATGTTTTTCTAGAACATTTTTCCAAATTTTTATATTTTCTTGTTAACAGGCTGAATTATATTCATGTTGTAAAGAAGTTGCCACGCCCACTGTACCAATATTGTTAGGCAATGGTATAAGACTGACTAATTAATTCATACACACAATATCTCTCTTATGACTTAAGCCGACATAGGCTCTCCTTTATTTCGTTTAACTAAGAAGCTGAATACCAAACTTACTCAAGCAAAATTTGTCGGTCCCGTATTATTCATTCTATTGAAAATTTTTTGTCACGAAAGAGGTCACGCCCACAATTCCTATGACTTTAGTTTCTGTTCTAACAGTGCCTAAAAACAAAAGTTTCTAGCTCAAGAACTTGGATCATTGGTAAAAGTTTTGCCTACCAGGAAGAAGTGGAGTCTTCGATTGACAGTACTGACTGTTAACTATGGAAGATCACTAGGAAAAGTATGACGAGCTAGAAAGAGATTGTGTGCAAAATTTTTCCAAATTTTGTTTGGTCTCTTGCTTAAGTGGGCTGACATAGCCACTGACCTTGTGCATATCTATTTCATTTTGTATTTGCGCTTCGTTTGCTTTTTCTCTTTGTCTATAAATCTCAATGCTTTTATTGTTGTATTTTATTTAATTTAAATTTATTTCCCTTTTTCCCTCTTTTGATTATCGTTCCTGTCGTTGCTTTGCATGGAAATTTTTAAAGTTTTTCTCAATAATTGTTCTTTAAGATGCCTCTGTTGAAAGTATAAATAAAATCTCATTTTAACGCATGACTTATTATTGAAAATGTTTTGCCATTTGCCTTAGGTTTTCGTTGTTGCTGTTGTTGTTGTAAATTTGTTGCTTTTGTCCAGGGTCATTTTCAGAAGAATTACATTTGAAAACATTTAGAAAATTGGATATCAGCACCTAATACTTGAATAGATTTAAAAATTTTTTTTTTTGTTAAAATATAGTCATGGCAATAGACAGAGATAGAAAGAGATTGTAGGAAAGAGAGAGAGGTAAAGGAACAAAGAGAGAAATGAAAAAGAGGGAATTAGAAATTGAATGAAGTGTAATGAAACAAAGTCATAACAAGATAGAAATATACCTTAACACACAGATACACTTCCACATAAGCATGTGTAAGCAATAGCCATTAAGGCAATGAGTTCTTAAGTAAGAATCTACTGGCATAACGGTGTGTGTATGTATAAGTGTATGAGAGAGAGAGAGAATAAGTAAACGAACAATTTTCAAAATAATGCAGACAGTGCGTGGTCACTTAAATAAAATCCTGATTTAATTCGGGCACAATTAAAAAGAAATAAAAAAGGAAAATAATCAGCACTTTAGAGGGATTACAGATGCATCTACGTTTTATATTTCATGGATTTTTATCTTAAACTCGGATAGAATGTAGAATTTAAATAAGTTCACTGATGCAATTATATGTTGAATGAAATTCGAATGTTAGGTTTGATCAAGTTTGCTACATTTCGATCCTAGAGTGAACCGAATTATTTTTGCTTGAATACAAAGCAAATATTTAAGTCTCTGTTGGGTTGTTTTACCCCTGCAATGATAACGAGGTCATTCAGCAATTTTAGAATCAAACTGCCACACATCAGATGATGCATTGTCAGTTATTGCTTCATAGACAGGCATTCTGTCGTAGGTTTAAAACAATAATACACTTACTTCGTGAATGCCAATTACATACATATATGTAACACTATTACAAACTAGCTTCTCATGCCACTTATGTTATGTGTGTTAATTTTATACATGAGTAGCGAAATCTGCAGTTTAAAGTCAACTCCGAACAACAGTTTTTGAGAAACTTTTCATGGCACTTTTATTTTCCTTTCAGAGTTTTTGACAGAAATTTGTTGAGAGTAAGACGATGAAGATATATATTTTTTTTCTGTTGTTATTAGAGATGTCTGCCGTGGGATTTGAAACGTGGCCTTACGTCTAATAAGCCAAAACACTACCTACTAAACTTTGACGACTTCAATTACAACTGATAACTACTATTAAAGGCAGATTTTAGAACACCTCGTATCGTATTACCCAGTAACGCTTATTTAAGAAAAGTTTGAAGTTACGAATGTAATCATTTAACAATTGGAGAATGTGTAAAAATAGTTGAAACTACCCATAAAACTGGTGATACAGGTGGCCGTATTGTAGAAAATGTTTCAAAATTATCAAGAATTTTGAAGAAACTGGAAGCATTACAGATATGCTCAGGCCTGACACTACACAAAGTATAAAAAAATATGACGTATAATCTAAATTTGTTGATACCATGGCGTTCTATGCAGTTGGACATAAGTTACGGCTCTTGAAATCTTGCAAGAGCAACAGGTTCTCAATGTTGAATTTTTTACATAATTTTATTGGACTATGAAAGTCATTTTTCGCTTGTTCAACATGCAAAATTGTTGCACATGGGCCTTGTACATGTTTACTTATTTAGCAAAACTGACAATTCAGAGGGTATTACGGACGGGTCGTAAGACCTATGAACCTCACTTTTTCGAAAATGACCCAGGAAAAGCAAGTACCCTCAATTTAGACGCACTGTAGCCGTTTGATAACCGGTTGCTTATGGCCCTGCAATTGAAGACTACAAACTGAACGATATATGGCTTCAAATAGGACTGTTTAACAGATAAGATCCCTTTACTTTTGAAGTCAATAGGGTTGTCCATCCTTTATGGTTAAAAAACTATCAATATGTGCGCTAGGATTTTTAGTCGAAAAACTTCTGTGATTCCCCTTAAGTATGGCTTTAACAACAACGAACAGAATAAAATAAATAAGACTTACTGAACACATTTCCTTAGTTAAAGGCAAATCCGAGTGATGGGAGCACTCTCGTTAAGTAATACTACAATAGCCAATAATAATGTTTAATTTGTTTATTTTTTATTGTTTCCGATTAATAAGCATTTTAATTGCTTACAAAGAAATTGTGGCTATCCTACAGGTGGCAGGTTGGAATATATTTCTACACTCCGGTTATAGCTCGTACAGTTTCTCAGGCTGTACGATTAACTCAGTTTTTTTTTTTGTCAATAGAAAAAAATGAATATATTTCTGCCGAAGGAAATAATTCTGATGCTAAAGCTATTTACCTCGGGCAGGTTTTTGTTCAATTAAAAAAGATTCATTCTTTAATTCAAATCCCTGATACTGATTGTGAGTTAACCTTACTTACTTGTTGACTTAGTTGGTCATAGCAATCCTTTAATCAGGACTGTAAACTATCTGAAGACATCACACATGCTGTGTGAGTTAATTTTATCCATGAGTGGCGGGGCCTGCATCAGGAATTGTCAGACAATTCTGGACTTTTCATGTATATTACATTGTCCTAAGTTTCACTGTTTCCCTTCTATTATTTCTATTTCTATTACATTGTATATTTGCTGCTGACATTTGCTCAAGTTTTCAATTCTAATGTGTATGCGTTATTTTATATAATAAGTAACATTCCACATACGCTGTGGTGTCCACAGTGACTTATTACTTGTGAGAGATATTCCTCATACGCTATAGTGTCCAGTGTTTTGTGAACTCGAAATGTAATTTGCCACTCACTGTATTACCCGTAAGAGATATTTAAGTTTTTTTTTTTATTATTTTGTATATATTTTACACTCTGTTAAATATTTAGCCAAGATTTTCTATTTCAATTCTACTCTGTTCCTGTGTTTTGTTTGTTTTTTGTTGTAAATACAAGGATTTATGTATTAACAGAAACAAATACAACTACAAATACACATACACATACATAATTTTATGTAAAGGTTTTCAATATTGCAGCAGTAGTAGTTGTTCGTACCTACTGAAAGTAAGTCTGGATTTTTCTTGAAAAACAAATTCCATTCAGAAGGTTCGTTTTATTGGTAGTAACCCATGTACATATGTATGTATATTTTTACGGCTGTGTGTATACATATAATGTGTATGTAATATTGTGGTAAATGTCTGTATTTGGTATGCTAGACCATGTAAAAGTATTTGTCAAATTTAATCATGTGTGTTATCACATTGACAAAATGTATTATTTCCAATTTACTTGGCTTACTAAGAGTTTCTCTCTTTTTTCTGCGACTGCTTAAGTTGAGAATTTTATGTGGCTTTAAGAAATTTATTGAAAATAAAAATGAAATTTTGGAGGAAATTGTATGAATAATAATAATAAATAAAAGTTTAAGAACAGACAAAAATTTGTGCCTAATCCTTAAACCGGTTAAATCACAATTTTAGAAACCTTTAAGCCTTTACGTTGAATTGTTTTATAAACAATTCTAACTAGAACAAGGGATATTTTTGTCATTACTGAACTCACCTGGACATCAGTGTTCATTACTTAAAAGCTTGAATAAGGCATTTATATCGAGGAAAAGAAAACAATGAGTCTTAATGCTATGTAACAAGTACGGCATCTATTCTATTTATCGCATCATTTATTCCTACACATATTCCTTACCATCATATTAGAGCTGAGAGTTGTATAAAGTAGACTTGCAACACCTTAACACCCTGTAGCCACAAAGTATTATGATGTTTACATTTATAGAGATTTCGAGAAGGCAAAGCCATGAACAACATTCGCCTACAAAAAAATTCATCAGACTGTTTACTCTGGCGTATAAAATGCAAGGCAAAGCAGGCAATGGAGGTAGTGAAGATCAGTCAGTTTTGTGTGAAGATGCGGTGTGTTTGAAGAGAGTAATCGTGGTTTGAAGATCTCCGTTACAAAAATCTGCAAAGGTTACAAACAGTGGAATAACAAAGAAAGCAATTTTTGTTGTTTACATGAAGTTGTGAACAATGGCACACAGAATTGTGCGAATAATAAAGAATTTTTATTAAAACTAAACACAAATTAATTTTTATTTTATTTGTAGTCTACGAGCTCATATTTTAAACGTCTTGAAAAGGTAAAAACGTAATAATAGCTTACAATGAGAGATATCCAGTTTATCCGCACTACAATAACCAGGAATGAAGTGATGATGTGCCAGGCTCATGCGTTTCATGCTTACACCATTTAGAGTCAAACAGATGCCTGAGGTATTGTAACATAAACGACATTAGAGCAGCCAGTACTAGGGGAATGAAGAAGTTAATCGAACTATACCAAATACAATTCGTACAATAGATTTAGTCGACTTGACAACAGCAATAAAAGGCTGTGATTTAGTCAAGGCTGGTCTACATCACACCAGTTAAGATTGCGCTTTCACAAGAACTTTTATCTCTTCTTCTCTAATCCTAGTGTGTTTCCATAGCTCGTTGATTTCGGACGAAGGTTTTTAAATAAAAATAAAAGTATTTAAAACCTCAACTATTGCATGACGATTTAAGAGCAACAAAAAAAAAAAAATATATTTGCGTTGCCTATTGAATTTCGAGCACAAAACTAACTCAAGACTTAGACAGACTTAAAGACGCCATTTTATTACAAGAGGCTGGTGTATGGTGAATGTATGTTAAAAGCAAATATTTTTTTATAAATAAATACGAACGAATAAAAAAATGCTTAAATTTCTTTATTTGTTTATCTCTTTAGAGTTTCCTTCACCCCCTCAAGCATGTATTTTATTTCAATAATACGACTCTAGGCTGTATTACTCACTGAGAGAGGCAGAGAGAGAGAGAGAGAATGTGAGGGAGAGAGAGGGTGGGAAAGAGATAGTGGACATAAAATATAATATTTCTAAACACATATAAACTGTTACAAAATAAACAAAAAAAAAATATATTTTTTTTATTATTTCCAGTGACCATCACCAACACCGTCACACAATGATGGCCATCATCATCATCATCGTTACTGGTCCAAAAAAATTTCTTTGTCGTATCATCAAAACAAAACAAAGAAAAAAAATCGTTTCAAATTAAATGACTTTGCCATTGTGTCCCTATTTTTTATTTATTTTTTCGTTCTGTTTTACAAATATTTGTCGATCAATATTAATCGCTTGTTGGACGGCGTGGCCGGGGTAACATGAAAATAAATATGAAATGAAAACACACTCACAAATTAATTTGTTAAGTTAAGCAAATTGTCCGGGATTTTTAATATTCAGTATCAGTGAATACACGTATTGGTAAACAAAGAAGGAAAAATTTTAAAGGCTCAGATACACGGCGTTTTATTGTTTTTTTTTGTATTTTTGTGTTGCAAAATTTAAAAACGAAATACCCTTAGAGGGTGATGTAACCGATACCCAATTTTTTTTTTGTTTGTTTGTTTGTTTGATTATAAATATTTTTCGATCAAAGGTTCTGTTCTGTTCTGTTCTGTTAATTTACCATACGATTGACTTTTGTAACGCAAATAAAAACAATTTTTGAAAATATTCTTTTGAATAAAAGTCAAAGGAATCATAAACAATAGTTTCGAGTTAATAATTAATAGTGCCTGAGGCCTACATAGCAGTGGAACAAGGCCAGTTCATAAATAAAACATCAAAGTACACAATAATCTCTGTGTAGATTTACTTTGACGTGTGGTGGGCTATCAAAAACCACTTAAAATACTAAGCAATTGATTGGCTATGAATATCGTTTCAATTGTGTTGACTTAGTGACTTATTGCACGCACTATATTTATTAACATGCACACATGCATTATGGGCACCCTTTTTTCAGGATTACAGCTTAATTTTTATCCGTAGTGTGCTGAGTAATTTGCTGCCTGTGTGGTGGGACCTGCTGTTTAATATCGATTTCGAACGATAGATATTAGAAGTCAATTAATTGTTTTCAGAGCTATTGCCAGAATATTATAGAGATGATACCCTGAGTCCAATAAAAAGTGCTAAACAGTTACTGAACAGTTACTGATATAGATCCTGTCAAATTCTTAACCAAGAACATGTCTTTGTAAAGCCGTATCTACGCAAAATTCTCACGAACCATGCACCATGAGCTAGGAATCGTAACATTCTCAATAAATATGAAGATTAAATGCCCTCTCATAGATCCCAGAATGATATAACCCGGAGGTGCCCATACCATACTTGGTCTATGGAGCCAAAGCATTGAACAAAACCAAATGCAGTATTTCACTAAAGTTCTATATTTCTTGTGTGAAACTAAAGGATAAAGAACTTACTTACTTACTTAATTCGTCATTACAATCCCTTAGTCAGGATTACGACCTAGTTTCTGTAAGTGTGTTAATTTTATCGATAAGTGGCGGAAGGTACAGTTTTACATCGACTGCGAACAACAGTTTTGGAAGACTTTTCATGAAAATTTTAATTGACTATCAGAGTTTCGCTAGAAGACTGCTCAAAGCTGGATTTTGAACAAACCGGCTATAATAAGCTTACACACTACCTACCAGACTACGGTGTCTTCATCGTAATGCCATCAAAAAATATAAGGAAAAAACCATATATGTACACTTGGACGATATAACACGGAATTGGGTTTATTAAAGTCCACATGGCAGCCAAGGAATGAGATGCCCAAACCACAAGTGGTTCCTATTGTTAAAGCAAATGCGTTCAAAAAATCGTAAAATCAGCTTAAGACGCATTGAACAAAATCGAATCGAGTATGTTTCTTGTAGAAACTAAAGAACTGAAGAGCAAATAAGTACACTTATTTCCAAATTCAAGATATTTAATTTTTTCTGTTTATGTACCTCAGCGACCGCTTTCGATTTCCAGGTTTCCGCCATACTATCCGAATCAAGAGCACATAAAGATTCTACAGTTCAGTAACGCTCAGTTACGCACTGAAGCTGTAGTAGTTACCAGAAAGTATTGTTTTAAAACACTGCTCCAGAAAACGTCAGCAATCAAAGTTGTAATGATAAATATGTTCTCTCATACGAAACCAATTGATGTGTAAGCTTTTCGATGAGCTCTCTGAAAATGGCAGGTAAAAATGGCATCCTTTTGGAATCAGAAAAGAATTAAAGAAGCATAAACTTCAGCTGCTCTCACTAGCAAAGAAGTTAAAAGACGTAAAGTTCATATTAAAATGAACATTTGTACAAACACAATACAACTGCATAAGTCGTCATTAGTTTCACGCTGCTCTCAAATATTTTACAAATTCAAAGGAGATATTTTTCTGTTTGCAAACTCACCACAAAATTTTTGTCTGTCATTTGGTTTTCAATAAAACTTACCTGAAAATAAAGAAGAAAATTTATGATTGAATATGATTTCATATTGAATTAATTTCTAAAAAATCTAAACTCTAAACATGTTTATTTAAAGAAATCACCAGCGTTGAATGAAAATTAAACCTTTAAGAAGGACCCTACATAAAAAGTTTCCATAAAAGAATTACAGCCAAGTTTCTCACACCAGGAATGATGTGTGTTAATTTTTTCCATGACAGGACCTACAGTTTATACGTCGACTATGAACGACAAAATCTATATAAGTTTTTTCCATAGTTTTTGCCACAAGTCTGTGGTAGGACCTTCACGACAAACATAAGATATTTTTCATGGCAATTTTATTTTACTCCCAGAACTTTTGCCACAAGACTGTTGAGATCTTTGTATTTTATTTCGTTTCGTTCGAGATGTCCGAGCTTGTTTTTGAACCACATGCTATCATCTAATATGCCAAGACTACGACATTACTGTTCACTGATACAAAGCTTTCAATTTATTCAATAACTTCCTCATTTAAAGCACATGACTTTGAAGTCATTTTAATGTTTGTTGTGGACTTGTGCGAATCTAATATAAAATATACACAACATACGTTTTTACCTTTTAAAAACGTTTAAAATATGAAAAAACGCTTAAAATAATAGAAATAAATTTGTATTTAGTTTCAATTAAAATTCTTTATTATTCGCACAAGTCTGTGTGCCAATGTTCACAACTTGATGTAAACAACAACAATTGCTTTGTTTGTTATTCCTCTTTGCAGATTTGCAGACGAATGATTTCGGCTTCTCGAAATCTCTATAAATGTAAACATTTTCTTTACATTATTGTTGTTTATTTATTTTGTTTACATTTATTCTTGTACATTTATTTTTGTGTTGTTTGTGGATTTTTGTTTACTTGTTTACCATTTTCTTATGCTGCTGTTCGTTGTTGTACTTTTGTTTACTTGTTTACCATTTTTTATGCTAGTATTTATTGTTGTATTTTTGTTTATTTTTTTTATCATGTAAACAAGTTCATTGTTTTTGTAGCTTTTGTTTATAATTTTAATGTTAAACGATGTAGAAGCAAAACACTATTTCCATTTTCATAACAGTATTTATAATTCATATATTTTCTATTTGACAACTTCGAGAACGTACTGTTGATTTGTTGTAGTAATTTTTTTTTCTTTCCATCTTGCCTGATCTTTCTATGTAATTTAATTATTGTAATTGGGTTTTTTATATCTCTATTCTTTTATCTCTATATCGTTTTTATTTTATAGT
The DNA here is from genome assembly GCA_927399465.1 of Sarcophaga caerulescens. Lineage (NCBI taxonomy): Eukaryota > Metazoa > Arthropoda > Insecta > Diptera > Sarcophagidae > Sarcophaga > Sarcophaga caerulescens. The sequence continues at coordinate 21,681,392 of OV656873.1, forward strand.
TGATGGTTTATCTTTTTTAATGATAAACATTTAGTGTTTAATTTTGACTTCGCAGCATTACATAAAATTTGACTTTCCTTATATAAAGAAATACGATGAATTTTTAAGCTTTTAAAATCAACACAAAATTTTTTAATGTTAAAACGAAATATTTTTCAAACACTAAACATTAAAATAAAGAAGAATAAGGAAACTTTAAAAAGAGAAATTTCTTTATTTGCCACTTGATTCGTATGTTAACGTTTACGTCAAGTGGTTATTACTAAAGCACTTCAACTTAAATTTGCGGTGCAATAAAAGAAAAAGAAACGTATAAAAATCATACTTTCAGTTAGAAAAGCACATGTTGAACAAAATTGATATGAAAAGCAAAGAAAAAAAAATAACATAGAAAACTCAGATACTTATATATAAAAAAAAAACAAAATCTTTTAAAATAAAAAGAAAAGCTACTTTCATAAGAAGAAAACACACATAAAATTATAAATACAACTTCAGTAAAAATGATAAAGAGAAGGCATTTAAAAAATTTTAAATTGCAATGAAGAAATTTTCTTACACTCGCGTGCAGCACTGGTATTAGCAGCTGTACTAACAAAAGGCAGCTTAAATAAATGGCTGCTGCACCCACACCATAGCGTACACCAACAGCAAACTGAATCACATAAACACACAAACACACACACAGTTTTGTTGGCTACGTGTGCATGAGTTCCTGAATATGGAGCAAACACTTGCAAAAATATTATTACTTGTATAAAAACAACAACAACAAGAACAACACACTATAAAAAAAATAGGAAGCATGTGCATCATTATAACACTTTAAAGGGAAAAGCTCTCATAAAAACACAATAAACGAAAAGAAAAGAAAACAAAAGAAATAGAAATAGAAAGTAAAGCAAAAGAAAGAAGATGAAGAACAAGAGAATAGTTGTTAGTGTTTAATAGAAATCTTTAATATGCTCACTCTTCCTTATAATACACCCACGCACACATATGACTATAAAAACAAATGCATTTCCTTTATTTTAATATTTGAGTAGAAAAGCTAATATGAACGTATATGTGTGTGTGTGTATACGTAGAATAATAAGGAGTTTTACTAGCATTTTAATGTTGTATCTCACATACTAATATACGTACATATGTACATACACCCATACTTGTACTATTATTTTCCTATTTATTATTCCTATTATTGTTTCTGTTTCGGTTGCTGCTACTTTACTTTACTTGTTGTACAGTGTAGAATTCATTGCAACTTGTGGCAACAACAATCGAGTAAAAGCCAACATTTAGTTTCTCATTATTTATTTACATTCTCTTTATGTATGTATGTATGTATATGTATGTGTTTTTTAATGTAAAGAGTTTTATTTTAGATACACTACATCACTACACTTTATCACTAGCAGAAGCATACTTTACATTACTTTAAATGCTGTTAAATGCTGTTGCAGCCCATGGTCTATACAGTACCTATCCTCTACAGTTCCCTATCTATTGCAGCTACACTCAATCTAAGTCTGTCGTAGTCATTTAGTATGGCATCCTCCCAACGCAACTTGGCAAGCAATTTTGGTGATGGAAATTCTGTCAAAGAATTTTAATTAGTTAATTAGTTAACCCCAGATATCACTTTTAAGGAAGTAATGCCAACCTTTAAGCAGTTGAGAGAACCTAACGAAACGCCTATCACCTATTGTCTGTCTGAGAACAGTTTAATCAGTTCTGTATAATATTGTTACGAAAATGAAAAAAAAAAATCAAAATACTGCTGTCTTGTTTGCTTTTACATCGTTTAACATTAAAATTATAAACAAAAGCTACAAAAATAAAATAATGAACTTGTATAAAAATTCTCACACTGCGTCATACAACAACAAACATCAGCATAAAAAAATGGTAAACGAGTAAATAAAAATACAACAACAAACATCAGCATAAAAAAAATGTAAACAAGTAAACAAAAACACAACAACAAACGCTACAAGAATAAATGTAAGCAAAATACACAAACAATAATAACGAATGTTTACATTCATAGTGATTTCGAGAAGACGAAGCCGCGAACATTCGCCTTCAAGAACATTGATCAGACTGTTTACGTTGCCATATTAAAGGCAAGGCAAATCAGGCAACGGAGTTCAGTCAGTCTTGTGTAAAGACGCAGTGTGTTTGAAGAGAATAATCCTGGTTTGAAGATCTCCGTTACAAAGATCTGTCGAATAATTGTTATTGTTTACGCAAAAGAGTGTAAAGAGGAATAACAAACAAAGAAATTGTTGTCGTTTATGAATAGTGGCGCACAGAATTGTGCGAACAATTAAGAATTTTAATTAAAACTAACCGCAAATTTATTTTTATTTTATTTGTAATCTACGAGCTCATATTCTAAACGTTTTTAAAAGATAAAAACGTTTCTTCTGCGACTTCCTCTCAGCAGATTTCTGGCAAAAACCGTGAGAGTTAATAAAATTGGTAGGTGTCCTGCCACTCATGTATAAAATTAACACACGGAACTCTAGTGGTGTGAGAAGCTAGGTCGTAATCCTGACTGAAGGGTGGGAATAACCAGTTATGTATGTATGTAAGTATCAAATCTTCTGTTTTAAGCTGCTTTTCAAATGTTTACATCTACACTCCATTTAAAACAAATTTTTTTTATCAATGTTGGCTTCTCACAAACTTTTTTTCATTGTAATTACAAAATTCTTATTGCTTCGCTCTGTATTCAAAAAAACCTCCTACCATACCTAAAGCTTATCAGGCCTCATTAAAAATGCGTTACAACAGTTATTGTTTCGGCTTTTAAATAAAGTTTATGACCAGTTTCCCAACATTACAGCCGCAGTAATGGCTGAAACAAAAATTTCTTCATTTTTAATTGTTTTTTATGTGGGTTATTAATGAAGATAGGAAAACTTAAAAAACAATTTTAAACAAGTTTATGAAATTGAAATTTATGTCGTCTGTTAACAAAAAGGAGACCTTTGTAGTACAGGAACCCAAAGAAAGTTAAACAAAAGTATCTATAATGGAAAGTGGGGTTAGGTAGTTTTAAAGGGAGATATTGTAGAACGTATAATAAAAGAGTTTACTTTCAAAGGTGGGTTTTTTCTTCTAATAATTCCCAGTAATTATTGGCGGAAGTATTGGCAAATAGGGGTTACATCTATAAATTCTTGCCTGTTGTGGCTGTATGGCTTTTTTAGTTTTGTTGTTGCCAGTGCTAATTGGATTTTAATTTTCTTTTGTTGTTGTTGTATCACAACAATTTGTAGTTATTGTTTATATTTATATTGATTCCGTTGCCCACTGGGTGGCCATCCCCTTTAATTGTTTGGTTTGTCTTGTTTGCGCAGTCTGATCTCAATTACGGCTTTAATTATTTGTTGTGCACACAATCGCAGCATAGCACAATGGCTAATGGAGATTGAATTGGTAAAGCATGGGTTTTTTTGCTGTGTGAACTTTGCACTTTTTTTTGTGTGTGTCTTTCGAACATTTTTAAATTTGTTTATAACAATTGAAAGAATTTTTTTTTATATTTGCTGGTACCACCACCCACTAGTTCAATGAAAAATAATTTGTAAAGATTTTTTCACCTTTTTTTCCCGCTCGCTTTTAATGAAAATCACAATTTTTTCAGTTTAAATGGCTTCCATTTGCCTCTATTAATTTTATTACGAAATATTAAAAAGCGGGAGTGAAGCTTAACAAAAAAAAAAACGAATGAAAAAATTGGAAAAAAAGGAAAATTGGTAAATGGAACACCGTAGAGTAGAGTAGCGTCGAAGACCTTAGAATCAAATTAAATCCCCATTGCCATTGTGTACGTGAGTTTTTAATTAACTTTTGTACGGAAGAAAACAAAACAAGAACGAATCAATAAATTAAATACAATATCTTTGTCATGTTATGCTCGTGTACATATTGGCAAATGGCATTTGAATTAAACAAAAAACAAAATAAAAACAAAACAAAAGAATATGCGTGTGAAACATTTTAATTGCAAATAATTATGGAACAAGATTTCTTTCCTTCTTTAATTAAAAAATATTTTAAAAATCCTTCACAAATCATTATCAATCAATTAATTGCTTTAACACGAAATAAAAGAAAAGAAATTTTTTTATAAAAGCCTTAAGGAATTGCAAAAGCAAGTCCTTTTGCTGTCTTTAATTAAAATTAACTTTTGATGTACCAGCCTAATTGTCTGCCCTTTTTTTTGGGGGGGAAAACAAAGGGATTTTCTTGACATTTTACAGTTCGAAAGCATTTCCATAAGAGTACCATTGGAAAGGGCAATTTTAACTCCCTCTCTCTCTCTCTTGCCAGTAAAGCAAAAATTTATTGTCTTTCAATGAGATGTCTTTATAATTTTGTGCCTCAGTTTAGCTTAATTATAGACACAAATTTCTGGAATTTACTCCAGTAATTAAGATATTCAAACAGCTCTGCTAAATAGAGTTTCATGAAAAAAAAAACAACCTTTTATAATATTTCAGTAGGGCATGTAAAATATGCATCACGAATGAAAATGTCGTTCGGACTCGGCTTGAAACTGTACGTTCCGCCACTCATGTATAAAATTAAACACACACAAGTGGTGTAAGAAGCTTGATCATAATCGTGACTGAAGGGTTGTAATGACTAATTACGTACGTACGTGTACTACTAACGTAGCAAAAAATTCACTTATCTGGACTTTAGAAATACCCAGTAAAAGTCACGTGTGAGACAAGTAAGTCTTTACCGTACCACATAGCGATGTCGTGTGATCGGTTATTAGTTCCTTGCTTACTTAATTGCTTATTACAACCCTTTAGTCAGGATTACAACCTAACATCTCAACACCACCCACGTTGTAAGTGCCAATTTTGTTCATGAGTGGCGGAGTGGTCAACTCCGAACGACAGATTTGCGGAACTTTTATTTCAATTTTATTTACTCTCACAGTTTTTGCCAGAAATCTGCTGAGAGGAAGTCGTCGAAGAAATATTTTAAATATTTCGTGTGGTTGATGTCTGAGCTAGAGTTTCAACCACGGATTCGCGTTTAATACGTTAACGCACAAACTACTAGATTACCGTGACTTCCAGTTACGTGATCCGATTTTAGGAAATCTGTATTGATATGAAGAGAGTATAGAGTGGACGTTGTAAAGAAGATTTTAGAAGATTTAATTTTATCAGGAATGAGAGTGGCTGTTTTATTGTCTAGAAGGTAGTATGTTGGACTTCTATTGTGAATGCTCTAAGTCCCACCACCTAAGGAAAAAAATAAGTACACACAACACTAGAATTAATCCGTACTTTCTTTACGCTTAACACGAGCTTGCCTGGTTTTTATCAATTTAAGAAAGCATTAAATGATTTGGGATTTTGGGATGGCATTGTACCAGAGATAACTCATCTCAGAGGAATGGACTGGCAGATGTTAAGGAAGTTTGTAGAAGCCATAGACTTTCTGTAGAAAGTCACATGGTATTCCCAATGGTCAGTGTACAACAAGCCTATATGATGTATATCAACAGGCATGAGACACTAATGGGTGTGTGTTCATTTCTGTATAGTATATCAATAGATAGCAATTATATCTCTCCCTAGGATGCCTTATAAGTTCTCAATTTTCGTTCTCTATTTGATGGCCCCATGCATATACATATTTCGTAATAGTCTGGTATGTAGTGTAGGATTATTAGGCGTGTGGCCTCGGTTGAAATCAAAGGTCAGACATCTCCAACTAAACGATATATGAAAAAATATTTCGTCGGCGACTTCCCCTCAACAGATTTCGGGCAAAAACTCTGAGAGTAGAATAAAATTGCCATGTTTCTCAAAAATCTATTGTTCGGAGTCGACTTTAAACTGTTTTTTCCGCCACTCATGTATAAAATTAACTCACACAACATAAGTGGTTCGAGAATCTAGGTCATAATCCTGGTTGAAGGGTTGTAATGATCAATTATGTATGAATGTATGTCTATGTACATATACATATATTTGCCAGTAATGTCTATAGCATTGGAATATTATTTCTTGTAGTACTACACCAATCAATAGAGATTACAATGTTGTTTGCTTTTAATTCTTATTAGGTCGAACCTAGTATCCTGCTTTCAAGTGACATGCCTACCAGTGAAAGTTTTGAAATGATTTTGAAAAGTTTATCAATTAATTCATAACAATAAGTTCAGCTTTTTAACATTTTTCTTTCCTTTAAGACATGAAGTCAAGGGCCTTGATATTAAAAATTTTCCACATTTCTGTCTAAACCACAAGAATTTTCTTTTGTTTTCCTTCATCTATCCTTCACCACGCCATGACAAATTAGAGTAGAGTTGGTACTTTTTCGGATGTTTTTTTTTCTGTGTTCATGAAATTTTCATTGAACGTGTGTATGAATATGAACTTAATTAAAAATCTGTCAAACACATTGCCACCATTTAACGAGAGGCTGCAACAACAACAAGGACTTTATAAAGAGAAATCAATGGTGTGTGGCTGTATGTTTGTTTGGCTTAAGAGCACTCATAACCAAATCAAAAGTTTCTTTTTTTTTTTTTCTTTGCTTGTATTCTGGGAGAAGGTAGACCACTTTACAGAGAGACTAATAGTGTAAGAAACAAATTAAATCATGCTTTAATCTTAATACTGTGATATGAAGTTTCTCTCACATGTTCCTTTACTACACTATCAGCATACGTGGCAAATGTTGCTGTAACTGCTGTTTAGCTGCCACAGAGGCATTGTGGCATTAGCGGTCTTGACAGTGGCAATAAAACAACCTGCATCAAACGTGAAAAGATTTTTATAATAAAATTCTCTTGCTTCTTTGCCGAACACAAACTCAGCCGTTCTTGCCACAACACACACACATAATGCCGCAGTAGGCCTCGGTGGAAAGGTTTTTAAAAACATGATGATGATGATTATAAAAATTATTTTTTATTGAAATATTTTTATTTAAGCTTTATTTATTTAAATTTAATAACTCTTTTATTGTTTTCCTGTGACATATACCATGTAAATAAAGCCAATACATACACATATGTACATCATGCAGTCTGTGTGTGTAAACAATACAACTGACATGTAAACTGTTGGCTTTTATACTGGCATTGTAAAAATGATTGTGTTCATGATGAATTGTTGACATTTTCTCCAATAAATTATATGGAAATTGTTGTCTTTATGTATTGTAAATAATTTATTATGAAATAATTTATGAACTTTAAAAAATATCACACACAGGAAATCGTATATGAACACACTGATACAGAAGTTTACCACTGTGGTGGTACTTAATAGTCGTGACATTTTTATTTTAAATGGCTGTTATATGCCATCCATATAACGGATAATTTTTTAACTGTTAGAGTTTGAAAATTTAAAAAGGAAACATGGAAGACTTGTAATTGTAAATAAAATATTGATTTGGAACGATAAATGAATGCCGGTGAACCATTCACGAGCTCCAATATACGTAGACTTTTTGCAGCATTTCCTTAAAGTGCTTTTATTGTGGCTGGCTTATCCCTGTATATGACATACAATTCCTCATAAAAATTCTATACATTGTATCATCCATTATACATCCATCAATCTATGATATTACCAGCCAATGTGCTGATCCAAAACATGAGACTAATTGCTCACAAATTTTTAATTTTCCAAAACTTAAAAGTTTAAAAATCAGCCGTTATATGTAAGACGTAATTCGGCTAACTAAGTACGATGTGCAGATTCAGTCACATAACCATCAGCAGTAAATGAAGTATATTTAGGTAAGGTTAGGTTAGATGACAGACCCTGCTTAGTATAGTATGTAGTGTGTTGGCTTATAGTATGAATATCCGTGGTTGAAACCTCAGTAGTCTTCTGGCAAAAACTCTGTGAGTAAATAAAGTTTTCATAAACATTTTCTCAAATCTGTCGTGTAAAGTCAACTTTAAACTGCAGACTCCACAACTGATGGATGGTGGGTGGCGAGAATCTATATTGTAATCCTGACAAAAGGGTTTTAATGACTAATTAAGTTAGTAAGTGAGAATACACATATATGTACAACACGAGAATTAAACATTCTACTAAATTTTGCTACTGCTTTAATCGTTATTTTCAAGGTGGCAGAAAACATGAAGTAATTGTAAGAACCAGGAACGGAGTAGAAAGATTGTCTATTCCTTTCCCCCAGACCACCATCTTCTGCAGAAGTCATTGGAGTTAATAGTGATTCTATTGGCATGCCTTTAATAGGGTACTGGCCTGTGAGAACTGTAACAGTGTGATTACGATTAGTCCTCTTCTTTTGCAAATCAGTTTAGTAAAGCTCACCAATGATTCACGTACTTTCATCCTGTCTCCATGTAAAACGACCAGAGTATACTCAGATTAACTAAGGCAATCGAATCATGCCCTTAAAATTCAATGAGGTTGTTAGATCTGTATCAGCTCTGCACCAGCTCTGAAACCTATAAAAGTGTAACTCTTGAATGAATCACAAAATTCCTTAAAAAATTTCGACGATCATGAACTTCGTGAAAAGGTTACTGACCGTTCGAGTATATTAAGAGACTTCGGGAAAGGTCCCATCACCCAACAAACATTGCTTACAATGCATGCATACATAATTGGTCATTACAACACTGCAGTCACGATTGCGACCGATCTTACCACACTACTTATGTTGTGTGTGTTAATTTTATACATGAGCGCCGGGACCTACAGTTTAAAGTCGAACGACAAATTTTTGAGAAACTTTCCAAGGCAATTTTATTTTATTCTCAGAGTTTGTGCCAGAAATCTGTTGAGAAGAAGTCACCAAAGAAATATTTTTTTAAATTTCGTTTTGTTGGAGATGTCTCAATTGGGGTTTTGAACCGTGGCCTCGTGTATAGACGACACACTATCTACTGGACTACGGCGACTTCACAATTTTACATTGCTTTCAATATGGTCATGAAATCACTGCAGTGGTCAAGCAGCCTAATCAACAGAACCCTCAATCAATATTCCACAATAATTTGGTGCCACCGATATATAGTAAAACGCTCCATCTAAATCCTGAAATCAAATGAAGAAACAGCTCGACCCGAATGTGTCTATGGATTACAGCATTACCAAGAATCCAAATTGGGCCTGGATTTAACTGTATTGAACCCATCTTGCACTAGATAAACCCTCTACTTTATTAGAAGATCAAAGTGTAGCCAATTTTGTATAACAAAAAATGCATTAGTTGGAATGAATAGTGTGCACTAGGGATCAGCACACCTGACTGCCAGCATTGAGCCTTACTTCCGCCATGTACAACATGTTCAGTAGCAGTTTGAAATGTTTGCTATTAAGTGGTTCTACAATTTAGAAATCTATTCGGCATCCATTCTTCGTTCTTAACCAAATTTTCTATAAAACTTCATTGTACGTTGATTAGTTTTGCCCAAAAGTCCTTAATGAATATGACTTGATTGATATTTAAATACAAGTAATACATGTTTTTATCTTTTGATAATTTCTCCGAAACCATTTTCAAAATTTAAACAGTTTTCGCCACTAAGTTTTCAGTTCTTCTTTTCACACTCAAATTTTTCTGAAACTAAAAGAAAATCCACGAGAAAGAAAATAAGCAGAGAATTGTTGGAGGTCCTTTAAACTGCACTAACTTTAGCTCATCAACAACAGGCAGTGAGTGATTCTCACTCTCTTACAGCCACAGTTCAAAGCAGCCATACATTTAACCCCTCAAACAACTCGTTGGACCATCATTACCATCACACTACGATTCTTTTTGTGGCAGCATATTTAATGAAGTGTTTTCTTCTTAATAAATTTTCTCTCGCTTCTCTTCATTTCTTTTTGTTTCTTTTCTTTCGCTTTTTTTCTTGTTGCATTTTTTCTTTTCGGAAAAAAATTTGTTTTTTTTTGTTTTCGTATTTCTTTTCTGTATTCGTTATGTGCCAGAAGTATCATCAGCGTAAATTTTAATTCGTTTAGTGGTTAAACGTGCAGCCACCGAAAAGGAGCACATTCAACCGTTCTACGACAAAAGGGATAAAAGGCAACAAAACCGATAAAAAAAAACGAGAAGAAGAAAAATTGTTTGGGGTTTTTCTTATTGGCTGAGAAAATCTACCAAAATCAAGTGAAAAATTGGAAAATATTTTTCGTTTCTTTTTTTTTTTTTCCTTCGCACTTGGAATGTCATGTCGCGAAAATATTGATGTCAGCTGTAGCTGGAGCTGTAAGAGAAGTATTTAAAGCACAGCCAGCCGACCACATGGCGTTGTTTAATGTTATTGCCTTACAAAGAAGACTGATGATGCCACATAAAGGTGGTGGTGGTGATGGTAAAAGTGTTAAATAAAAACGTGAGAAAAAAATAATGAGAAAAAGAGAAGAGGATTATAAACAGTTCAGTCGTATATTGAAAAGTTTCAATCACTTTCTACAAATAGATGCGAACTTCAAAAATAACTCATGTATTGTATAGCCTATGATATGCAGCATATGTTGCACATTCGTAGCAGCAACATATCGGGTTTGAAATTAAGAAATTTATCATACGATGGTCCTTAAACAGTCAACTTCTAGTTCCCCGTGCTTTGCTCACAGGTTATATAGTTCGATTCATAAAATTTTCGTTGACTTTTGGACATTTCTTTCTAGTTTATTAGCCTAGAACCAAGCGATAAAACAAAATCATATGAAACAAATCCAATATCGTTAAATCACATGATTATGAGAACTTAATGAGTTGTATCTGGATGATCTGGGAATAAATAAATTGTTTGATTCATATACTGAGAGACCACCTGCACTCTAGACAACAATATTTTTGTTATCGATACCATGAAAATAAACAAAGTTAGAACAGACATTATAAGATCTACGCTTTTAGGCACTACAGTGAAAATGATGTAGGACACAGGAAAATATGTAAGCAATATGGTTAACATATGCACGATTACAAAAATTGCATCTGCAAGTGCCTCATAGTCAACTAGAGGAGATATAGAACCAATGGTATGAGCAATAAGGATATGTAGAGTTTAACCAAGAGGAATCCCATAGTAAAGAAAATTGAATGCAGGTAGGCCATATCGTTAGTACAAATCCTTCTAGTCTCACAAGACTTTCACAATTCTTAAGACTTAAGAAGTTGTTGTAGACCGAAAACCACAAACACAAGTCCTATGCTTCAAGGGTTAGAGCAGTGTGAGCTTACTTAAATGGAAATGTACTGGGGAAGCTGTATTTTCTTGGGGGGGGGGGGGGGGTGTGGGCAATGAAGAAAACCAAAAAAAAAAAAAGATTTTCCATTAACTTTAATAAACTCAAAGAAATTTTGTGTTTCAAAAAATTTTGAAGATCTAAGGGGTCATATGATCGCTACTTGCCGTTGCTTATGAGCAATTATTCTGTAAAATTATCAAACAGTTCGATTACTATGTGTACCAGATTGTAAAGTAGATTATCGGGCTCTTCCTTAAGGACTTCCGTTATTTAAATTCAAATGCAAAATGGTTTGTGTGAGAAGGACCTTGAAGGCCTTATGTGTGGTACATAACATCGTTTAAATGTCCACCACGGCTTCTCTAACTTTCCATAACTCTGTTGCATAAATCAGGATATATTTGACCGATAGCATAGGCTACGTTTGATTTGAGTACAGCTAATATTTAAAGAATTTTCGCAATACATGTGACTTATGAAAAAAAAAAAACTCCTCAAGAAAAGGTCTAACGGTATCAATTGTATGTACAATTTCAGTATCCTATTCACATCACCTTCATGTAAGATGATCATAACCTCAAACCGCTCAAGCAGAATATCTAATCCCGCATAATCTGTGTGGCACATAATGCCGCTCTGATAAAAACCACATGGTAATTATCGAACTATAGTGTTCACCGTTGACAGTCATTACCTGGAAAACGCCGTCCTGAAACAAATATGGACCGATGACGCTGCCAGTCCAAAACCCACACAAAAAAAAATTACTTTTTCATGATGCAAAGGACGCTTTCGGATTTCTTGTGTATTAGTATCGTTTCAAATTCGACAATTTTCCTTTACAATTTTATTATTTACATTTAATGAACGCCATATTCTCCCATGATGATTTTAAAACAGTCTAAATAAATGACAACTAATTTGACAGATGGAGCTTCAACAAGATGGCTGTTACCAACTGTCAAAGTTCGATAGTCCTTGCTGGCAGACTCTATACATAAAGTAAGGATACCTTGTACTTAATAAGTTGATTTATACATATATTTGCTAATCATGTCTGATACTTTGTGGTGTGATTTTTAGTCATCAACTGTTTCCTTTGCCTGTATATAATCAGATACTTTAAATAATAAAGAAAATCTAACAACATTTGTAAAATTTTACTCAAGTTTATTACATTTTTTTATTGTGTCTTACAAATGAAAACAAATTGCCAGCGTAATTTGTTGGAACATATTTTTAACAGATTATTTCCTATATTTTTTTTGGGTTAAAGTTATGGCCAACAATTGTTGCAAACCCCACGTTAATAACACACTAAACCAGCAGTAAATTTATAACCCCATGTTAGAAACACACACACCAACTCGAACTTATAGTCGCATAGTCTCCATATATGTACATACATAAATAACCAGTGTTGTGTTGCAACAGTTTCTACATGACAATTTTGTGTTGAACACACATTTTATTACTTGTTGGTAACGTAACTTAAAGCAAATGAATCCAACCATAAGTATATGAGTACATACATGTAAGATTGTATGTATATATGTACATACATATGTATATATGATAAGCATAACTGCTCTTAAAGTGGGTTAGTGTTTGTAAATAACGCTGAATGCGTATACAACTCACATGCAATTTATGAGCTTTGCGTTTTAAGTTGTGTGCTTAAGTATGTAGTGGCACGAATTATTTGTATGCTTATGTGTGCTGCTTTAAAGGTGCATATGTGTATGTGCATTTGCGTTTATTTGCGAATGCCCTTTGGTGTAATGGTAGATGGATCGTATTAAATGTTTTACTACACACACACACACACACGCTATTAATATTCGCTACTCCATAAGCTCTCAATAGCCATAAACACTCTAGACAACAAATCAAATGATATTGCATTTCATTGATGCACACAGCCCCTAATATTGGCATTGCCACAGCCATTGTTACTGCTGTTACTATCACCTTGTATTATATCAAAATGCAACCCAAGTTTATACAGTCATTGTTTAGGGTTTGCTTGCAACAAATGCTGTTAGGTTGAGATAAAAAAAATCAAGAAAATTGGAACAGAATGTTTTGAATGAAAATCGTTTATCAACAGCTGCAGTTATTGTTAATATTGCTGGAGTTGGTTGCATTACATGCGTGTTTTTTGTGTTTTTTGGCTTGAGATCCTAAAGATGATAAATAAAGCAATTGGATTTCAAGTACAATTTTAGACTATAAAGCTTTAAATATGTTTTATGCTTCATATTACGCAGTGTTATAAATAATTATAAATTTTACCTCATATTAATCAGCTGAAAATCATATTTAAGTCGAGTGCAACACTAGACTCCGTTCCTATAAATATTGTAGTGACAAAACGAGTTTTCTTGGAATCAATAATTCTACCAAAAAGAGTTTTCTTAGCCAAACGTTAAGATAGTGTCACATTTTTACCTTTTAAAAACATTTAAAATATGAGCTCGCAGATTGCAAATAAAATAAAAATAAATTTGTGTTTAGTTTTAATTGAAATTCTTTATTATTCGCACAATTCTGTGTGCCACTGTTCACAACTTTATGTAAACAACAACAATTGCTTTGTTTGTTATTCCTCTGTCTACACCCTTTGCATAAACAATAACAATTACTAGACAATTGTTCGACAGATCTTTGTAACGGAGATCTTCAAACCACGATTACTCTCTTCAAACGCACCGCGTCTTGACACAAAACTGACTGAACTTCACTAACTCCGTCGCCTGCTTTGCCTTGCCTTTTATATGGCAAAGTAAACAGTCTGATGAATGTTCCTGAAGCCGAACGTTCTTGACTTCGCCTTCACGAAATCTCTTTAAATGAAAACATCGTTTTTTATGTTTATTATTGTAGTGTTGTTGGTATATTTTTGTTTACTTGTTTCCAATTTTTTTATGCTGGTGTTTGTTGTTGTGATTTTGTTTACTTGTTTACCTTTTTTATGCTGGTGTTTTTATGCGGTAATTTGTAAACAGGTTTGTTTGCTGTATTGTTTTGTTTTTGCAGCTTTTATTTAAAATTTTAATGTCAAGCGATGTAAACGCAAAACACCAGTATCTAGATTTTTTCATTTTCGTAACATTAACAATGACCACTACTTTGGTAGTCGCCGTAGGTAGTATGTTGGTTTATTAAACGGGAGCCCGTGGCTCAGATATCACGAACGACACGAAATATGAAAAATATTTCTTTGGGGTCTACCTCTCAGCAGTCATCTGACAAAAATCCTGAGAGTGATAATTTCTATAAATTGGTTTCCAAATCTGCCGCTCGGAGTCAGCATTAAACTGTAGGTTCTGACACTCATGGATCAAATTAATACACACAACATGAGTGATATGATAAGCTGGGTTGTAATCCTGTGAGTAAGGATAAGATCTCATTTCAGTGTAGCCCTCAAAAGCCTTATTTCTTTGGCTTAATTTTTAAAATTTTAAACAGAAACAGAAGAGAACGAGTTCGACAACAAAATAAAAAAACTTGTAATTTTCTTATTCACTCATTCATTCATTATTTCGTGTCACTGCATTTGTTCATTGAAATAAATTTTCTGTAATTTTTCTCTTCAACTAAATAATAAATAAATACGAATGAAATGATAAAATAAAAAACTCTGTATTGTTTTTGTAAAGTTTCTTCTTCTCTCTGTCTTTTTGCAAAGAATTCTTTACAGGCATTAGTATGAGTTGCTTGCAACAAAGAAAAATAAAATAAAACTTTCATATAAAAGTGTACCATGTTGCCTTAGATGTATTTGTATTTGTATATGTATGTTGCACATTAATATAGAAAGTGCTTTAAATATGTTGCCCTTTTCTTTGCAATTCAACTTCTCTTTGCAAATGTTTTGTTTTTTCTTTTTTCGTAAGATTTTTTTGCATGCACATCCATATCCATCCACAAAAGACTCTACAAATCTCTCTTCATTTTATTTAATGACACTTTTTTTTTCGAGTCTTGCTGCATGCTGCTGCTGCATGGTTTTGTATCAAGGCAAGCGAGACAGAGAGAAATAAAACATCTTTTAACACTTTGGCAATTGCTTTTCCTCTTCCTTTTGGCCATACTTTCTCTATCCTCTACATCTGTACACTTTTTGTACAATTTGTGTTGCCTTGTGTCGTCTTGTGTTGTCTTGTGTCGTCTTGTGTTGCCGTTATTAATGTATTGAAATACACTGAGAGAAAACGTTGCCATAAAATTCTGTATCAAAAAAAAAAAAAAAAGTGACGAAAAAATAAATGCGTTTTAATCCCTCAGGAATCATATGAAGCCGAACAAAAGTATGAGACACACTGTTGAAAAAAAAGAAGAAGAAAACACAAAATGAATGAGAGGAGAATCCTTGTAATGAAAGAAACATTTTCTATGAAGAGAGAAGTTTTTATTTTTGAACTTTTCAAATTACGTTTGACACAAGTGTATTTAACTTTTCTTATTGTTCTTATTGTTTTCTCATGTTATTATTATTTTTGTTGTTGTTGTCGTTAGTGGAGTTTGTTAGCAACACTCTTCACTTTTTGTTCTGTCGCTCTCTTGTTTTCATTAAATGAATATGATTCCTTTAACAAAATATCGTTGATTGAAGTAAACTTGCCTGAGAACATCATGATTTTGTCTTTACCTTACGCCTTATTACGAGGGATGATCTAATGGATGGATCTTATGGAGATGTCAGCAGTAGTTTGATGAAACTCACCGTGAAGTGTTATGTTCATACGAAAACCGCGGGTATAATTGATTTGAGTCTCTCAACATTTTATCACTGACTCTACTTTCTATTCTGAGTCGCCGTAGTCTCGAAGGTAGTGTGCTGGCTTTTTAGGCCAGAGTCCGTGGTTCAACACCTGGCTAAGAGATCTCGAAAAGAACTCAGCAGGCTGCCATGATAAGTTTCTCAAAAAATCTGTCGACTTGGAACTGTAGGCCCCACCACTCAAATATAAAATTAACACACGCAACATAAGTGGTTTGAGAACTGGGTTGTAATCCTGACTAAAGGTTTGCATTGACCAATTAATTAAGTGAGTAATGACAGTAAAGAGGGAGCAGCGTTCATGGATATGTGATTCGAATTTATTTATACCGTATGTATACATAAAGAGCGTTCGACCTAAGGATAGTGTATGTGAAGAACGAATTCTTTCTGTAACGCATTGTGATGTCAACTGCACGGTCGACAACGAACGAAGGTGCGGAGGACAAGCGTATGTATACTACGAAAAATATTCAGATTTTAGGAACAGGATTTTTTTTACTTTCCTGGATCGGATTCTGTTGAACAATCGATAAAATTGTGGAACAAGTGTTGACAAATAGTAACCACTATCGGCTTTGAATATTAAAAATAATTTGGTTTGAAGTTAGCCTTCAACAGAGATATTCAAACCGCAATGAAATTTTAGGAGAGAAAATGTAGCTGAACTGTTCATATCTTCACAAGGCTCCAGGAAAATATATCCAGAAACCGACCCACATTTGATAAAGTTTAAAGGGTGTTGAAGTCGTTGTAGTCTACTAGGTAGTGTATTGGCTTATTACATATGAGGCCGTGGTTTAAAACCCAGCTAAGATACTTCAAACAAAAAGGAAGTTTAAAAAAAATAATTCTCTCAACAAACTTCTGGCAAAAGCTGTTTGAAGTACGTCCCGCCACTCATGGATAAAATTAACACTCCCAAAATGAGTGGTGTGAGAAGCTGGGTTGTAATCTTGGCTAAAAGGTTATAATGACCAATTAAGTATGCAAATAATGACGGTGAAGATCACAGAACAACTTCTCTGCCATTGTACAGTCCTCAAGGACCTGTGACAAAGGACACTTGGACACCCAGAGAACAATAAAGAGATACAAAGTGCAGCTGATGTTCTATTTTAACAGTTAAGATGACAGGTAACTCATCGCCGGCTGGTGTTAAGAAATAAAATTTTCTTATCCTTATTTTTTTTTTATTTTCCTTGTTCGATCGCATAATTTTAATAACGCCCCCTCGCACTTTATCCTTTGTCTGCGTGTTCTATTTTTCTGCTCTCAAAATTGTTTTATTTACTGTCATTTAGTGGTCTGCTTAATTCATTTAATGCCAAAAGCAAAAAATAAGAAACAACAACAATAACTACATCTGATAAATGGCCTCATTACTTGGGGGTCCCTATAAAAAAAAAAGAAGAAGAGTTTATGCTCTTCACTGTTTGTAATCAAAATAATACGTAAAGTGAGTGTCCCTTATTTAATAAATTTTGTTGCAAGTTTTCTTATTGTTGTTTTTTTATTACTTTTGTTGCCTCCCTCTTACTAACATTTTTTTGCATTATAATCAGTTTTTTGTTTTTGTTTCTGTTTCTTTTTTTTTTGGTTTCGGAGTATAATTTTATTCACAGAATTCTTTTGTTATTTCCCAAATGTATTGAGCAATTTAAACTTTTTTTTGTTCAAAGTTGAATATCGTATATATTTTATGGGTTTTTATTATATTTGCAGTCGGAGGCAATGAAATGTTGCAGATATGCTTACTAATATCCACAGTAAAAGGGCTGTAGAATCATACATCTTATGTCCACAATGGCATATTTACCCTACAATACTCTACAGATCTGTAAAGACCCTTTGTCGATGTGTAAGCAAGCCTTAAAATAAAATGGACATTATATAGACCTATAGCATTTCACATAAGCCAAAGATGGGAAGTGGAGACGTCTTCATAATCTGTAGAATAAAGCCAATTGCAGTGACATTCAAGTCAAACTTCAATTTATAGTTATTAAAACCGCCCATCGCATTAGAATATCTAAAGTGACTGTCAGATCCTCACAAGTATTCAAAAAGCTTTGAATATTACATAGAGTCTACATGACAGTATACTAAATGGAAAATGGTGCCCATCTTTAAGTGATACGAAGGAATACTTCACTTTTAAACTGGTCAAGGTGCATTGAAATGCCAGCATTGAGGCCAATATACAGTTTGAAACCAATATTGATCAACAGCCATCGCATATTTTATATAGAAAATTCGGAATCTTCTTGCCTTTTTGAAAAGCCGAGAATTTTTCTGTTGTTTGGGTTGTTATGGCTTCCCATAGACATAAATACTGAGCATAACTTTTCGAAAAAGTTCAGAACGTCCATTCCAGATAAACAGAAAATGTAAATTTGCGTAACCTTTACTTAATTGGTCATTACAAGCCTTTAGTCAATATTACAACCTAGCTTCTCACACCACCCATATTATATTCGTCTATTTTTTCCATGAGTTGACCTATGAACGCCAAATTTTAAAAAACATTTCATGTCATTTTTATTTCACCCTCAGAGTTTTTGTCATTGGATTGCTGAGAGGCAATCGCTGATGGAAATATTTTGTTTTTCATATTTCCTGTGTAGGAGATGTCTGACCCATCGACTGAAACAAGGCCTCTCGTCTAATAAGCCAACACACTACCTACTATACTATGGCGACTTCTAAATTGCGTAACACACATTGTAAGTCTTTACAATTGTTTCGAAATTAAATGGAGCCAAGTGTAGGCAGAAGCTTCCAAATTCATTTCTACGTCTTTCAGGTGGAAGTCTCCACCATGCGAGCTATGGTAATGATTATTAAGAACGGCAATATCTGGGAAGGATATTGTCAAATTTACTGATACCCAGGCGACTGTCAGGGCACCAAGGCAATAGGTTCTAACATAATTATTTCTGGAACGTTAAAGTCGTAAAGCTGTCTCTCTCAAAGATATTGGGACATTTGAAAGTGGATAAATTGGCCAGATAGGGCTCAACCATTGAACTGTAGGTTGAGTTGGACAATGCAGGAATAGATTTCGTTAATGCTGCGTAGGCTAGGCAAGTTCCTCTCAGCAGATTTCTGGCAAAAAACTCTGAGAGTAAATAAAAATTGCAATGAAAAGTTTCTCAAAAAATCTGTCGTTCGGAATTGACCACCATGTATAACCACCACTCATGTATAAAATCAACACACACAATATTAGTTGTGTGAGAAGCTAGGTCGTAATCCTAACTGAAGGGTTGTAATGACCAATTATGTGGGTATGTAATGCTTTGCAGTCGGCTTCGAATATGAACTGTAGCATCACAATGGGCTGCTTTGCGTACTTAAGTGAGCTTTGGTATCAAAGCTACCACTCTAACTTACTTACGTAAGTGTGGATAAGACCAGATGCAGAGTACCCGTAAAGTCAGTTCAAGCCTCAAAAGAACCTGCTTAACGTAGTTTTCAGAGTTATTATTGGACATCGAATTCTTAAAATTTATGTGGGCTGTATTACTCTTGATCGTATGGCCAATTAGAATCAGAATTATTGCTGGGCATCGAATTCTGAGCATATATGGGATGTATTGCTCTTGACCATATATGGCGAATAACTTCTGCAGAAGACGAAACTTTTCTTTATCGTTTGGGTACATGTTCAGCGTAATGTCTAGAAGAAGGAAGTGCTTGGGATTATCTCAATGACCTGTTGAATAAGAACATTGGGAGTCTAAATGGATTCATCGCAAGCTGCGGTTGGTTAAGGAAAAATATGACTTTTCTTGTGCGAAATTTCTTTATCATATTGTTTTATTACATTTTTACCAAAATATTTGCATTTTAAATAATTTCCAATTCCTTGGCAAAATAAAAAATTAAAACAAAAAATATTACACAATGGTTGTTTAACCCTTTTTTGAACTGTAAAGATTGCTTGTTAAAAATTTATTTCAATTAGTATTTAAATTGCATTTTCAATTACAGCATTTTTCACAAAGATTTGATTTCATTTAAAAAGATACGTAATTGAGTTCCTTTGAAAAATTCTTTTTAATTTGTCTCACTCTCTCTCTCCCTCTCTTGAAATAAATGAAAAGCAATTTAAAATTGAAATTTTTAAGGGACTTCATTAAAATTTACACTCGTAATAAATATTTATTAAAAAATAAATAAAAAACATGCACTTTTTAAAAAAAAACCACTGCCTGGAATTTGATAAAAAGAAAATCAAGTAAAAAAAAAAATAAAAGTAAGCATTTGCCTATGCCATAACGGTGTGGGTACTCAACACCTATTTTAGAAACATAAAGATAAGGCCAATGGCAAGTTTCATAAAGGAGGGGGGGGGGGGGGGTTGTATAGACATACAAATATTATCTGTTTGAAAATGATGATGACGTTGGTGAAATAATAAAATAAATTGTCATATCAAACAATTTGTTTGTGGTTAAAAGGGGCCGGGTCTCGTAAAGGAAAAATGAAAAATATTGTCAAAAAATTTCATAAAAAAATAAATAAATTAATACTAATAAAGCACTCAAAACACAGACACACATACATTCATGCATACAGACAAACACTCAACACACATATACATGTATGTAATACAAAATAACAAATAAAATAATAAATTTATAAATTAAAAAAAGAATCTTAAAAAAACACACACCCAGATAGAGAAAATATATGTAAGTGCCCTATATGACACCTACAGATATACACACACAAATGCATACATATACACTTCCACATAATTTCATTGCCATAATAATTGCAATCATGGCAACTGAGAGGCATCCATATCCACGCATATATTAATACATACATATATTCATATACAAATTGATACAAAGTTATGAAAGAGAGAGACACAGAGAAAAATTGTGTGTGTATGAGTGTATGAATATAATTTCCGTTTAAATGACTTACAAACGAAAACGACATAAGACTGATAGAGAGAGAGAGCAGGAGTAGGGGCAGTAGAGTGTTGCACAAACCAATACCAAAAAAATTATGAACCATGATGACAACGTTGACAATCTGGCTGAGGGCAAATGCAAAATATAAAGTCCACAGACTCTCAATTTGTAACGTTATGGGCGTTGGTGTGTGACAATTTTATTTTTTTTTTTAGTTTTATTTTACCATTAAAGGTGCTCGTCTTAATGCGACAGTTAAGCAAATTTAAATAAAGGGTTACTCTTCAAAGGGTTTAAATAATGAATTGTGACTTCCAAATTTTTAATTTTGAGGCCGTCAGGTCATTGCGGCATTGTCAACCATAAATTCTAATAATTTTCTTCAGATGTACACAAGTTTTCTAGTGCAGCCCTTACACTGATCAACTTCTTCTGCCCTGGTTTGGAGAAACTTGGTCAGTACAGGTACTGCGTTCACTTATGGCGTCGCAACGGGCCGCTAAGCGTGCTCAAGTGAGCTTTCGGTATCACAGCTGCACAAGTTTTTTTTATATGCTGCTACTTTTAGGTACTTTGCTGGTCACGAATACATAATAAGAAGACCAACTCCCTTCTACCCTTACCCCGAATGGCCATCCATAGCACAATGACGATTATTACGGGGGACTGTCCTTTTGGTAGGCATGCCGAAAGACTTTGCATTCCAACAAATGACTTCTACAGGAGTTATGGGTCTGAGGAGGAGAAAGAGACTGTCGTTCACCTCATATGTCAGTGCCTTGCTCTTATCATAAATAGACGAAGGTTTTTGACCCCTCATTTCCTGATCTTTGACCGAGCTCTCTAATAAGGATTGCTGCAATAGCAAGATTTATTTTATACTTGGCATGGTTTACTCTAGGTAATGTTTGATCCCCGAATAGAATTGAATGTGGCCTAAGTGAGACCTCTTCCTTTAAGGGGGGTTTGACCTTAACCCTAACACAACACTTGGCCAATTTGTAAGTACCATTGCCCTTTGAGACCTCTCGACCCCCTTCAATAATTTTCAAAAGATAACGTTTAATAAACTTTTTTCGTTGCTGATATTTTCCTCTCTGCTGAAAATCCTCTCAGAAGGCATCCGGGCTGAATAAATTGGTGGCGGTTAGAACACTACATCCCTCCACTTCTATTGCAGATTGCTTCATATTAAATAAAACTAATTTCGTCGTCAATGCAACAGTGGT
The DNA here is from genome assembly GCA_927399465.1 of Sarcophaga caerulescens. Classification (NCBI taxonomy): domain Eukaryota; kingdom Metazoa; phylum Arthropoda; class Insecta; order Diptera; family Sarcophagidae; genus Sarcophaga; species Sarcophaga caerulescens. The sequence goes on from OV656873.1 coordinate 21,703,584, forward strand.
GTGTGGTTCCTCTTAACAAGCACATCTGGAATGCTTTATTTTATAACTTCTAATAGATTAAAGCCCTCTGATTTTTCCTCCTTTAGGCACAAACTTGATTATTTTATTTGTTTGAATGTTGTGTTGTGTCCAAATTGTATGTGTTTTGATAACAAATAATTGTTCCTTCAGTTGCTGCAAGCTGTTAGTGTACGTAACGTATTGCAGTGTGTTACCAAATATTCTTTTGTGGAAATTGTGAAGTCTTAACCAATTTCAACACTAACCAGAGCATCACCAATAAAGCAAAAGAGACGCTCAAAGATACTGAATTTAAATGGGGAAAAGCGATACAAAATAAATTGATACAACATGAAGCAATACAAATAAATTGAATGCCACTAGAACGTACACCCATCCATGCATACATACATACATATGCTCTCATATATAAATTCTCATAAATTTTGTGGCCAAAGGTAAAATACGAATGCGAATAATGTGTCCAACTACATAGCTGAAGTGAATATATTTTTGATATGTTTTTAACGCTTAAAACAATAAATTTTTATTAGTCAGCCAGTAACTAACAGAAACGTAGATAGGTAGGCTGATAGCGAAAAGACTAACTAGGGGTCTCACCTAAGCAATTATGTAGGCTTGTTGTGCGTTCTCCATTAGGAATACCATCTCACTTTCGATAGCAACTCTGTATTGCACCAAACTTCCGTAACTACATACTTCCAAACCACTCCTATAAGATGAGTTATGTCCGTTATACTGTGATCCTTGGCATTCTAATCTTATAAAACCTGGGCAATGACACAAAAAGTACATTAACGTTTCGAGGTCTTTACCCCAAGCCCGGCATTCGTTATTTTTTACCACGTCAATACGATTCAGTTATACATGCAGGGCGGAGTGTCTCATGGGTACGCTCATTAGCGTGCCCAGGGCCCCATTATTTAATTCAGAAAATTACGCTAACACGGGTTGTAGCTGAAAAGATTGTTCTTGCCAAAGAAGATTTTCATTATGTTTGGTCAACTCCTCTTAATAAGGCGGGAACTTTCTAATATGTGTTTGCTGTGATAAAATTTCTCTTTTCAAACAGAATACCCTGTGAGGAGCTCGACAATGCAATAAGCAGAGTTCCCTAGATTTGTATTCTTAAAACCGAAACCTATTACAGACGTTATCGCGGCAGTCGTGCAAGATAAACTCTTGAAAAACCGTCCTTTTGCTGTCTAAGCAGCATAATTAGTGGAAATGATGAAATCGTTTACAATGGCAGTGCATTTGAAGTAGCATTTTTGCCACAAGTGCAGACTTCTGGCAAATACTCTGCGAATAAAACAAAATTTCCATGGAAAATTTCGCAAAAATCTGTCATTCGGAGTTGACTTTAGCTTTCTCCAGTCATGTATAAAATTAACACACACAACACAAATGGTATGAGAAACTAGGTTGTAATCCTGACTAAAGGGTTGTAATGACAACTTAATTAAGTGAGTAATGACAGTAAGGAGAGAGCAGTGTGTATTTGATTCGAATTTATTTATAGCCTAAGTGATAGAAAAAATTCCACATAAAGAAAATTCCACATAAGGACAGTGTAGCTGAAGCACAACTTTTCTCTGTAACGTATTGTGGGATCAACTGCACGGTTGACAATGAACGCAGGTGCAGAATATGAAGTTTTTGGGTACAGGTTTTTTTACTTTCCTGAATCGAGTTGAGTAGAACGATCGATAAAATAGTGGAACAAGTGTTGACAAATATTAACCACTATTGGCTTGAAGTTAGCTTTCAACAGAGACACTCAAACCATAATCGAATTGTAGGAGCAAAAATATAGCTGAACTGTTCATATCATGAGAAGGCGCCAGGACAATATATCCAAGATGATAAGATCGAAGCCACACAGAAATCGACCCACATTTGATAAAGGTTAAAGGGTACTGAAGTCGTTGTAGCCTAGTATGTAGTGTATTGGCTTGTTAGACGTAAGGCCGTGGTTTAAAAACCAGCTAAGATACTTGGAACAAAACGAAAATTAAAAAAATAATACTTTCGGAAACTTCTTCTCAACAAACTTCTGGCAAAACCTGTTTGAAGTAGGTCCACTCATGGATAAAATTAACACACCCAACATGGGTGGTATGAGAAGCTAGGTTGTAATCGTTGCTAAAGGTTTGTAATCAGCAATTATGTTATTAGAATTCAGCTGTTGGCGAATGTCTAGTAATATTAGTAATTTGGCCATACATACGTACATAATTCATCATTACAAACCTTTAATCAGGATTATGATCTAGTTTCTCACACCACCTATGTTGTGTGCGTTAATTTTTATACGTGAATGGCAGGGGACCTACAGTTTAAAGTCGACTCCGAAAGTAAATAAAATGGCCATGAAAAGCTTCTCAATAAAATCTGTCGTTCGGAGTCGACTTTAAACTTTAGGTCCCGCCACTCATGTATAAAATTAACACACACAACATGAGTGGTGTAAGAAGCTAGGACTGAAGGGTGCGGGCTTCTTGGGGACGATTGCTGTAGACTGTCTAATGGTGAAGGTATAGCACTTGCCATTTTATAGTCACCTAGCAGCAACTCGTTTCCTTGCCGTTCGCGTCTTGACTACTCCCTCTCTTCCACCTTCCTATAACCCATTTTCATAAAAACCTGCACAATGCACTGCATGAGTAGGGGCCATCCCCTGAGTGCTGGTTTCACCAAAAAAAAAAATAAAAGACAGATTTTTGAGAAACTTTTCATAGCAATTTTATTTACTATCAGAGTTTTTGCCAGAAATCTTCCGAGAGGCAGTCGCCGAAGCAATATTTTTTCATATTTCATTTAGTTGGAGATACCTGATATGGTGTATAGAATTACGGAAAAATATTGGTTCCATTTTAGTATTCCTAGCATGAGTTGCACCTAAAACGTACAGAAGCCGAGAATTGAAAACCAAATAAATTTAAAATTTTTATATTTTTTTTTAGCAAATTTATGCAAAATATGAAGAAAAACGAGGAAATAAAAAGCCGAACTATAAAAAAAAGCAAAGAAAATAAAATGTATGCAAGTATGTCGACGACTGCTAGTTGCTCCATATCAACATTCCCGACTTCATCTAAGTGTATGAGTATGTGGGTGACAACTAGCTTACCATCGTTTCCATAACACTAGCCTGCTCTATACGATTTTGCCAATATTTGAAGTACAAGTCGTAAAAGTATAAATATAGAGTGTGGTTGGCCATGGAATGTCTACCAATATTTTTCATCTAAGGCTGCCTGCAACACAGATATGTGTGCCCACATGAAATTGAAAATATTTGTTGTCTGTCTAAGTGCATATCGTTTCAATATACATATTTTTTATTTTCTTCTTCTCCTTCTTTATCGTTTGCCTTTAATTTCTTTATAACAAATTCGTCTGTCTAATGGCAATGGCTATATGAAGACACACACAATAGATGGGTATTGATTACATGCATCACATAGTGTGTAGTACACACGATACAGGATATAAAATTGTATCGTATATATAGTAGAAGCAACAAGAAGTAGAAAAAGGAAGAAAATGTAGAAGAAGAAGAAGAGAAATTTATAAATAAATTGATAACAATTTCAATTTCTATGAATTTTAAATAGATTTCTTGTATTATTATTATTGGGCATCAAAAACATTCATAAATTGTTCTCAAAAAAAAATACAGAAAAAAATATGAAAGTTAAGTTTTATTGAAAGGTGGATGTGGTATTTATTTTTTTTTTATATACTTTTTATAATATTTTATACGTTTCTCTTCTTTTTTGATATATATTATATTATTGGAATATTATTGGAATTGTTATTGAAATTTTTAAGTTTCCTACTAAATTTAACATGATGGACGGTGTTATTGAATGCCACTCGTATGATAAATGCTTTTATGGAATGGTTTTTCAAAAGCATATTTATTTAATCGAAAGTATTACTGTTGCAAATTTAAAATTCTATAACTTTAATGAAGAATATAATAATAAAATGTTATCATTTAGTCCAAAAAGCCACTGTATTGAAAGGTTTTACAATCAAATAATCTTCGTCAACTAGAGTTTGTAGCTCAACTTTCAATAATGAACACCATAATTGGTCATCACAATCCTTCAGTCATAATTACGATTTAGCTTCTCACACCACCTACGTTGTGTGTGTTAATTTTACACATGGGAAGCGGGACTTACAGTTTGAAGTCGACTCCGAGCAACCGACCGTTTTGAGAAACTTTTCATAACAAGTTTTATTTACTCTCCGAGTTTTTTTTGCCAGAAATTTGCTGGCGAAATACCCAAATTATATACACGAATTATAAACAATGATGAGCTAAATTATATTGAAGTCAGCACTGGCATTCGAGAAGGATGCGTTACGTTTCTACTGATATTCTCTATTTTGTCTTGCACTTTTTCTTTCTCTTAATTATTTAAGAAACATAGGATAGTTCAAAGCGATTCCCAATCGTGGTATCATTTATTTGCTCTCTTTAGTTTCACTAACTAACAAACTCCATGAACATCCAAGAGTCATAGACCCCTCAAAATGAATCGTTGGCACCCTTGGCACCGTTGGAAGACCCTTATTCCCCGTTACGTTGACAAAGGTCTCTTCAATTATGGACCGATATGTGTGCTCAAAAGAGCTTCAACTTTCCTACCTATATACATATATAATATTATAACCTTTCAGTCAGGATTACGACCAGAGATCAGCAACGAGTATTCAAAACGATGAGTAGATTCGAGTCATACTTATAATTTCAGATACTTATACGCATTCATACTTATTTTAATATCATACTCATACTACTCATATTCAAAGTTAGAAATACTCATCGTACTCATACTTAACAATACGCACGATGTTGTAAATTTCGACTCTCCATGATTCAACATATACACGAAGCACAAAATAAGTATGATTCGAGTACGAACACAACAATACTCGCTAGAAGGTTGTGTGTGTGCTTTGCTTGCTGTCTTTGTCTTTTCTTTTTTCTCCTTTTGTAAATGCAACAATAACTACTACTGTAAATTTTTATGAATGATTCGAGTGACTCGAATCATTCGTAAGTATTATAAGTATTTTTCTAAATTTATGAATCTGAATGAGTAGGCGTATGAATCAAACAATGAATCGAATGTTGTGAGTTTGATGTCAACGTTGTACGCATACTCATTGCAACCTATACTTATAAATCAATGTTGTAGCGAGTATGAATGAATCAGAGTAGTTGAATTTCAATACTCTTGACTCACTCATACTCAAAATTTCATGAGTACTTATGAGTAGCGAAAATACGATTCATTGCTGATCTCTGATTACGACCTAGCTTCTCACATCACGTATGCTGTGTGTGTTAATTTTATGCATGAGTGACGGAACTTACTGTTTAAAGTCGACTCCGAACGACAGATTTTTGAAAAACTTTTAATAGCAATTTTATTTACTCTCAGACCGTAGGACTAATGAGAGGAAGTCGCCGAAGAAAAATTATTTAATTTTTTTTTTTTGGTTTTGATGTCTAATATAGGGTTTAAACCGAGGCCTCACGTCTAATAAGCCAACACACTACGTACTACCTACTAGACATATTACTTCCTAGACAAGCTAGGAAAGGCTTTACCTTGCTGATTGCATAATAGAGTTTTGTTTAGCAATGGATAAAAGCTGTGATCAAATCCTTTTTTGCTCTACCGTTTAGCATACTTAAATTCTGTTATAAAGTTTGAATCCCCGCTATTGGAAAGGATTTCATATCGACTGCTGAACGAGCCTATTGCAAACCTCTTCTAAAATTTTTGCTTTTGCTTTGATTCGATTTAATTTCTACTTTACTTCTAAACAGGTAATTGGTCTTCTGCAGGAGGTCCTAGGATGATAGCTGTGCTATCTATTGTAGACTTTCTGGTGTAAGTTATGTTGTGAAAACATTGTCCATAAACTTACTTAAAGTGTTTGTCACCGTTATTCATCCACAGTTTAACTCATCTTTCGGGTGACTTATATGTTGCACGTGACCAATAATAAAGCAACAAATTTTGGCTTTTCTGTTTTTGCAAGTGATTTGATTCCTGTACCTAATAATACCTGTGGTCCTATAGTATCACGGAATTTAGAATAGGAAATTGGGCACATAGATAAATATGTTAGAATTTTATGCGGTTTGTTACCCGGGTTACCCGAATACATACATAATTGGCCATTACAACCCTTCAGTCAGGATTTCGACCTAGCTTCTCACACCACTTATGTTGTGTGCGTTAATTTTATACATGAGTGGCGGGACCTACAGTTTAAAGTCGACTCCGATTTTTGAGAAGCTCTTCATGGCAGTTTTATTTACTCTCAGAGTTTTTGCCAGAAATCTGCTGAGAGGCAGTCGCCGCAGTAATATTTTTTTTTCCATATTTCGTTTTGATGCCTGACCTGGCATAAGAACACGGTTTTTACGTCGAATAAGCCAACACACTACCTACTGGACTACGGATATGATACCTTCGGATACGTATCAATACATTTCGGTCTTAAAGGCGCCATGTAAATTATGCACAATTAAACAAACCGAACTTACTTTCCACAATACCACAACACAAACACCGTGAAAAAAATCCCAGCTTAATATAAAAACATTTCCATGTGCGTAGCTTTTGGAAACAACATTCCATGCTCATCAACTCATGAATATTATTTTAAAAACTGGAGTTAATGCTGTAAAAAAAGACAATTTCTTGGAAAACATAATTAAACATGAAAAATCCAAAATGGCACGCAATTGCAAAATAATCGATAACTCACAATCATTATTATGAATTCATAGCCTTTTTCTCTTAAAAAAAAATAAAACAAAAAAGAAATTAAAAAACATGACTTCGAAGTTCATGCTCGTTGATGAGCAGAAATTGTGTCTTCTTCGTATAATTGAATTGCTATAATGACTTCAATCATATTTTTTCGAGCAGTAAAGCATCCTTCCCCCTTCTTACGCCTCTTGCCTTTCCCGTGCTTAATAGCAAGCACGAGAAATGAAAGTTAAAAAATCCTATAATTTTTGTTAAAAGAGAATTTTATGCTGCTACTGCTGCTATGGCTATGGCTAGCTACTATGGCAGCTGTTAAAAGGCAATGGTCATTATCATTACGATTCATATTAAAGTCTAAAACAGCAATGGCAGGCAGGCAGTGGCAGGCACAGTAGCAATAATTGCAAATGACAGTAAAGGCAGTAACAAGCATCAGTAGCTTGCTCAGACCGGCCAATATATGTACCATAGTGGGCTATAACATGAGGCCATCAAGCCTAGTTACAGTAATAGCAACGAGTATATGTGATAAAGAGAGAGATTGAGAGAGAAGAGGAGGAGAGAGAAAAAATAAGAATCATTTAAATCTAGCAGGGATATGTTGTAAAGTATACAAAGTACTTGAAATGAAACCCCCCTAAACCTACATTTACTTCTACATATGAATGCATTTATGTATGTATGCATCTACGTATATATACGCCTTACAACAACCATTTTAAATAAATGCATTATAAAGCTGTATGCATGCGTCATACATACATACATATAGTATGTATGCATGTGAGTGAGTGTCTTCAAGCATGAAGCACTAACTACTTGAAGCCATAATTACAATTGTAGTGTTTGAATGTAAAACCTCAGTAGGACAACAACAACACCAATACCCCAACCAATAACGAAAACAACAGAACAACAACGAAAGAAAAAAAGTGAAAAAAAGGTCATTGCAGGCAAAACCAAATAACAACGAAAAGAAGAAGAGAAAGAACGAACGAAAGAAGCAATGGCTTGTACCAAAGGCACATAAACTAACGTGCATTTTATGTAACTGTTAATGTTACCTCTAACTGTACGCTTGAGTGTTTACATGAATATGCATGCATGTGTGCGTGTGTATGTGGTACAACGCATGCCAGTAAAAGAGTGTGTGTTAGTGTGTTTGTAAGCCAAGAAAATGACCATGACTTATATGATGTATTTTCCGTAACTAAAGAGTTTAATGCATGTGTGAGTTATTCCACATACACATATACACATTTACCCCTACCCTCTGCACATTTAAATTGCACTCACAATTACATGCATACATGCAGAGATGTTTTGTTGGTATGGTAGGTTGGCTATTAACAGTGGCAAACAAAACAACAGGTTACAAGAAAAATGTTTTATACTTTTGTTTTATAGGAGTGTTTTGGAAGCTTTAGTTTTAAAATTATTTTTTGGTTTAGCGGTTAAACTGTTTGGATATTAACCTGGACAATCTACGTTCAAATTCTAACGAATAAATTTTCATTTTGATTTTCAAAATTTTTTTCGGAATATTTCTTTGGCGACTTCGTCTATCAGCAGTTTTCTGGCGAAAAATGTGAGACTGAAATAAAATTGCCATGAAAAGTTTCTCAAAAGTATACTGTAACTACTGCCACTTGTGGACAAAATTAACACACACAATATAAGTGCTATGAGAAGCTAGGTCGTAATCCTGTCTGAAGGAAGCGACCTTAAAGGAACAGAAAGGAATATAAAAATGAAACATAGAAGCAAAGGGGTATTGGATTGCAAGCAGTTACGGTATGACTTGCTTCTTTTATAAGGCTATAACAGTTCATAGTTTAGATGTCGCCGTAGTCTAGTAGGTAGTGTTTTTTTATTAGAACTGCATCTCGAACAAAACGAAAGGTAAAAAAAAATATTTCTTTCGGCTACTTTCTCTCAGCAATCAGCTGGCAAAAATTGTAAGAGTGAATAAAATTGTCATGAAAAGTTTTTCAAAAATCTGTCATTTGATATCGACTTTAAACTGTAGCGCCCACAGCTCAGGGATAAAATTAACACACACAACATGGTTGGTGTGAGAAACAAGGTCATAGTCCTGATTGTAGGGTTTTAATAGTCGATTAAGTAAGTGTTCCATATCCCTTAAAGGAACAGTAAGGAATATACATGAAACTAAGCTGAGAAGTGCATTTCCTGGAAGTATTCAATTGTATTCAACGGATTGCAGCTCCTCTTCACTGCTGATAGCGTGATCAAACCAATTTCTTTCAAATTTGGCACGATGCCAATCCACATGAGATTGACTTGCGTCCAATACATCCCGAAAAAGCCACTGTTTGGTATAGATTTTTGGCTAACAGCGTCACACATACATACATATTTTTACAAATGATGTTGGCCAGGCCCTCACTGTCAACTGCGAAAACTATTGGTCGTTGATTACCAACTTCTTTTGGACTAAGTTAGATGGTCTGGATAGCACACTCTTCTTATATGACATCGCAAGGAAAACCATAGACATGAAACCCACAGGGAAGCAGACGCATCGGACGACTATCACACACCTGGAAACGCCAAATCACAACCGAACTATCCAAACTACGTCTACAGTGAAACGAAGTCAAACACCGCGCTGTCGATCGAGCTAATTGGAACCAACTTGTTGCGGCCCTATGCTCCCTAGAGGAGTAAAAGGAACATATATGTAGATGGTCTGGATAAAAACAGAATGGCGCTATGTGCCATACAGCTTATGCCACAATACATAGATATTCTGCACAAGCGATTTGAGGGCATTGTCAGGTGAACTGGAACTGGTGTAAACTGCCTACCGAGGTCGTATGATTTATCCCCATTGGACTTTTTTCTGGGTTTTTCTTATGACGCGTTTATGGTATTGCGATATATGGGACGAGGCTATGTGCCATACAGTTCATGTCACATTGAATATTCTGCAGGAACGATTAGTATCATTTCACATGAAAGTGATGTGAACTAATTACCGGGATTGTGTGATTTGACCCTGTCAGAGTTATTCTTGTGGGGTTTTCTTAACCCGCAATAGTAGGCGAATAAGCCACAAACTACAGCAGTCCTAAAAGACAACATAATCCATGCAATCGATCAAATGAACAAGAATCATGCAAACTTGGATATTTTCGATCCATTTCACCCAGAGAAGCCATGGCAAATCATGTTAGTTTCCACTCATAATGGCATCAACAGATCTTTCAAGCGAAAAAAAAAATTCGATAATTTCCCACACACTCATATTCATACATACATACATACTTGCTTATTACAACCTTTGCGTTAGTATTACGACATAATTTCACCACTTACGTTGTGTGTGTTAATTTTGTCCATGAGCAGCTGGACCTACAGTTTAAAGTCGATTCCGAACGACAGATTTTTGAGAAACGGTTTTTGCCAGAAATCTGGTGAGAGGAAGTCGCCAAATAATTATATTTTCATATTTCGTTTAGTTGGAGATGCCTGACCTGGGGTTAGAACTGAGGCCTCATGTCTAATAAAAAGACTTATTACAAACACAATAATGAACCTCTGCAATATCCATTTGAAATATCTGTCGATATAACTTAGGCTTATAACTGAGAAATAAAGATAAAATTTCCTAAATTTGTTATGCTCTTTTGAGTTTGTCTAAATGTTGGATAATTTTGCTATCACCCTCGTACGTTTGTGGCAAGGACTTTATAGTAGCTACGCCAGTATATGTATGCAGCTTTGACTCAAAACAGCAGCTCATTTTGATGGCTTTAACAACAGCAAAATGATTTTTCTAAAGCCCTTAAGATACATTTGTATGAATTAAAAAAAAAAATATATAGAAGAGATGCAACAACAACAACAACAAGAACAATAACTGCAGAAAAAACAAGCAGAAGTAAAATTATTTTGTGTAGCTAGTATGTGCCGATGTAAAGTACAGGCACGTAAATGTAAAATACTTTTTAATTTCACTACATATGGGCGTGGGGTCTTACATATCCTGCACAGTGGAAATAATTTATTTTCCTTTTCTTTTCCCCTCAATGCCTAGGAGACTCTGTAATCTATGAGTTCTTTGTCTTCTAGACATTGTTGGCGAAAAGAATTTTTAGACTTTAAAAGTAAAAAAAATGTTTTAATTTAGTTAAAGGGCAACAAAAATAAAAAATAAAAAAGGAGGGGAAATAAAAGTTTTCAAATGACTTTTGCAGAAGATGTGGAGATGAGGAATTTGAGGAAATGGCTCTTATATGGCCTAAAATTGTGTCTCCCCACATGTATGGGAGGACAACCATTAGGATTGCAACTCGAATATTTTACGTTGGTCTAAATTAGTTTCCCATTGAACAGAACAGGTTGAACTCATTTCACTAGCGGCTAAGCATCTCTATGAAGTTGATAGGGTCAGTACCGATTGACCATATGGTTCCCTACTGCTAATACTATCGGAACAAGTGCTGAGAATTCCAAAGAAAGATGACTGGAATTCCACGCCAGATACTCCTCCAAATTCTCTGATAGTAGATATATATCGATTGATCGAATTTTGGATGGGAATGGGGTTTAAATGTAACGGACTTGGGTATCAAAAATTCATTCAGGCTGTCGGACCTCTGCAGTTCAACAGTAACAGAATATTTCCTGACAAGATACTGATAAATTCGCACAGCTATGCTGCGATAAATTCGATTTCGGGTATTGTATCGACGTTGAACCTTGCTCACGATGGCCACCTATTTTTGGTAAAAATTGTGTATTACTTTCAGGCCTCCATTAGTTGTTTCCGAGGGAACTTGCTAATTAAAGGAGGAGGAAAAAGAGACCATCTGTGCTCCTGCTAAGCTTACACGCGAACTTGAGTGAGAATACTGGCAACCCCATTATAGGCATGCCAGAAAGAACAGACTGAATTTAGAAAACGGAATTTGGCTCTGTAGTTGCCGTAGTCTGACAGGTAGTGTGCTTGCATATTAGATGAGAGCACTTGGTTCAAATCCTAGTTGAGACATCTCGAACATAACAAAATATGAAAATGAATATTTCTTTCGGCGACTTCAAAGAGGAAGTCGCCGTAGTCTAGTAGGTAGTGTGTTGGCTTATTAGATTGAAGGCCCGAGTTCGAATCCCAGGTCAGACATCAAAACGAAAATATGAAAATATTTCTTCGGCGACTTCCTCTCAGCAGATTTTTGGCAAAAACTCTGAGAGTAAATAAAACTGCCATGAAGAGCTTCTCAAAAAACTGTCATTCGGAGTCGACTTTAAACTGTAGGTCCCGCCACTCATGTATAAAATTAACGCACACAACATAAGTGGTGTGAGAAGCTAGGTCGTAATCCTGACTGAAGGGTTGTAATGACCAATTATGTATGTATGACTTCCTCTTTGCAGTCTTCTGGTAAACGCTCTGAGAGTAAAATAAAATTGCCATGAAAAGTTTCCCAAATCTGTCGTTCGAAACCGACGGTTCCACCATTCAAGGATAAAATTAACACACACAACGTGGATGGTGTCCGAAATTAGGTTGTAATCCTGACTAAAGGGATGTATGTATATACTGATATGCGCACACAGCCAGGCTACCGAAATGTCTCCTTCAACAGTAATGTGAACGTCCAAATTTGTTCATGAATGTCACCAATTTTCACATGTAATAGGAGTTTATTCTAAGGTCTCCATTACTCACATTTTGGGAATTCTATCGTGTACCATATCATAAGCTGCTAACAGCACTTGAGTTGGTGGGAGAATATTGGAAACCTCATTATTGAAATCTCTGACGAAAATTAAACTAAATTTAGGCTAAGGGATGTTGCCCTGTTCATAACTGAATACTTTTCCATATAGTTAGCCTGATTAATTATTCGATTGTGGTAGCACAATGGACCTAATGGATTACTTTAGAGGAAATGTTTCGGTTTTTATGTATTTTGATGCCTTTTAACCTACCCTTACCTAACATAAAGCTTTTCTTATATCCTTTTCGAATAATTTCCGTGTTTATTTTGTCCATTTTTAATTAAATTTTCTCCCTTTTTTTCATAAAACTTTAATAAAAACTCATATTATAATACTCATGCTGTGCAACGTAATATTATTATAGTAATGCAACTAAAACAATAACAACAACAACAATAATAATAATAATGTTATAAAAGTAAAATAGTAATGGCGACTAACCATTTAACATTGTTTAATGTGTATAAAATTTGGTTGTTTATGGCTAAAAAAATTGTGGTCAAAACTTTACATAAAACATAAGCGAAACAAACAACTTTACAGAGTGAATGTGGATGCCAGTAACAGGAATCACAGAACCACAGAACAATCACAGAGAGATTATTACACACAACTCCGTACATACGCTTGATTATATGCAAATAAAATATGAATATAAACACAGAGATTGCCATTAACAAACAAACATAGCGTAGAGGAAAAAACAGGCACGTATTTATGAGTTTGTATTTAAAATTTAAATTATTTTATGTACCCTACACTGTCATTTACTAGGTATTCTATAGTGCTCATACAAATAACGAATGCCATACTTAGTTTGACTTAAAAGCCATGCTTATTACCAAATATGTCTACTGAGCGAGTATTCAAATTTAGTTTCATTGAAATTATTGTTACGAAAATGAAAAATCAAGATACTGGTGTTTTGCTTTTACATCACTTAACTCTAAAATTATAAACAAAAGCTACAAAAATAAAACAATGCAGTAGACAAACCTGTACACAAATTATCGTACTGCTTAATATAACAACAAACACCAGCATACAAAAAATGGTAAACAAGTAAACGAAAATACAACAACAAACACCAGCATAAAAAAGAAAGAATGGTAAACTACAAAACAAAAGTCCACAAACAACATAACATACACAAACAACAATAATAATTGTAAACAACGATGTTTACAATTATAGAGATTTCGAGGCGAAACCACGAGCATTGCCATATAAAATGCAAGGCAAAGCAGGCGACTGCGAGAGTGAAGTTCAGTCAGTCTTGTGTGACGCGGTGCGTTTGAAGAGGGTAATCGTGGTTTGAAGAACTCCGTTACAAAGATCTGTCGAACAAATTGTAGTAATTGTTAGTGTTTATGCAAAAGGTGTAAACAGAGAAATAACAAAGAAAAGCAATTGTTGTTGTATACATAATGTTGTGATACACAGAATTGTGCGAATAATAAAGAATTTTAATTAAAACTAAACACAAATTAATTTTTAATTTATTTTCAATCTACGAGTTCATATTTTAAACGTTTTTAAAAGCTAAAAACGTAACAATATTATGCCTACTGTAGGACACCTGTCAAATTGTTTTCTCAAAAAAAAAACAAATTTTTACAAAGTCAGCCAAACTGTCATTGCCAGACAAACACACAAAGCATACTCTAAAAAATCTCTCTCGCTGGTGGACACACATACAAACACAAAAGACACAAAAATCTGCATCCACAAAACAAACCAGGTGAGCCAAAAGCAACAACACAAATATGAAAATAAAACGGAAATTGTAACAACAATAATTACACAATAGGGAGAAAGAGAGAGAGAGAGAAAACAAACACAACAATTGTCAATTGGTGAAATGTTACAATGGCTAAGCACACACACACAACTAAAGTAATAACAAATACAACAGCAGGTGAAATGGGAATAACAATGAGAAACCAAAGAAACCAAAACACTACCATTAGCAGCTGGCAACTAACATGTGATCATCGTCATCATCATCGTGATTATTGTCTACATTAGCCACGTCATCATCATCATCATAAATGTTTTCATCATGGCCATTATATGCTGTTTTTTCTTGTCTCTTTTCTGTTCTCTTTTGATTCCACCTGTTTTGTTTTTGCAATTTTGTCTGTATTGTAGTGGCTGTTTTGCTGTGTGAAACCAGCCACAACTCTGACTCTAAGGGCTTTACACGATGACTGCATATGAATATTGAACGATGTTTAGTTAGAACAGCAACAACAACAATAACCACTAAAACAATAACAACAACAACAACAGCAACAGTAAAATCGTTGGAAAAAATCAACAATACAATACAACATTAACAAACAAACAAATGCACACACTTTAAACTTACTTTCTCTTATTTCTCACCCACTTCACTTACTCTACCTCTCTCTTCTTGTCTTACTCACTCAATAATGTTGTATTTTTTTTTTAGTAAATGTCCTGCATTTGTTTTTTATTTATGCTTTTTTTTGAATGCTTGTTTGTGTAAAATATTTTTCAGTCGAAGCAATGCTCGCGTGTTATTTTTCATTGAAAACTGCTGTCATTCGTTTGCGGTTGTCAGTTTTCATAATGGCAGCTAAACGTGTACATTAACTGTTTTTATTGTTTACATTTCTCACGCTCTCTCTCTCTCTCTCTCTCTCTAACTATTACTGTGTAGGTGTTGTTATTGTTTCTATTTATATAACAATTATATTCCCATTTGTCTGTATAGTAAGAAAAACAAAAAACAATAAAAAATAATAGCGTGGACAAGAACCAGTGGATTAGGATGCATACATTCAAATAGTGTTTTAAATACACTAGGAGTTGTTTATATTGCTCTTGCGCATATTTTAGAATTTATTTTCTTATTTTCAGAAAGTAATAGAAGCGATTTAAGGGAAACCAAAAGCGAACATCTTAACAGCGTGAATTAAAGAGATCAGCGATGGATAATCAACAAACAACGATTTATTGCAGTTTTCAAGGTGTTGGTAGAATATTTTAAAAATTTTTTATTGGATAAATGCTTCATTAAAATAGTTTTTTGTATGAACATGTATTGTACCTCAGAGGCTCTGACATTTTCCCATCTTTATGGCAATTTATGACATCCATCAAAAAAAAAGAAAAAAAATGCTCATCCTTTGGGACTAACAATGAATCGAGCCAATTGTGTGTCACTAAAGTGAAGTGTATTCCAGAGCGAGAATTCTGAATCGATTGAAATAAATAGTAGTCAGATGGGAAAAGATTTAAGCCAGATGACGGGTCACATTAACTGTTTTTCGAACAAAAATGGAAAATTACAGCCTCGTGTCTGGGAGTTTTGTACTTTTTCGGACAATACTCGCTTCCAGCAAATTAATTACTGCTTATATACGTCTTCCGTTATAGTCTGACTCAGTTTTCGCAGCTCCCAATGGCTTACACCCCTCTGATGCCAACAAATACAGAGCATACAGGATTTCTTGGAGTTACCTTAATGAACCTGAATGAAAGCTAAGAGCACTTCAGACCTACAAAATCGGCTTCAGTTCCAGTGGCACCCAATTTCCTTATTTTTGAATGAATGCTGTTGATTTTAAGCACTTTGAAATGACCACATGCATTGCGTCTAAACCTTTCTTGCGTTTGACAGGAGTATTGATAGAATAATGTTTCCAATGTATGGTTTTTAAACGTGTTTGACTGTTCCAGATTTTCTTTATCTTTGATATGAAAATTACAATTTTTGAAACGTGCAAACCACTCGATACAATTTTATTTTTAGATAGAGCATACTCGTCGTATATACCGTCTGTATATTAGAACTTCGCGTAGTCTAGGAGGTAGTGTGTTGGCTTATTAGACGTGAGACCATGTCAGACATCTCCAATGAAACGAAATATAAAAAAAAGTTTCTTTGGCGAATTCCTTTCAGCAGATTTGTGGAAAAAACTCTGTGAGTAAATAAAATATTGCCATGAAAATTTACTCAAAAACTCTATTGTTTGGAGTCGACTTTAAACTGTAGGTCCTTCTACTCATATATAAAAATTAACAAACACAACATATGTAAGTAGTGCGAGAAGCTAGGTCGTTATCCTGACTGATGGGTTGCAATGACCAATTAATTAATTAAGTTTGACTCTAATTTCTAAATGTGACTTCAGATTTACACGTCTGGTAAACTACGTTTTGTTTTCTGTTCCACATAAAATGTTCCACATGTAGATGTATGTTTTTCCACTACATCTGGTCTTGTCAAGAACAGCAGACTTTTGCAGACTGTTCTCCAGCTCAGACCAACGAATCTTTTCGTATACACAAATGGTATATGGTAGTTGTGAAGAATATCATGATGTGATCCTATGGAATAGAAACCCTAACTCCACCTCCAGTTGAAAAAATGTCAATCCATTATAAAATTACAGCAAGAATCAATAAATTTCTGTGATAATTTTAAAAACATTATAAAATATTTTTCAATATATTTTAAGTTTTCTTTTTCTCTCTTCTTTTTGTGTAAAATAAACTTAAAAAAAATGCTGTACGTAATGCCTTCTAACCAGACATAGAACTCAAGTGAAATGAAATAAAAATTTTATGTGACAAGGTTAAATGTGGAAACAATTTGTTACAAGACATTGAGTTTTCATTTTAATAGTTCAATAAAAAACCGTTAACCATTTGACTTTCATTTTGAAAAAAAAAAATTTCAATTCCCAAATAAGAATTCAATGTGTACACACCCTCTCTCTTTTTTTCTATGTAAAGATTCTGCATTAAATTTAAAACCCTTGCGAAAGCGAAAAAAAACCAAGTGAAAGAATAAAAACTTCAATGTTTTACGTTTCTTTACGTTCTTGCGTTTTTTCTACTGCTGTTGCTGCTATTTTGTGGGAATAACCATAAATTCGTTGGTGATAGAAAAAATAGAGCCATTTACTGTAAATTTAAGGGAGTTTTTTCTCGCGCATTTTTTTGATGTTCTTTTTTTAGAATGCTAAGCACAGTGACAGCAGCAGTTGCAGCAGCAGCAGGAGCTGGAGCACTCTCTGCCATAGAATCAAAAGACAAATGTTGGTTATTATAATAAAATTACTGCTGGATGTTGGTCTTTCTCTCTCTCACGCTTTGCAGTTCGGTTTTTTCCATATGAAATGTTTTAAAAAATTTTCTCGTTTTTTTTTTTTTTAAATAAATTTTGTTGAAAATAAAAAACGCAATAAAGAGTAAAAAAAAAATGAAATCATTTGGAAAAAAAAACATACAACATGGTGGGTATAAACAATGTATTCTTATCACACATACGCCTCAGTGACTAAAGAACCAACAGTGAGCTCCACAAAAGAAGGTCAAAAAAAGCCATCTTCAATAAAAATAACAAATGCAAGAGATTTTATTATTATGGCTTCTTTTGTGACCCACTGTTGCTTTCTTATTTTTTATGGTACTTGCTTAACTTGTTTATTTATTTCACTTAACATTACATGCGTATTTTCTGTTCTCTTCTTTGCTTTTTTGCTGCAGCATTAGTTTATAAGGTTTTCGTTGTTTTTTCTTCTTCGTTTAAAAGGGCAACAATAGAAATTGCTCTTGTCTGTATGCGTGTTTCGTTGGTGTTTTATTATTTATTAACCTTTAACGCCAAACATTTGCAAAATGCAGCTGTCGCCCAGTCAGCCATTTGCAATACAATCCGGCAATAAGCTGCGAAAGAGTTGCATAAAATAAAAAGCATTTCACAAAAGATACAAAAGCACTTGCAAATCGAAAGAAACAGTTATCGCGACCCGTTCAAAAAGCCTGGAACAGCAAAGAGGTAGAAATCAGGAAATCTAGCAGGCACATTTGGTCTCTTCTACTTTTCAAGGGGCATAAAAAGGGTACGATGAAAGGGTATGGGTATGAAATACGTGTGGACTTTACAGATGCACCCATAAATGATTCGCAACAAAAATGGGTATTTTCATTTTCACTGTGAGATCTGGTCCTTAACGCAACCACCGAATCCCAAGGCAATGTTGAGTACATTTCAGAGACCAAGTTCAAAAAGAATCATTGTGATGTTATTAAAATAGTGCCAAGAATTGGGTTCCTTACATGGCCGTTCAGATTGTTTTAGCCATATGCTAACCCACCATGTATTTGATCTATAATTGAATGTTGTAATATAGATTGTATAGGACGAGTATGTACATACATACACAATTGGTCATTACAACCCGTCAGTCAAGATTACGTCATAGCTTCTCGCATCACTTACATGTTTTGTGTGTTAATTTTATACTTGACTAGCGGGATCTACAATTTAAAGTCGTCTACGAACGAGAGATTTTATGAGAAACTTTTCATGGCCATTTTATTTTTTTTTTTTTATTTTTTTTTTATTTTTTTTTTAATTTTTATTTATTTATTTATAGTAATTCAATACAACAAGAACAAGTCTTATTTTAAAGTATTGGTTAGGTAATTGTCATATAGGTTTTTAAATTAATATAAAAGTGAAAATTTAAAGGTAATTTAAAGGTAATTAAATTAATTTCAAAAATATAATAAATTTAAAGAAACAAAAATTAAACTATATTATACAAAATTTTGTTTTAAAAAAAGGTAACATTTTAGACAAATATAAAATAAAATAACAAAAAAAAAAAAGAAAAACATAACTATGAAAAGTGCTTAAATATGGCAATCTTAAAAAGGCTTGCATTGGATATTAATTGTAATTGTGAGGGTAGTTGGCTCCAAAGGCGAATCGAGTTAATGAAAAAGTGTTGCTCAGAGGCAGCTTTCGAATATTTTATACTATTTATCTTCTTTCCTCTATTAGACCTTGAAAATTTTATTCTCTGATATAAATAGGGTGGTTGCTGATTGTAGATAATTCTATGCAAAAGTAGTAGTACTCGGCACTTCAGTAGATTATCAAACGAGATATTATAAATTTGTTTGGCATAATGTGATATGCTAATATTCCTTTTAATACCAAATACATATCGTGCAATATTATTAAAAGTGACATTAAGCCTGCGCCTACTACCGGCATCACAGCTAGCAAATAGCTCACAACCATAAATTAGAGTTGGCAACAAGTATGTTTTGGCTAAAAGCATTCGGATATGCATTGGTGTGAAATATTGCGTCATCCAGAGATTGCGAAGCATAGCAAATGTTTTTCCGCAGTTAGCTTTAATGTGATCCGACCAATTGAGTTGTTTGTTGAGAATTACTCCTAGATTTTTAACAGATTCAACAATGTTTATATTTATGTTATTAATATGTATTGGTGGAAGATACGTCACAAAAGTTCTTGGTTGTCCAATAATTAAAACAGCTGATTTCTTGGGGTTTAGGCTCAGTCCATTTGCATTTGCCCATAAGTAAATTTGATGTAAGTCCCGGTTTATTAAACCTATACAATTAGGCGCGTCATCCACATCACAACTAATATATAGCTGTACATCATCAGCATACATATGTATTTGACAATGTTCTACATTCCATGGAAGATCATTAGCGTATATGGAGTATAAAAGTGGACCAAGTATGGAGCCCTGTGGCACACCCCTTGGCGTTGAACAACTTCTGGATATGTTTGAGTCATGGTAAACACTTTGACTTCTATTATTCAAGTAGGATGTTAATAATTTTAACGCAGTTGGCGAAAAATTGCACATATGTTTCAATTTATGGAGTAAAATGGAATGATGTACTGTGTCAAATGCTTTAGAGTGGTCAAGCAGTATAAGAAATGACATAGTATGACGTTTATCAACTTGCAATCTGATTTCTTCAGTCACATCAACTAAAGCACTAATGCAGCTATGCTTGGGTCTAAAACCAGATTGCCTTTCATTATGCAAGGACTTAGTATGTAAGTGACGGCTTATCTGCGTATGTATTAATTTTTCAAAAACCTTTGATAAATACGGCAAGATGGCAATTGGCCGAAAACTCTTATCCTGTTTTAAAATCGGAACAATTTTGGCATGTTTCCACATAGTTGGGAAAGTGGATGTGGTAACTATCGTATTAAACAAATGGGTAAAATAGGTGAGTGTATAAGGTAATGTAATTTTTACAAATTTTGGATGCATTCCATCATATCCAACAGCATTGGATTTTACATTGAGAAAGGACTCCAGTACCTCCTCTTGAGTAAAGTTTATGAAATTGAATTCATGTGATTGTCGTTGGCTTAGGATTACGTTGTCATAAAAGTTAATATTTACAGGTGGCATGGGAATATTCGAAAATTGAAAATTTACTTCGTTGACATCTATTATCTCCGCGCTGGCATTGTCACAATTGACTAAACCCATCCTATGAATTTCTCTCCATTTTCTTTTTGAGTCAATACAGTCTCGAAACTTATTTCCATAAACATAGACTTGGAATTTCTTATCTTAGCATTTACAGCAGTTCTTGCAGATTTAAAAATATCATAAAGCTCTGGAGTTTTAAACCGTTTCCATCTAGAGCATGCATGATTCCTGATGTCAATTAGAATTCTAACTTCGGAAGTAAACCAAGGTCTATTATTCCGTAGGGATTTCGATTTTATAGGAATATATTTATCATAAAGATATCTTAGGTTGTTATCAAATAAATGCAATTGCTCATCAACAGTAGAGGTTAGGAACACATGATTCCAATCTAGAGATAATAACTCAGTACCAAGAGACTGATAGTCTATATTTTCGAAATCTCTGTATTGAAAAGTTCTTTTCTCTCTTCTTTTTCTTTTACTCTCAGAGTTTTTGCCAGAAGACTGATGAGAGGAAGTTTCTGAAGAAATATTTTTCATATTTTCGTTTTGATGTCTGTCCTGGGGTTTGAACCGTGGCCTTACGTGTATGGTGACTTAATTAGCACTAAAGTAGTTGGGAGTTTGATTTGTCCTGAATATTTTCAGGCATGGCATTATAAATTATTTTTTATAGAATCCCTTTAGACAAGACTTGGATAGACTAGGACAGAAAGTATAAAGCATAGGAGAGTACTACTAGCAGTACGACTTCTACAAATTTCATAGTATGATTCCTAGAAGAATGAGTCGAACTTTTTATGTGATTGTCCGGAAAAACTGAATCAGCTAGGAAGTAGAAATAGGGTTAGTCTTTGTAGGATTCCAGGACATGTGGGACTTCAGCGTCATGAGCACGTAGATGAGCTTGAGAAGATGAGCTCATCATATCAGAACTTTTCTGTAGATTTGAAAATTGAATTTAGAAAGGAATACTAGCCGAAACGGAAGATGCAGGCAGAAAAATCTAAATTTATCTTGTGTTTCCTATGAGCATTGCATCATTATATTGACAAACTGTCATATAGAATAGTAACCAGCTTTTGGACTAGACATTGCATTAGAAAAGAGGATATGTAGAGGACAGGAATTACTTCGAGCCTGAGGTTCAGGAATGACGAAAAAAGCCTGCGGGACAAGTAAATGAGACCTATGCGACGTTAATACATTCGAGAAGTGAACACTTGAATTGTTATAAAATAGACAGGCAGGTTGGAGTGTCAGCTTTAATTACCAAAGCCCATTGTAATGCTACGGGTAAATACAGTCCCGTTACTAAATGAATTCTACTAAACTTATGGAAGAAATTGGTCAGTGCTGGTGCTGCAGATGTACTAGGGAAGAAGTTATTTTTACTGACAAAGAACAGCTTTCGTTAAGACAACAGGGTTGTATAAATATTCTAGAGTAACCATTGTACTATTGGTCACGGTACTTTAGTAGGTATGCAAAATGCAAAATGATAGAAAACCTTGCAGATGAGAGTTCTAACCCCAACTCTTTTTCTTATCCTTCCCATTCTTTCCCTTTTTATCCTAAGTACCTTTTGAGATCAACTCTAAAAACTGCTGCCGAAATAAAATTGTCGAAATAAGCCATCAATTAAGTATACTTTCCATTACTTAGTGACTAAATATTCCATAGAATATAGAAGTACTAGAAAAAATCTAGAAAAGGTCGCAATAGCTTAGTAGTAGGTAGACGGTTCAAACCCCAAATGTTTCTTCGGCGACTTTCTCTCAGTAGATTCCTGGCAAGAACTTTGAGGGTAAAAGAAAATTGCCATGAAAAGTTTTTCAAAAATCTGTCGGTCGGAGTCGACTTTAAACTGTAGGTCCCGCCAATCATGTAAAAAATTAATACACGCAATATAAGTGTGTTGAGAAGCTAGGTTGTAATCCTGTCTGTAATGACCAACTATGTATGTATGTATTCTAATACAAAAAGCCTTGCGATGTATGGATCCTACATGAGATCTTCAAATTGTTGCTTACTTTTGACGGGTAAATTTAATTGACATTCTTACTTACATGAGTAAATAAAAATTACTGTATTTGAAATGCGTTGTTCTGGCGTAAACCGTTTTTAAATCAAAGCGGAAAACGATAAAAGCTAACGTGGTTATAACAATAAATTTGTGACTGCTTACCTTAGGCTAAATTCTTAATTTAACTCTAATCTGTCAAGAGGTGGACTCTAATTTGTACAGAGAGGTTTGCCAGACATTGATAAATACAGGGATAACATATCTCCTGACGCCAACTACATGCAACAGTATGGATTGTTTAATATCACATTGGTGATGCAACTTGTGTAGCTATTGGGAGCATCAATATTGTCAGAAACTTCTAATGTTATGTGTAAAGAATTGCATAAGTTGGTCACTGGCATGAGAGTATTTTTATGTTTGGAATTGTATTGGAGAATTTTATTTCTCTAAAGCCGTTTAAACAATGCCTTAAATTCATAACGCTTAAGAAGATAAATTGAAATAAATTATTATTAAACTTATCAAAAGTGCTTCAGGGAACAGAAATGGCAAAAAATATTACCTAACGAAGCAAAAAAGAAACGAATTATAATAAATAAATAATAAATAACAATGATTAGGATTTAATTTTAATTTATAAGAGTTCATTTGCTCTGATTTTTAAGTATAGTTAGGCACATAAATTAAATTAAATGCCAGTATATCCATGCTGCTGTATGTATACCATAATAAAGATGAATTTCATTGACTCGAGACGTTAAAACGTATTTAAAATAAAATATATTTCATGTTTAATTATCCTTTTAAATACTTTATCTCTACGTTATACAACAGCATTTAAAGATTTTGCAATAACAAGAGAAAAAAAAAATTATTTTTCAAAAATTTATTTGAAATTAATTGTGTTTTACACTTGCAACATACAGCACACTACAGCACACAACAATAGTATTTAATTAAAAATTTATGACCACAAAAACAACTTAAAAATAATGCCGCATTAAATAAATACTTAAAGATGAAGCTTGACGTCTTCCATGGCTTCTTCTGCTAATAATTGTCATTAATGATCACGATGATGATGTTGAGAACAAAACTTAAATTTTGAAAAACAAAAATTGCCTTTATGGCTTATAAATCTCTAAAGAAGATTTAAATTCAATACGAAAGGATTTAAAGTCCCCTTTTTGCATGTGGCAATAAGTAAAGCGTCCGTCCGTCCGTCCGTCTGTGTGTGTGAGTGTAAGTAAGTTCCATAAATTCTCAAATTGCCATTTTCATTAAAATAATTACAAATAATTATGCAATTTATAATAATATTGAGGATAACATTTGATAATTATTATGAAAAAGCCACATGCAACGCAGCAGCAGCAAGAGCAGAGCATTTCTGCAAGATTAAATAATGCCATAAACATTCTTTCATTCTTTCTTTTTTCATTTTTCTATTCATTAATAACAGGCTTGTCTTCTTGGCTTATATGTATGGGTGTACAGAGAGAGAGAGAGAGATTGCATGATGAAATATTATGTTGAGGCCAGGACAGACGGCCAGTTTGTTCAGGATTTGTGTGTAAAACAAAAGGATTTAATTTTACAAAATAATTACAAACTCAATTAAAGATAAAATCGACAGAAAATAATAATATTTTCTTTAAACTAACAAAACTGACACAAAACAATCAAAAATAATTAACACTCAACAAATTTATTATTATGGGACCGAAGTCTTATTCGGAAAACATACAAATAGAGCAGTTGTCCTATTGTTTAATATATAATGGAAGGTTTAATAATATTTTCGAATGGTATTTTCGAAAGGAAGAAAGAGAGTGAGAGAGAAAGACAGAATAAGATAATTTAGAAATTATAATCTAAACTTAGAGTTTACCTTTGTAAATGAAAAAAATATTGGCTTTTCGAATAATCGGAAGCATTATGGTCACATAATATTTCCCAAAAGTGTGTGTTTTTTTATTTTCTCATAAACTTTTCATTTACTCGGCTGTAACATAAGCAAGGCTTGGGTATAAGAAAAGGACAGTGCCCTATTTTTCTTACACTCAAGTCATAAACCAAATTACAAGGCTCTATCTTAACATTATAATGCATAGAAGTTTGACCAGGCTAAAACGTAAACCAGCTAACAGAAACTTCAAAAAAAGTCAGCAATAAGCAATAGAAACAGGAAAGTAGAGCGTATTAGTAGCTAAGCTGTAATTCAAACCTCAGCTCAGACAACAACCAAACGAAATATTTAAAATATTTCTTCAGCGATTTTCAACTCTATAGTTGTTTGGCAAAAACTCTGAGAGCAACACAAAATTGCCATGAAAAGTTTCTTAAAAATCTGTCGCTTGTAATCGACTTTAAAATGTAGGTCCCGCCACTCGTATATAAAATTAATACACACAACAAGTGTGAGAAACTATGGAACAATATAAATGACAATTCGGAAGTAATTGTTGAAAGATACTAGATACTTCATTCGGTAAAGTCCTCTCTGCAGTCTTCTCGCAAGAGATCTGATAGCAAACTAATTGCAATGAAAAATCTTCTCAAATTTGTCGTTCGTATTAAGTAACGAACTTTATGTCACTTTATTTCCCCTTATGAAAAAAAAAAAAATAATGCAACCAACTTGGGTATTATGGGAAGCCGAGGCGTAAATGCCAACAAAGGGTTGTACAGCGTGATACATACATTGTATCGAACACTTTCTCCTAAAAGCGTAATCTAGTCTGGTTTTCTGATAAAATGTAGCAGCTTAATAGGCAAAGAGAACTATTGTTAAGTTTTTACCTTTTAAAAACGTTTAAAATATGAGCTCGTAGATTGCAAATAAAATAAAAATATATTTGTATTTAGTTTTAATTAAAATTCTTTATTATTCGCAAAGTTCTGTGTGCCACTGTTTACAACCTGATGTAAACAACAACAATTGCTTTGTTTATTATTCCTCTGTTCGTAATTCAATTGTTCGACAGATCTTTGTAACGGAGATCTTCAAACCACGATTACTCTCTTCAAACGCACCGCGTTTTCACACAAGACTGACTAAACTTCATTAACTCACTCGCCTGCTTTGCCTTGCCTTTTATATGGCAGAGTAAACAGTCTGATGAATGTTCTTGGAGGCGAATCTTCGTGGCTTTGCCTTCGAAATCTCTATAAATGAAAACATCGTTGTTTAAGTTTATTATTGTACTGTTGTTGGTATATTTTTGTTTGCTTATTTACCATTTTTTATGCTATTGTTTGCTGTTGTATATTTGTTTACTTGTTTACCATTCTTTCTTTTTTATGCGATGTTTGTTGTTGTATTTTTGTTTACTTGTATACCATTTTAATGTTAAGTAAAGTAAAAGCGAAACACCAGTATCAAGATTCTTCATTTTCGCGACACTATCATAAAAAGAAGTTGTATGTGCTTATGTGTAACTTAGAGCAGAATAAAAAATACACGAACTAATCTGGAAAATTCTGAAAGATAATAACCAAACATGTTTACTAGCCTATGAAAAATTAAAAAATTTTAACGAATTCATATTGCCATTAAATTGCTAATTTGTATGGCCTTTAAGCTAATTAACCAAAAAAAAAAAAAAAAAACTTCGTAATTCTTAGAAATATTTTCGGGTAAATACTCATTAGCAGCAGCATAAGAGAGTTTATTTAATGAAAATTAAAAACAAATAATTCTTCAACACTAATGCTTAAGATAAACACTCTCGTTTGTTAAAAAAGAGCCATTAAAGGCAATTTGCTAACTTGTCTCCTCTTATGAAAACCCAGTCACTTCATGCTTAGCTACACCACCAACCAGCCAGTGCACATCGTCATCCGAATTGGTGGCTCATAACAAGCGTTATAAATATTTTATTAAAAACTCTCTACATTTTCTTCCTTTTTTATTAATTTTGTTTTTGTTCCGGCTTAATTCAACAACAATTTAAAAATGTCCCATTTAATGGGAGCGATTAAAAGTATGTACACTTACCAACAGGACTTTCTTCATTCCAAAATGAATCATCCAGCGTATAGTCGGCTTCTGTAAAAGGGAAGAAAAGAAAAAAAAAACAACAACAACAATGAAATTAGTATTGCATTATAAATGTATAGAAGTGCATATGAGTACAAGAGAGAGAAACTAAAAATGTAAAAAAAAAAATTAAATAAAAAACAATCCCTGTGTGTTAAGCCCTTACTTCCGAACTCATTAAGTTGACTTTGTTTTCAGTTTCAGTTTTCATTTTCGGTGTTTCTATTTCAATTTCCAGTTAAAATATCATTAAAATTGCATTTTTATCATTGAAATGTATGGCAGCCAAGCCACGAAACAACCAAGCCACCAAACCAACTACACCAGCAACAGCAACAAATGGTAGCAATTGTGGTGGCATCATGAAGAAATTAACAGAGAGAGACATTCATGCAACACAAGAGACATGAAAACAATCAGATTATCACGCCATTTGTGTTTTATTCAAGAAGAAGAAGAGAAAAAACAATCCTTTTTCAGTATTTAAAAACATTTAAAAAAGAAAAGAGAGCAACGAAGTAATTGCAAAACAAAATGTTGCCAGAATAGAGCTTGTGCATGCATGTACAGACTCCTCGCATTTGCAGCAATTAGTTGAGGGTCCATGCAGTTGTAAAAAAAATGTAGATAAACAGTAAATGACACTTTAACCGTTATTCGCCATTTGCAGTTTTTAATACAAAGAATATACACAACAACAAGAACAACAACAACTGAAACACTAATAACATAATCATGACCATTAAAAGTAATAGAGCTCAGGTGTTGTAATGTCCGGACGAAAGTTAAAGCACCAGTTAAGCCAAGTAAATGAAAAAACAAAATACATGGTTTCAGTTACAAAGGCTTCCAATTTCAATTTAATTTTTTTTTCTTTGGAGATAAAGAATACACAATACTAGTAAGTAATTAAGAGGATAGTAAATCAGTAATTAATCGAAATTAGATTTGGTAGAAAAAATTTGCAATTGCAATTGCACCAAGCAAGGTGTATTCATTATCTCGGGCATAACTTTAGTTAACTTTCTTTTCTCTTCATTTACTACTCCTGTTTCGAATGTAAAAGAGAATTTTTTTTTGTTTTCAGTATAAAAGGAGATTCGGAGTATGTGACAAGAATTTTCAATAGGTTTTGCTATTTTACCATGAATAGATATGACCACGGCATGCAAAATATTCAATCTGGTTGTGTAAGAAGTGAGTTTGTATCAAAAAATTCAGTTTTGGCTCAAATCGTACGTCAAAAGACCGAATTTCTGAATTTCGTGTGAACAACTAAGACAGTTCAAGGAAAGTCAGTGAAAGATGGAGTATTTGTTGTGGTTTGTAGGCTGGTGGCATCATTGGACAGTACTTTTTCAAAGACGATGAAAATTATATGGTGAGAATGAATTAAACAAGGGATTCTGCTGTAATTACATACATACATACATAATTGGCCATTACAACCCTTCAGTCAGGATTACGGAATAGCTTCTCACACCACTACAGTTTAACGATGACTCCGAACGACAGATTTTTTAGAAACTTTTTCATGGCAGATTTATTTACTCTCAGAGTTTTTGCCAGAAATATTTTTTTTTTCATATTTGGTTTCGATGCCTGACCTGGGATACGAACCTCTAGCTTTACGTCTAATAAGCCAACACACTACCTACTAGACTACGGCGACTTCAGTCTTTACCAGAAATCTGCTGAATTACTGAAGTTATTTTATCTTTTAAAAAGTAAAAGGTTTTTACTTTAATGACCTGTGGTGATAAACAGTCGGCGCACAAAGACTAAACGACACGTGATCGCATTGCGTTTAAATGTCAGCGATTCCATAGCTTATTTGGATTTGATTAAATCCTCTTGTAACACCGATATAAATTATTCCCTCGTGTAACTATAACGCCTGGTTGGCATATTTCAGTCATCACGAGAGTTTTATGAAGGTTGAAATTAAATTTAAATCACCTTTCTCTAGTAACGTTCTGCAAACAAAATCTAGATGCTCTAGAATTCTCCTTCTCAGGTTTCAAAACATTATCATATGCAGAGAAGGACAAAAATCAATTGAAAAACGAATTTGATGAGCAATTTAAACAACATTCAACTATTTGTTTGGGGGCCAGTTAAATGTATTATGTACAGCTACACATCAGCCACTGTTTCAGTCCTAAAAGACAATATAACAGCTGTTATTAGAGAGATAGCGGACAAAGAATATCAAAATTAGAACCCATGAATTGACCATCTATAGCACACCAGCGTCTATTTGCAGTAAAACAAAAGTATGTTAAGTCCTGTTACCTTACTTTTTCACTATTGAGCTGGTTAACATTGATGATCTCAGTCTATTCAGGGAAAAGAGAAATTACATGTACATAGTTTCTCATCTACAAAATCTAAATTACTCGGTTATTTGTTAATTTTTACGCTAAAACTTTGGACATGCAAAATTACAATATCTTGTTGAACGAGAGATAAAGTTCAGAAAACCAAAGCGATGATAACATACAACGTTAGCGCAGAGAACATTATGTTACAAATCCAATAAGATGAACACTTTGGTCTGTTATCTAAGCAGTATAGTGTTACAGAAACAGCAAGACCAGCTTACATGATTACAGAACAGGCAAACCAACATTATAAGATATAATGCATATACATATGACTTTTAATCTACAATGCGATACCCGGTTGGAATTCGAAAATAATCACTCAAACACAAGATATTCTTATTGAAAAGAATGTTAATATAGCTTTTTAAGAGAACATGTCATTGAAACTATTGTGCAATGGAAGCTACTACTACTTTTTCCCATTTTTGTGGCAATTTTTAAAATCCGTCATAAGTAAACTGTTCGTCAGTGCTATGAAGTGAGACGTATGCCAGTGCGAGAAATAAAATTTCCCAAAAATTTGTGCTGCCTTGGCTATTTCATTTTAATGATCGCAGAAATCGCAATTTTCTAAGTTTTTCATACTATCAGTGAATGATACGAAGCGTATGAGTAATATTTAAAGGCGGTAATAATTTAATATTACTCATACGCTAAAGATGCAGCTTTTAATAGTACATAAGGGGTATGAAAATATATTTTTTCTAGAATTTCCTTTGCATTAAAATATTTATATGAGGTATTAAAAGAAATTTAATATTCATTATACTCTTAAAAAACCCCCGCTCATATAACGTTTTTTCGTAAAGTTTTTTAATGTAAACTTGAAGAAAAACCTATAAAATATATTCGGGGCTACATTTTTCGAAATTAAAGTAACAAGAAAACTTTTTTATACTTTTTTTCTTCTGGCTTTGTTTTTGTTTTTTAATTTTATGCCAGAACGTATAACAAAAAACTACTCATTTAATATGAAAAAAACCACAAAACAACATATGACAAGGAAAAGTTTCCTTTTCTTTTACATGCTTTTCTACAGACGTTTACGTCAAACAAAATATTCCTTGAAACGTGGTGGAAAAAAACTTTTTAAGAAAATTAAAAATTTCTGTTCTGTGCTGTGCTGTGCTGTTTACACAGAATAGTTTTGCTTGCAAACAAAAGCAAAACCTTATAGAAATCGATGCTGCTTTTGATGAACGAATAAGAAAGAGAGAAAAATAACAACAAAATAAATAAAAAGTAAAACAAAGAAGAAAGGTTTATTAACTAAAGGATGTGGTAAATAGAAAACCAAAAAAAAAAAAAAAACCATGTAAATAAAATGGAAAAAAGTTTCTGTGCTAGATTTGAGCTGAGGTGAGAAGAGAAAGTTTGTGGTTTGACACCGTGTTTAACCGCATTTAACAAACTAATAGGCTGTAAGGCAAGGCAATCTTATGTAACACTTACTACACACATATCTATGCACGCACTTTGATGTGTGTGTGTCTCTTTTTAAAATGTGCAGTAATTGCTTTAGTATGGATGGTAGGTGGTGGAACCTTAGGGTACGTTTGCTCTTTAAATACAAGCAAATTTATATGCACACTTATGCAAATGACAGAGAAATCGCAAGATTTTTGAAATGCCTAATGCTTGTGGGCTTTTAATATAAACCGACACTACTTTTGCAACATACATATATGTAAGCCACCCTCCCACCTTCCCTCTTGCCATATTTTTAACGTGACAAAGCTTTAAACACTTTAGCTTTGGTTTCCCGTTTAAGAAGAAGAAAAAAAAAGCAAACACCAGCAATAATAACAACAGCAACAACAACAACAACATGTTTAAGGCGTTAACACTTTTCGAACTACACTTACGTACAAGGTCTTAGCAAACAGACACTTGTGTTAAGCAAAGAACAAGAAACAAGAAAAAAAAAACACACTCTTGTGATGCGTTAAAACTGTTTATCACTGTGTTGGAAATATGGAGATGAGGGGAAAAATGGCAAACAACTGATGACGACAATGCTTATGACAATGATGCTGACGCTGTTGATTATGTTGATCATCATCAAACATCATGAAAAGCTATTTCATTTGCCAGCAACAACAACAACAAAAAATAAAATATTGCCACCTTTTCTAAAATGCATTTACAACACACGCACATAGGAATTTATGTATGTATGCCTGCGTGTGTATATAGTATTTTAAAATAAAAGCCTCTCCCTTAAACTATGCAATGACAATGACAGGTTTTTTTTCATGTCAACAAACACAGCATCACACCAACACTTATGCATCACTCACTCACTCTGTGATTTACAGTCAGCCACACACAAGTGTCAACTACACTAAATTGTTTTCAAAAATTACAACAACAATAAAATCTACATACATTTACTAATACTCCTTAAACAACAAGGCAAAAGCATACAGAAAAACACATACACACAGAGAGAGCGAGAGAGCGAGAGAGGGAGTAAGAAAGAGTGAGTAAAACCTTGAAACAATGAACCCCACTTGGTTAATGCCAAATCAGCAATTGTAATAATTTTTTGAAAATGCTTCAAAAATAATCACAACGAAAACATCAAACAACTAAACAACCACACTCCCATACCTACACGTGCACACACGCAGACAAACTTATATTTTTAAACGTGTAGAACATTTAAATTCAATTGCTCAGTGTAAGTGCCTCTTTGGCTGTTGCATTTACATGCAGGAGTACAACAAACAATACATTCTCTTACTCTCTTTACCTATACACGTTACACGTTACTCTTTATTTTCTATCGCACACACACTTACTCTCTTATAAAAGTGAGGCCAACTATTCTATTTCCAAGAACATAATGGAAAATGCATGATGGCGGTGATGTTGATGTTCTTGGTGGTGGTTGTAGTTGTAATAACTGTTTTCATTTCATGTTGTTGTTCTTGCGATCAGTGTGTAATAGGCATGTATTTGTAAACGAGGGTAACAGTGCCTTGTGCATGTATTTGTTGTTGAATGTAATTCAGAAATGTATTTTACGTTTAAAACTCCTTTCATTGGAGATTATGAAACCACAAAAATGTTGATGACACTGTGTTAATAATACCAGGCGCTCGCAATTACTTATACAAGCACCCCTTCAAATTCAGTTCAGAGAGAGTGAAAGAATTTATCAAAATAATCACAGCCATAATGGAGACAGACATTTGAAGGAGTTGGAATTTATGGGACAAAAGAAACTGTACATTACTGTTACGAAAATGAAAAATATCTAGATACTGGTGTTTTGCTTTTACACCGTTTAACATTAAAATTATAAACAAAAACTACAAAAACAAAACAATGAAGTTGTTTACAAATTATCGTACTGCGTAATATAACAAGAAACACCAGCATAAAAAAATGGTAAACAAGTAAACAAAAATACAACAACAAACGCTACAAGAATAAAATGTAAACAACATGTTTACATTTATAGAGATTTCAAGAACATTCATCAGACTGTTTACTCTGCTATATAAACGGTAAGGCAAAGCCGGCGTCTGAGTTAGTAAAAGTTCAGTCAGTCTTGTGTGAAGACGCGGTGCGTTTGAAGAGAGTAATGGTGGTTTGAAAATCTCCGTTACAAAGATCTGTCGATTGCCTAGTAATTCTTATTGTTTATGCAAAGGACGTTAACCGAGGAATATCAAACAAACAAAGCAATTGTACACAAAATTGTGCGAATAAAAAAGAATTCTAATTACAACTAAACACAAATAAATGGCACAGTAGTTCGATTAGAGTCGTTTGACCTTTTTTCAATTTAAAGCAAAAAGGTACGAACCTAAAAAATTATTACGAAAAATAATTAAATCGTACGTTGAAATAAAGCAGCATTTTTGTTAATTATCAAATAGGTTTCGGATATGATAAGTTCATCATTGATCAGATAATGACTTTATTCAAAATGCTAGAGAAGACCCATGAGAATGTAGTCGATACTGATCATATTTTTGTTAGCTTAACTTCCAAAATCCAATAAAACATTGCGTTTCTTGTCGCAAAATCTAATCTCAGTATTACTGTACAGCTTATAAGCCCTATTAACATAGGAAATAACCTTTCCGATTCTTTTTATGTCACGCAAAGTTTCAGACAAGAAGACTATTTAACTTCTCAACTTTATTAAAGAAATTTTTCTTTAGAAGGCGGTAATTCAGCACAATTGCACTAGTTGCTTGCGTACGTCAATGGGATCGATCTATTTGGGAGTACAAAGCCAGATGTTACCGCTGTCTTTAGTATAATAAAACGGATATCTGCCAAGATGGGTGTGGAATTAATGAGTGCAAAACGAAGTATTTGTTGACGAAAAGTAGGAAATAAAAAGAGATGGAAAGATTAGCGAACAACCTTCGAAAATGTCTAGGATTTTATTTACCTAACCTAACCGTTACCAGGAAAAAATATTGTCTGTCTGGAGCTCAAGCGCAGAATTGATCTTGCCAACAGGTTGTATTAGGATCCTAACAGAGAATTAAGTAGAAGGGATCTCCCTTGAAGTCGCCGTAGTCTAGTAGGTAGTGTGTTCGCTTATTAGACGTAAAGCTAGGGTTCGAGCCTCAGGCCAGAAATCAAAACAAAATACAAAAAGTATTTATTCGACGATTTCCTCTCAGCAGATTTCTGGCAAAAACTCTGAGAGTAAATAAAATTGCCATGAAAAGTTTCTCAAAAAATCTGTCGTTCGGAATCGACTTTAAACTGTAGGTCCCGCCACTTATGTATAAAATTAACACACACAACATAAGTGGTGTGAGAAACTAGGTCAATAATCCTGACTGAAGGGTTGTAATGACCAATTATGTATGTATGTATGATCTCCCTTGTTTAAGAAACTATTATTGCGCAAGTACCTTCCTTATACGCTTCAAATTTTCCTATGGCGCGGAAGCATGAACTGCCTTCAAGAGAAATACTCTACGCAAAATCTAGTGTAGGTTGACGCTGACGACCTTGTTAGGGTTGGAAACCATAAAAATTATGAAGCCATATCATCCATTTCACTGACAAATCTTTGAAGGCGAGCGTGGAGCATAGGCGCCTGTAAAGAAGTTCGAAAAAAGTTCTTACTTTACTTAGTTGGTGATTACAATCCTTCCTAACTTCTCACACCACGTATGTATGTTGTGTGTGTTAATTTTATCCATAAGTGGAGGGATACACAGTTTAAAGTCGACTTCGAACGACATAGAGAAACTTTTCATGGCAATTTTATGTTAATCTCAGTGGTTTTTGCCAGAAATCTGCTGAGAGGAATTTGCAATCTACGAGCTCATATTTTATCGTTTTTAAAAAGTAAAAACGTAACAACTTCATGAAATAACCTCCTAAAAAAAATTTAATTAATTCCACTCTATTCTAAACGGATCACTGGATGCCAAAAAACTCCATAAACATTGCTCTGTTTAGTAGAAGCACCTCGCCAGTACTTTTGGCATTAATTTCTCTCAGTCTGCAATGTCTTCTCCGTATTTGTAGTGCTTGCCTACGTCTTCTCTCTCTGCTCTTGTGGTTGCTAGTCTAAGGCATTTCTGCTAATGTCATCAGATTGTCTTACAAGAATATCACCGATTCCCTACATTTTGGATCACCTTTCATCTTCTTTATATTAATTCTTGCTTTGTTTCATGCTACAGCATATCGCTAGTTATTGTTATCGCCCAGAAAATGGCCAAGAACCCACAAAGCTAGTGGTTTATAGACACCTGCAACGGTTTATTCACAGAGTTTTCACCAGAAATCTGCTGAGAGGAAGTCGCCGAGGAAATATTTTTTTCAAATTTCATTTTCTTCGAGTTGTCTGACTTGGGGTTTGAACCGTGCTCTTACGTTTAATAAGCCAATACATTATCTACTAGACTACAGAGACTACCACAATTAACAGTGAAAATGATGTCCGTCTTGAGATCAAGCGTAACATTTGCTTTTGCCAATATGTGCTATTATGATTTTAATAGATAAGTCAGTCCTACAGATCTCTCTAGAGCGTTATACCCTTATTCTACATTCACCAAATTTTTCCCATTGCTTTCCTATGTCGTGAAGCATTATAATAACTGCTTTGGATTTAATGTGATTTGGCATTGACTTCTGCATTCAAACCAACAGCATTCATTGTGCAGCGCATTAACATTCAGCCGCTACACTAGTTGGACTATGGATAAAAGAGGAAGCTCTGGCAAGGCGGATATTTGATGCGAAGGTCAGCGAAACTCGAAATAAAGGACGACAAGGCCTTTATTTACTGGTTCTCTTATCATTTTACTGACATTGCTTTACTTCCAATTAAACTGTCATTCATTTCAGACAAAGTATGAATGCGTTGCCTAAGCAGAGTGGCAAAAAAGGGAGACCACATCGCAGATTACTTAATAATATTTGTTCCCCATTTTCACACTGTAATCAATCAATTTAAATCGAAAATAATGAATTTAAATTTATCAACTTTAATAAAATTTCCAAACGCAAAATTTAATTAAATTTTCACTACGCCTCTGAATTTAAATACAAAGGAAAATCATTACGAACAAGGCTTTATGAGCTAGAGCTACACGTTATTGTTTCAATTGAGAGGGCTGTATGCGAAATGATAACTTTTCCTTTGTTATTGTAGTAGTAATTGTTATAATATTTATAGGTGTATGTGTGCATGTGTTATGTATGTTCGTGTGTGTGTGTTTGGTGTGTAACCATAAGACAACCATTAATACATCATACAAGCATGCAAGCAAATGTTAATTGCTCTGCTGCAACAGTTTTGCATTCACTTGCATAATATAATATGAAATTGTATATAGATACACGTATACATATGTCTACGAGTATACGTAAGTGAGTGTGTGTGTTATGTGGCACAAAATTTATTATTTATTAATGTTGATTTCGATTTTGATGGATTTTCCAGAAACGAATTTGTGGCATTTAATATTTACGGATGAGTGTACTTCAACAACAACATTTTAGTCTTCACTTGTACTCGTCGTATTCAGTCAACATATATTTTAAATAGAAAATGTTGCAACAACTACAAAGAATATGTATACGAATGGCGTAGTAAATAAAATAGATTGGCAATAAGCAGAGATGAATTTTTATGAGTGTGCAAGTTAAGTCAGCGTTTAAAAAAAATGAGCATAAAGATTGGATTGTAGGAAGGAAAATTGAACAGACATGACACATAGTCGCATACAAGTCGACAGTGAAGTAAGACTGGTAAGGTACGACATTAATATTGTTTATGTTTTTACCTTTTAAAATCGTTTAAAATATGAGCTCGTAGATTGCAAATAAAATAAAAATAAATTTGTGTTTAGTTTTAATTAAAATTCTTTATTGTTCGCACAATTCTGTGTGTCACTTTTCACAACTTTATGTAAACAACAACAATTGATTTTCTTTGTTATTACTATGTTTACACCCTTTGCATAAACAATAACAATTACTAAACAATTATTCGACAGATCTTTGTAATGGAAATTACTCATAATTACTCATAATTACTCATAATTACTCTCTTCAAACACTCCGCGTCTTCACACAAGACTGACTGAACTACAGTAACTCTCTCGCCTGCTTTGGCTTGCCTTTTATATGGAACGGTAAACCGTCTGATGAATGTTCTTGAAGGTAATGTTCGTGGCTTCACCTTCTCGAGATCTCTGTAAATGTAGAAATCCTTGTTTACATTTATTATTGTAATGTTGGTTGTGTATTTTGTTTACATTTATTTTTGTAATGTTGTTTGTGGATTTTTGTTTACTTGTTTACCATTTTTTTATGCTGTTATTTGTTGTTATATTAAGCAGTACGATTATTTGTAAACGGGTTTGTTTACTGCATTGTTTTGTTTTTGTAGCTTTTGTTTATAATTTCAACGTTAAGCGATGTAAAAGCAAAACAGCAGTATCTAGATTTGTTATTTTCCTAACAATACTAACCTTGAAGATATGCTATCAATTCATTGGCATCTCTTTGTGTTGTCTTTAAATCAGCTCCTCAAATCCTTCAAAATTTTGAATAAAAATTGTTCAAGGAATTCATCTCTTTCGTGTATAACTTAAGGCATGATTTTCATGCGATATTTAACAACTCATTTCAAACGTAAATTACTGTACATATGAAGAATGTATTTGTAACTGTATCTGTATAGTTATGTATACATATACATTTCCGTTGAAATACATTTCCTAACAAGTTTGTAAGCTGAGATGTATGAGTGTATCTCATACACTGCTAATATGTGCTGTATGAGCTGTAGTCTGACGTTTATGTGTTATGATGCATGAATGATGGTATGAGGCATGCATCATACAAGATAAATTTTTCTGCCACTTAAACCAGCCAACCAACAACATTTCATTACATATTCTATTTAGTTGTGTTTCACATTTTCTGTACCAAAAAAAAAACCAAACCGTCTAAAACATGCCACTTGCCTCCTACGCTTGCACTTCACTTGCCACACAGCATTGCTAGTGGTCGGCATTCCAGAGTTTTAAGGCGAAAAAAAATGGAAAAAAAAGATAGAAAAAATTAAAATGGAATCCAATTTGTTCGTGCCACTTATATTTTCTCTATTTTTCTAAATAATTTCATGTTT
Organism: Sarcophaga caerulescens; assembly: GCA_927399465.1. Classification (NCBI taxonomy): domain Eukaryota; kingdom Metazoa; phylum Arthropoda; class Insecta; order Diptera; family Sarcophagidae; genus Sarcophaga; species Sarcophaga caerulescens. The sequence continues at coordinate 21,741,524 of OV656873.1, forward strand.
TTTTTCTTTTTTTTGCATTTCATGTTCAGGTTCTCTTTCTATCTTTTTTTTCTGCAGCGGTGGTGAAAAGTTTTCGCATGTGTGAGTGTGAATGTTTTTTTTTATAATTTGAAATTATTTTCAGTTTTTTTTCTTTCGTTCACATTTAACTTTTGGCTAAAATGCTAGAAATTACGTATGAAAATAAAAATAGAGGAGAAGAGAAGTAAATTGTTGTAAATTGGATTCCCAATTAATGTACAGATTATGAGCGTGTGCATGAATTTTATGAAAATTATTTCAAAATTTTCTGATAGAATTGTAAACGAAATTATAGAAGAAATGAGCAAATGAAATGAAGAGAGAGAGAGGAGCAGACAGAGTTAGAGAGTGAAATTGAATTTTGAAATTTATTAGAGGGAGAAAGAGAGAATATGTTGCAGTTAAACGTGGTTAATGAAACCAACTGCCATATGTAATGTAAGAAATAAAATCAAAAATATTTGAACTATGAAGTTCAAGTAGAAGATTAAAGTTTTATAAAAATTTTTAACATAAGCCATGTAAAATTATTTTTAACATGCGGTTATCTTACCGCATCAAGATTCTGCTGGAGATCCTATAAAATTGTTTTTTTTGGTGGCCTTAAATCTTTTCTACGATTGAACCTGATACTGCTGGACAAACTACATTATACTACACATTATATCGGGCGTTTTTTAGACGCCGTAGTCTAGTAAGGAGTGTGTAGGCTTATTAAACGTGAGACCTCGGTTCAAACGCCTGATCAGACATCTCCAACAAAAAAGAAATACGAAAAAGTTTTCTTCGGCTACTTCCTCTCAGCAGATTTCTGGCGAAAAACTCTGAGAGTAAATAAAATTGCCCTGAAAAGTTTCTCAAAAAATCTGTCGTACGGTGTCGACTTTAAACTGTAGGTGCCTCCACTCATGGATAAAATTGACACACACACAACATGAGTGATGTGAGAAGCGCGGTTGTAGTCCTGACGAAGTAAATACATAAGTAAAATCGTTTAACACTAGAACGACATCACGTCTATAAAGCACTTTGTCTATATTTTAAATTAAAAGTGGCTGGATTCTAGTAGGCAATGTGTTGGTTTATTAGACATGAGGCCTGGGTTCAAACTCCAGGTCAGACATCTCAAACAAAACCAAATATGAAAAATATTTCTTCGGCGACTTCCACTCAGCAGATTTCGGACAAAAACTCTGAGAGGAAATAAAAATTGCCGTGGAAAGTTTCTCAAAAATCTGTCGTTCGGAATCGACTTCAAACTATATGTTCCACCACTCATGTATAAAATTAACAAACACAACATAAGTGGCATGAGAAACTAGATCGTAATCCTGACTGAGGAGTAATGACCTATTATGTATGTATATATGATAACTATCTATACCAATAATTCATCTCTACGTGTTAACATTTCTGTTCAATAAAGTTTAGCAAATTATCATGATAAGTGATTGAAGCTGCTGTAGCTGAATGCATAATCCGTTGTCTGTTTAGACGCGATCCCAAGGTTCAAAACTCAGCTCAAACATCTCGAATAAAACGAAATATGAAAATTTCCTTCGGTGATTTCCTCTCAGCAGTCTCTTCTGGCAAGAGCTGTGAGAGTAAATAGGTTTGCACGTTCCTATTCTCCATTAAACTGTAGGTTCCGCCATTCATGGATAAAATTAACACACACAGCATTAGTGGTGTGAGAAACTAGATCGTAACCCTGACTAAGGGGTTGTAACCCTGACTAAGGGGTATTAAGTACGTAAGTAATCAAGTGATCATGAATAGGTTAACATTAGTACAACAACAAGTTTATAGCGCAGTTAGCCCATATTTTTAGGGTTTATTAATTTGCCTAGTGGAGAAACAATTCGTGTAGCTATTGAGCAATTGCTCACAAATATTGTCTTTTCGATTCAAAATCATTAACAGGAAAAGTAGGTGTGTGCACTGCAAAGACTATTGCTGCTGTAGCAATGAAAAAGACGACATATATACATAACTGGTCATTACAAGCTTTCAGTTAGGATTACGACCTAGCTTCTCACACCAGACAGACAGATTTTTTTTTGGCAGAAATACTGAAATGAAGTTGGCGAGAAAAATATTTATTCGTATTTCATTTTTTTGGAGATGTCTGACCTGGGGGTCTCTTTTCTAATAAGTCAACTAGACTACTTAATATTACGGCTACTGCAGTCAATTCAACTTGTTTTTGGTCTTTATCGTTGACTACATTGAAAATTTACGTATTGAGCTTGGCTCACATGCCTATAAAATACTGCTGGTACTAGAAATTGAATTTTTATTAATGATTTGTGTTTGTGTTCAGTTCTGGTTAAATGGCTACGTCAATATAAGATCATTTGGCCTCGGTTTCACTCGACTAAGCTTATCCGAAATGTCCAATTTTCCACGACAGTGGCACATAGGTTAGGTTAGGTCAGAGGACGTGTACTTGTCCGTTAAGACAAGTACAATACCCGGAGGTCGAAATTGACCCATTGTACAACGTCCTTGGAGAGGGAAGGAAATAGAGGGAATATGATGAAAGGAGGGCATAAGGGTAAGGGGAGGATGGGAATAAAATAAAATTGGCACATAAATCAGTCTGAATTTGATTGGTGGAATGGGTTAAGTTGGTTTTGATAAGCGCTGTGGTTTGTAACTTATTCTCATATACCTTCACTCGATCTCGGTGGCCAGTTAATATCACCTTCACGTGAGATGATCATGCTCTCTAAACGCTCGTGCAGAATATCTAAAGTGGCATGTGCTATGTGGCACTTAGTGCCGTCCTGTTTAAGCCACATGGCCTTGGTGTCCAGATTACACAAGTAAAATAAAAGGAAGTAGTTATCATCGATCTATAGTACTCGCTGTACCGTAATAGGAATCAACATAAGTCATTCATTCAATTTTTCTAAATATTTTCAAACTTGTATTTTCTTTTCAAATATTTTTTATTAACAATCCTTTACTTCCACTTATAAATTCAGCATCCCTCAGTAGTTTATATTAAACACTTGCCTGTTAAAACACCTCTGTACGACTACATTTTCAAATTGGCTGAAGGAAAAGTTACCAAAAAAAAAGAAGGTAACCGAAACAAACTTTTTCCCCTAAACAGGCATCATTCATTATGTATGAACAGCATTTAAACCAGGCACCATATTCAAATTACTTGATGGTGTTGATGTTGTTACAGTTGCTGTCAAAATTATGATTATCCTCCTCCTAACAACTCAGTTACAACTATAGATCGAATGAAAAGATTAAAGTTACTGTGGCGTAATTAAAGGTGGGGTAGTGGATTCTTTTTTGAACTAAAAATGTTTGATAGTATGGTGTGGCACACACAAAACAATCTCACTACTTAAGCCAACTTAACTACAAAGAAATTTGTTTGTAGAGAAAGGTACATATGGGTGATTTTACGTCATGGATCAACAACAATACAAAAACTACTGTGTTCCTATAGTGACTGAATACTATTCTGTTACGAATCTGTCATATCCAAATAAAGCGTTTGGTATTGAAGAAACGATTGTCAGAGAAAAAATGAAGGCATCATTCAGCGGCTGAAACCTGAACAGATTACTTGTTGACAACATCTATTTCGTTTTGCTTCATTTACTCTCAAACTTATTAAGACAGAATCATGTTCTGCATCATTAAATACAACGGTGGCATCGGGTATAGTGCTCCCAAAGTCGTCGGCATAAGCGAGCAATTGGACACTTTTGTAAAAATAGTGTTAATACGTAGAACTTCCGTCTTCCGCCGAACACTTTCCATAACGGAGTGGAAGAGGTCGCTTTATAAAGGATAACCTTGTCTGAAAACTGCTACGAAACCAAAAAGTTTCTTATCTTTACAAAGAAGGAAGAATTGTTTAATGACATAAGGCATAGACATATCAACTTCGCACGATACCGAGCTCAGAGGCGATTCCTTATCGTGCTATTTATAGGGAATTTTTAAGCACTTTTTAAACACCGTGCATGTGTGAAGAATACTTATTGATACTATTACGTGTGGCATATAAAATCGCTCAATATCTGCCACTGCTTCTCTGGGTTGAGAGCATTCGTAATGTCTTTTACACATAAATCAGGCTGAATTTGACTAGTGGAAGGGGTTATAATGGCTTTGAGGACCGCTGTGATTTGTGGTTTATTCGCAGACCCCAGCGACGGAAGAAACCCCCCACAAGAAAAAGTCTGAAGGGATCAAATCGCACGATCTCGGTTGGCTCGTTTGTATCACATTCCAATATGGCTCAATAACATATTCAGATCATAATGCGTATCCAACTTTCATTTTTTCCGGATACAATGGTTTTTCACAATCTGTTTTGTGTGCGAGAATGTTATTTGTTGATGTAACCACGATTTGGTTTGGCAAGATTCAGGATTGTTGAAGACAATAGCCGTTCTATCACCCAAACTGCATATATACGACGTTGTAAATAGTCAACCGGCTTTAATTTTATATGAACGAAGGAAGGAATTTAAATGCAACCCAATTATTGAGAACATCGTGGATTGGTAAAATTATAATTATCCGCCATGACTTCGCTATCAGAAGCTCTATTTTTCGCATACATCTGTGACTAAGGGAAACCTTACAAGAAAAAGCCTAACGGAGACAAATCGCACCATCTTAGTAGCCAGTTTCCATTACCTCCACGTAAAGAGACCATGCCTTCAAATTGCTCTTGCAGAGTATCCAAGTAGCATGAGGGAAATGGCACGTAGCGCTGTCCTGTTGAAACCACATGTCTATGTTGATATCCAGATTATCCAATTCAGGCCAATAAAAGTTGGTAATCATCGACCTACATCGACCTCGCCGTTGACAGTGGTGGCCAGAAAAACGTCGTTATCGAGGGAATATGCACCTATGACGACGTTAACACAAAATCTACACCAAACAGTGATTTTTTCAGGAAGAATTTGACGCTCTTAGATTGCATATGGACTTGTTTGCGCAGGTCCCCATTCAATGTTAGATCACTGACATGGTGTGCTTGTATTTCTCAGTGTCGCTGGTTACGAAAATCGTGTAATTTTAAGTCGTATTGGTTTGTATTTTAAAGCGCATCTGTACGGTGTCAATTGGCTAATGGAGCACAGATTGCATTGCTAAAAGAAATTGTTCTTTAGTCATACTATCTGGGGTAGGAAATCTAAAAGTCTCTTACCACATAAAGAGACTCCTACCTGTTTCAGTCCTTCTACACCCTCTTTTCCTCTGTCCAACGCAACACAATTCTTGATTACAGGATATAATTAAGTAGCGTTTGTATAAAAGTCCTGTAAAGGAACTTGACTAACAAAAATTTTTGTTATGGAATGACCCATATAAGCTGTGTAGTTATAAATGTTTTCCTTTACTTTTTTTTTGTGTTACAACCGTGACTAAAATAAGCGCAAATTTGACGAAGCATTACATTATGCTGTTCATTCATTCACTCATTGTCTGACGATATACATACACACACGTTGGCTCATTTATTCATTCGCTTATTTTCGATTCACTTTTTTCTTTCTGTTTCTGTTTTTGGATTCCTTTTACTGGTTGCCAAAAAATTTCTTCTTCGCCTTTGTAGTGGTTTTAACTGTTTCTGGCTATTAAGGGAGTAGAATATAAAATTTTTTTCTTTTAACAGCAATAACAAGCGTTAGGAAACGGAATACAAAGGAAGCAATAGAAAGAGAGAGAGCGGGCTTTAATACTAGTAGCATTTGCAACGGCTGTGTGGCAGCATAAACAAATAATGTGGCGGCTTTTGCAAAAGGTATTCTAATGTTATTTCATTAAAATTGTGAAATTATTCATGAATTCAAATTAGAAACACGGAAGTATTATTCTGCAAGCATTATTCGGCATCTTTTATCTGCGTCTTAACAAGGTAACCAGCGTTTAATAACTATAACAGTTAAAGTAACAACAACAACAACAACTAATACTACAACAACAATAAAACCACCAAAAGCTAAAACTGTAACAATGAATATTAACAACAACTACCAGTGTACATAATAGGACAGCGTTTCCTTATACAGGCTGTGAGCATTCATTTTGGATTTCGTTTAATCGTTCGTTACTTGACGCAATTTTCCATTATTTTTTGCGGAGGTTTTTTTCCTTTTCGTTTCGTTTTCTTTCGCTCATGATTATTATCCTTAAGTTCGTTACACAGTTTATTTACAGGCTTCCGTTTTGTCAAAAGGATGTGATGATGCTGTGAAGGTTGTGGTGGAGTAGTGCTGTGATGTTTAGCAGGAAGCCGGTTTGACAAAAAACCACAATTTATTTAAGATGGAAAAATGCGTGCTTTTTCCGCGTTTCTTTTTTTTTTTTGTTTTTTGTTGTCTTTGTTTTAGTAAATTCCTTGGTTGATTTTATTTTCGCCAAAAAAAAAAATTGTTTTTTCTCGTCTTTTCTCGCCACCCATAATGAAATTGTTTCATGGCGTGTTACATTTCAAGGATGCTGGGGATATTATTTTAAACAAAATCACCTTTTGAGTTTATGTGGCATAAAGCGATACTCGCTGAAAATCCACCATCAAATTGGAGTCTGTAAATATTCTTTTCTCGTCTTCCTTTTTTTCGAAAGCTTAAGTAAAATAATCTTTCGTTCGTTTATTTTTTGATATTTTTTTTCTTCTCTTCTGTTCGTTTCGTTTTTGCTTATGGTTTAATTAAGCGGCAGCTTAATTTCTTATCTCAAGTAAAACAATGAATAGAAATTGTGCTTCATTTTGATAAAATACCATTGAAGTTTGACAAGCAAAAAAAAAAAAAAAACACGCCGTAAATGAAACTGGCCAGAGTACAATATTTAGTTGAATTTAAGAGAAATTTATTTCTTTAAACTGTCAAGAACTATTTAAAGAGCAGCTATTTTTGTAAAGGACACTAAATAGAAAACCTTGAAAAGCGAGCTGCAAACCAGAAATTCAGTTTTGATTTGTAAAAATTGAAGTCCATGAGACGTTAAGGTTTATGTATGTTTTCAAAAAAGCGGTAGGTAACTAATACCTAATAATCGAGAGGAGTTTTAAGTTGGCCAAAAAACTGGGGTTGAACGGCTTGTATATAGAATGGAACAGAGATCTGGTATTTATGAGTTTAAGAGATCTATGGTCGTCGTGGTCTAGTGGATAGTATGCTTACTACGTGCCTTAGGTCCGATATCTTATATGATAACAGAAGTATGATATTATTTCGATGAGCGCCTCTCAAAAAGTTGTAAAAGTTAATAATTCTCATGACATCGATCCGAAAAGGAGTCTTCCCACGATATTAGGGTATCCTTTAGTCATGTACGCTAACTCACTCTGGGTCACAGAGGTAATCGAAGTACACTTAAGCTTCCACATCGCGACAAGATTGTTATCCAGGTGGGGAGACTACACCCTAACTTAGCCTAATAATTCTCATAAAGATTTCACAGGTCGCTAACACAGAATGTATGACCCAGAATCCACGTTTAATATCCATGTTTAATACACATAATAATTGATAAAAAGGTTGTAATGGCCAGTATTGTATATAATGTATGATACCAATCAGAGATCAGCAACGAGTATTCAAAACGATGAGTAGATTCGAGTCATACTTATTACTTCAGATACTTATACGCATTCATCCTTATTTTAATATCATACTCATACTACTCATATTAAAAGTTTGAAGTACTCATCGTACTCATACTTAACAATACGCATGATGTTGTTGATTTCGACTCTCCATGACTCAAATTATACACGAAGCACAAAATAAGTATGATTCGAATACGAACACCACAATACTCGCTAGAAGGTTGTGTGTGTGCTTTGCTTGCTTTCTTTGTCTTTTCTTTTCTCTTCTTTTGTAAATGCAACAATAACTACTACTGTAAATTTTGATGAATGATTCGAGTAACTCGAATCATTCATAAGTATTATAAGTATTTTTCTAAATTTATGAATCTGAATGAGTAGGCGTGTGAATCAAACAATGAATCGAATGTTGTGAGTTTGATGTCAACGTTGTACTCATACTCATTGATACTCATCTCTGATACCAATGCCTTTGATAGAAAAAGGACAAGAAGCCTTACAGAAATTACCAGCGGCATTATAGAAGAATACTTTTGCTCCTATTATTTACATACATACATACATAATTGGTCATTACAACCTTTCAGTCACAGGACTACGACCTAGCTTCGCACACAGCTTATATTGTGTTTGTTAATTTTATACACGAGTGACGGGTCCTACAGTTTAAAGTCGACTCCGGACTACCGATTTTAGGCAATTTTATTTAATCACAGAGTTTTTGCCAGAAATTTGCAGATTGAAGTTCGTTTTGATGGAGATGTCAGACCAGGAGTTTGAACCGTGACCTTACGTCTAATAAGGCAACACAGTGCCTACTACACTGCTCCTATTGTTTACTGCAGCAAAATGAGCAACGCTTTCCGAACTCTCAGAGGTGTCGGGAGTACCCCATACTTTTCACAAACACACGAAATTGCATCTCGAAAATAGGTGCGGCCATGAAGTTGAGAAAACACCGGAGATCAAGTAATACTTCGAGGACTTGGTTTATGTGAACTTCTTTGTTTTACTTTCCCACCTAGACAACCTACTGTACTGCTCTCAATCCATATAATCTGATGAACTTTAAGATTTTTTTGATGTTTTGGAGCAAATAAAATTTGCATTAGCATAAGCTACCCTGAAAGTCGGAATTCCAACTGAAATATCATCGCTTGAAGTGGATGCCAATGATCGAGAATATTGAAAAAATAGGGCAGTCGTATAACTTCGAAGCAAAATTAAAAAAGATCGTCCTGCTTTCACCAATCTCCGCAATTATAAGGCCCATTGTGCTACCACCTTCCATTAGAAATCTCAAAAAGGTCGGTAAAGTATGCCAAAGTACAGCCAGCTTTAGGCATGTACTCACTTATAAATAAATGTCCCTTGTTTTAAAAGCATGGATGCCTTGAATGGGGTTCACAGCACCAGCTGACGGAAAAGCTTTCCTATTAGACCCATGAGAATCAAGAACTCATATTGAATATCAATGTTAGGAGAGAAAAACTAACTGTTTCGTTCTCTCAGACTTAATGTTCTCTACCATAAAGGGTTTTGGAACTTTCCAATGTGACAACCGTTCTGTCCAGTGCGTAGCACCATAATTTTCGGGTATTTTCCTATGCCCATCGATCCAAGAATAGAATATTGCAGCCTGGCTATTCGAATATGTCAAGATATTCTCAGAAATATTCAAAGCAACCAGAAAATGGCTAGGAGCATAACGTTCGTTATCCTCTAAATATCACAGCAGTAATCCGGAAGTCGGTACGAGTTTTTGATCTCCAAGTCCTCTATATAAGCACCACGCTTCGCCTTCCCGTCTGCCTTCAAACCATATTTGTCGAGAATTTGGAGAATAACCGCAGTTAGTTTTCCAGTATGACAGTATTTATAATGACAATGTAATCATCTATCAGTACACGAGAAATAATATCCTAGAGCCTAGTACGTCCACTTTCCTACTTTTTTTCCTTTTTCCCTATCTCCTCAGCTTTAGGCCATTGTACAATGGATTAACTTGACCTCCGGGTACTGTACTTGTCTTAATGGCATTTAACCTAACCTAGTACGTCCGTTGAACTACTTAGGATAATAGTTTATCGAGTTCAAGCTGATTGCCGCAAGGTTTGCCTGCTGCTCTAGAAAAATATCGCAATATGGAATGTAAATTTAGCATTGAGGAAACTGCCTTGGTTAGAGTGGTTCTCAAAATATTGGAAATAATTGTTGCCTTCTTACGGTGCCCTGAATTTTGCAGAGACATTGCTTTTTAGCTGCTATCATCAGACAATTGATGCATCCAACATTACCGTTATAGTCAAGACAAGACCAAGGAAGGGTTTTAGCGCTCATGTTTAATATGTAAAGAGAGCAACATAACTGAAATGCTTAAAAACGTTCCTGTTTATTCCTTCAATTAAAAAATTAACGCGAATAATTTGGAAATTGTTGGAAAAACTTATCAAAAAAATTTAAATAAAAATTAAAAAGAAAAAGAAAAGAAAAACGCGTAAGTAAAATTCAAATGCAAAATACTGGCTATAAGGTTTCAAGCAATAAAAGTTTAAAGGAAAATAAGAAAAGCAAAAGAGAGAGAGAAAAAAACGAAAACGAATACGCAAATGAATTTTTATCAGAATAATTTTCTCATTAGCGCATCTAAATATTCAAAAATTAACCCAAAAGAATCCAAACGAACTCATTAAACTAAAAGTATAACAAAAACAACAAAAAAGAAAATCTAAGAAAAGGAAAAAAAATGCTACAAAAACGAAAACAAAACAAAAATTCCTGTGGCATACATTTAATGAAACAAGCAAATTGAGCCCAGAGAGTTGAGTTGAGTTGAGAGGGGGTAGGAGATGGAATAGAATTAAAAATAAGACTGTCGGCTGGCAGTGTATTTTGTATATGGCAAAGGAAATAAAAGAAAAACAAAATTGGACGAACGTTTTTATTATTGTTTAGACTCACTTAACAGTTTAGAGAGGTTTTTCGGAAAATTATTCCGGAAATGATAGAAAAAAAAACCAAAAAACAAGAAATTCTGCATAATTTTTCAATGAAGAAACACGATTTCATTTCGTTTAACTTCTCTTTGTTGTTAATCCGATAAATACTCCCTCAGCGGTGCAGCGTAGTGTAAATAAGCCAGGGATACACAGGAGTATTCTGGTCTTCTTCTTTTCTTCATTTATTTTGACTCTTCACCCAACCCCTTATTGCATAAAACTTTGTGTTTATGTCGCATGACATTTTCGTTTATAGACCATTGGCGAATAAGCAAAGCGTGTCAGAGTTTCAATTTATGATGGTAGTTGGCGTTAAAGTGTTTTCTTCTTCTGTAACTTGGGTTTTCGATTTCTTTGGTGGCATAATCTGCGTTTCAAAAGCAATGTTGAAAAGTAAAATATGTCTTCAATTATGAATAAATGTTGAAAGACTTTACGCATGACAAATAATCTACAATCTTGGAAGAAGAAATACAAGTAAATTCACACTTTATGTTAGGACTTAATAAAGAATATAAGAAATAAGCTGAAGGCTTCTGATATTAAAAGACCAAAGACAAAACTCAAGGTTAAAACTTATTCTTTTTAAACTGTAATCAACCAATCAACCATATGGGTTGGTTTCTAACTCACACAAAATTAAATTAATTTATCACTGTAAGGAATTCTGTCACCCTCTAAAGAGCACTCTCCTGTAAATACTTTCTATGATAGTGTAACGATAATGGAAAAAATCTAAATACTGATGTTTTGCTTTTACATCGCTTAACATTAAAATTATAAACAAAAGCTACAAAAACAAAATAAAGCAGTAAACAAACCTGTTTACAAATGATCGTACTGCTTAATATAACAACAAATACCAGAATAAAAAATGGTAAACAAGTAAACAAAAATACACAAACAATACTACAAGAATAAATGTAAACAAAGATGTTTAAATTTACAGAGATTTCGAAAAGGCGAAGTCAGGAACGTTCGCCTTCAAGAACATTCATCAGACTGTTTACTTTGCCATATAAAAGGCAAGGCAAAGCAGGCGACTGAGTTAGTGAAATTCAGTCAGTCTTGTGTAAAGACACGGTGCGTTAGAAAAAAGTAATCGTGGTTTGAAGATCTCTGTTACAACGATCACTCGAACAATTGTCCGATAATTGCTATAATAAAAACAAAGCAATTGTTGTTGTTAACATCAAGTCCTGAACAGTGACACACAGAATTGTGCAAATAATAAAGAAGAAACTAAACACAAACTTATTTTTATTTTCGTTGCCATCTGCGAGATCATATTTTAAATTTTTTAAAATGTAAAAACGTAACAATACCTTAAGATTTGACCACTCCCTATTTCATTAACAATGAAAATAAAACAACATTTTGTCCATATTGACCTGCATCTGAAACTTTTTGTGCAAGTGGCATTAGTAATCAAAAGCAGGACGCTTTGAGCTGCATATCCTGCTTATCAAATATGATATGTTTTTAAAATGTGCTTCTGCCAGGAGCAACGAGTTTAATCTTAAAATTTTTATTGTTGTTAACATTTTAATTGAAATTGTTTCTAATTTATTTGTATTTGAATGTGTTTATCACACGCGTGAATTCTCTTACAATCTTTAAAATATGTTGTGATCCTGTACGCAATAAATGTGGAAACCGAAAAATAAATTGAAATGAAAATGTACCAACACACACACACATACACCTGCATCCATGTTAGAGAGTACTTTACTAAATAAATATCATTAAATGAACATAAAATTACAAGTGAATTAAAAAAGGAAATCAATAGGGTGGGGTACCAAAAGGGTTTGATATTTACAGCAGCAAATATTAAAAGTTTTTATTTATAATTCTTTAAGTATGAGGGAAGCCTATACCTAAGTGTGCAATTATTGTTGCTACCGCTAACTATGGGTGAAATAAATAGTGGACGGTCAGGAACTCTTCCACATATTGACTTGTCACAACCAGCACTATATTTAATGATCATCAACATTTCTGTATGAAAAGAACTGCTTGACCCAATCTTATATCATTATTTACTTCGCCAGTGCCCAACTGAAGATCAAGAACACCAAGTACAATAATCATTATTGGCTCATTAAAATGATTTTAATGACATACGCATTCTGTTGCAGTTATGAGTCATTCATCAGAAGCATTAAAAATACCTCCGGATATTGTACAACTGCATGAGTCAGTTCAATCTTGACCTATGGAAACCTGGTACGGTGGCATAAGGATACAAAAATTGGTCCTCATTGATTATCACTCATGTACTACCAATACCTCGTAGCCCACAAATCATTCAAATCTTAATGAATGGTTCGTAACTAAATGAAGCTATGTGTGGAGGCATATTTTTGGAATTGGAAAGTATAGCTCAAACTATAAGACAATCGGATCATTGTAGTAGCATAAGGACTGTCTTACATACGGACTGCCTTACATACGGACTGCCTTACTTACTCGTAGTCAGATGGTCATTAAGGCATTGGTTTTTAACAATATGATCTCTAGAACGGTCTGCAGCTATATCGTGGTTCTCAACGAGATAGCAGAGCGCTATAATTTCCCAGTTACAGGGATAACACAGTGGCATTTTGGAAACTGTATAGCAGATGAACTGGCCACATGTCGTTCTAACTTATACCTGTGTTCTCTACATGGAGAACTTGATTAAGAAACTTCAAGCTAAGAATTGATCATTAAGTAAAAGATTACGTGAACACCGTGTGGATGGTTTAGAATGTGCTGCAAGCTGCTGTGGGCAGCGCATTCTGGATATTCATGCGTGACGCATTGCTTTAGCCCATATGCTCAATGATTTACGTAGGATGTTTAGAGACACAGAAGGAGAGGAGGCTGTTGTTCATCTATTGGATACATACCCAGCTTTATGTTGTCGATAAAGTGTAATCTCACTAATCTATCAGAGATGGATGTCTAAATAACATCACCAGAATCTACGGATGATTTTATAGTTAAAGGGAGAAAACTGTAGTGTTCTAATGGCCACACCTGGTTTAAACGCATTTATTTACTGATCACTACACCTGCTGAGGCATTACTTTTGTAATTATATTTTTAAACTTTAAACTCATGCAATCTTTCAACCGATTTTATAAAAAAAAAGACATTTTAAACAAAGTAGTTAAGAAACTATAGTCTGCCTATGGATATAGTTAAGTGAAGTCGCTATAGTTTAATAGGTAGTGTGTTGGCTTATTAGACATGGGGCCGCGGTCCAAACTCCCAGGTGAGATATCTCCAACAAAACGAATTATGAAAAATATTTCCTCTCCTTGCCTTTCTGGCAAAAACTCTGAGAAGTAAATAAAATTGCCATGAAAAGTTTCTCACAAAATCTGTTGTTCGGAGTCGATTTTAAGCTGTAGATCTCGCCAATCATGTATAAAATTAACAGTACACCATGAGTTTTGTGAGAAGCTAGGGCGTAATCCGGATTGAAGTGTTGTAGTGACCAATTTCGTATGTAAGCGCACAGCACAGTTTACAAATTCAATTGCTTTTCCAGTGCTACTTTACTTTGTTAAGTTCAGTGCTTCCTTAAGCTGTATCAAAAATGGAAAGAAATATTGGGAATAATTAAATAACGGTACCCGTCGTCACCCTCCGTAGTCGTCGTAGTTCAGTAGGTAGTGTGTTGGCTTATTATACTGAAGGCCCGAGTTCTAACCCGAGACATTAAAAACGAAAATATGAAAATATTTCTTCGGCGAATTCCTCTCAGCAGATTTCTGGCAAAAACTCTGAGAAGTAAATAAAATTGCCATGAAAAGTTTCTCACAAAATCTGTCGTTCGGAGTCGACTTTAATCTGTAAGTCCCGCCACTCATGTATAAAATTAACGCACACAACCTAAGTGGTGTGAAAAGTTATTCTGACTGAAGGGTTGTAATGACCAATTATGTTATGTACATATGTCTGTCTGCATCCTACTGACAATCTCAGACTGAAACACATCCACTAATGTGACTGTCAGTCCTGTCTATCAGGGTAGTCGCCTGTTAATCTTACAACCTTAACAGCCATTGCAATGAATTTAAATTGCATCCTGCAAAAGGTTAACCATATGCACGAAATTTACTTGTAATTGTATCTTTATGCGAATGCGCACACACACACACAGAGAGAAAGTGCATTAACAAGATATTGTTAAATTAGATGTTGATATGTATGTGTGTATGCGTGATTGCTGTTGATATGTTGTTGGCAAATAAAAGTTTGCATTGCTATGTATGTATTTATATAATTACATGTATTTGTACACATACACAAACGTATAATCACACTTAAATAGAAAAAAAAGAAGAAAAAACTCAACGCATTTGCAGATCCGTTAAATATTTTTTCTAAAAAGGTTTCGCAATTGCAACATAGAATTGCGATATGTAATGCTAATGACGATGGTTTTTCTATGGATTCGTTAGAAAACTTACATTTGCTATGGGATTGCTACTGATGCTGATAACCATGTTGCTGATGATGATGATGTACTAAATAATATTATCGTTTGCACATTTACAATTGCATGTAATATACATACGTATGTAATATGTATGCTGCTATATGGTATGAATAAATGTATTTCGATTGAGAAAAAAAAATTTTCATTTTTTTCATTTTAATTTCAGTTTAGTTTAATTTGACTGCGATGATGATGTTGCCACTCGAATTTCTGACGTTGCTACTTTTATTTGAACGAGTTAACATGTAAATTAAGCTTAACGCTTCGTTGCTCTTCAATTTCCAACTTTAATGCTTAACGCGATTTTCATTACACACACATACAACACATACACTTACATATGCTTTTACACACAGTGTAGTGTAACATTAAAATGAAATTGAAACGTTAGTATGACTGTCTGCTGGCTTGGGTTTGTATTTACAGTTGAGTAATTGAACTTGCAACACACATACATACATCAACAAAAAATTTCTATAATTATAGCAAAACGAGTGTATGTATGTGTGTGTATGAGAGAGAGAGAGAGAGAGTGTATTAAAAAAAATAAAAGGAATTATAACAGACATTAACGTCTTGTTGTATAATCATTACAAAATCAACTCAGTAGTAGCAAAGTTTATTCTTTAATACACTTGGGGCGGTGGTAGTGGGGTGTTTGTTTAAATTCCCCCTCCTTACCTATTACCCAATTTAACCCCACCATACTTAGAGTGCGTATATTTTTCTCTCTCTCTCTCTTTAGCTTCTAATTTGAAGCGTAACAACATGAAATGGAAACTGAAATGCCAATGCTGGTAGCTGTGGTCTTGCTGGTGGCAGTAGCATAAGAAGTCATGGCCTGAGAAAATGTTTTTTCTTTTTTCTGTAGATGAAAAATTTGTTTTGGGAGCATTTAGAGGCATTAAGCAAGTTAAAGCCATAAGACCATAGGCAGCAACGGCAACAACAATTTGTAATTTTACTTCTCTTCCCTTTCTTCTCTTTCCACTTTCACTTTTAATTTTTCCAAGACAAAATTAAGCAATTTTTTTTTTATTTTCGTTATTCGTCCTGCACTCAAGCCAATATATTTAGTTTGTCAATATGTTGGTAACAATATGGAAATTTATTGGAAGTAATTTTTTACCAAACGAAAAATTTGTCACGAAAATATATAATATAAATAAATAATATATAAATAATATACGTTTTTATCTTTTAAAAACGTTTAAAATATGACCTCGTAGATTGCAAATAAAATAAAAATAAATTTGTGTTTAGTTTTAATTAAAAATTATTTACTATTCGCACAATTCTGTATGCCACTGTACACAACTTTATGTAAACGACAACAATTGCTTGTATGTTATTCCTCCGTTGATTTATACCCTTTGCATAAACAATAATAATTACTAGACAATTATTCGAAAGATCTTTGTAACGGAGATCTTCAAACCACGATTACTCTCTTCAAACGCTACGCGTCTTCACACAAGACTGACTGAACTTCACTACTACTGTCGCCTGTTTTGACTTGCCTTTCATATGGCAATGCAAACAGTTTGATGAATGTTCTTGAAGGCGAACGTTCATGACTTCGCCTTCTCGAAATCTCTATAAATACAAACATTTTTTTTTACATTTATTCTTATAGTGTTGTTTACGTATTTTTGTTTATTTGTTTACCATTTTTTTATACTGGTGTTTGTTGTAATATTAAGCGGTACGATAATTTGTAAACAGGTTTGTTTACTGCATTGTTTTGTTTTTGTAGCTTTTGTTTATGATTTTAATTTTAAGCGATGTAAAAGTAAAACACCAGTATCTAGATTTTTCATTTTCGTAACAATATTGTAAAAGATGTGCTCTTTTCAACCTGAGGATGAGTTTAAGAAGGCTGAACATAGCCATATTATATGACAGTCAGTCCGCCATCCTAGCACCTAGCTCTTATGAGCCCAACTCGAGTAAGTATGGCACGGTCTGAATATTCGGAATCAGATCATGTGGTATTTGGTGATAATGAACGGGCGGATGCGCCTGTCTGGAGGGCGTTTATTACATTACGAAAGGGGAAGATAGAGTAAATCGGAGACTCTTACAAAACTAGACATGTGTCAGACAATTTATACTTTTGTTGGCAAATTATTGTGTAGAAGATTGGTTGCATTAAGCTTGATATGCATATTTTGTGATGAGAAAAACATATCACAGGAAAAGATCTGTAAGGTACTTGCTGAGCAATGTTTCTTACTTTAGCTTGAATTTTGTAAGGGCAACGGCTTGCTATTCTTTATAAGAATCTTGTATAGATTGCAGGCATTATCCTGGTCAAAAACCTCAATTTAATTTTATCTACAATTCCCACACTTCTTACTGTAGCTCAACAATATTTGTTTTTCCTTTTTTTTCCCATTTGATTGTGTAAAAATATTCAAAAAATTATTTTATTTTCGTTTTTTGCCTGTATACTCATCGTACATATATTTAAGTGAGTTGTTGTACCATTACAACATGCATACTTATGTCTGATTGTATGTTTGTTAGTTTATGTGTCTGTATATTCGTTAAATTCCCTTCTAAACGAGGTTATTAAGACAGAACAGCAAAATTTAAAAAAAAAGAAGAAAACGAATGAAAATAAGAAAAAAAACGAGTGTAAAAAATAAACCAAATTGGGAATAAGGAAAGTAAAGTCTTTGAAAGTGTTACAGAAATGTTATTTTTTCCCATTTTGTTCATTTTTTTTATTCTCATCTTAGTTTTCTTTTTCCGGTTACTCTGTGTTTTTTTTTTCTTTTTTGTAATTCCAATTTATTTTACAGTGGTTGAAGTTTAGAAAATTAAAAAATATTTTATTTTAGTATATTATTTAGAATTGAGAATTTGAATGAATTTTATATTGAAAAAATATTTTTTTCTTTGTTTTTTTCTTGTAATTTTGGCTAGTAGAAGAAGAAAACATAGTGACGCCATCTAAGTGCGAACAGGTTTCCTACTGACTTTCTCCTGGAGAACCAGGAACATCTGGAGACATTCAGGTTGAACTCGGCCAATTGCTGGCTTAAGCAACTCCTTACACATGCTGAATTTATAGGCCCTTATTTCTCGCTACCGATTAAATTTATGGTTCCCTATGACTATGTGCTCAACCATAGTTATCCAAATAGCCAAATATTCTTATAAGTTTTCTATAAAGACACTCCGACACGTTAAATATAAAAAACAGATTGTAGTGTGTATACCAGGCACCCGAACGTACGAACGGATCACTGAACTTACAGGCGGGCTGCCATAAAGTTTCAAACGTCATATTAATCTCCTAGATTGTCCCTGTATATCTTCTATATCTATGGGAGAAAGGGCGTATTATTCAAAGGTTGCCAGTTTTTAGGTTTCTGGGCGTAAGAATATACTCGGAATATATGTTGCAGACCAGGTCACTTAAAGTGACTAGATAACGCCCAATAAAGTCTGCATAAATATTACAAATAAATGCAGTTTCTTGTTTAATGCTTTCTGGGTGGGCTGATTAGGCCTAATCGTAACTAACGAATTACAAAACAGCTCAGGTTTCTGCCTCGAGTGGGCTTTCACTACATTTCCTCAGGTCGTATGGAACATTCCTGTAGAAGTTATCACTCGGAGTAAGAGATAAAAAGCTTTTTATCACTTAATAACTTACTACCCATCGATTTCTTTGATGGATCTGTCTGAAGTTAGATTAGATGACATTGTTTGGTATATATTATTTACTTTTGTTATTGTCGTGAAGAGAGCCTATATCGGGTATCCCTGTACTATCTTCTCCATTAATATTCTCCCGACAAACTTCGGAATGTTGCTTGCTGGCAACAGGGACAACATTTTACCCAGCATTTGATATGTACTCAGGTATTTCTTTCTGTATTGAATTACTGCCTCACAGGTTCAAGAATGTTTTCGGTTTGTCATCATTACAGAAACTACATGTTGGTTTTAGAATGAATATATTTTCCGCCTACAGTATCTTTGCAAAGGCTGGTTAACAATATCAGGTTATTCCTGGATATTCAGATTTACGTCTCACATCTCTCCTTACATTTATTTTCCAACGAATTTTTTGATTGCCTTTAACCTATTTGGTTTGAGAAGATTCTGTGTCTGTGATTATCTTATCATTATCTTCCTTTCCTCGTAAATTCATTTGCCTGCTCAAAATTTCCAATTGATCTGGAACCCAGAAGAGGGTAAACGTATATAAAGCTTCGATTTAACTCGAATGGCGGGCGGCCTGACTGTCAGATAGTATTTCTATGACCCAATCTTTGTATCTTCTCTCCCAGTTGAATTAAGCCCTTTTTTCGAGGGCATAAACTTCCGCTAGAAGATATTCGCGAGTTTCCTTCTGAAAAATTTCATTGTAAAACCAAAAACCACAGCGTCTGTGCCAAGTTCTGTTCTGGTTCCTCTTTTTAAAGTGTACTCCATTCAATTTTATTACTAAGTCTCGTTGCGAAACGTTTTTCAAAGTCATTGAGTCTACTGGCTTTGTCCAATTAACGGCTGAAGAGGGCACGGTCAAGCGTTAGACTTCCATTATCCTTTACTTTGTTTTCAAAGCTTCACTACCATATACAGCGGACTACTGGCTATATAAGACCTCCTTGGTAGTTTGGACCGAAGGCCTCTTCATGAGGCCATTAAACTGATGACATTAACTCCGAAGCTTGTGAACATAAGTTTGATTGCAATTGCTTTACGCTTGATATGCCTTAGAAAACGAGGCTGACAAAGAGCTACGTGTAGTAGTCCACACCAGAGATCAGCAACGAGTATTCAGAACGATGAGTAGATTCGAGTCATACTTATAATTTCAGCTACTTATATGCATTCATACTTATTTTAATATCATACTCATACTACTCATATTCAAAGTTAGAAATACTCATCGTACTCATACTTAACAATACGCACGATGTTGTTGATTTCGACTCTCCATGATTCAACATATACACGAAGCACAAAATAAGTATGATTCGAATACGAACACCACAATAGAAGGTTGTGTGTGTGCTTTGCTTGCTGTCTTTGTCTTTTCTTTTCTCTTCTTTTGTAAATGCAACAATAACTCTTACTGTAAATTTTGATGAATGATTCGAGTGACTCGAATCATTCGTAAGTATTATAAGTATTTTTCTAAATTTATGAATCTGAATGAGTAGGCGTATGAATCAAACAATGATTCGAATGTTGTGCCTTTGATGTCAACGTTGTACTCATACTCATTGCAACCTATACTTATAAATCAATGTTGTGGCGAGTACGAATGAATCAGAGTAGTTGAATTTTAATACTCTTGACTCACTTATACTCAAAATTTCATAAGTACCTATGAGTAGCGAAAATACGATTCATTGCTGATCTCTGGTCCACTCTTAAAGTGATGAATTCAATAATACATGGTATGTCAAGAAGCTCTTGTAATATTTAAGATATCTTTCGTAGTTTTAGGCCAAATAGTTCCAGCCAATGAACCCACTGTCTGCTTTACAGACACCAATTTTGTTGAGTTTAATTTTCAAATTTATTTCTGCCAAAGTGAAACACCAAAACAATTTTATTTTTTTTGGTGGAAGAAAATCGATAGGAATGTTAAGGATTCTATTACTGTGTGTGTATTTCAATTGCTTATTTTAATAGGACTTAAACTTATTACTAGCAAACACCCTCTTAATTTGGCTACGAGTTGTAATATTTTTATCTTCTCTTTTTCTCTCGCTCTCTCTGTCTTCTCTTTTAGCTATTTTCTGGGTATCTTTTTTAAACATTTTTAGTTGCCACTTGTATGTAAAGAGTACGTTGATGATATTTTTACTTGCAACAGCAAATTTTTTTTTTTAAATATTTTTTCTCATTTTGCCTTTGTAAGGATATTACTTTTGGGGGTTTTTTGGCGTTTTTTTTTTTTGTGTTAAACAGTTGAGCGAATGTTTAAATTAGAATTTACGCTGATTAGTGTTCACTTTTTAGCAGAAGATAGTAACGGGATTTTTTTTTGTTTCCCTTTGTGTTACACTCACACACAACTATTATCACCACCACCATCAGAAGCATTGTAGCGATTACTAAGAATTGTTTCATTCTGCTGCGGTTAAAGGGCTCACTGAAGGTGAACGCATACAAATGGCCCTAGCCGGTCTCCCTTGAAATCTCTTGTGTTAATGTGTTGTATGCGTTTAAACAGGAATGATAATGAATGTATTAGTATAGCAGGTGAAGCAGAAAGACGCCGAAAGACGCAGAACGCTTTGGGTTTTAAACTCATAATTACTTTTAACGCTGATTAAGACTTTGTACAACAACAACACAAACAAAAACTAACACTGAAACTTAAACAATTTTTGAATATTTTCTTTAGTTAAATACAACAACAACAACAAACCAACGAACTATTTCAAACGTTCAAATATTTTCGAGTGTGTCTTCATTTCAATTTCAAATTTTTTTCTTTCTTTTTATTTTTCTTCAAAATTCTTAAGCAGCACTTTTGTAATACAAAATAATCCTTTTATTTAATTATTTTCTCTTCTTTTTCTAGTTACACAAATTCTCTTCATTGATGCTTAAGTGGAAACAATTTGTTTCAGAATCCAAACGCTTTGCCGCTTTCGTATGAGAAGGTAAAGCGTAGGAATTCTAAATCAAAGTATAACCAATATTTACGAGTCTCTATTTATTTTTTATTTTTTTATTGTTTTTATTTATTTTTAATTCACTTTACAAATCCTTTTGATTTATTTTGCACTTGTAGCTTAACGACAAACGATACAATTTTGAGTGTTTGTTTGTCTCTCTCCAGGCGTTTGACGTCTTCATTCTGTTGGCCATAGTTGTAGTAAATGTTGCGTTTATCAATAGGATTTCAGTGTATTGCTTATATAAAATTAATTGTATTTGAGTTGAATTTATTTTGATGAAGAGAGAGGAAGAGAGAGAGTATTAATTAAAATGTACAAACGAATTTGTAATTTACGCTACCTTATCCGCAATAACAATAAGAAAATTAAGTTTCTTTGTTTCACCAAAAACATTGAAACATTGTTATCGCTGACATCAATCATTTATCGTCGTGAAGGAGGAGGCTTAAAAATCTCACCCACAAATTGGCAATAATATTGAGGTTTTAAATGCTTTGTTTCACCTGTTGTACGGCTCACGAATTTCATATTGTGGGAACAATGTTTTTCAACAAAACTAATCTTATTTCTTCCTTTATTCTTCTGCTTAACCAGGCGCAAACCGTATTAATTTGGTACACAGCACTCGACCATTAATTAAGCGATTTGTTTTGTATAAAATGACATTGTAAAGGCCTTCTTAAAAGTAAATTTTTTAAAATCGATTTAAAGCATTATCAATGCCTAGTATTCTCAAAACACGACTTAGCACCATGGTGACCACCTCTGGGTTGATTGCAGCTGTCAATCTTCATGAAACAATTTTCGACACTTTTCTAGGTATTTCTGGGCGATAACGTGCCGAATGCTTATGAATGGCGAGTACCCACGTAAATAAGGTCGTTGACGTTGCTCTACAAATAAACCTAACGATTCAAATCGAATGATCTTAGCGGAGAGAAGTAACCGTAGTCTAGTAGGTGGTGTTTTGGCCTATTAGACATGAGGCCTCGGTTCAAACTCTAGGCGAATGTGAAAAAATATTTCTTCCGCGACTTCCTCTCAGCAGATTTCTGGCAAAAACTCTAAGAGTAAAATAAAATTTCCATGAAAAGTTTCTCAAAAAATCTGTCGTTCGCAATCGATTTTAAACTGTAGAGCCAGCCACTTATGTATAAAAGTAACGAACACAACATAAGTGGTGTGAGAACATAGCTCGTAATCCTGACTAAAGGCTGTAATGACTAATTATGTGTGTGTTTATGCGTGTATGTATGTGTGTAATGGCTTTTGTGTAATCACTTAAGGGTTTTCCAAGTCTCATGTACAAGAATTTTGCTTGTTGACATAAGCCCTGCATGAAAAATAAGGTGAGACAAATTTTGTTCGAAAAATCCACATTGAAAACCTGGCGCTTATAGCATGCAATCAGGATATCCGTGTATGGTCCGCCTTATTTAAATGTTGCAGGAGTTGAACTTCATATGTACGAAGGTGCAAATATAAAAGCAAAATCCACTACAATGTGCCGTATGATAGGCCTTATTTTTGGAAACGCCATGAAATTCGCAAATCCGGATTCTCTTTCTTTAAGTGAAGCGATATTTTTGGTAGCGGGCACGTTGTGATGAGACAATGCTTCCAATTTTTTCAAATTTCTTTCTAATTTTTCCAGTTTCTTGTGCAGTAAGTCAATTATGAGGACCTTAAACTGTCAATTATTGTCGAAACGTGGCTCGTTTGAATCACAATTTTTGTAGTCACGTTTAACTATTTTTATGCGTTTTTTGATTGCGAAAAGATTTATGAAAGGACACTTAACGAAATATATTTTAGAATTGACAGCTTTGTCAAATAAGTAGTAACACAGTTAAAAGCTTTTTCGAAAATAGTGGTTAAAAATATTACCTCATCCATCTTGTGAGACCGTTCTTACACCGTTCGACAATGATTTGATTTGATCAATTGGCTTGATTTGCTTGGCATAAAAAATATGTGCCTTTCTTGAGGCTCGAAATCCAGATGTTTCAAGGCCAACAGGAAAAATTCCATGGTTAATGATGACTACAACTTTAAGAAATTTATGTTGCATCAAAGTTACTTAACCAAATGCAAAATAAAATATATTTTATAACGATTTGAAATACTTTAAAACAGAATGTTGTCTTGACTGCATTTAAGTAAATAATGAAATGCCATTTGATGAACCAACATAAACACACACATGCACATACACACCAAAATGATACGCTCAGATAAACATTTGATTTAAAATATTTGCATGATTTACGGTTGAGTTTGATTATTAAACATTTTTTGATTTTGATTTGATTTGTGTGATGATTTTGAATTTGATTTTTGATTCCAATTTAATATCAAATAACTTGTATGCATGTGTAAGCAGCAAATACAGACAGACCCCCATATACACATATACCAATACATATGAATACAATTTATACATTGAAATATACATACATACGATGGTGACTCCAAAATTATTTTCTTTTTTCTCCGTGTAATATTTTGTTAGATTGATACACATTCGCAAAATGAAGCAATTTCAACTCCGTATTCTTTAGAATCATTTTTTTTCAATCCAATTCAAGTTGATCTGGTAGGGCTGTCTGCTGTTAAATATCTTTCACCTGAAGTGAGCTATGAACTACAAAATCGATGATTCAAACATTATGACGTCGACCTATTGTGCAAGGAACATGTAGAGACTGGATGGGTTACAAATGTGACCAGAACTGTGTACCATAACAGTGTACGCACTAGGTAAATATCTTTTCTGTTACAGAAAATGGTGTGGATTGTTGTGACCACGTAGTGCCCAGTAATGGGGCCTGTCTTACGGGTCTTTGTGGCATATTTTGCACTTAAATATATACCTCCATCTATATAAGGTACGACTAACGCAACAATTATAGCCTGCTAACATAATGGCTTATATATGCTGAGTAAGTATTAGAGGAGAAGGCTTATACTCTACAAATCGCTCATTCTCCCCGTGCTATTTTATGGTCAGAAGCACTGGCACTATCAAGCGCCGATGCAGCTGCCTTGAGACTATCTGAGTCCTACGTAAGATCTTTGGTCTACTGCGAGTTGGCGATGATTTCTACATTCAATTTAATAATGAGTTGTATGAACTCCTCAACCACATGGACGTTGTGTAGCGCATTAACATCCAGCGGCTGCGTTGACTCGTCCATATCCTTCGGATAGAAAAACATGTCCCGGTAAGACATGTATTTGACGCGGAGATTTTCGGAGGTCGGCGAAGAGAACGACCTTGTCTACGTTGGAAGAACCAAATTGTGGAAGCCCTGTTATAGATTGGTATGCCCAACTGGCGAAGGCGTACAAAAAGCAGAGGCGCCTCGAAGGATGTGCTAAAGCAGTTCGAAATTCGAAAATCAGGTTGTTAATGGCCGAGTAAGTAAGTAAGGAGAAGGCTTTTAATACTAATTTTGTTAACAAAATTTTTTTCAGCAATTAATTTCACATCTGACTCGGTGATTACGTCAACCAACAAAGTTGGTGGATATGAGGCTTGAATTGGTCCTTACAACCCTTGAGTCAGGATTACTACCTAGCTTCTCACACCAATTATGTTAATTTTAAACATGAGTGGCGGGACCTACGGTTTAAAGACGTCTCCAAATGACAGATTTTTGAGAAACTTTTTCATGGCAATATTTTATTTACTCTCAGAGTTATTGCCAGCAATCTGCTGAGAGGAAATCGCCGGAGAAATATTTTTTAATGTTTCCTTATGTTGGAGATGTCTGACTTGAGGTGCGAACCATGGCCTCACGTCCGACAAGCCAACACATTGTCTCCTAGGCTACAACGCCTACGATAAGCTATTGCATCCCGAAAAACCCGATAGTTTGGCGCGCATTGTGGGTTGAAGCTGTCATTGAGCCATATTTCTTCGAAAATGACGCTGGAAGAGCACACAACGCGATCGAGACTGGTTTTATTGCAAGAGAAGTATCCACAAAGACTAATTTGATGTTTTAGCAACGTCTAATCAAGACTGTGTCATTTGACGCCGTTAGACTCTTTTTGTTGCAGTGCATGAAGGACATGGTGTACCTGGACAATTTTTTGACATTGGTGGATATGAACGCCAATAATTCGTTAAGTTACCACTGAGATGCCACACGAAATGTATGAGAAAGTTGTAGAAAACTGCACCAAAATAGTCGACAATTGCGGTTATTTAAATGACATTGTATTTCGTACTTAATGGAAGGACCAAGCATTATAATGAAAGAAAAGTTGCATTGAAATCATAGCTTTTTGTTTTATTTGAATTTACTTCCGTTATCGATAAATAGATAACACAAGGCATTCGATAGACTACCAATATTTGGAGCCAAAGTTAGCAGCATCTGAATAGCTCCTTGCATACACACATCGTTTTCGAACTACTCTCCACAACTATGCACTAAAATGACTAATTTTCGAACAGCCCTCATACTTTTTATATGAAATTTATTTTCTACCCATATAAATATAAATATATGTATATACAGAATAACACTCTGTAAATATTTACAATAACAATTTCTGTGTGTCTCTGTGTATTTATGAGATTCATAATATTATCTTTGATTTAATGCATGTATGTATGTATGTGTGATATGTGTTGCCATATATTTCTGCCTGAATATGAGGTATTTCAGCAATGTTTTATTGTTATTGTTGTTATTGTTATTTAAAAAGAATGCTTAGCAACAGTTAGTAAACTTTATCAAAATGTTTTATGTATGAAAACAAAATAATTTTCTCTGATTTTGTATGAATTTTCTCAACATCAACATCAGTGTCGCTGTTGTTACGACTGTCACCCTTTTTGCGTTGTTCATTATCGATGTTATTCATCGCTAAGAGACATGCATGTGTTGCTATTTGAATGAATTTTGTAATTGAAGATGGTAGCAGAATATGCCTTTTTTCTCCTTTTTTTTTGGGTTCAAATGATGAAAAATTTCTTACATTTTCTTAGCCGAAAATATTGGAATTTATTGAATGGAAGATAAGAAAAATATTTCTTTCTTGAATAAAAGTTTTCTAAAAATAGAATTTCGTGTGTAATTTAAGGTAAAAGTGGTAACGATTGGGTTTAAATGTTTACAAATATTTCTTTTCCTTATCTATCGATACCAGGTGGAAGCTAAGGATTTTAATTTCTTAGCAATTTTCTACTTCTTAAGCAATATTTGCTCACAATTATTTGAATAGCATTAATACCGTTTAAATTTTCTCGCATGCGACATCGTATTACTTATACAGGCTGCTCGAGTAACGAAAGGGTTTTTCATTGTTGGCTTTCAAAAGCTATTTTAAACAGAACTCCTAACAAGTTATAATTTTGATGACATTTTTATTTCGTTGTAGATTCACTGCAGAATTCTATACATACATACATACATTAATAATTGGGCAATACAACCCTTCAGTTGGGGTTACGACCTAGCTTCTCACACCACTTATGCTATGTGTGTTAATTTTACACATGAGTGGCAGGACACCTACAGTTTAAAGTCGTTTCCGAAAGACAGATTTTTGAGAAACATTTTGATGGTAATTTTATTTACGCTCAGAGCTTTTACCAGAAATCTGCTGAGAGGATGTCGGGAAAGAAATTTTTTCTCATTTTTCATTGTGTTGGAGATGTCTGACCTGGGGTTTGACGTCTAATAAACCATCATACTACCTACTAGACTACGACTACATGTTTTAATCACTTCAATTGTGTATATGTATATGTATGTCTGCTACTCACCTGCCAATTCCATTAAGACAACTAATAATGGCATCCAAAGCTAAGTAGGTTGACACAAAATCAAACCAGTGTGGCCCAAAAACTCTTGTTTTTTCCTCAATATTACTACAGCATAGTTCATATCACGCAATACCAAATCTAATTTCAATAAATTTTGTAATTTTTCCCACTGTTCGTTAGATTCTAATTCATTTTACACGTCCCTATAATGAATTTATTGTCAAAAATTACAGACACTTTATTTAAATATTTATGTATGTATTGTTCGATGCCTTTAATGGGAAATTCCGAAAACAGTGTTAATTTATGCCTCAGAAATGCAATGCAAATATACGTACGCAATTGGCTAAAAGCTAAACTAATAAATTAAAGCAACACACTTGTAATCGAATATTGCATTTCAATTTAAATCGATTATTTTTTTGCGTTTCTATTTGCATGAGAAACATTTATTGAAGTAGACTCATATTAAATAAATATACCGCAGGCGTATGATTAATATAAAGACACTATAAGTGCTTTCAATTAATAAATAACTCATACGTCTCTTTGTACTTCATTTTTGTCTCTCAATCTTAAGGAAAGCCACAATTTACAGCAGCTTTGACAATTAGTGTTTTTGAATCAGAACTTCAGTGAAAATAATCATTGCAGTTAAATTTATTAGAATTAACGAATTTATTTTTATACAATAAAATTGTAAGAAATTCAGTATTTTTTATTAATTTTTTTGTAAAATTTTGATATGCTAAGTGAATGCTTTATACACTCAAACCTCGTTTTATGCGAATTTATTTTATGCGAATTCAAATTTATACGGTTTCAAAATTCTCAAATTTTTTCTTTGCAAAAACGATTTTAAGGAAATATTGAATGTTAAAATCCAAAAAAATGTGTTGTTCGTAACAAAGTTACTACTATCTTTAAATTTTTTCGGCATTTCCGGTTCTGATGTATGAAGTATTATTCAAATGCTATGGACGTGGAGTAATATTATATTTTTATTTTATTGAAAAATTATGTATTTTCTTCATTATTTGGAATTTTGTATTAGTTGTTGTTTATTTCCTATCTTTTTCCTTATTTTGTATGATCCCTTGCTGGATTTTGTTTGAATTTTAAGGGTTAAATTTGAATTTATGCGCTTTTTTATTTAAATCCCTATTAGTGGATTTTGTATGAAGCTAGTATATCGTTTTATGCGAATTTGAATTATGCGATTTTTTGCGAAACGAATTAATCGCATAAAACGAGGTTTGAGTGTACATGAGTGGCGGGACCCACAGTCTAAAGTCGACTCTGAATGTTAGATTTTTGAGAAACTTTTCTTAGCAATTTTCATTTTTACTCTCAAAGTTTTTGCCAGCAATCTGCTGAGAGGAAGTCGCCGATGAAATATTTTTAATTTTTCTTTGTGATGGGAATGTTTAAACTGGTTTTTGAACCGTGGCCTTACGTCTAATAAGCCAGCACACTACCTACTAGACTACGGCGACAACAAAGAGGAGCAGCAATAGTTAAAAACTACTTTCAATGATTTTAAAAGCAATTTTCTCTCGTGTTTGAATAATTCTCATAAATATTTAAAGCTTATCACCCCTCCTTCAAAAACATTTGTTTCTTCTTTCATTTTAACCGTGTTAAACCGTAAAAAATGCTTTTAAAAGCAAAGCAAAAAATCGTAGCTTTTAAGCGACTAATTACATCGATGATGCTTGTCGCTCTACATTTAATTTTAATATTAAAATTACAGAAAAATTAGCAAAGAAACAAGCCAAAAGAGTAAAAGAACCAAGCCAAAGAGTAAAAGAACCGACAACAGCAGCAACTAACAAAAAAAAAAAAAACGTAGAAAAATACATTTGAAAGCAATGATGGCCAGAGTACCTCTTTTAAAAGCAGTTTCCATTTTCATTTATGAAAAATGAATAGAATACAGAGAAGACGTTTTGTTTTCTTAAATTTTTTATGAAGACTTTTTATTTTTATTTTTACTCTTGTTTTCAGTCTTGTCTCTTTTATTTTTTCTCTCTGCTTGATTTTATTTTTAGTTTATGTTATGGCTTTCAGTGCTTTCTTTTTATTATAAATTTTCCTTTTTTCTTTTTTTTTTTGAGCATCTTAGACTAGACATTTTAATAGAAAATTGTTGACAACATGCTAACAACGTGGCTGGTTTCAAAATTACACGAAACGCAAAGAAGACACATCGAGCTTGTAGGATATGCTGTTGCGAAATACAAAAAATTTGGCCAAATTTATTACGATTTATTTGGAAGGTAGTCTTTTAAAGCACGGCTCTCGTATTTTAGAAAATTAAGACATCGTATGGTATACCAGTGAACTTTAAAATAAACGGAGTGAAACAACATCCGAGTCACATCAGTCACTTAATTGAATATTACAATAATTTAGTCAGGATTACAACCTATCTTTCTCACACCACCTATATTGTGTGTGTTAATTAATTATTCATAAGTAGCGGGACTTACTACTTAATCTGTTCGTAAGACAGATTTTATAAACTTTTGGTTGATTGCGATTTTAGAGTTAAAATCCTTTAAATTTTTCTAAGTGCGTAGCACAAACAATGAACATCATCATTGGCAGGCCAAGCACAGACAGTGTTTGAGAATGCACGCAGTTTCTCGCAGACACATCCAATACATTTTTGAAACAGAATTTCCTTGCTGGTGTCTCTAATTCATGGCGAAAAGTTGGTAGAGTAACATGAATCCTAAAAAAGGCTTAACAAAGCCGAAAACTAACGTTTTTACCTTTTAAAAACATTTAAAATATGAGCTTGTCAATTGCAAAGAAAATAAAAATAGATTTGTATTTAGTTTTAATTAAAATTCTTTATTATTCGCAGAATTCTGTGTGCCACTGTTCACAACTTGATGTAAACAACAACAATTGCTTTTCCTTGTTATTCCTTTCATTACGCCCTTTGCATAAACAATAACAATCACTAGACAATTATTCGACAGATATTTGTAACGGAGATCTTCAAACCACGATTACTCTCTTCAAACACATCGCGTCTTCACACAAGACTGACTGAACCTCAGTCACCTGCTTTGCCTTGCCTTTTATATGGCAGAGTAAACAATCAGATGAATGTTCTTGAAGGCGAATGTTCATGACTCGAAATCTCTATAAATGTAAACATCGTTGCATAAATGTAAACATCGTTGTTTACATTTATTCTTGTAGTATTTTTTGTGTATTTTTGTTTACTTGTTTACCATTTTTTTATGCTGGTGGTTTTTGTTATATTAAGCAGTACGATAATTGTAAACAGATGGGTTTACTGCTTGTTTTGTTTTCGAAGCTTTTGTTTATAATTTTAATGTTAAGCGATATAAAAGCATTTTCGTAAGAATATGAAAATTAAAAAATTCCTATTATTGTGTGAACCACTATTTTTAAACGTTGTCCATTATTTTTCTTTAAAACTACGTTCAATAAAAATATATTTTTCCCCAGCCTTTAGTCGTTTTTTTTTTTTCAAAAAATTAAAAAAATCATGAGACATATTAAAAAAAAAAAGAAATAAAAAAGAAAGAAAAGAAACAAGAATATGATTTAATAAAATTAATTTTATGCCACTTCTTATGGGCGGACATCATAGCACAGCGTCAAATGTTTTTAATGAACTTGTACAACATGAAACGAAAACAACAAAAACACCAAAAAACAGGAGGACCAAAAAAATAATAACAGAAAAAATGAATGAAAAATTAACGTTAAAAACTGTTTTCTTGAGCATAAGATGAGATGAGATGACTTGACTTGGCTCGGCCAAATTATGTTTAACACTGACATTGAGCAGTAAAGGCAACAATTTGAAATGTTTTGAAGAAGAGAAGCAGCAGGCCAAAGATAAGACTGTCATCTCAGGCTAATAATTAAATTGTGAATAAAAAGCAAGATTGTTGGAAAGAGAAGAAAAATTATTTATGTAGAGAGCAGAGAAGATAAGAAATAAATATTAATGACTTTATAAATGTAAGCAATTATGAAATGCTTTTTGAAATTTAAATTTTGTTTTTGCTTTTTTTCTTGCTTCTCTTTGTTGAAACAATTTTTATAAAAAAAAGAAATTAAAAAACTTTCAAAAAAATAAAGAAAACAATTCATTGGTACTTTTTCTTTTATTTTTTTTTGTTTGGGCTTTAAAAAGAGAATTTTTTTCGTCTATGCCAAGACCTAATTTATGACCTGTTTAGTTCGTCATATAAAGCAGTAGAAAAGCAAAGATTCAAAAAAGAAATGAGAAAAAAAAACCGAAAACAAAACCTAGCTTCAGTAATTATAAACTTCTGTTTTGTTTTACAAAAACGAACATTAAATGAACATTATTTTTGTTTTTGTTTTTCTCCTTCTTTGTTTTATTTTCTTTTCAGTTGTTGTTGTTGTTAAACAAGTCCTAAAAAATAAGGGCATGATGTATTCATGCTGTTCATAGTCTGTTAATCAATTACACAACACAGGTCTTTTGCATTGAATCTCTTGCTTTCCTTCTTTCTTTTTGCAGAATTTGTTTTCTCTCTTATTTTGGTAAATTCAGTTGAAATGAAAACCTGTTTGCAAAAAAAGGAATTTTAAATAAGAAAATGAAAAAAAAAATAGAAGCCATTTCATTAATAACTGGGCTAATTAAGGGAAATTAATTGGAATAGAAAATTATTTGTAATAGAGAGTGGGGAGGCTCGGTTATTGGCATTAAGATGCTCAAAGAGAAAAACGAAAATTTTTTTGAATTCACATAAGATTTCATTTCAAATGATTTGTAGCCTTCATTATGTTAATAAAACTTTACTTAATTAACTAAGGACTTGATTTGATGTCTTCATTT
Organism: Sarcophaga caerulescens; assembly: GCA_927399465.1. NCBI lineage: Eukaryota > Metazoa > Arthropoda > Insecta > Diptera > Sarcophagidae > Sarcophaga > Sarcophaga caerulescens. The sequence continues at coordinate 21,773,950 of OV656873.1, forward strand.
TTAAATCGACGGATTGGTAAATCTCTATGTATGCCTATGTAGCAAAAAGTTTAAAATACTCTAGGGTGGACTATCTATCGATTTAAATTTGAACCATCGTTTGTTTCGAATCTAACAAAACTTAGGTCAATTTATTCTGTCACAAAGTTGAGCATATTATCTCCACTGAACGTAAAGAATCGATTTACGCTTGAACAAAGTTGGGATATACTGGCCCAACAAGAAACTGCACGATAATAACGATTTTGCAACAAAAAATAATAATTTTATCGGATGAAGCTCATTTTCATTTTGGTGGGTACGTTAATAAGTTAAATTAAAGTATTTAATAATCACTAAACCCACCCGTGGTTTTACAGAAGCCTATTTAACCATTATGAGTGACTGTTTGGGGCGGCTTGTGGAGCGGAGACAGCATCGGCACATATTTATGAGGACAGCGCAACGATTACGGTCAATGGAGACAACACCTATTGTACCATGATAACCGATTTTTTTGTACCTGCACTTCAACGGTATTGATGTGAACAATGTTTGATTTCAACAGGATGGTGCAACTTGCCGCTCATCTCATAACACAATCGATTTATTGCTTCAAACGTTTGATAGTCGTTTAATGAGCCGATATGATGATGTCAATTTGCAGCCATGAAGCTTCGATTTGACACCGTTGGACTATGTTCTGTGGTGCCTCGTTAAAGAAGTGTTATGCCAACAAACAAGAGACAATTAAGCATTTGAAGGCCAACATTTGTTATGCCATCGTCGAGATACAACTCCATACACTCGAAAAAGTTTACGAAAATTGCATCGATCAAAATTGATTCTGTGAGGCTGGTCGCGACAGTCATATGAATAAAATAATATTCCATTTCTAACCGGAACAATTGTACTTCACAAGAAAAATATAAGTGTGGTAAAATTTCAAACCGTTTTTGGTTTCTTGCATTTTTAAATTTAAACTTTTAAATAGCCCACCCTATGCAATCACTTTCGTACTGTTCGAGTCTAATGTTCTTTAATTTTGCTTCATCGCTGAAGAAATGTTTGTTTAAAAAAATCAGCATTAAAGGCCAGTTGCTCTAGCATTCACTCAGGACATTAATATTTTATAAAAAATTAATAGAAAATATTGAATTCCTTGCAATTTTATTGTATAAAAATAAATTCATTAATTCTAATGAATTTAATTAGAATGATATTTTTCACTGAAGCCCTGATTATAACACTAATTATCACAGCTGCTGGAAATTCCTTAAGATTAAGAGCCATAAATGAAGTACAATAGGACGTATGAGTTATTTAATAACTGAAAGCACATATAGTGTCTTTATATTAATCATACGCCCAAGGTATGCTCATTTTATAGGAGACTACTTAATGCAATAAATTTTTTCCATGCAAATAGAAAAACAAAATCCAGACTATCTATTATTGTGTAATGATTTATTTATAATTTCGATGTCTTTCTACTTTAAGTCTAAATGTCACATATTTTTTAGAATTCTTTTCCTTCCCATTTCATTTGAAATAATTTCTTAGGCTTTTCTTTTGTTGTATTCCCAAGCATTCCATATAGCAATAGTTATGCATCCGTTTTACAATAGCAAGAAAGACAAGAAAATTGAAACTTAGATACACAGATAAACAGCAAATGAACAGCAAACTTTAAGATAAACAAAGAATAAACAATTAAAGAATATTTCAGGTAACATATTTATGTATATACACAGACAGCCTACTGACTGCTTCAGTGCAAACTGAGACACAGAGACAGCTAAAGAAGTACAGTAAAGAGCAGAACAAATTCGTATTGTTTTGTTTTCGGCCATAGCCGGGTCTTATTTTGTTTTTTTTTTTTTTGTTGTCTGTTGCCACAGAGATATGTCACCATATAGACACTTACATTCAGCAACAAAATTTGCATTCAAATACGGCAGACAATGGCACAGACAGACAGACATATAGCAAAAACTGTCCTGATTTCATTTAAATTGTTTGTTTTTGTTTCTTTAAAAAAATTATTTTCTGTTAAACACAATAACAACAACAGAAGCTGTAACAGCAGCAGCAGCAGCCGTGTAGTGGTATGGGTTAACATAGATGCAGCACCAGCAAAATGAGCAGCATACAACAATAACAACAACAATAACAGTAAAATAATAGAAATAATATGCAGGAGACAGGAAGTATGTAACATTTGCAACCTATAACAATAACAACAACAACAATAATACAGAAACAACTAAGTGAATTGCCATATAATGCACTCATTGTCTATCTCCCTCCTCTCTCACTCTCTCTCTCTCTCTCTGTCTCTGTCTGTCCCTGTAACTGTGCTTTGCAGAATATAATGACAATAGTAGAGACAAAACAAACAACAACAACAGCAATATAATGCAGCAGAGGTTATTGTAACTGTGACTCGAATTGTGAAGTTAAAGACTCCACTCACAATCAGTTCAAACTAAAACGTTCGCTTATTCGCAAATAGAGAGAGGGAGGAAAAGGGAATAAAGAGGAGTTACACAAAGACAAAGACCTTTGCCTTGTTGTTGCTGGTAACCAGGAATGCTGAATTATGGATTCATTCATTCAGTCATTCATTCATTTATTCAGTCATTCATTCATTCATTCATTTGTAGGTGGAAAATATGAAAATAATTCTGCAGGTTCGTTTCCTACCAACTGTTTGACATTTTAAATGGATTTTGAATAGACAGTCCTTTAAAAAAAAAAAAACCAACACAACACGGTGAAGTACTCAGAAAAAAAATAAAAAGTATGCATGTGTCTATGCAAACGTTGTGACAGAAATTTAATTTACTGCAGAGCAGTTTTAAATTTTAAGGACGTTAATTTAGATTTAAATACGTTGACGTTTAGTGTCAAGCGAGAATGCATTCAGAAGACCCTTGATGTTGTTCAAGCCCTACAAAGTTCATTAACTTGATTGGATTAAGCAATATTGGCGTGCTTGAGGAATGCATTTAAAAAAGTCACGAAGTTATTTAACCCAACTTCAAGCTAATAGCCTCGTTATAACACAATTTTATATACGTTAAATCAAATTCCCTAACGTTGGAATTATTGATGGTTGCTGCTTAATGGGATGTACATTTAAACGCATTAAACTTCTGTAATACACTTCCTATAGGAACTGATTAATATTAGGAATTGGAGAAAGCTTTACTGCATGCCGAAGTCGCCGTAGTCTAGAAGGTAGTGTGTTGGCTTAGTAGACATGAGGCCACGGTTCAAACCCCAGATTTCCGACCCATCTTCAACAAAACGAAACATAAAAAAATATTTCTCCGGCGACTTCCTCGCAGCAGATTTCTGGATGGAATACATACAAAACTATTTGGAAAATAATTTTTTCACAAACTTCAATTGCATTACGTATGTAAATTTGAATGGCGTTAACAGACAGTGAAGAATAAATAAGAATTTCTGCGTTAGTCGCGAGATTAACTGTTTTAATGTTAACAAAGGCTTGTAAGACGAGACTACGTGGCTCAAAATTCAGTTCAGCGGTCGTGAGCAAAACAAAATATGAAAAAATATTTTATTTCGTCGCCTTCCTCTCAGCAGTCTTTTAACAAAAACTCTGAGAGAAACTAATATTGCCATGAGAACTTTCTCAAAATCTGTCGTTCTTTTAAACTGCATGTCCCGCCACTCATGTATAAAATTAACACACACAATATGGGTGGTATTAGATGCTAAGTCGTAATTCTGACTAAAGGTTTCTAAATATCAATTAAGTTAACAAAAAATCAATTCCCCTCACAGAAGAACCTATTGAGTCTTCCAACAAAGACTTCCGAACTTTTACAGTTGATAACGACTAACTTGTTGAAGCTACATCTGTCAAATTAGAAGTCATTTATTCAGTCTGTTTTATCAAATCACCTCGGAGGCATAGAGCAAATAATTAAAATGTTTTATCGAAAAGAATGTTCTGTTGGGGGTATAAATTTCATCGAAAAAAGAAAACATCTTAGGCGAAAAGGCCTATTTGTGATGAACAAATAAAATAGTGGAATTTGAAACGACACCAATTCACATGATATTCAATAATGTCCAATGCTTCCCAAAAATATGTTATTGGTTGGTGCGGATTTTGGCATGGAGACGTCTGAGGTCCACATTTATTTGAGAGTGGCTACAGTCAAGCCATCAGTATGAACGGTAAGTACTAGAGGCCGTTGATTACCAACCTCTTTTGGGCTCCAAAGGATAATTTGGACACCAACAATCGTTCAAAATAAAGATGCCACTTGGAATATTCTGCACAATCGATTTGAGGACTTGATAATCTGACATGGAAATGATGTAGATTGACCACAGAGATTGAGCAATATCAACTCGTTAGAGTGTTTCTTCTTTGAGAAGCAGTGAACGAAGAAATATTTATTCATATTTCGTTTTGTTGGAGATGTCTGATCTGGGCTATGAAGCATGATCTCACGTCCAATAGGCCACCACACTACCTACAAGACTACGCCAACTTAATTTCATACACACAGTTAATCCCATACACAGGTTGATTTACTTAAATTTAGTGATAGAAAGCACTTTATGAGAAATCCTATATATCGGCTTAAATCCATTTTCGCTAAGGAGTTTAGATGGTCTCCGACCTCTAAGTCATGTCCAAATGCATGGCTTCGAATTGGTACTCACGTATGGTGACTGCATCATTGTGCGTGGGGGCGTTGGTAGAGGCATTGCTTCCATCCGTGCTTAGAACACCGAGGGGTCTCCCATCGTGGCGATACTCACACCATGGACTAATATCGGCATTAATATTGATTGTACCGATTGGACCTTTCAATTGATAGTGCTGAATTGGTCACAGTTGTGTAACCAATTTTTTCTTAAGAATTTTATAAATTTCTTAAGATCGTTTAGTTTTGCAGGCGTACACACAGAATAACGTGTGACTTGAAACCATTACGCATATGCTTCATAAGATTGATGCCAGACTAGGATTGTCCCTCAAAGTTTCATTTACAAAATATCGAATGAAATTGAAAATTTTTTAAAACGATTTTTTCCATTAATTTTTAAAATTTTTTGATTTAACTTCTTAAAAAATTTAAAAAATTTTCTTTAAATTTTCTTTGTAAATATACAGTTTTCCTTTGCTCTATGGCAACCGTAAGTCAAGGCTCCATTTATTTACCAACCAACTTAAGTTCTTTTTGTTTTTTTTTTTAATAGAAACCATTTTCGACTATTCAATTATCTTTAATTGATTTTTTTTTTGTGTTGCTTCCATTATAATTGAAAAAATAAAAAAAGAAACGAAAAGTTGACAAAACAAACAAAAATTAAAAGAGAGAAGAAAATTAAATAAAAAAGAAACTAAAGCTGATTTTCTTCGAACAACAGAAGAATTATACAAAGAAACATCAATGGCAGCTACGCTGGTGAAAATAATACAAAAAGAATATTAAGAGAGACAGAGAGAGAGAGTGAAAGGGAGAGAGAGAAAAAAAACTTTTAATTTAAACGTATTTTAGTCAAACATTTAGAAGATATTACAACAACTCCCCCCTACAACGACGGTGTATTTGACGATTTCCTAATACAGGAAATGGACAAACACCCATACGCTCTTACTAATACAAGCATACATAGGCACATATGTATGTATATCGTATGTTTGCTTTCTCTTTTATACACAACAAACGATGGTTTGTTGCTGTGCTAAGAGGAAGAGAAAATAAATCATTTAAACAGCCAACGTAAATGAGTTTGTATGGCAAAGCTAAGAAGACAATGAGTGAGTGGTAGTGGAGTAAGTGATGCAAAGAAAGCCGAAAAGAATGAAAAAAAGAAGAAGGAAAGAAAGAAAAAATGAAGTGGTTGAAGCATAAAAATAATAAAATAAATGAAATTTTCGTTAACTTTTAGTTTTTGATGATTGCTGACATTTAATCTTCTTTATAAATACACACACATATACACGCACACACACCCCATAACTTACTAGCAAACAAACCTTGCCGCTCTTACATTCAACTTGAATTGTAGCATAATTTTTTTGTTCTTCTTCTTCAGCTTTTCTTTGGAGTTGTTTTCCAAAATAAATACTTTCTAAAGAAGGACAATTTTTTCTGTTTTTTGTTTCTCTTTTTTGTTATTCCTTCTGTTGTAATAGAAACAAAACTTTTTGACACAATTAACGCAATGCAGCATTATGATGGCAAACAAAAAAAAAAAATTCCTAAGAGAGAGAGAGGGAGAGAGAGCAAGAAAAAAAGAAAAGAAATTCAAAAGAATATTCCAAGTATGCCATACACTTTAGTTTTGGTCAAATAGTTTTCTGGCCCTTTGCTTTGATAGCATCATCATCATCATCATTATCATCATTATCGTCATCATCTCCATCTAGCATCTTTATTATTATTATTGTCGTTGTCGTTGTCATAAGACAACAAAGTAAAGTAAAAACTATTAAAAGTTCTCATTTTCTTTTCAGCTTCAGCAACAAAAGTTCTCTTTTAGTTTTGCTTTCCTTTTGTTTTTATTTTTGCGGCATTTAAAACCAAAATTCCATAAACAATTCATTTCAGTATGGTGTGGTGGCTTGTTTTTTTTTTTTTGAAGAGTTTCTTTGCTAAGGTCGAAAATCTTAAGCGCATTTAAGTAGGCTTTATAAATAATAAAGTAACAGAAAAACGTATTGTTTTTCTTAAGAAAATTCTTAGAATTTCATTTTTTTCTCTCTTTTTTTGTGTTTTAAAAGGAGTTTTTGTTTTATAAACAGAATTACTGAACTATGTGTAGCACAATATAAAATTTGGCTCCAATTGTTTAAGTGTCAACTCTGAGAGTGGTGCGTTATTAAAGAAAGAAAACCAATCTTCGTCATAAAATATTCACCTGAGATCCACTAAATTTCAATATGGCTACTATAACGGATTAGAAAATTTAGCAAACTAGGCTAAATGATATTGGTCAATATGCAACATTGTCAAGGACACAAAATTGTAGTCGAAACACTAACATTGTATGAGCCTATGTGAATAGGCACACTCTGCTAGGCATTTTACTACTCACGAAATGGCTGTTAAAGTTATCTAAGGCGTTATGTTTTGTATTGCATAGACAGGTGAATTGGAATTTCTTTCAGACACAATTAGGCATCGTTTGGTTTTGCGTAAAAAAAGCCAAGAAAAATATAAAAATGATACGATTATGAAATATTATTCATATCAAACATATTAAAAGACAGAAATTCTGTAGTCAGCTAAAAATAAAAATATCATTGGTTAGCCCATACGTATGATTAATATTTATTTAAAAAATAAAAATACTCATACGTCCCAATAGCCTGCATTTCTGGAGGAAAAATCAGGGAAATTCTACATTTTGTAGATTTTGTAGACGAGATCCTAGTATATGACATTAATATTTCTGGATATGTCGTCGGACTCAAAGCAATTATTTCATCTTTGCCTTTCCTTTCTAATGTCCTTTAAGATAGCTGCTGTTTGTTCGCTAAACTCACCTAACTTTTTCATTCACAGCATATTTGGTTGGTTTAACACACTTATGCCACATTAGCCTCCCTGTGGAAGTCGCCGTAGTCTAGTAGGTAGTGTGTTTGCTTATTAGACGTGAGGCCACGGTTCAAACCCCAGGACAGACATGTCCAGCAAAACAAAAAATATGAAAAAATATTTCTGCGGCAACTTCCTCTCAGTAGATTTCTGGCAAAAACTCTGAGAGTAAATAACATTGTCATGAAAAGTTTCTCAAAAATCTGTCGGTCGGAGTCGACTTTAAACTGTACGTCCCGCCACATTTACGTATAAAATTAACACATACAATATAAGTGGTGCGAGAAACTCGGTCGTAATCCTGATTAAAGGGTTGTAATGACCAATTATGTACATATGTATGTGGATAGGTCAGTACAAGATATGACTCTATATATAGTATGTTAAGCGATAAAGGAAAAATGTAATGGAATGTTATAATTACTTGTTATATTGGAATAAATAATTTATTTTAAACCGCTTTGCCAACAGCATGTCCTTATTAAAGTATCGAAATGAGGTATTTTTTATTATTTTCTTAGTAGTTCTCTGCTTTATTCCAGCTTCATCATCTAAGGTTTCATAACTAAATAGACAGACTTAGTTAATCAACTCCTTGAATGATATTTTGGTTGTCAAGAGTCTACGTCATCTGTGAAAATACATCGGGTTGTTGTATTGGCTAGGATGTTAAAGAACTTTGATTATTGTATTCTACTACTTCTCAAAATTGAAAAGCTGTCTGGCCTTCCTTTCGTTTCTAATTAAGTATTTTATTTCTCCGGAAATTTCTACAAAGGTTCCAATGGTTCACGCTTAACCCTTTTACATTCTTTCCAATTTTTTCACTGGTAGCCCTTTCTAATTATGTTCAAGTCTTCGTAGCCGCTTATTACACTATGAGCTCTACTCTGTAGTCCTCCTGGCGTTATCATCTTTTGCCTTTCTTAGTGTATGTTCCATATCAACCTCAAATGACTGACGTTTGATTCCGTTACTTAGAATGGTGGTCGACATCATTCTCAAATATTTGTTGATGAAAGCATGTAATATGTTGGAACTACGTGCCTCTATTCATATGGCAGAGTAGACTTTACGCTGGAACTGAATGATCTGAGTTTGTTTTTTTTTTTTTTTTCTACAAGATGCTAATCCTTCCCGTACTTCTTTTTGACGCAAAGGCTTGGACACTATTAAGCACTGAAGCATCAGTCTTGAGAGTATTTGAGAGAAAAGTATAACGTAAGATTTTCGGTCCAGTACGAGTTGGCGAGAATTTCCGCATCCGATCCAACATGAAGCTGTGTGAGCTTCTCACCGATATGAACGTTGTGTAGCGTATTAACATCCAGCGGCTAAGCTGGCTCCGGCCATGTCGTTCGAATGGAGGAGAATGCTCCGGCGGGACGGGTATTTGATGCGGAGATTTGCGGAAGTCGGGGAAGAGGACGACCTTGTTTGCATTGGAATTACCAATGCCAAAGGCCTGCCATCCATTGGTATGACAAACGAGCGTAGGCGGGCAAGAAGCAGTGGCGCCTGGAAGGATGTGCTAAAGCAGGTTTTTATACATACATAATTGGCCATTACAACCCTTTAGTCAGGATTACGACCTAGTTTCTCACGCCACTTATGTTATGTGCGTTAATTTTATACATTAGTGGTGGGACATACAGTTTAAAGTTGATTCCGAACGATAGATTTTTGAGATAATTTTCATGACAATTTTATTTACTCTCAGAGTTTTGGCCAGAAATCTGCTGAGAGGAAGTCGCCTAAGAAATATATTTTTCATATTTGATGTCTGACCTGGGGTTTAAACCGTGGAGTTTCGTCTAATAAGCCGACACACTAACTACTAGACTACGGTGACTTCATTTCATTAATAGTCAATTAAGAAGAAGAAAAATAAGACTTAAGTTTAAAAATAAGGCTGGAATTTTCCCGTGTAAAACCCTATATCAGGGACCGAAAATAACTGTTATTTTTGAATTTTTGATTTAAAAAAGCAACTGCAAGGAAATGTCGGAGAACAAAACCAAATATACCATTTTGATTGTCTTGAACAAAATTTTTATAAAATGTGATGCTTTTTAAAAATCTGATTTTTATTTTTTAGAAAAAAAATAATAGTTATTTTTTGATTTTTATTTTTTCGAGCAAAAATAACAGTTATTTTTGACTTTTACTTTTTCGAGCAGGAATAAAAGTTATTTTTTGACTTTTATTTTTTCGAGCAAAAATAAAAGTTATTTTTGACTTTTATTTTTAAGAGCAGGAATAAAAGTTATTTTTTGACTTTATTTTTTCGAGCAAAAATAAAAGTTATTTTTGACTTTTATTTTTTCGAGCAGAAATTAAAGTTATTTTTTGACTTTTATTTTTTCGAGCAGAAATAAAAGTTATTATTGTTTTAATTCATGATGAATTCATAATATTTATTAATATTTATAGCAAAACTTAATTCTAATAATTGTTTAACATAATTTACTTTAATTGTTTTAAAGAATTTTTTAATAAATTTTATGAATTCATCATGAATTAAAACAATAATAACTTTTATTTCTGCTCGAAAAAATAAAAGTCAAAAAATAACTTTAATTTCTGCTCGAAAAAATAAAAGTCAAAAATAACTTTTATTTTTGCTCGAAAAAATAAAAGTCAAAAAATAACTTTTATTTCTGCTCGTAAAAATCAATGTCAAAAATAACTGTTATTTCCACCCGAAAAAATAAAAGTCAAAAAATAACTTTTATTTCTGCTCGAAAAAATAAAAGTCAAAAATAACTGTTATTTTTGCTCGGAAAAATAAAAGTCAAAAAATAACTTTTATTTTTGCTCGAAAAAAATAAAGATCAAAACATAATTATTATTTTCTGACTTTTACGATAAAAGTTATAACAGTTACGGTCCCTGCCCTATATAGCCCATTGGAATGAAGAAAGGCCTTTACTCAGTATTGCCAAATTTAAGTCCTGAACAAAAAATGTTCTTAGCATATGATATACGCTACAATACGATGGATGTAGAGTGAATTGGTTAGTAGCATTTGAATAGTTTTTGTTATTTAATCGAAATGATACAAGACAAATGATTAATTTCTGTTAAAAGATATTAAACACACGTGTTGCTATCTCATTATAACTTAATTTACAGATTAAAACCAAAGCGAAATAAAATAAGTTTTTAACAAAAATATCTTTCTTATCCTTGAATACCTGACTTTCTTTAAAGAAACCCAAATAAAAACAGACATGCATAGTACGAGTCATAAGAGAAGGAAAGCAAAGCAAAAAAAAACTAATTTGTTATACTAGAAATCATGTAATTCTCTCATCAGTATCTTACTTTATCAACTTATTTTTTTTTTTTACTTTTTGTTGTTGTTGTCTCTGGTAACAACCAACTAAATTCTGTTCTGGTTGTCCAAAGAGAAAATTTTTTTTGAAAAAATCTTATAATTTATCCACAAATGATTATAAATTATGATGTTTTCCTTTAAACTTTACACTCAACATCATTGTTCTTTTTCTCCTCTCTTTTGTTGCTGTTGTTGTTGTTCATGGCACATTTGTTATATTTTTCATTCGTTGATTCATGTTTTGTTTCGGTTTCTCTCGTTTTTTTTTTTTTTTTTTTGGCATTTTCTTTTAAGTTTAAATGATAAACAACCATAAATCTTAAGAATCTAAGGATCCATCTCTACAGAGCTCTGTAATATTTTTTCGTTTTTTCCTTTTCATAACTTTTTGTTGTTGCTGTTGTTGTTTTTTTTTCGTATCTTATCATTAAGATGTTTGGCTGTTAAATGTTAGGAAATTAACCTTCAAAATATTGTAATTTTATATGTTGTATTAACGAGGGTTGTTGTCTTGGCTCTTATTGTCTTAAGTACGTATCAAGATTAAATTCGTTTTTGATACTTAAGGTGTTGATACGTTTGCTTTTGATTTTTGAATGTTTTTTTGTTAATGTATATGTAATACACCAGCACACATACATATCGTCGTCGAAAATCCAAAAGTACGTAACAAAAATTTTTCTAATTTTACAAGAGATGCAAAAAAAGTTATAAAATAACAAGTACTTCATATGTAGAAACATTTTGAATTATTGATATATAAACGTTATTTTTGGTCGCAAGAATCTAAAAATTGGTAGAGATATGTTAGATAACCTCACGAATCATAATCAATCAAAAACTCGATTTTGATTTTTTTGATGATACGTACTTTTGGATTTTCGACGACGATATGCATGTTATTATAATTAATGTTTGAAAGACAAACTTTGAAAAATTTAAAGGGGAGGAGAGGTAAAAAGTAATTTTTTTATGTAAAAGATCTGTGATGTGATATGAAAACGGATTCTCTTTTTTCTTTCAAAAGAAATCGAAAGAAAATATTTAAAAATAGCATCAGTTTGGCCTGGCATGTCAACAAACGTTTGAAACATTGAAGATGTAAATAAACTCGTCATTAAGGAGGTTAATGATGATATGAACTTTCAGGTTGGCTAAGCAACTTCTCTTATTTTTGAGCATGAGTTCGATGAAGTTTAGTCCTTAGATTCACAATTTCCTTAAAAAGAGATTCAGATTGAGATACACACCTCACTTGGCACAAACAAGATGGTGCCAGTAGTTTCAATACAATAAACTGAGATTTTCCAATAGTATTGGTGTACTCTTGAGGAGACTTTCAATAATTACTCTTATGTGAGTTCCTCATTAACTTCTGTTGAAGTTGCAATGATGAGGGAACATAGCAGACCACAGAAGATCTTTTCTGTTACTGTCGAAAACTGGACAGTCTTATACGAAACATTCTTCTGAATTTTTTGGTAGAATGTAACGCAGTAGATACAATTACAGTGCAATCTAAAAAGGCGTAAAATTTTTTGTAAAATTCGTAAATAAAATAATTTCATAATTTCGATGTATAAAATAAATAAAATAAGGTAAGGCGTACTAATAATTTGAAAAAATTACGTCCTGACGTCCGGCTGACCAACTTCTTCTTTCCCAGTTTGGTATAACTTGGCCAGTAAAGGGACGGCGTTCACCTGTGGCGTCACAACAGGCCACTGTGGGCGTTCAAGTGAGCTTTTGGTTACAAAGCTACCACTCCAACCTATCTACCTAAGTTAAACATGTTGCTGCTGGAATACTTTTAACTTATGTTTCTAAAATATTTCTAAACTTATTTAAAATTTGACAAATATTATTTGATTTATTATTAGGAGAATACGTGGAGCAGCTTTATTGAAATAAAATCTGACTTGAGCACTCGTTGTGGCTCTTTCAGATTCCACACAAAGCGATGAACCTGAATTTCATATTTATAATTGCTTCCGTTGAATCCTTTTAACTACTTGTTATTAAGACATGTTGCTGTATAAATGGTGGATAAAATGTACAAATTTGTTTGCAATATTTTGGTAAATTCTTAATAATGTTTATTTTTTAATATTTTTGCAACTTGTTGCTGATACATGTAGCGGCAAAAAAATTTTTAGATATATAATATATATAACTGATCACTACAACCTTTCAGGCAGGATTACAACCAACCTTTTCGCAGCACTTATGTTGAGTGCGTTCATTTTATCCATAAGTCGACATCGATTCTGAACTACAGATTTTTGAGAAACTTCTCATGGCAATTTTATTTACTCTCGTAGCTTTTACAAAAAATCTGCTGAAGTAATATTTTCCTATACTTCGTTTTGTTGGAATTGTCTGACCTATGCTTTGAACCGCGACATCACGTCTCATAAGCCAACAGAATACCTACTAGACTACGGAGATTTCATAATCATATTGAGCTTACGGAAATCATTTGACATTTTTGTAAATGAAATCCGTTTACTTAATATATTATTCGTGAATAATATTTTAATACTTATGTTTAGCAACTTGTTGCGAAACATGTTGCTGTTAGAAAATATTGCTTAATGTTAAGATTTAATTCATTGCCTACAGCAACTTGTTGATGAAACATATTGGTATTAAAATAATCTTTTGACTGTTTTGTAAAATGATATCCTAAAGTGATTATTTATATTTTAAATATTGTTTACTGGTAAAGATTTAATTAAACATATTTAGCAACTTGTTGCTTAAACATGTTGCTGTTAGAAATATATTTTGACATTTTTGAAAAATAAAATCTATTTACTTAAAATATTGTTTATTGCTAAAGATTTAGTTCATCGTCCTCAGCAACTTGTTGCTGAAACATGTTGAGATGAAAATATTCTTTTGACTGTTTTGAGAAATGAAATCAATTTATTTAAAATATTATTTATTGCTAAAGATTTAATTAAACATTTTTAGCAACTGGTGGTTTATGCAACAGAATTATGTTGTTAAGAAAATCTTTTTACATATTTGTTTTTTAAAATTTTTTAAAACTGAATTCAGTTTATTTTGGTTATTGTTTATTGCTAAAAATCAACATCTTTAGCAAAATGTTGCTGAAACATTTTATTTAAAAAAAATTTTATGTTTTTGATTTACTTAAAATATTTTTTATTGCTAAAGATTTAATTCATCGTCTTCATCAACTTGTTGCTGAAACATTTAGTAAAATTATTGTTTGTTGCTAAAGATTTAACTATCGTCTAAGGCAACTTGTTGTTGAGACATGTTGCTGTTAGTAAAATATTTTAACGTTTTTGTAAAAAGAAATCTGTTGACTTCAAATATTATTTATTGCTAAAGATGTTGTCTTAGGCTACATGTTGCCGAAACATGTTGCTATAAATATTTAATAGTTTCTTTTTTATGTTCATTAATTTAAATAAAGAACGATTTTATTTATATTGTGGCTACAAATATTATGTTTTGTAAACTTTCGAAGTCATTTAGTAAACTTATAGGCAACCACTGATAATTTTTAATTTCCCCAAAGAGACACTTACTCTCACCTAATCTGAGTTAATTTATGACGAATTAGGGCCAGTTGTTTAAGCTTTAAACCACCTAGCCATGTGTTAGAGACGCCGTTAAAGTTTTTTCCATTTTTTTTTATTATTTTTTTATTTTTCTGCCAACCTTATCATGATGTTTGTTTATTTTGAATATTTTTTAGATTTTTTTTTTTTGCTTTCCTATTCATTTCATTTTATTTTAAGCCATAAAACATTCTCTGGCTATTGTCTGCTTATCTCTGCGGACAAATAAATGAGAATCTAAATCGATTTTATTATTTAAGGGAAATAAATGTCCAGCTTTTCTTTTTTACGGTTTCTATTTTTGATTGAGGTTCGTTCTTGTATTCTTTATTTATTTATATTATTTTTTATTTCATTTCTTTTCTTTTGTGTTTATTTGTTGTTTTTCCTCTCTTTCAAATCGTAGCAAATGTAATTAAAGTTGAAAAATCTAAAATATTCCTTTACAGAGAAAGAGAAAAAAAGGATAAACATTTGGATTTGGTTGCTTAACAAAACTTACAAAAAAAGAAAAAAAAAAAAAATAGAAATCGTAATCCATAAAGCAAAAAAAGGTACAAAAATCTGTCGGGTTGTAAATGGAAAGCAAAATAAGAATCCCCATTTAAGAATTTATGGCAAAATTATATATCCAGAGTAAGGCAAGACAAGAACTTTTGAACGTTAAGGGAACTGAGAAAGTTTGAATTTGTTTTTCAATTTTTTTTTTCTTTTTTCTTCTGAGGGAAAGGAATGAATTTTATGTTTATCTTTTTTTTATATTTTTAACTATTAGAACGTAGAGAAAGAGAGAACCGTAACCGGGAGAGAGAAATCTGTTTATTTTTCTTAGAATTTCTTTAACTTTCTACTTACACGAGAATTTAAAACAGAGAGGAGCTTTGATTCTCTTTAAAATTGACTTTATGGTGAAGGGGAACACAAATTAACATACGTTTGCGTAAAAATAACAAAAACAACAACAAGAACAACAACGCATTCTTTTATTATGTAGCTCTTCTCGCATTCTTTAATTTTCATTAAAGGCAACGAACAAGTGAAGTATGCAAGAAAAGGGTTTGAGTCGTAAGCATGTTTTTTTGGAAATTAAAGAGATGCCCTACGTATTATACAAAATGAAAAATTAAATTACTCAGAATAATTACTTCGGAAACAAAAGGTTGAGTTTTAAATATCTTCCAAATGAAAATCTTTTTAAGAAGTATTTAAATTTTATTGCTAGCATAGCCTTTTGTTCTATAAATATTGTCTACGTTCTAAAAAGCCAGAGATGTTGCAAGATTTGCACTATAATTATGGTTTCTTAACTGATATTTACTGCCATTTCATGTACTAATTTTGATTTATTTCAATTACAGTGTAAAAGTTAAGAGCTGAAATCAAATTCCGACTAATGCGGCTTGTATGGATAAAATTCAGACGACATAGTTGATGTAACAAGTTAGGTTGTAATCCTGACTAAATTGTTGGTTTGCACTTAGAAAAGACTCCTTACGCATAGCAGTAGTGATGCTTATTATTAACGTAATCAAAAGATTCCTTGTGTGCTATTTGTGTCATAAATGACAAGCACACACAATTCTCAGTAAGAGCCTACAATAGACCATGTCCATTCAACCACAATAGTGCAGTGGTACGCCATAGGATGGCTAGCCAAGCTGAAAAGAGCAGAGCGAGTCGTGGCCATACAAATACTTTTTCATCATCCAAAGGAAAACGAGTATATCGCCGATAGTAACAGATATTTGTTCTCCGGATCCATTTAACACACACCATGGAAATGTGCAATATCCACACTTGTTCAAAACTTCCTTCATCTGCCAGAAGAATCGGCATTCTGCCTTATACGGCACACATTAGTTAATGAGATGATATATCAGAAAGTACTGTCCCGATGGTAAATCTACAGTCCTATGCAATGTCCACCATCCCCAAATTAATATCATTATGTGTGGTAAAGTCGCCGTAGTCTAGTAGAGAGTGTGTTGGCTTATAATATATGAGTAAGTAGTTAAACCTACGACTCAGACATCTAGGCGGCTTCCTCGCAGCAGATTTCTAGCAAAAACTCTGAGAGTAAAATAAATTGCTTTCCGAAGTCGACTTTAAACTGTAGGTACCACAACTCATTGATAAAATTAACACGCAACATGGGTGCTGTGATAAGCTAGGTTGTAATCCTGACTAAAGCCAAATAATGAACAATTAAGTAAATAATGTATGGTGATGATTACAGGTCATAACTTAAAAATACATCTACAAATCGTGCAAGAAGAATACATTTCCAACATAATGCATCCTGGAGTATAATAAGACTGAAAGTCATTGTTTACGTTGTCCAGAACTAGAAAAACACTTATTGAGTACAACAACCCTTAGGTAACCGAAATATTTTATTTGTTTAGTCGAATTCAATCATCATTGCGGTATACAGTTGTTAAATACAAGTGGGGAATATCGATATTATCCGTCATACTTACCAGACTTAAGTTCATAAGCCTGTGTACTTCGAAGATGGAATTTTATTCACTAGAATGGTTCACAAGACGTTATGGGTACCTTCAGCTGAGTATATATGGATGTGAAACAGAATAATCACATCTTCACAAAAGTCATTGTTTTTACACTATGAATACTGATAGGGTTCAATCTAGAACCGGCTACAGTATGCCAAATAACTACTTAGATTGATAATATGTTATTACAGATACACAAGCGTAGCTAAGGAATAATAAAGAGTTGGGGTGAAGCTTCCCTTAAATAAAAATGATTTAAAAGTAGGATTTTTGATATAGAAAAGCTTTAATTGTTGCAAAGGAACAGTAGTCTAGGACCGTCAGTTTGCCGACTACAGCTATTCAATGATATAAAAAAGAACTGCAATTTATAGCATCAGCATCCATCCTAATGAAGTTCCACAAACATCTGAAGTATGCTCAGCTTACGGAGCTCTTTACATAACCACATGATGTAAAAATAGGGGAATGGAATGCGGTAGCCTACATTTCGTACGTACATACATACATAATTGGACATTATAATCCTTCAGTCAGGACTACAACGTAGCTTCTCACACCACTTATGTTGTTTGCATTAATTTTATATAGTACATGAGTGGCGGGACCTACATTTTAAAGTCGACTCCGAACGAAAGAGTTTTGAGAAGATTTGCATGGCAATTTTTTACACAATCTCAGAGTTTTTGCCAGAAATCTGCTGAGATACAGTCGCCGAAGAAATATTCCTTTTACATATTTCGTTTTGTTGGAGATGTCTGACCTGGGGTTCGAATCGTGGCTTCATGTCTAAGCTTACACACTACCTAGTAGACTAAGGTGTCTACACTAAAATAGTTTATTGGTCTAACAGTGTAGGTGTAAGACAATATGATCTATTACACCACAACTCTGTGCTATTTAATCAGAAAGCTGAGATATTCGTTATGGTAGGATATATTTTTATTTTAAACTTAATTTAGAAATAAAAACAAAAACACTTTAATCTCTTCCATCCATACTTCTTATCGTTCTGAAGATTCAAATGAAAGCATCCTAGTAATCTTCGCAGATATAATTTGAAACAAATTATGGCAGTACGAGTAAACTAAAGTTCAGAGCACAAAATAATAAAAAAAAATTTGAGACTTTTTTCTGTTTAATTTCTCTCATTTAAATTTGAATTTTACCCTCAGTCCCCCCCCCCCCCCCACACACTAACATATTAAAAATTTTTGAAACAGTTTAAGGCTCGCTGTAGGGCATTTGCATTGCCAGCGTATATGAAAATTGCAACATTAAAAATGATCAAGAATAGAAGAAAGCTCTATACAGAGGACTTTTTTTGTTCTCATATGCAACCATGTGGAAAAAAGGGATGTTGTAAGCAATGACACACACTTGCACACATACACTTGCACACACTGGCAACATAATCAGAGAATATTTGCTGGCTTCTATGTAAAGAAGTAGAAAAAGAAGATGGAAAAAAAATTATGTTTTACTACACAGGCTTCTGGGGCCGTTGCGAGTAAAGTCGAGCAGAGTTGAGCTGAAAATGCAATCCAATCTACTACACTTTAGCGTATTTTACTATTATAATACTACACACATACATACATGCATACTTAAGTGAAAACTCGTAGAAATGTTGCAACAACAGCAGCAATAGCTACAGCATGCAAAGCCTAGAAAAAAATATTCATAATCAAGAAAGAAGAAAAAAAATATGAAGAAAATAAAGACAACAACAAAAAAAATATGTATGAAAACTGCCTTGGCCCTCTTTTTTTTTTCTGTGTTGCAACAACTACTATAACAACAAGAAACATAAGCAAAAAAATAAAAATAATAAGAACAACAAAAAACGAATAACATGAAGTGTATGAAACCAGTGAATATGCCTCAGGCTTAAAATAATAAAACATTTGCATACAACCATAACCATGTTGTTCTATATGTAGCCAGTGTTACCATTGCATAGCGTTTTAATCAAAACTTCGGTAGTATTTCTGCAATGTGTACGATAAGTACTCTTTGGCTCTTCAGGAATGAGTTTTTCAATTGAAAGCTGGAAAGCTGGTTGAAATTCACTTCCAATCGAATGGGAAAAAATGAAAAATTTCCAACACAGAAGACATTTACATTGCAGGTCAGCTAAACAAGTTCAATTACAATGAATAGAAGGCATTAAGTTGCCTATGACTTAAGAAAAATTTTCAAAATCCAGCCACTCAAAAAGCAATTTCAATACGTTTTATAGTTGGCAGTTTTCATCGAGCAAATTGGGTATCAAAAAAAAAAAAAAAAAAAAAAAAAAAAAAAAAAAACATCGAAAGATTGTTTGACGATGAAAATTATATGTTGGTTTGCTTGCAACCCAGGAATGGTGACATCCTGTATTGGTAGTTCGTTCAGCTATTCTTTCAATTATTTCCAACTTATTGTAGTTTGAAACTCAGCTTTGAACGTTGCAACCCTTGAGCAACTAATAATTATATTGGAGAGGGACATTAAAAATGGAAAATTATTTAACCACAGGTAAAGAAATTGCTATAGTTGCCCGAAGTTGAATAACATCGATCTCGTACCGGTTGATATGTCGCCTTGCTCAGATGATCGGGAAAAAAGCCGAATTTTTACATGCCAATATCGTTTAAACGGTTAAATTGGTAACAACATTAAGACATTAGAAGTTGTTATCATACTGTTCGATTATTTTCAGTATACGATTCTCTGAAATAAATTCTTTTCTCTTTAATTAAGAGACCCTTGGTTAGAATACGATTTTTAATATATTCTGGAAGCGAATTGTGTTGGTATTTGAAAAATCGATTGGATAATGATGTGAATCAGAGATCGGCAACGAGTATTCAAAACGATGAGTAGATTCGAGTCATACTTATAATTTCAGCTACTTATACACATTCATACTTTATCATACTCATACTACTCATATTCAAAGTTAGAAATACTCATCGTACTCATACTTAACAATACGCACGATGTTGTTGATTTCGACTCTCCATGATTCAACATATTCACGAAGCACAAAATAAGTATGATTCGAGTACGAACACCACAATAGAAGGTTGTGTGTGTGCTTTGCTTGCTGTCTTTGCCTTTTCTTTTCTCTTCTTTTGTAAATGCAATCGAATCATTCGTAAGTATTATAAGTATTTTTCTAAATTTATGAATCTGAATGAGTAGGCGTATGAATCAAACAATGAATCGAATGTTGTGAGTTTGATGTCAACGTTGTACTCATACTCATTGCAACCTATACTTATAAATCAATGTTGTAGCGAGTACGAATGAATCAGAGTAGTTGAATTTCAATACTCTTGACTCACTCATACTCAAAATTTCATGAGTACTTATGAGTAGCGAAAATACGATTCATTGCTGATCTCTGGTGTGAATGTGCACAAGAAAGAGAAGTACTATCAGGCGAAATCATTATCCTAAATTCCAGCCGATGAAGAATAGCGTTCTTTTGATATAATCACTAGAGAGTGCTGGAATGTGACACATTAATTGAATGACGGTTTTTCTCTTCCTACTCTGAGTAGCAACATCGCAGAAATATCGGTATGATGTGTCTAGTGGAGGGACATGTCTCCCTATATGCTCTGTGATTAGTAAGACAGAGATAACACAATAAATTCTCTGGTCGCACATACATAACTGCTCCTTACAACCCTTGAGTCAGGATTGTAACATAGTTTCTTACATCACTTCTGTTCTGTGTGCTAATTTTATACATGGTTGGGGGACCTATAGTTTAAAGTCATCCCGAACGATATATTTTTGAGAAACTTTTCATGGCAATTTTATTTACGAGTTTTTGTCAGGATTCTTCTGAAAGGAAGTCGTCGAAGAAATATTCGAATTTCGGTTTGTTGGAGATGTCTGATCTGAACCGCTGGCGTCACGCCTAATAAGGCAACACACTACCTACTATAGTTTTACTGCGTCGCCTGAGTTCTGGCCGGAGAAAGAAAAATAAGCTATTTTGTCCTTACATACATACATAACTGACTATTACATCCTTACAGTCACGATTAAAAACTAGTATCTCACATCGCTTATGCTGTGTTTGTTAATTATATACATGAGGCGAGGGACCTACAGTTTAAAGTCGACTCCGAACGACAGATCCTTGAGAAAAATTTTTTCATGGCAATTTTATTTTACTCTCCGAGTTTTTCGCTAAAAATCTGCTAAGAGGAAGTCGCCGGAGAATTTTTTTCTATTTCGTTTTGTTGGAGATGGTCTTGAACCGTGGCCTTACGTTTAATCAGCCAACACACTACCTACTGTACTGCTGTGTAAATATTCAGCCAACTTGCAGTCTACTCGATCCTCTCTTCAACTCACACTCAAAGACAGTTTCCGTGTGTGTCCATATGACCAGGAAACCAAACAAGAGAGTCCTGTGCATAGTCCATCATTTCTTGAAAAATAAACATTCATGGTCAAACTAAGAAGTAGGTATAACGTTCAGAAGGCACTTTATAGCAGCCTTACTGTATTCCAGTATGTTTGCAAGGTTTATTCGACTACGGAGCAGGCTCTTATGCATCATGAGATCATGTCTGAAAGACACAGCAGACATTAAGAGTGTGTAAAACATCTTGGTATCCATTCCCCGTTATCCCATGCCTTTTGCAGCCGTTGGGTATAACTGCTAAGAATTTGGAAGAAAATTCAGCTTCGCATTCTAACGGGTAGGCCAACTATCGGTTTAAATTTGAACCATAGAATCTGACAATACTCATGTCATTCTATTTTGTTACAAAAGTCACTATATTGTCTTCACTGAATGTAATGAATCGCTTTACGCTTGAGCAACGTTGGGATTTATTGGAAATTAAATTTCAAAATAAAGACAATTGCTCGGAAATTGCACGAAAATATCGTAGGAAATTTGGTCGCAGAGTAGGACCAATAATGCTGGGTATACGGAAGTTTATTGCAATGTTGATGCTCCAAGTCATGAGCGTGCTCGTATAGTGCGTTCATCCAAAAATATCGAAGCTGTGGCTGAGAGTGGTCGGCACCGTTCTCAAGAATTGAACATTTCACGCACCATTTTATGTCGAATTTTGCGAAAAGATCTCGATATGATGCCTTACAAAGTTCAATTGGTTCCAGAGTTGAAGCCACAACCGTTTTTTCCTCTAGATGGGCCAACGAGAAACTGCACAATGATGTTGACTTTGCCAAAAAAAAAATCATCTCTTCGGATGAAGGTCATTTTCATTTGGAGCTCAGAAAGCACACACGTGGTCTTACATTGCCAGTGACTGTTTGGTGTGTAGTCATCATTGGCCCATAATTCTTTGAAAATGAGGATGGCCATGGTAGCCGATATTTTGTACCCACTCTTCATGGTATAGAAGTAAACAATGAACATCCTGTTGAAACCGACTTCAATCTGCTTATCGCAAGAGTTTTCTACAATTTCAGCAGTAGCGCAGTAGACAGCCAGTTTAGTACAACATGAAATGCCCTGACTGATATCGTCTTCAGGACGACAGATTTCTTTCTAACGCCGTAGAGCACCTACCCACCAGAAGAAGTACGGCCCATACATTATCGTACAGCTTCAAACGTCATCTGAATGTGGCTAAGCAAAAGAATCCCATTATTTCACCAATGCCTAGCCACATAAGCTTGTATTGCTACACTGTGCAACGCATATTTATTTTCTAATAATAATTACAATAAAATAAGTCGTTTTATAAGGATGACTTGATTATTTTCTTCCAAAAGTTTGATCACAAACCTTTTAAAATTATGGCAACACTATGTACCACAATACTTGTGTTGTTCTCTTGTTCCCTCTCACTTTTCTTTTTCTTCTCATGCAAGTCTAACTCTTTCTCTTTTAGCTATACTTGCCTTTTTTAAGTTTTTATGCTGTACGTTGTAGGCATACATACATACATACCTACATATATATGTACGTACATGAGTGTATGAGTTTAAAAATAAAGGATTTCAGTTCTCAGTTTTTTTTTTGTTGTTTTCTATGAAAATAGTTATTGTCTTTGTTGTTGCTGTTGCTGTTGCTGTTTTGTTTTTTTCTTACTGTTTTCCTGTTGTAGTTGTAGTTGTTTTTGTTGTTATTTTATTTTAATACACAACAAAATTATGTTACAAATTAATTTCAGAGTGTAGAAGACTTTAAGAAAAATTAATTTTTTTTCTTTTGCTGCTGCTACTGCTGCTGCTCACATTTATTTTAACACTTTGCTCGCTCACTCTCTTTTGCTCTCATTGCTTTCCATTTCAGATTTGAGCCAAAAGGTCATAAAATTCATTTTTTAATTTTTAATATTAAAAAAATTATTAGAAAAACAAAAATTAAAACAAAAAACAGTAAATTGTAGCAAAGCAAAGCAAGGCAATACAAAGCAAATGCTATTGAAATGTGTTTTTTAATTAAATTTGTTGCACTTCAAAGGATTTGTGAGTTTCCCTCTTTAAAAATGTTATGTTTTTGAGCTAAAAAGGGTTTAGTAAATATTTCATTCAAAAAAAAAAAAAAAAAAAAAACTCCATGACTTTAAATTCAATGATTTTAATTACTATTAAAAGGTTACGAAGTAATTATTTCTGAAGTATGGAAGAAAAATTTTAAAAGGCTGTCGATGGTATTAATACCTACATATTGTGGCAATAGAAATTCGAACGAATTAAAACGCATTTGAAAGTTGACATACCAGCATAAGAAAACCACGAGCACATATGTATACAGTGAGCGTCAAAAGAAACTGTACGTTAAAAAAAATATACATTAATAAATTACCGTTATTTTTATTCAAAAATTGTTTCATTGCCAGTTTTTAAAATTAAATCAAGAAAAAAGAATTAAAAAAAATTTCAAAATATTGTCAGATTTAATCGGGCACTCTCCTTAAGTGATAAAAGTTGTGTTTGGTGATTGTTAGAACTTTGTCTTTAGTGTGCAGATTCTTTTGACGCTCACTGTATGTCATGATTTTTTATTATCAAAATTTTTTTTTTTGCAAAAATCTGCTGGAAAATGTATAAGTTATACGGATACTGTATCTTGCTTAACTAAGTTCGTTTCATATATTTTGATGTAAGATATACTTCTCGTTTTTTGTAGACATTCTGTGAAAGAATATTTCTACTTACCTCCAACCAAACCAGCGCTCTATTAATGGCATGCTGTAGGCATTAAGGTGCCCTACTTAAAAACTCAGTAATTTTTGTACATATCCAGGAAAAAGAATTACATCATGATTTTCATTGTCGCCCCTCACAGATCACTAAGGAACATTATAAGTAAGCCAGGAAACTCTTGAGAAAGGAGGCTATATATCTAGGCAACGGCAGATGCCTAACATCCTTTGAGCTGGTGCAAAGGATTGTGGAAATGACATGGAGAGACACTTTGTGGGGTATTTACATACATACATAAGTGGTCATTACAACCCTTCCGTCAGGATTACGGCCTCGCTTCTCACACCACTCATGTTGTGTGGGTTAATTTTTTGCATGAGTTGCGGGACCTACAGTTTTAAAGTCGACTTCGAACGACAGATTTTTAAGAAACTTTTCATGGCAATTTCATTAACTCTCACAGTTTTTGCCAGAAATCTGCTGAGAGGAAGTCGCCGAAGAAATATTTTTTCTTATTTTGTTTAGTTGGAGATGTCTGACCTGGGGTTTGAACCGTGGCCTTACCTACTGGACTACGGTCACTTCAAACAAATCCTTACCGACAATTAAAAATGGGTTAAAAATCTTGTTCAAAGGCCGCTGTCTCTGCACAAACAACTGCATATCATAGATGCAGTCATTAAACAAACAAGGTTACATCAAGTATTTATTGAGATTGAAGGGAATACTTATGTCACCACTAGAGTTCTGCTGGAACACAATGTAATTAAACTAGTTTAGAAGTAAAAGCCGCACTACAAACAAAAAGAAAAATAAAAAATTGGTGAAATAATGAAAAAAGTTATTGGCAAAGGCCAGTGATCCGTGTTCAAAGTTAGAATTGCGGGCAAACAGTATACTGTTAGAGTTGAATGATATTTGAGGAGAATTAGTAGTTAAGAACTTCTACAATCCGATGACTTTTTTTAAATTGATCTTTACTGTATATATGTAACTCGATCATAAAAACTAAATAATTAAAGAAAAGCAACTAGAATTCACAAAAAAAAAAATGTACTGCGTTCTATATAGGGATTACATACATTTATGATGAACTGCATTAGACTTACGGATTCTGATATATCAGATCTTTATATCGTCTTATTATCACTAACTGCCACACTCTGTTAATGGTAATAAAAAGGAGAGCCGCTGAGACTCACTAGAAAAACTTTACCGCTGAAGTTTTAGCAATCGATTTACAAACTCTCGCAGAAAATAGGAAAAGCCTGCCAACAATAATGGCTAACCCATTATGGATGAAACGAAATTCTTCTTTTAAAACATTGAAAATGCATTTTCTATGGCCTTATATTTCTTAATTTAATATAAAGATTTAAGGCTAAGCCTTCCTTTGATAGAATGGATTTCTCCAAAATATTTCTTCATCAAGCTTTTTGCCTTAATTTTAATACCAAAAAAAAAAATTTTTTTTTTATAACCAATCACCCACATACACTGCTTAAGCCTGTTAATCATACTCTTCATTCTTCGAAATATATTTGTAGGGATGTAGGAATGAAAATATTTTCGATATTGATTGAGTATTTATTTATGGTTTTTCCACATGATTTATTTGCTATTTATTGAACACTATAAAAATATAAACAAACAAAAATATTCTCGTTCTATTCTAAACATTTTATTATTTACACAACACAGGCTTACATTACACAAAACAACAACAAAACGATAAAGCAGTGGAGAACAAAATGTAGATCTTTTGTAAACATTTTATTGGGCATTTATATGGTCCATTATCTGACGGTGTAATTTGTTACCATTTTTATCACTTAAAGTCTCCTAACAAAGTTGAACGTACATAAAAGAAAATGCTATAAAATACATACACACTCATAAATACAACATACATATATTTATGTATGTATGTATGTATGTATATGTCTGTATAAACTTAAAAACCTAAAACTATTTTTCCTTTCAACAATAAAATTTTGCATCTTTATAACAGACACACACTGTAAACATGTTATTGTAGTCGAAAAATAAAGAAAAAAAAAATTGTTTTCAAACGTCTTTGTTTTTATAGACTAAGAATATAAAAATTTTGTAAACATATACAAACAAAAACAAACAATATATTGTACAACAAATGCTGAAAATATTTCAGAGAACATACCCACCCACCCAGCGAACATTTTCTTTTTATAGCAGTCTCATACACACACTGTGCTTAATATTACACGCTAACTGATTCGAACCCGAAGGGGAACTATTTCGTGCAATTTTAAGAACATTTTACCTTTACTTTCCTTGTCAATATTCTCGAATTTATGCAAAAGCTCAAGGCTTTCAGAAACTCCTTGCGATCTCAATACAATATGACGATAAATGAATCCAAAAAAGCTCACAATTTACGTGAGTTGCCTTTATTAACTGACACTATGAATCTGGAAAGCAGATGGGCTTTTAAGCAATGGTTTTAAAACACAAAACATGTCTGTATAACTGATAGAGATGGATTTCGAGCTGCACATTACACTGCTTACGGTCTCTTATGCGATATGATATG
This sequence comes from Sarcophaga caerulescens, assembly GCA_927399465.1. NCBI lineage: Eukaryota > Metazoa > Arthropoda > Insecta > Diptera > Sarcophagidae > Sarcophaga > Sarcophaga caerulescens. The sequence goes on from OV656873.1 coordinate 21,800,688, forward strand.
ACAGCAGTGAATTGCGGAGTATTTTTTAAAAATGTTAGCATTAATGAGACTATCAGGATACCACATTAATTACCAGCAGTCCATGCTCAAACCATTCAACAAACGATTTCGAGATATGACGAAAGGGTAGTCCCAAGTAGTTTTTAATTAATTAAATGATTCGATCTGTATTATATTGTTACGTTTTTACCTTTTAAAAACGTATAAAATAGGAGCTCGTAAATTGCAAATAAAAAATAAAATAAATTTTTGTTTAGTTTTAATTAAAATTCTTTATTATTCGCACAATTCTGTGTGCCACTGTTCACAACTTGATGTAAACAACAACAATTGCTTTCTTTGTTATTTCTCTGTTTATACCCTTTGCATAAACAATAACAATTAATAGACAATTATTCGACAGATCTTTGTAACGGAGATCTTCATACCACGTTTACTCTCTTCAAATACACCGCATCTTCACACAAGACTGACTGAACTTCAGTCACCCAGTTGCCTGCTTTGCCATGCCTTTTATATGGCAAAGTAAACAATCTGTATAAATGTAAACATCATTGTTTACATTTATTTAATTTTATGCATGAGTGACAGGACCTACAGTTTAAAGTCGAACTCGAACCACAGATTTTTGAGAAACTTTACCTGGCAATTTTATTTTATTCTCAGAGTTTTTACCAGAAATCTGCTGAGAGGAAATCGTTGCAAGAAATATTTTTTTATATTTCGTTTTGTTCGAGATGTCTGTGCTGGGGTGTGAATCACGCCCTCACGTCTAATAAGCCTACAAATTACACACTAGACTACGGCAACTGTTGTTTATTAGTCATAACATCTACATATTTAATCAAAATTACCCTGACAGTCAAGGTTTGAAATAACGAGCTCTCTCATAGTTCTGTAGGCACTTAGGAGGTACAACTTAATCTGGATATTGCTATCGCAAGATCTTGCCTGTTGTCTATGATAGCAAGGCGTACTTCTAGAAACATTCCTCTTACTTCCCGGCAAAGTGAAATCCCTAAACAAAATCTTAGAGGCATTAGCAAGTACGCACTCGGGTTAAGTCCAAATAGGTTATACTCTCCAAATGTAAGGCGATCCATATTGAATTGTTTTGCTTCTGTATGCATATCCTCCCTCCCATATACCCCATGAAAAGGATTACAAGGAGTATGAAATAATGCATTGAGAATGGCAACGAGAATATGTAAAGACAGTCAGAGTACAACATCTATATGAGGAAACAAGGATACGGCTAGTGCGGTCACGTAGTGTAAAGCTCATCAAGCTATCCTTGCTGACAAGTTTACAAAATCACTTTACCAATGAAAGCTATGCTGTAAATAGTGTTTTCAGAGCCCATTTACTCAAGATTGCATAACAAGAAAAACAACTCTTCAGACTAAAATCAGTTTCACGGGCCTTATACTATGTTCAGACATGCACTTTTATTAAGTCAATATTCGGTTTATTGAGAACAATATTTTTAGCGTTCAGACATATAACATACGAAAATTTATTTGACAGCTGGTAAACAAAACAGCTGATTGCTACAACAACATAAGTAAAATACAAACCTTTCTGCTTACCCTCCATTTTTTGTTTGTCGTTGTTTACATTTGAGTTGTCAAATATCAATAGAAAGTGTTCGGAAAAATGTAATATGCTCACTGAACGTACTTATGACAGTGTTGTATTTAGAATTTTTCTCAATATTATAACAATTTATGAATTTATTGACCAATAATTAATTGAAATTTTATATGAAATATTGAGATCAATAATGCCGTTTAATTCGATTTACGCAATAAAGGTGCATGTCTGAACCCAGTATTATATTCTTTATTTCATAACATCGGAGTTGAGGATTTAACATATGGCCTCTCGTTTAGTAAGCTAACACACCACATACCTGACTACGATGACTACGACTTTCTTGAATGCCATACAGAAAATCAAAGCCAATATCATCCTAAAAAGACTCTTCATTCTCTATCATAACATGCTACAGCAGCAAGCAGATGCAATACCTTGCACAGGCTACCGTGTCAATATAGCGAATAATTATTAAACTCAATTTCTTCGGATATAGAGAGAGTGTTTCTATAGGATTAGTAAGGACAACACGCAATATACGGGCTAAACATTTTCTACTCACATAATTGGTAATAACAAGCCCTTAGTCTGGATTACAACCTAGCTTTTCTCACCACTGTGCATATTAACTTTATCTTTGGCAGGACCTATTGTTTAATGTCGACTACGAACGATAGGTTTTTGTGAAACTTATCAAGACAATTTCAGTTTTCCCAGTATTTTTTTTTTCATATTTCGTTTCGTTGAAAATATCTAAGCCGGGGATTGAGCCATGGACTCTCTAATAAGCCACCACACTACCTTCGAGACTAGATTGCCGCCTTCTAAACATCTTAGCTATTCTTACCGATAAGGAGAAAGTTTGTTTTGTCACCACTTCCTCTCCTCCTTTGTATTACACTATGTCTTGACATTAACAATTGAAGTTCTAAACAATCTGACTTCAGTTGTATCACAATAAATTATTTACTGGGTTACTTATATGGAACATGTGTACTTAAGTGTTTAGGAGTTTAAATTTATTTTTAATAAACACTCCCATACACAGACCTGTATAGAGATACCTTCCTCTACAAACACACACTTACTCTACATATTCCTTTATTTCTTCAAAGAAACAAAAGAGGGACAAAAACTTTATTTTCGCTGATTGTTTTGAATTTTTTTGTTGTTGTTGTTGTTTTTTGCCAATAAAAAAAAAACCTGTTAAAACAAAAGGAGAGTGGGGTAGAAAAGGGGGGAAAGAAGAAAATAAGAATAAAAACTACAAATAAATGAAAAAACAAAAATACTCCATAAATATGCTAAAGTTTCTCTCTCTTCTTCTTTCTACAATATTATTGTTGTTATTATTGCTGTTATATTGTTATTGTTTTATTGTTACATCGTATGTTGTTTATAGTTTTTATATGTTCTTTTCAACGTATATGTTAGAGAAGAAGTAAAAGAAGAAGAAAAACTCTTTTATGTCATTGTTTTGTTTCTTTCAGTCGTTCATTCTTTCTTAACATTTTTGTTAAGAAGTAAAACTGAAGAGCTTGAAAGAGATTTTAATGTGTTACAAACAAAAATCCAGTCGTCAAATATTACGAATTGTTCTGGTTCTGTTCGTCGCTATAATGTTGCTGTAAAAAATGTCATTTTACTGAAAGACAACAGTAACGGCAGCAACAGCAGCAACAATACAGCAATAGTAACTACAATTACTTAAAGTAAGAAAAGATTTTCCTTTCATTTCCTTTCCTTTCCTTTCCTTTTTTTTTTTTTTTGTTTTTTAGAAAGCTTTATACCGAAATAAATACGTTTTATATGGCATGATGTTGGTGTAAGAAGAGAGAGAGAGAGCGTGATATTTTGTTGTAGAAATCTGTAACAACTTCAAAATGAAGTTGTTTTTATGGCAACAAACATACAAACAAACAGAAAAACAAGAAATGATAACTGATTTGTTTTTTGTTTTTTCCACCATTATTGTCTTACTGTTTTACCATTATCGGTTGTTGTTGTTGTTGTGTTTTTCCTGTTTTCTTTTTCAGCTTCTTATAGTCATTGCATTGCCTCTTAAAAAAAAAAAACTAAAACTTTTAAGAGCGTTTGAATAAATCACTTCTGTTTTATGGGTTTTATAAAAGAGGGCTTAAGTTCTTGACATTTTCTCTATTAAACTGAGGAACTATAAGAGAGTAACATGAATAAAAGTTCAAAGTTTAGTTTGTATTCTCAACATTGAAATCTATACTTAGCCTGGACACAATATTACTATGGTCTGTTCTCAATAAATATATTGTAATGTTTTTACCTTTTAAAAACGTTTAAAATATGATCTCTTAGATAGCAAATAAAATAAAAATAAATTTGTGTTTAGTTTTAATTAAAATTCTTTATTATTCGCATAATTCTGTGTGCCACTGTTCACAACTTGATGTAAACAACAACAATTGCTTTGTTTGTTATTCCTCTGTTTATACCCTTTGCATAAACAATAACAATTACTAGACAATTATTCGACAGATCTTTGTAACGGAGATTTTCAAACACACCGCGTCTTCACACAAAACTTTGTTTTGCCTTGCCTTTTATATGGCAGAGTAAACAGTCTGATGAATGTTCTTGAAGGCGAAAGTTCGTGGCTTCGCCTTTTCGAAATCTATATAAATGTAAACATCGGTGTTGTTATATTAAGTAGGATTAATAACTTAAGTTTCTCACTACGTCACACTTTATACTTGTCCAATACAACACTAACCAACGAAATTGGCAACTCTACCATTATAGACTCAAATACAGTAGACCAAACAGTTGCTTAGCTGGACAAAATTGATTAATGGAACTATAAGAAATAATAAGAAGATGTGGAAAACTACTTTTTGAAAGTCCCTGCACTCCTAATAATTATGTAAAATATTAAAAAATTCGTGCATGAGGCATGGAACTCCAAGACATACTACTTCTCTTAAGGTTTTTTCATGGCGTATCTGTTTACATTGTAGAGCTGTGGATTACTCTAGTTTTTAAACAAAGATTGATATGCGATTACTAAACAATATAGCTACAAACGAGAATGTCATTTATTCGCGATCCTCATATGTTTGCTTGCATTTGGAATAGAAAGTGAATGGCTCTGCAGGTTGCCTATATCGACATACTCTGGAGTATGTAGTCGCACCGCCACAGACCTAGTACGGAGGCTACAAGTAGTAAAACAGAAATCCCTTGGCATTATAAGAAGACAATTAAAACAGCTAGGTTTCCTAATGAACTTATTGAAGTCTAGTGGATAGTGTGTTGAGTTATTCGATACAGGCCCAGCTTAGACAACTCAAACAAAATTAACAAAATACAACTCTGTGGTGACTTTTTCCCAGCTGTTTTCTGGCAAAAACGATGACAGTAAAGTACAATTGCCAGAAAAAAATCTGGCGTTCGGAATCGACTTTAAACTGTACGAACCGCCACTCATGGACGAAACTAGAGCGCACAAGAGAAGAAGAGAGAAGCTAGTTTATAATCTTGACTTAAGCATTGTAATGAGCAATTAAGAAACGCTCGTACAGAATATCTAATGTAGCAGGAGCTGTGAGGCACACGTAGCATCGTGCTGTTGAAATCACTTGTCGTTGTTGTCCAGATCAACCTATTCAGAAAAGAATTTAGTAATCAGCGACCTAAAGTCGAAGTACGAAGTTGTCGAAGTCTAGTGGGTAGTCTGCTGGTTTATAAGATATGAGGCCGGGTTCAAATCACAGGTCAGACATAATTTTTAAAAATATTTCTTCGGCAACTTCCTCTCAGCAAATTTCTGGCATAATACTCTGATAGTAAATAAAATTTACTGACGGGTTGTGAGTATCAGATATGTGTGCCCAATAGTGTTCGCAATTCACAACGATGGACTGGTCAACGTCACTTTTTGTATAACAAAGAAGGACGGTTTTTTTATGCATTGGAAACACTGGGATCTCATGTGGATAGGTAGGTATCTTACCAAATTCCACAAGAAAGAACGAGACTTGCCAATACTTCTTATGTGCACTGTAGAAACAATGTCTTCACCAATCCTTCAATGCGATTTTCTGAGTGTCTTTGCTTTTATCCGCTTATTTCTAAGAAAGAAATGCATTAAATCATGAGATTATTTTCTTAAAATATTCTGAAACCCAATTCAGTCTTAACCAACTATTTACGTTCTTTGGTTGTTTATTTTTTTCTGTTTTCTTATTTTGGAATTTCTGTTATTGCTCGCTATTGGCTGGCTATCTGAAAATAGATGGATATTTTCCATCTCCGAACATTTTTGAGTTGTTTTGTTATTTATTATTTTGGATTTTTTTTTTTAAGTTTTTCTACATAATTTTCTCGATATTTTTTTGCTTTTGTCAGTATAACACAGAAAAAAAAATTAAAAAAAATTCAGAAAACATTTGATAGGAAATCGATGTTATAAATCAAAGGAAACCCAAGCTGTTCAACTATATTTTCTTCTTTAGAAACCAAAAGAGAGAAAATTTTGTTGCGTGTAAGTGATGGAGAAAGAAAGAATGCGAAGAAATCTTATGCATTTGCTTACTTCACTTGCTTCTTGAGAGACCAAAAAACAGAAAAAACGTTCAAAAATAGAAGATTTTTTTCAACAACAACTTAAAACGTTATTATGAAGATGTAGAATGTGTGTGTATGTGTCTATGTTTGTGTAAATGTAACGATAGTTTGCATTATTATTTTATAAAGTGCTTTCCGTTACAAACAAAACAAAACTAAATCTTACATGTTTTTAACACTTGTCCTGTAAGCATTGCTTAAAAATTTTCAAGAAGTTTATCAGAGTCTTTTATGCTCAGCATAATTAAACGGGGTCCCATGAAATATTGTTACAAATAATATAATAGAGACCAGATATTCCCCATTTGACAACTTTAACCCTCCAGGAGAAACTTTACTTCATAGTGGAAAAGGTAAGCGTATGCCTTTGCCCAGTCGACCTATTCCTAAACCCCTTAAGCGAACACATTTTTCTCCAGGTCAATATGGAAACATCACAACCCACTTCTGTCCACACAGAATTAAATTGCATGAATAAGGGAGTCATCATCTCAAACCAAAGAAGGGAATTAGTTGGCTGGATGCTGTTGAAATTTGAATCATTTCATTGGCATCGATTACTATCAGAACTTTCTCAGCTTCGATGTTAGAAAAGCAAAGTTGTCTGTTGAAAGAGAGCAGAAAAAGATTGGAAAAACTTTTGGGGGACACTTACAAGTAATTATGTTGCAATAAGCATCAATAGGGTCTTTCAACAGTGAGCCTCTGAAATTTTACAATTTAAAGCGGTCAATGTCAAATTAGTTGTCATTTATTCAGTTTGTGATGCCATTCAACAGAATCTGTAAGTAATAAAACTCTTCTCGCATTTCATCCATTAGACAATCACCATAATCGTCCCATCGAGAGGACAATTAGCAAAATTCGCGTTCGTTGATTAAGTAAACGACCGACCAACACGCATATGTGAACCAAACGCGACATACATACGTACATAATTGGCCATTAAAACCCCTTAGGCATGATTACGACCAAATTTCTCACACCACGTATATTGTGTGCGTTAATTTTTGTACATGAGTGGCAGGACCTACAGTTTAAAGCCGCCTCCGAACGACAGTTTTTTGAGAAACTTTTCATGAAAATTTTATTTTACTCTCCGAGTTTTTGCCAATAATATTTCTGAGAGGAAGTCGCCGTAGAAACATTTTTAAAATTTTTTTTGCTCAAGGTGCCTGACCTGAGGTTTGAGCCGAGACCTTGTAATAAGCCAACACACTACCTATTAGACTACAGAGACTTCAACCAAACGTCGAAACCATCTGTTGAAAATATTTCGTTTTACTCACAAGAACTCGGCATTTCAAAGACCACAACTTGTCCAATTTTGCATTGTGACTTGGGCCTGCACCTGTACAAAATTCAGCTAATCCAGGAACTAAAAGTAAACGACCACAGACAATTACGTATGTATTCTGAATGGGCTCTGTAGCAGTTGGCGCTTGACTTTAATTTTCATTGAAAAATTATCTTCGGCTATGAGACCCATTTCTAGATGAATGGACACGTGAACAAAAAAAAATTCTCGAATCGTGAGATCCAACACCTTCCAATGCATATCAAAAAAGTCACTCTTTGATGTGCATTTTAGGCTGGAAAGAACATTGTTGTCAAGCACTATAGGTCTCCAAATTGATTGCCAAATTATTTTGGTCTGAAATGGTTAACAACATTTGGGATTTCAACAGGACGATGCAACTCATGCCTTATTGGATATTTTGCACGAGCAATTTGAGGGCATGGTTATCTCACGTAGATATGTGAGAACTGCCCACCAAGATCATTAAATTTGACCTCGTTGAACTTTTTATTGTTGAATTTTCTTAAGTAGCAGGCGTATGCGTATAAGCCACACAACACAGTGGGCAACATAACTCATGCCACTGGACAAATTCAGCCTAATTTATGCGCTAGAGAGATGGAAAATTGGACAATTCGGATGCTCTTCACTAGAGATGAGCGATATTTTCAAAACTGTGATTTAATCACGGTGATTGATAATTCACTGGTAACTACAGTGATTGAAATTTCCAAATAACAGTTACTAATAATGTCGTTCTTTCAAAATTGTTACATACTCAAATTTATTTCATTTTATTTTGAGCGAGGCAGAATTACTATTACATGATGCTCATTATTTACTTTTGTCTTTTATACATGAACTTTCTGTGAAACTTAATTGTCAAACTTTATATAAAAAAAAAATTATCTACATTAAAAATAATAACATTGATGATACCACTTTGATTTTGTTTAGTAGCCTTTTCGTAATATGTATCTAGTTGTCTCTTTCTTACGACTTAATAAAATACGTTATTGTCATTATTATATTATTGGAATACTGTGATCACAATCACTGTTTTAAAGAACAGTGATTAACAAATCACGTTCACTGAGAACAACGTTCTTCAAAAATCACTGGATCGCTCATCTCTACTCTTCACCCAGAGAAGCCGTGGCGAACATTTGAACGATGTTCTCTTCCACGTAGCCGCCGTAGCCTAGTAGGTAGTGTGTTGTCTTATTAGACGAGAATCCTCGGTTCAAACCTGAGGTCAGACATCTCCAACAAAACGAAATATGAGATGCGACGTCCTCTCAGTAGATTTCTGGCAAGAAAGAGTAAAAATAAAAATTGCCATGAAAAGTTTCTCAAAAAATTTGTCTTTCGGAGTCAACTTTAAACTGTAGGTCCTGCTACTCGTGGATAAAATTAGCACACGCAACATAAATGATGTGAGAAGCTAGGTCGTAATCCTGACGGAAGGATTGTAATGGCCAATTACGTATGTATGTATCTTCCACATATAGTGGCCTCAATAATTCTTTCCAATGGATAAAAAAAAATGTTCTTATTTTCATTGAAAGGGATGAGGTCTTAGAATATGTTATTTTAACACCATTTAAGGGTTAATAGAAGAGTTTTATGTATTCTTTACTATTTAAGTAAAGCGTAAGTAAAGTGATGCTTTAGTTTATAACTCTCTAAGTAGAATTAGTTGGCTTTTAACTGTTTTTTATAGCTGAATTTCAGGTTCGTGTTGTTGTTACTTTTGTTTCTCATTCTCCAATTCTTAGCAAAAGTTGCAGATTCTTTTTGAATTATGTTCGGTTGCCATAACTTTATTGGGTTGTGTTATGCATTTTTATAAACAAATTTTCCTTCGTTATATTTTTATCGAATACAAATTGTTGTTATTTTTTTATAATATTTTGTTGTTGTTGTTTTGATTGTATTGTATATTTTTTTTTGGAACTGTCGATTATTATTTTTATTTATTTGTTGTGTTGTTTTGTGTTTTGCTTCACTTTTTTGGTTGAAATCAAAATGAAAGAAATTTATTGCATGTCAGTTCATGTTGTTTACTTTGAAAAATATATACAATAATAGCAATAACAACAACAACAACGTAGAAAAGGATACAATAATTCTTCGTTATTTTTTTCACATTAAAAAAAAAATACTTTCAATATGAAGATAATATTCTCGTGTTTGGTTATATTATTGGAATTTCCTTACAAACACTTTGAAATTTTATTTACACACGCTATCATACACACTCCATTTGTATATAGTACATGTGCATACTTTTATTTTCTTTGTATTAGTTCTTGTTTAGCAGATGCGGGTGTGTGCTGTGCTATTGGATGTAAATCCTTGATTTTAAATGAAAACATTGTATAGAATCTGTAATAACAATCCCTATACCGGACACTAGACACTACAACACCGAGTTTGTGTTTGAAGTAGTATTTGTTGTTGTTGTATTTAATTTAGATCATATAACCCGATAATGGCAAAATAAATATTTTTTCTATTCTCCCCAAAAAGTTATTTCAATTTGACCTTTGCTTCCTTCCTTCCTGTTTTCTTTTCGTTCGTTCATTTTGTTTTCTTGTATTCTTTTTTTTTTCGTAAATATATTATGTTTTGTTTTAATTGGATTTCTTTATTTTTGCTTAAAACATTCTTTATTTTGTTATTGAAAATTTTATCTGATAAAATACCTGCTTGATTTACAATAAATCAAAAGAAGTGTGACGATTTGTTTATGATTTAATGTAGCTGATGAAATTTAATAGAAAAATAATGTGTTTTTTATATTATATTTACACTAGTAATCTGTAGGGTATAGACAATGAAAGGCATACATCTGATTGGCCTGCTGTAGATAGAGGCCACCTAAAATTCATATAAAATACTGTTACGTTTTTACCTTTTAAAAACGTTTAAAATATGAGCTCGTAGATTGAAAATAAAATTAAATTATATTTGTGTTTAGTTTTAATTCAAATTCTTTATTATTCGGACAATTCTGTGCGCCACTGTTCACAACTTGATGTACACAACAACAATTGCTTTTCTGTGTTTTCCTCTCTTTATACCCTTTGCATAAAAAATAACAATTACTGGACATTTATCCGACAGATCTTTGTAACAGAGATCTTCAAACCACGATTACTCTCTTCAAACGCACATCGCGTCTTCACACAAGACTGACTGAACTTCCTGCACTTAGTAGCCTGCTTTGACTGGCTTTTTATATGCCAACGTAAACAGTCTGATGAATGTTCTTGAAGGCGAATGTTCATGACATCGCCTTCTCGAAATCTCTATAAATGAAAACATCGTTGTTTACATTCATTATTGTTGTTTGTGTATTTTGTTTACATTTATTCTTGTAGTGTTGTTTGTGGATTTTTTTATGCTGGTGTTTGTTGTTATATTAAGCAGTACGATAATTTGTAAACAGGTTTGTTTACTGCATTGTTTTATATTTGTAGCTTTTGTTTATAATTTTAATGTTAAGCGATGTAAAAGTAAAACACCAATATCTTGAATTATCATTTTCGTTACAATATTGTGTTGAAACAATGAAAGTAGATCGGGATAGAGAAAATGATAGCTGAGTTCGTATTCATTGTAAAATTAAAGATTTTTGCTAGAGAAGTTAATCAGATGGGAATGTCGTGGTTAAAGCATAATAAGAATCAAGGAAAGTATGATTATCAGAAGCATGTCTCTTTATTTCACTACACCATATTACGTTCTAATATCAATTAAGATTAAGAAAGTCCATAAAATTTGACAGTAGTGGTCCAATCAATAGAATTCGATTGCTAACTCTGTTTATTAAGCCCTTTGTCTTTACCAGTACAGTAGCGCCACAATATAGAGCTCAAGATAAGGACTAAAACAAGCGAATTGTATTGCAATTTGGCACACAGAATTGTGCGAATAATAAAGAATTTTAATTAAAAGTAAACACAAATTTATTTTTATTTTATTTGCAATCTACGTCCTCATATTTTAAAAGTTTTTAAAAGGTAAAAGCATAACAATATAATGATTGAGTGGAAGCCACCCACCTTTTGTACAAAAAGTGTTTCAGCCTAAATTTACTGTTTCAGTTACTACAACAACTACAGTTGTTGAAATTCCAACAAAAAATTTCGATTTTTAAAACGTAGAGAGAGAGAGAGTGTGAGTCCTTATATTGATTTATAGTTTTCGTTCATATCAATCGTATTATCTTTCGTCATCAATTTTTTTTGTTTTCAACGGAAATTAAATACAAAACGATTGATAAAATAATAATTTATGGCATTGTGATAAGAAGAGAATGAATTAATATTTTTATTCAATTACAGGCAATAATTCAAACGAAATAGAAATAAAATTTCACATTGTTTTTGCCATGCAATGGATTTGAGGTACAAAAAAGAATAATTGATTCGCATACTTTAAATTCAATTTCCCAGGCCATTAATTAAATTTTTTAAACAATTTTTAAGCAACGAATACTTTAAAACACGGTGGATGCATTGTGAATGATGAGTGGCAAAATTTTAAATTTTAGGGTTGAAATTCATTTATTAGAAGAGAAATGTTTTTCTTTTTTTTTTTTTTGGTTTTCATCAACAAATTTTTCTTCCCCCTTCTTTACATAGCAGTTGCATGATGCATTCATTAGAAAAGCATGTTAATCAAGTAGATTAGTCGATAGTTTTTAATTTAATTTTTTTAGCAAAAAAAAAAAAGAAAAAAAAGAAGAGAAAAGAGATAAAAAAACAAGCAAGCAACCGAACAAACTATTGTAGTCAACAAAAATAAAAACAAAAATCGCACACAACACAACAACAGCATCCAATAAGCCAGTCAGTAAATCTGACAGTAGAAAAGTCAGTTTTAAAATTTATTTAGCATAACACATATATAACATACATACACACATACACACTGCATTTGATTCATTCAATGCATTGCATTTCATTTCATTTTTCTAAACAAAAATTAGCTGCCGTTGCTGATTGTAATTCTAACGCTCTGCCATTCATATCAGCAGCCATCCATCCATCCATCCATTTGAGTTGTGGTTGCCACAATAATAATATGTCTCTGTGTGTATGTGTGTGTTTTTATTACACACTTATATACCCATACTCTTACACACTTATACATATATATTTTGCATATTTAGTTACGAGTTTTTATTGTATTCAAAACCTTTAGATTTCTATTGTAATTCGTCGTAGTTTTTTCCTCTTCTTTTTTGTTTTTTTACCCCGGTTTTTTTGGTTGCACTGAATTCCATTTTTCGAGGCCTTGGCCATTAATTAGCCACGAAATTTAATTCCGCTTACATTTATACAGGCTTATGTGTACATATATATAAGTAGTATACATATGTATGTATGTCTGTACAGGCATTAATTTAAATTTTTTCTCTTTTTTTTTTGTAACACAAACAAAATTTTTACGGCAACAGAATAGTTTTTTGCCCCTCCAACAAATATTTATAATTGTTGGCATCTTTTTCCGTCTCTTTCTATGATTCTGTGATTTTTGTGGTTCATTTTTCTAAGTGTGTATGTATGCGGAGTTTTTCTGTTTTTTGCAGTGTCGCCTACATAGCGATTTTTATGTAACAAAAATGGGAAAATTTTAATGAAATTTTTAACCGAAAAATTCTTCTGTATATAATTGCTCATTACAGCCAGGATTACGACCTAGTTTCTCATAACACTTATGTTCGGTGTGTTAATTTTATACATGAGTGGCGTGACCTCCAGTTTAAAGTCGACTCTTCTTCTTAAGAGACTTTTAATTGAAATTTTATTTACTTTCAGAGCTTTTGCCAGAAATCTGCTGAAAGTCAATCGCCGAAGAAATATTCTAATTTTGTTTTGTTTGAGATGTCTGACCTGCTGTTTGAACCGTGGTCTCACGTCCAATAAGACAACACACTGCCTACTAGACAACGGACTTACTTAATTGGTCGTTACAATCGTTTAGTCAGGGTTACTTACCTATGTTGTGTGTGAATTTTTTTTCTTTACGGGAGAGGCCAACTTTTCATGGCAATTGCACTCATTTCTCATCTTCTGTATTTTAAAATTTTTGCCAGAAAACTGCCGAGAAATATTTGTCGTATTTCGCTATGTTTGAGATGTCTGACGTGGGGCTTGAACTGGGGCCTTACATGTAATAAGCAAACATACTACCCACTAAACTACGACAACTTAATAGTACTTACTTAATTGGTCATTACAATCGTTTAGTCAGGATTACAACCTATCTTCTCACACCAACCACATTGAGTGTGCATTTTTTCACGTCCAACTTTTCATTGACAATTACACTCAATTCTTTTCTTCTGTATTTCAGAAAACTAACTAGATTTTCTATATTAATTCGCACCAAATTTTTGATATTTGTATTGAGGGATGATTCGCTTTAAGCAACCTGCCTTATATATTGAATCGCTATATTATGGAGTGATAGCGAAGAATTCTTTCTTATTCATACATACGTACGTACAAATTGCTCATTACAACCCTTCAGTCAGGGTTACGACAACGCTTAAGTTGTGTGCGATAATTTTATTTAGCTATAGTTTACAGTCGACTCCAAAGGATAGATTTTAAGAAACTTTTCGTGGCAATTTTATTTACTCGCAGAGCGATGCCAGAAATCTGATGAGAGGCTGTCGTCGAAGTAATATTTTTCGGACTTCGTTTTGTTGGAGATGTCTGACTTGGGGTTTAAACATCTAATAAGCCAACTTACTCTACAATTCTTACGTCTACAATTCTCATTCACAGTCGATCGAAATATCGTTGTAAGTCTTAAACTCATAAAGTAACCATAATTTGGACTGAGGCTTATTATAACGATTCCTCTACTATTATTGCAATTTTTTAAGACCGTGACAATTAGTTTTATAAAACTTACTTACTTAATTGGTCATTACAACCCTTTAGTTAGTATTAAAACATAGCTTCTCACACCACCCATGTTGTTGTTTTCCATGAGTGGCGACTCTCAAAGTTTTTGCCAAAAGACTGTCGAGAGATAGTCGCCGAAAAATTTTTTTTCTTATTTCGTTTTATTGGAGATATTTGACCTGGAGTTTGAACCACGGTCTCACGTCTAATAAGCCAATACATCAGTTATTATAAAATAGTTCTTCAAAAAAACATTTTGAGTGTGGATTAGAGGTGCTCTATAGATTGTAAAAATAAATAAAAAGCGCTTATTTAAAATCACTTCTTAGCATTATTCTTCCAAATGGAACAAAAAACTCAAATAAAATAATGCTAAAAAGAACGAGTTTTGAATTTCTAAATACTTGACTGGTTTATTCTATCAAAGCAAAAGTATTTTGGGGGAAAAAATAATAACATTTTTGTATAAAAACCACAATATTTTAAATGATTTTATTACTACAATGTTTTTTTACTTGTAGAAAACTTTTGCAGGGATTGTAGAAAAAAGATTTTAAAAATTTAAAACAAAACATTAAAATTATCAAATTATCCAGAAAGGAAAAATAAATAACAAAATTGACAAAAGATTTGCATGCGAAATACAAATTTGGTATGTTATGTTAGAATTTGATTTATGGCTTCTTCAGTGTTTTTAGAAAGCCTGCGTATGACTCATGATGTTGTTATCCTTGTCGTATAGGAGTTCTTAAAAACTAAGTCCAAAATATTTACGTCAGGGTAGGTTAGCGGGTAGCTTGCCATTAACAGGCAAGTCCACTCGGTGGTATGAGGTAAGCTCCCTTATCATGATCCGTTGGTGATGGCTTTGAACCACCAAGTGCTCCAGATGAAACCCGCCATCTGCCTGTATACTACTCGTTAAGCCTCGATGTTGTTACTGTTGAAATTTTCAATATTAATTATGATTCATTGCCTATATCACAGAATTTAGATATTAGGCTTGAAATGATTCCTATTCATATGCAAATCTTCAACAGTTCCCACTCAAACAAACAGATACTATCGTTAAGCTATTCCATACATACATAATTTGTCATTACAACTCTTCAGTCAGGATTATTGACCTAGTTTCTCACACCACTTATGTTGTGTGTGTTAATTTTATACATAAGTGGCGGGACCTACAGTTTAAAGTCGACTCCGAACGACAGATTTTTTGAGATACTTTTCATGGCAATTTTATTTACTCTCAGAGTTTTTGCCAGAAATCTGCCGAGAGGAAATCGCCGAAGAAATACTTTTTGTATTTTGTTTTGATGTCTGGCCTGGGGCTCGAACCCTGGCTTTACGTCTAATAAACCAACACACTACCTACTAGATTACGGCGACTTCGACTTAAGCTATTCCAGGAAATTTTAATGCAAGTCGCAAATTTTTTAACACTTTGATCACGTAGCAAAAGCCTGAATTAAGAAGAGCATCCTTGTAGACGCCGTAGCCTTGTGGGTAGTGTGTTGGCTTATTAGACGTGAGGCCGCTGTTCAAACCCCAGAACAGACATTTCAAACAAAACGATGTATGAGAAAATATTTCTTCAGCAACTAACTCTCAGCAGATTTCTGAAAAAATTTTCACGAAAAGTTTCTCAAAAATCTGTCGTTCAGAGTTGACTTTACACTGTAGGTCCCGCCAATCATGTATAGAATTAACACACACACCACAAGTAGTGTGAAAAGCTAAGACGTATTCCTGACTGAAAGATTGTAATAAAAAATTACGTATGTATTTATGCATCCTCTTATCTTTGCTTTTGTAAAGAATTCTTGCTCTGCTTTTATCCTAGCCCCATCAGAAGTGTGGAAGCTGCTCTCATGACAACGTCATCCTCTCGTTTATTGGTTTGAATTTCAACATTATCTGGGTTGACAATCACCTAGTTTTGCTTGAACTTCTGCTCAAGTTGAATTTGGCTGCATAAAGTTCTGTTCATCAAATTCTCGCGATTATAAACGCCAAATATTTCATTCTGAAACCAAATACCAAATACCCTACTTGTCTTTGTCTCATCCATATATCATAGAATGGTGGCTCTCTTAGAATAGTACGTAGCTGCCATTTATTTCAATTATTTAGCACTTTTCAGAGCGAACAATTAAGGAGGTAGCTGAGAGCAATCCAATATATCACATCATGAAGAGCGCTCATTAATCTTGTTTGGGGTCCATCTCCCATAATGCTAATCCCTATCTCTACCGCAGATATGCTCCGGCGATTACTTATCTTTGCCTTCTTCGCTAGTTCATTTTAGTTTCTATAGTTGAATTTATTCATGGCTAGCTTGTGTTTCTTGGAAGCCTTTAAGACTGCCTTTAAAATCTTTAAAGCTGATGTTGCTTCCAACACCGCTATTAAGAGCGCTTTAATGTATTTTTGGAGTTGCGAGTGCAAGCATTTCATTACTTTTAATGCTTAACAACGCATACACCCTCAGCGTGTTTGTTATCAAAGCACGTTCGTTACTCAGTTTTAAGTTTAAAACTCAAATCTTTTCATTCTTTTTATTTTTTTGATTCACTTTTTTGGTACATTGTTGTCTAATTTTTTCCTTTTCAAATTCCATTTTTATTTGTATGCATGTATGTATGTACATATGTATTCATCGTGTCACATAGATTTTTATAACTTTTTATTTGGCCACATTTAAGTTATACAACATGGATTTGTTGGCCGATTCCTACAAACCATTCCACCTACCCCCCAAAACAGCCATAAACACATACACACACAGACACACACACATACGCTAACCCCTGAAAGACAGTTTTTGAAACGACATTTACAACCACATTTACGACGCTTGACTATCACGCTGACGATGTCATGTACATTTGAAATATTTTTTAGAGATTGTGATGCCATGAGAAGCACAAAAAAACAGAAGGAAGACAATCTCTCTCTCTCGTTAGTGTTATAAAAATATTTATTTTCGTACTCATACTAGGAATTTTTATTTTCATTTTTCTCCGTGGTTGACATTACGGATAACAACAGCAAAAACATTATTTTTTTGGATATGGGCAGGCGGTTTGTGGGGCAATGTTTTCATATAATTTTGTGGCTTTGTTTAGAATTTTTTAGCCACACGACTAGTATGGTGGTATGAAGAGAAAGAGAGATAGAGAGAGAGTGAGTGAGAACATAAAGCTAGTAAAACTGCTTTTTGAATAAGATTTATATGAAATGATTGTCAGATTGAAGGCATTCAGTCTGCATGTCAGTCAGTCAGTCACTACGTTACTTACACATTCATAAAACATCAAATAACGTTGGAGTTTTTTTTTTGCGGATTTTTTTTTTTGGTTTTTTACTGTTGAAACGTCTGTGATTCTTAATAAATGAGGAAATAATTTAAACAAAAATTTTATTTCTATAACCGAAGTGGTTTACGGAAGTGTGTGGCAAATTTCCTTTCATTTTTTCATATCTTTTTGCCATCAAATTTACTAAAACAATTTTAAAGCATTTTTAAAGCGTATATGTATGTTGGAAATAAGTAAAATTAGTATTAAAGTCAGAATCCACTTGATTTTCTATACAGTACGCTCCTTCAAAATCCATAACTGGTTTTGTGAATAGTTGTAGAAAAAGCTTTTGCAATGTAGTTGATTGTTAAGCATGTTATGTCAATCGCTAGCATTTATTTTGGAAATTTAGTTGAATTGATGTCAAAAAAGCATTTAACACTGTGGAATGGACACAAAAGCTTGCTTAAGGAGGTTACATCCTTGCAAATACATAAGCCATTCGAATCAAATTCCCGAACTGTATAAATTGCTACGAATTTGATGATGATGAGTTAAGGCTTACATCAATATCGCATGAGTTTTTCAAGTTTCTGTTTGAGACTGTGTTTGGTGTGCCAGGGGAGACATAGTTTGTGGCTTTCGCCAGAGGTAGTGCAGGAGTTTTAACATAAATATACTAGTTGGAGTATGTGGAAATATAGACGATCACACGCAGCATAATGCTGAAGAATCAAGATGGTGGAAGCGACATATACTCCCCACAGTCCATCAAATATCTTGACAAATTATTGACGATCATATTAATCCAAAAATTCACTCTTGTCAACAGGTGTTAACACGATCTCAATAGGCAATTGAGTAGCAGAGACATCTCTCGTGCAACAAAACGAATACTCTATAAGACGTTCATCCTCCCCGTGCTTCTTTATGTCGCGGAAGCATAGACACTATTAAACACTGATGCAGAAGCCTACTTAAGATCTTCGGTCCAGTGTGAGCCTGCGATTATTTTCACATTCGATACCACAATCATCTGTATGAGCTTCTCGACGACGCGGAATTTGTGCAGCGTATGGCGTATGGCGATATGGGATCGTTCAAATGGATGAGGATGCTCCGCGCTAAACGGGTATTTGATACGTATATTTGATACGGATATTTGCAGTAGTCAGCGAAGAGGATGACATTGTTTGCTTTAAAAAGAAGCGCTATCATAGATTGGTGTGACCAACAGACGAAGGTACGCAGGAAGCAGGAATGCCTTCAAGGATATCCTAAAGCAGGCCGAAATCCGATAATTGGATTGTTTTAGTAAGTAAGTAAATGAGTCACTTGGATTGTTCTGATAGGAATTCAATGTCAAATGCATTTTTTTGACTACGAAAAATTAAATGTTATTATTGTAGAGGATAACTAACTTACAATTATTATAGGCTTCACTAGCATGGGAAAGAATCTTGAATAATACATTATGTAATACGTAATCGTTTCATAGAACGAGCTACATAAGCTATATCACATCATATTTTTAATGCGCCTAGTCTTGCAGCAGGAAATTTCCCCACAGAAAAGGTGCGCTGTGGGAAATGTCTGAGTTATTCAATATGGCGAGAGAAAACTGAGATAGTTTGCAAACAAATATGAACACAATTGAATCCGGATGATCACTACGAATATAACAACGAAAATGGAAAAACCATTCCAATCAACAAACTAATTTCGTTGTGTTGAAAGATGGATTTATAGAAGTTATAAAGAGGTCACCTATAAACTAACCATGTCCCTGACAGCACATTTATGTATGTCACTTCGGAAATATGAAATATTCAGTGAGATTTGGGACCTTTAAATTGCAGGCCTCAACACTGTTAGATAAAATTAAAGCACTAAACGTGGGTGGCGTAAGAAGATCGGTTGAAATCCTGACTAACTTGAAATTCATGACCAATTGAATTAAAGTTAGTAAGGGTGGAATGAAATTTCATAACCACATCATCTGATAAACTACGACAACTTTGTCCTCCCAAGCAGATATTAATTTAGCAATTTATAATTGCTGTTAAAAACATGAATCTATTTCCAAACGATTTAATTTTTAAACAAAATTTTTTCGTAATTAAATGAAAAAATGTTAATTTTCTTCTCCTTCCTAAAAATCCACTTTTGAGTAAATTTTCTATTTTAGAAAACTGCTCTTAATCCCGAAACTTTTCCAACTAAAAATTCTCTTGTTTGTCATTCTACTTAAAGAGCTATTGTTATGACTTCAACAGAAAAAAAAGTGAAAAAATTCCGAGTGAAAACCGTCCATCAACTTTTTTTACTTCTCTTCTATGCTGCTCTATTTTATAAAATTTTTTTGTTTTTCGTTTTCAATTCTCTGCTCATATTCGTTTTCTTCATAACTCGCTGTGAAATGTAAATTTCATTTAATGTCCTTCGTGGCTTCAACATTTACATGCACACACATGCGAAAACATAATGTTGCACAGAACACAATGCAACTACAAAACTCACATGCATATGTGTATGTAGAATGAGAGATGAATTTACAAACAACTAAATACATGCATAAATATGCACATATATTTCCATAAATATCGTATTAATACACTGAAAGAAAAAGTTAATGGGACAGGTAGTACATTAATACGAAATATTTGATTATTGTGAGGGAAAATGAGTTCGTATACCTCTTTGATTTTTATTTTTATCACAAACATTTCAATTCCAACCTGACAAAAATAGATAGGCCTTCTACCCTGACATTCATTCATTTATTTTATTAAACAGTTTAGAATTGAGATGGGTCGCCTGGTTCCACGATCCATAGAACTATAAGCGCTAATCAAATTGCGGTTGGATTTTTTATACAGTGTGGAAATATTCTGTAGGCTTCAGTCAATTTCTTACAAATTAAAACCACCTCATTCTCCAGCACCACGTTCCACACAACTGCAATACGGTATTACTTTAAAGTGTATCCTACCTCCTGGTTGCTATTCCATTACAAGCCTGTGTTTGCATAATTTTCCAGAGAATTTTCTCTGCTGTTCGCAATACTCCTACTTTAAAAAACTTCCCCACTATATTCCGTTTTCGAACACTAGCATCGCTGTCAAAATTTGGACAATTACGGCTTTAATATTCATGTGATATCAAATAGATCTTGAATACTTAAATACAATATTGTTATGTGAAGAAAAGCAGACAATAACAAAATATACACATCGTACGGTAAACAAAATTACACTAAGACGTAGAAATTTACGAGAAGGGACAAAGTTCAAAAATCCTACATTAACAATACATAGGAAGATCGTGGGGTTGCCAGACAATATGAAGAAGTACAAATATAGCGAAGAACCATGCTGACCATCAGTAGTGAGTTGTCAGTTATTGCTGAGACGTGATATGTTCAATATTGAGAACACCATGTACAGTAAGCAACACTATAAGTTTGTTGTTAACCTCACTTTAATTTCATTTAACTCATCTTTCAATATCTGAGATTAGTTGGTAAGTCCAACGATCATGAAGGGTGTTTCCATTTGTGTGCAATTTGCGTCATATCCATGTGGATACTTCCTAGCACCATACACCATAATGCTTCACATTCCAGAAGCTTCTTGGAGCTTACAGTGACCCTGAGGTGCATGACTTTGACAGTATAAAATTCTTAATCTGATCAGTCACTTTTTGAAAACTTGGGCTCTCTTATATTTGGCAGAATTCAAGTCAAGTCACTCCACATTTTCTTGTCTGCCTACAAGTATAGTCCAAGTGCACTATTAAGACAATCTTCTATCATTTTTCTCAAATGCTTGATAGGCTCTTAAGAGCTTTTTTCGCTGCCACCAACTAGATTCTCCAGGATTACCCCCTCCAGCTGCTATTTTTTGCTCTGCGAATCTTAAGCCAGTTAATGCAGCTAAAATTTCATTATCCTCCCAGAGTCTTGTCCGTTTATGGTTGCGGTTTTCTGCAGGCACAACTACTGCCATTATACGTATTGAATCTCACAAATCTGGTTTCAAAGAACAAATAAAAATGAACGTAGAACATGTACATATGTACTTCAGTTGGTTGCCTTTCTTTTAAAAGGTGGGCATACTGTTGCGACGATGGAATAAGCACTGATTGTTTATTGTAGAAAAACAAACAACAAAGAAATTACGAGAATAGTGATAAACAAACTTCGAATTACAATAACAAAACTACATACAAAAAGTAATATTCTGGAAGTTACTAAAGAAAATATAAACCAAGCGAAAATAGAGTGAAAAGCATTAAAAAGCACTGTTTGAGATAAGAAATATAATTGCGAGTCCCTAGATTTTTATTATTTTCAACACATTCAGGTAAAATTAATTTGTTTCCATTGAAATTAAATTAAAGTCAACCTTAATGGAATATCTTTAAGTGTATTTCATATGCAGCATATTTGTGCCCGTAAGAAAATGACAATTACACAGAGACATATACAGAGAAAAATACGTTAAATATGACAGCATATCATCATCGTAATCATCATCATCATCATCATCATCATCATCACAAACATCATCGTCAACAACATCAACATCAGCGGCAACAGCATCAAGTGATATTTTCTTCAGCAACTACACGGATATGCATCATCATACACCCTTAAGGCAGCTGATATAAAAGGCGAAAAGCAACAGTGCATATATGCATACATACAACATTATAACGGTTTCTTTTTCATACTTGTTTATAAATATATGTACTAAGTATGTATAAATCCTTACGTGTAAGTTTTTGGACTCATATGCTGTTCTATGCAAGTTTATTACTGAATATGCAAAAAAGCATATAAGTGTATGTATGTAGGTGTGTGCATAAAGTTTTATACTTTATGAACGAAAAAAAAAATCGTGCATATATGCTCAGAGAGGAAAAACTGGCAACAACAACATCAAATTGATGAAAAGGCAAGTGTTGGTTGGATTGTCATCACGAACCAGAAAAATGTCCACGAGCAGTTTTTCTTGGCATTTCTTCTTCTTTTTTTTTTGTTCTCTTTCCTCTCTCTCTAAAGCATGCACAGCTTCCCACATTACATCACAAAACTAAAAGGGAACACTAAATATGTTCCATTTTCAACTGCAACTATATGTTGGTGGTGTAGGCAACTGACTGCATGTTGCATAGAAATCAACAGCATAAATTCTAACAAATGATTCAAAGGAGACACAAAATGTTGAAATTCTGTCTGTTTTCTTCACGTAAATGTATGAATTCATCACTTTTATTTGAAAAATAGGAGAAGAAAGACAAAAAAAATGAGAAAAGCAAATGCCAAAAAAAAACGAAATGATATTCTGACTGACAACTGTCTGAATTTTCCATGGTATTTCAAAAAATATTCGCCTTCTCTAGGGGGATGAGAGGCAGACAGCCAGACAGTCGGAGAGACAATATGTGTGTTCAACAGCTCTAGTTATCTAGTCACATTCTGACAGTCATATAGTCAGACGCTTGTTAGCCCAAAAAATTGAAATCAAAAAAATTTTTAAAAGAATACTGTCAGTGTGTAAGGGCTTTATTATGGAATTTATATGCACATGCAACTCACTCCAAAATACTAACAACTGCAAAAATGGTTAGTGGTATAGAACACGAGGGGAAAAGTAAATGAAAATAAAACTCCATATAATAAAACTACGGATTTATTACCAGTCAAAGTTTTATGTTTCCAACCAGACATACATACATACATACGTAATTGGTCATTATAACCCCTTTAGTCAGGATTACAACCTAGCTTCTCCTTTTACCCATGTTTACCCACAGTTTAAAGTTAAAGGGTTGGAATTTTGGGACTAAATGGCCATCTGGATCATCTCGATTATGCATAGTTAGTCCAACATGATGGAAAACCTTAATGTGTAGAGTTAAACCTCAGGCTTAATATTAATAGGACGACAACAATAAGAATGCAACGCATGGTTTTCTAAAACATTAACATTTTGTCAAAGACCTATGATCCTTGTAGGAGCAGGAGGAAGTAATATAAAGAATATGTGTCTGGTTGGAAATTGCGCTAGTCTAGTAGGTAATGTGTCAGCTTATTAGACATGAGGCCACAAAAATATTTCTGAAAAAATATTTCTTCGGCGACTTTCTTCCAAGCAATTTTGTGGCAAAAACCCTGAGAGTAATTAAGATTGCCATGAAAAGTTTCTCAAAAATACGGATCGCAACCGAAATATTAAATTTTCCAGGAAATCAGACTAAATTTAATCGATAATATGGGTTACGTTAGTTGTAAGTCCCACTAATAAGTCAGAAACCAAGACTTATTCGCATACATCTGTGACTGACGAAAATGTATAACGACATCAAATCGTATGATCTCGGTGGCTAGTCCACATCACCTCCAAGTGATATGTATAATCATATCAATCGCTTGTGCAGAATATCTAAGTTGACATGAGCTATGTGGCATATCATGCCAAAGAAGCTGATATTCGTCGACATATAGTGGTTACCATTGACAGTAAAAGCCTGGTCAACGTTATTCTTCAAGAGATATGGACCGCTTAAGACACCAACTCAAAATTCACACAGAACAGTTACTTTTCCGAGATACATTAGACGCTTTTAAATTTCATGTGGATTGGTAATGTCATAAATTCAACAATTATATTTGTTCAAAGGACCACTCATCTAAAAATGTAATGTGATGTGAAGATGTGTTTTGTTTAACGCTTTATCCGTCCGTCCGGTGATTTGGCAAAATAGACTGAATAAATGACAACTAATTTGACAGATGTGGCTTCAATAAGAAGGCCGTTATTAACTGTCAAAGATCGAGAGGTCCTATTGGAACACTGATATTGCCAGAGATATAGACAACATATATATCTGCCGACCATTTGAAACAGAATTTTTTACCATAAGCAACGCTAGAGAGAGTTTTCTGAGAATGGAATGAAAACTAAAAACATTCATCATTTCGAATTAATTAACTTAACCTGACGAAATATGTCGTCATACACGAAGAACTTCTGAAATGGGTATGACGACTTTTTTCGTCATATCAATTTGCCTTAATTTTCTGAACTCATGAATTTCTTTTCAGTTGAACAAAAGTTTATTCCCTGGTTAATAGTTTAAGAGCCTTTAGTTTCCTTCAAATAATCCATCCAAGAATCCCCTTTGAACATTATAGGAAAGTTTTGCACTGCCATCTCTTGGCGGAGAGTATGGTTTAATCAGCAAATATCCTCTAAGCTAAATACATACGTTTTTTCAAGGTAATGAAAGCTATTAAAAGTATAGAAACATGTTATTAAAACCATGAAATAAATGCCCTTAAAATAATGCCTATAGTTTCAGAAAAGAACAAAAATGCATTAAAAACGTGTTGACTTAAATGATTTAAAAAATTGTTGTCTTGCTTTCAAGGAATTTAAATGATTCATGTTTATAGCGACACCATAAACCCCTAATCCACCTTTAAACTTTCAAGAGCCTTGTTTTTATAACTCAAATGCTTTTAGAATTTAAAACTTTAAACTGCTTTTGAGAAAAACAAAAGGTGAAAAAGCGAATTGCCTTGCCGGTATACGGCTATATGGGATATACATATGTATGTATGGTATGCAGGTTATCTTTTTCAATATATTTTTACAGTTTTATTTATATGGCTATTGATTTATTAGGGAATATGTTGCATAGCATAGATAGAGAGAAACAACCTGCACCCAAACGATGATTCATATGTGAACATTTTTACACGCTTATGCTCTCATAAACTTAAAATAGTCTTTAACTACTACTGGAAACAGAGTTTATGGCTGGTAAAAAAATTTATTCTACACTTTTAGCCTTTATTTACACATGAAAGAAAAGAAAAATTGAAAATTTATTAACAAAAAAAAAAAATCAAGGAAAAAAAAATGAAACCAGGGTACGTAAAAAATTATGGCTGAAGCAGCTCTTGTCATAAAAAAAGAAAGAAAAAAACAGGAACGAAATATGAGAAGAGAAAAATGAAAAGGACTTGACTGTTTATGGCAAATACACGAGAAGGAGTAACAAGAAAAGTTGTTGAAGAACCTATGAAATAAAGCACGAATCCTGTTGAACTCTCTTCATGCAACAAAGGTGCTACTCTATGACGGCTGCTCTCATATGTTATAAATTTTATTTTTTTCTTCTTTATTTTTTTGTTTTTACAGTTTTAATAGTGCTGGTAGCATACATATCAGCTGTATTTAACATCATTTTATAGTCACTATTTGGCCCTTTTTTCTCTCAAATGTTTTCTTTTTGCCGATTCGACTCCACACTGCCAGAAGTTGCAGGATGAACTTTAAGGGCATATGGTATGTGCATTTTGAAATGGCATTTAATTTCTCTTTTTTTTTTATTTGTTACGTGCATTTTTATTTATGACTTCTGGATTTATTAAAAAATTGAAATCAATATTCGATGGAACATTTTTTTCATAGAATTGAAGTCAATACGGATATGCTGTGGTAAAGTTATTTATTTTTAAAGTTTTTTTTTTTTTTGTGTTTTTTGAAATTATTCCCTGAGAGTAATATGAGGTCATATGAACATTTTTTTAATTATAATTTAAAATTCTATACAGAAATTGAAATACGCTTTCCGTAAGTTATAGAAAGGTGTTGAAAAAATGTCCTTCCTTAGCTTGCTGTTACCTCAACTCCACATAACAACCGCACTATTTTGCTCATTCGCCTTATAAAGTTCATTATAAACGTCATAAAATGCATTGCAGTAAATGGATGCCCAATGGGTTTGTGGAAATGCAGTTAAATTCCGATCTTCTATTGAAGCTAAGGACTGTAATAATGGCAGTAAGACTCAATGCAGTCAAATTCTGACCCAATCTCTACTATAGACATGCTCCTATTCTGGGAAGACATAGGCACATTAGAGTCTATTATATGCTTCCCTATAACTTTCTGAATAAAGTATTCCAACTTAGGGACATCTGGCCTGAAGATCCGAAGGTTCCTACTGGGACCCTTGTAGTTTACATTGATGGCTCAAAATTGAGTGACAAGGTGAGCTGTGATTTATGTATTTATTAAGGGTTCTGATATTAAACTTTCTTATAGGCTGCCTGACCACTGCAGTGTTTACTAAGCAGAGGTCATGGCAATTTTGCAAGCGTTGCAATGCTTGTTGAGTGGCATAATATTCCCCGAAAATTTCTTGATTTACTCAAACAGCCAGGCTGCGATTAAGCTCCGTCAATGCCGTTTCTCAGAGAAATTTTGTATCAATCAAAGCTAACTCTTTCATGGGTTCCGAGACATAGGGATATCGTTTGAAATTGAATTGTTGCTGTCCTATCCAGGGATATGAGACAGAGCATAGGTAATTCAACTGCCGCAGTTAACTTGAGTATTTTCCACTCGTTTTACAGAGAAAGTCGCCGTAGTCTAGTAGGTAGTGTGTTGGCTTATTAGACTGAAGGCCCGAGTTCGAATCCCAGGTCAGACATCAAAACGAAATTATGAAAATATTTATTCGGCGACTTCCTCTCAGCAGATTTCTGGCAAAAACTCTGAGAGTAAATAAAATTGCCATGAAAAGCTTCTCAAAAAACTGTCGTTCGGAGTCGACTTTAAACTGTAGGTCCCGCCACTCATGTATAAAATTAACGCACACAACATAAGTGGTGTGAGAAGCTAGGTCGTAATCCTGACTGAAGGGTTGTAATGACCAATTATGTATGTATTTACAGAGAAACTCAATCTCGTTGGCAGCAAGAGGGTACGAGCAATATAACTAGACACTGATGGACACATAGGGACAGGAAGAGGACGGTCTCACTACTGTCCTTAAATAGCATGGACATCTATCACATAGGCGTGTCGAAAAACTTGGCATACCGATAAATGACTTTACAGTAACTGTAGATCGGAATCGGACGAAGAAACTGTCTTTCACCTCAAGTGTCAGTGCCCTGCTTTGGTCTTAAAAAGAAATTGAATTGATTGTGGTATCGTAATGGGCCTAAACGCTAGCCTTTGTTTTAGGAAGATCCACCACCTTACCTAATCTAACTTATGAGGCCCATTTTGGATAGACAGGATCATAAATAAACTATATTATCTGATCTAAGAAGATATCAATCTACATGAGACTCACAATCTTTCAATGTGTCTCGAAAAATTCACTGTTGGTTGGGGATTTTGGGCTGGCGGAGTCATCAGTCCATATTTCTTTGAGAAGGCGATTTTAGCGACTACTACAGGTCAGTAATTACCAATTTCTTTTAGCCTGAATTGGCTAATATGGACACTAACAACATGTGGTTTCAACCGGAAGGTGTTTGAAACCACTAGTTAATCTATATATTCTGCACAAGCAATTTGATGGCGGAGTAATTGCACGTGGAAGTGGGATTTGAAAAACTTTTCTAAGCTAATTTTATTTAGTCAATAAAAGATTGCTGAGAGGAAATTGCCGAAATTGGTCATTACAACCCTGTAGTCAGGATTACGGCATAGTTTCTCATACCACGTAAGTTGTGTGTGTTAATTTTATAGATGAGCGGATTTTTGAGAAACTTTTCATGGCAATTTTATTTACTCTCAGAGGTTTTCGCCAGAAGGGTGCTGTTGACGAAGTTGATGAATGAAATATTAATTTCGCAATTCATTTTGTTCGAGAGGAAGTTGCCTAAAGAAATATTTTTTTTTTTCAATTTTCGTTCTGTTCGAGATGTCTGAACTGGGTTTGGAACCATGGGTTTGCGTCTAATAAGGCAACACACTATCTACTAGACCACGTCTGCTTCTTTTTTCTCCTCATTCAAAAAGAGCTTCTACAGTAGTCGTAATTTAGAAAGCTCATATGCTCAGGCATATGTCCAGTAATTAAGCCGGTAAGAAACCAAACTAAAAATTTTCATTTATAAATTAAAGACAATTGAAGAACTGGGGGTACCAAACAGCCTTTGCTGCACCTTGTAACAGCGTTTATTTTAATTGATAGAAGACAACAATATATACATGCATACATATATTAAATTTATTAGCACCTATAGCCTTTAAGGTTACATTGGGAGTAACAATTTACCATAATTGCCTGGTGATAAATTAAAGTATCAAGTGTTTTCCATCACTTTAACCTTTTTAACCAATTTTTTTTGTTATTATTTATTTTGTAACAACATTTTATTTTATTTGAAACTTATTTATTTATACAAAATAAGAGAGA
The DNA here is from genome assembly GCA_927399465.1 of Sarcophaga caerulescens. Lineage (NCBI taxonomy): Eukaryota > Metazoa > Arthropoda > Insecta > Diptera > Sarcophagidae > Sarcophaga > Sarcophaga caerulescens. The sequence goes on from OV656873.1 coordinate 21,829,652, forward strand.
GAAAATAAAAATAAATTCTAAAAGAAAAAACGAAAAAATAAAGAAAAATTGTTGTCTCGTACTTACCGCCAGCTGGTGCTACGCAGTAGAATAAATGGGCAATCACAAGAGCCCTAAAAGGGACAGTTATTTGCATTGCGACGTTCAATTTATAACAACAGCTACAATGTGTATATAAACTTTAGGTTTTTTATTTTATATTTTTTTATTTTTTATATTTAATAAATAAATTTTATTTTATTTTCTGTTATTTTTTTATTTATTTTTTTGTGTTTTTTTTTTTGCTTCTTCTTTGGGTTACTTTTTTATATGAATTTTGATGAAACACTTTTGCTTACGTTTTTTAGGTTATAAATGGCTGTCATAAATATTTATTTTTGCTGTTTAAAAAAAAATTCTTTTTCTTCTTTTTCGTTTTTTTTTTTTATTATTTTATTGGTGGTGGTGGTGGTATTCAAAAAGAAAATTTTTCGTTCTTATAATAGAGCAGTTTGTCACGCTGTTCTTCTGTTCTGGTTGTTACAGTTCCTTAATAGGTGTCAGTTCTTGGTAGTTTCTTGAACACGTTTTGGTTTAATTTTTTTTTTGTTTTTTGGAAGCAGACACGAAATTTCTATTTCAGAATTTTTTTTTATTTTTTATTTATTTTTTATTTGATAATGACAACGTTTGGCTTCTTTTTTTTTTTTGTTGGTAATAAAGTGTAGATTTTTTGTTTTTTTGTTTTTTGTTAATAAGTTATGGTTCTTACTGTTTTTAGAGTCTGTGGTAAGAGGAGAGAATGTAAACGATGGAAACTCTATGAAAACAAGGCGGTGGTGGGGTTGTTGTTGTTTCTAATGAATCTATGACTCTCTTGAAGATGATTTTAAACACTCTTTAACTTGCTTAACGTTTTACTTTTTTAGTTATAAACGTTTTTTTTTTTTTTTTTTTGTTTGCTTTTCCTTATAAAATTATGTTTTTACACTTTGCTTGGCTAAAGAGTTTCTGTTTTTCTTTAACATTGCTCAACTCATTACATACGCTGTTAACAACCATCATTATGTTAAGCAAACATATACGCTGTACACTTAGTTTTATTTCTTTTGGAAGCATACAATTCGTATAAAAAAAGAAGAAAACTTTTCTTTAAATTGCCGCATTCATAGAGAAACAAATTTTGTGCCAAACACTACACTTGAAACCGCCAGCAATGATGACAACGACAACAACACCTTTTGCTTAAGCATTGACAATGTTGTCAACATTTTTACAACAAACACTATAAAAAGAATAGAAATGCCAACAACCACGATTGATAAAAACTGTTAACAACAACAGCAGCTATTGATACATGTACGATGTTTATGAAACAGTGTTGCATGTTTATATGCTTAGCGGCGCCATAAGTTCATCGTTTTTTCGTTACAAAACTTTTCTTTCCATATCTTGCTTCCTAATATTCTCTTGTTTACTGTTTTGTGTCCTTACAACGTTTTTTGTTCTCTTACAGCTTCCTTCCTGTGGCCTATTCGCTTCTAACAACATAAGTTAACATACATATATGATGGGGAGGGTGTGCTTGTATGTATTTTTCTAGCAAATACAGGGATGATGTCTTGTATTGTGCTATAATTTCTTAACGCTTAAATGCTGCTGTTGTATTAGTAGTTGTAGTTGTGGTAGTAGTAGTAGTAATAGTAGTCGTAATGTTAATAGTTATGTATGTATGTCTAGGGGAAGTTGCGTATCTTTTGCTTTTTCCTTTCCTTTCCTTTCGTTCTTTCGCTTTTTCTACGGTCTTCAAACGTAAATAGTTGTGGTAAATTTAAAATTTTCTTTCATCACTACGTGCCACAACGTACTCAACATCATTTTGTCAACGTTTTAAAGTAAATCTGTAAAGAGACAGAGAGAGAGAGAGAGAGAGTGAAAAACAAATTGAAAATCAACGTCAATATTAAGAAGTAAAATCTTGTGTTAATATTTAGTTTTCTTAAGTTAAGTTGCTGAAAAGAAGAGAAAAATATTTTTTTTGTTTGGAAATTTTGAAATTTCTTCACGTTTTTCTGGAAATTGCGAAAACAAAGTTTGTTTTAAAATTTCATGGAAAATTTTTAAATAAAATTGTTTGAATGTTTTTAAGAAACATTTGTGAAATGTGTTGTTAAACACAATTGCAGTTTTCTGATTTGCTCATCCGATGCACAAAAATTTGTTAAAGTTGTTTAACTGGTGGACAAAAATTTCTTACTAAACTGATGCAGCATTCTATGTTGCCTGTTTGCTTATTAACCCTTTTAGGTTAACCTTTTCAATGTCTTTTTCGTTAGCCATATTTTGAGGCCCGAAACATTGATAAATGCTGCAAAAGCTTCAGTCTAACAAATTCCGCTTTTTGGAAATATTGTTACGAAAACGAAAAATCTACATACTGGTGTTTTGCTTCTACATCGCTTAACATTAAAATTACAAACAAAAGCTACAAAAAAAAAACAATGCAGTAAACAAATCTGTTTACAAATTATCGTACTGCTCAATATAACAACAAACATTAGCATAAAAAAAATGGTAAACAAGAAAACAAAAATCCACAAACAATACTACAAGAATAAATGTAAACAAAATACATAAACAACAATAATGAATGCAAACAACTATGTTTACATTTATAGAGTTATCGAGAAGGCGGTGTATTTGAAGAGAGTAATCGTGGTTTGAAGAACTCCGTTACAAAGATCTGTCGAATATTTGTTATTCTTAATTCAAAGGGTATAAACAGGGGAATAACAAAACAAGCAATTGTTGTTGTTTACATAAAGTTGTGAACAGTGCGAAGAATAAAGAATTTTAATTAAAACTAAACAAAAGTTTATTTTTATTTTATTTGCAATCTACGAGCTCATATTTTAAACGTTTTTCAAAGGCAAAAACGTAACAATATATACAAAAAAATTCTTAAGCATCAGTTTATTGAAATTTTTAACACTTTAAAACCACTCTTGCATAACATTTCTTGTATATATTTAAGCCATTACTTTCTTAAAAAAAAGAAAAATATTGTTAAACCTTGTCATTCTATTTGAAAATTGCTTTCAACAGACATCAACATTCATTTCCACACTCTTTCCATATACTACTCAGCTCATGCAATAGAAAAAAATCTAATTTTTAGAAAAGCTAAAGAAAATTTTTTGTGTCACACCTACAACATTATATGGCACTTGAACAACAATTAATTGAATTGACATTTTGTTGACTGTTGAGAAAACATTTTTATCTCACTTCTAATTTTCTACATTTTTTCTTCTTCTTTTTTTGCTACACACAACATTTGCTGAAATTTTCCTGAGTTTGCTTTCATCTTCAGAAAATTTTTTTTCAATTTTTTTCGAAAACTTTTTTGTCTTTTACTTGGGATAATATGATGAAAGCTATGAAATTTGAAAATAGCTTTTAAAACATTTCAAAATTGTTCTATTTCTACGTTTTTGTTGTTGTTTTTTTTTTTTTTTTTTTTTGTATTTATCTCCAGTCTCTAGAGAGCATCTTTTTTTTAGAAATGCTTGTGATATTATGCTGAAGTGTCAATTTCAAATTAAAGTCTTTATTTTTATGATTTTCTATATCTTTTTTGTTTGTTTTTTGTTTTTTTATTTTCTAAGAAACTATATAAGCCTAGAAAGATTTTAATACGTATGCAATATGGTATGTTTTTGTTTTTGTTTTTATTTTCTTAAAGTTTCCAATGGGCTTTCAATAGCTGTTTGAAGCAAAATTTTAAATTTCTAGAATGTTTTTTCCATTTGAGATATTTTTGATTTATTTTGAATTCTAAAGGATTTATAACTGAATATTGGGTGGTATAAAAAATACATGTGGTTTTATTTATTTTCATCAAGAAAATATTTGCCTTTTAGATAGAATCATAGCTGATGTTGAATTTATTCGAGAATAACTGTCTAAAGCAGGCTCAACATTACATGCTAAAATGCTCCACTTGTTGTTTGAATAAATTCAAGACACAGAAGCCTTTCCAATTGATACTTGCTTGTGAATGCTTAGTCTATCAGAAAAGGGTTCAGTAGACAAAGAGAAATGCATTTGTAAACAAACACTCCTCTTTTTCACATTAGTTAGTAGTACTGCATTAGAACTCATGTCTACTTACACCCTCTGATTAAGATAGTACGCCTACGCAACGCGATAAGAGCAATCTTTGTTTCCGCTCTGGCCAGTATATGAACAATGAAATTATAGACGATTTCTCTATGTTCTAGAACCCTTATAATTCAAAATCCAGGGCATTCATGGACGTAGTGCTCATGTCTACATACATATACACCGAATGGAAAATACTCAGATTAAGACAATTAAAACACCTATGCTGTTCGACAAGATTAATCTTTGTAGCCGCTCTGGCAATTATATCAATAACAAAATTATCAACGATGTCCCAATGTTCCCTTATAAGAGATACCTTCAAACGGTCCAAAATTCAGGGCATTCATGAACGTAAGCGGAATACATTGGTAAAGAATTTAATTGCAGCCCGAAAATCAGAAAAATTTATTGAAAACCAAATAATCATTCAGCATAAGGTATGTGCTTCTTCTTGAATGCAGTATTGCAGTCAAGCAGTCTCTATCGCAACGTTTTATAAATATACATACACGTACATAATAAAGTCGTACAGTATAAAGTCGACTGTGAACGACAGATTATTTGAGAAACTTTTCATGGCAATTTTTATTAGCTCTCTGAATATTTGTCAGAAATCTGCTGAATGAAAGTAGCCGAAGAAATATTTTTGTTATACTTCGTTGGTTCGAGATTTCTGACCTGGAGTTTGAACCGTGGCCTCACATCTAATAAGCCTACACACTATCTACTAGACTACTATAGGACCTTCGAACAAGGTCTGCAATTGGTAACAGCCATCTTGTTGAAGCAACATCAGACAAACTAGTTGTCACGGACAGCAAGAGATAACGTTGTGGGTTCGGTGAATAGGCTTTGAGATTACAGTTTGCAACAGACCGTGATTTTAAACGAAAAATCATCATCAATCATGAATGAATGAGTACGTGAACAAATAAAAGCCACACAACATCCAAGAGAGTTCAATGAATCTCGAAGAAGTCACTGCTTCTTGAGGATTTTTAACTGGCAGCAGCATGATTCCATATTTCTTTGAGCAATTATAGATTGATGATTTTGGCTTGGATTAAATGATCTGGATGCTAACGACAAGTGATTTCAACACAACGGCTCTACGTGCCGCACAGATCATGCCTTACTGGATATTCAGCACAAGCGATTTGAAGGCATGGTAATGTCGCGCATAGCTAATGTGAGGTCGTGCGATTTGACGTCGTTTATTTTTTTTTTGTCGGGTTTTCTTAAGTCGCTGATGTTTGTTAATAAGCCATAAACCACAGCAGCCCTCAAAGTGGGCATAACCCATGAGATCGCTCAAATTCTGAACGACTTATGTGCCAAAGTCTTTATAAATTGAACAATTCGAAAAAGTCTTTTAAAAGAAAAAATTTTTTGACGAGATTTCACATTCACATTCATTATTAGATTTTAACCTTTAAAAAGATAGGAAGCACTTGGAGCCGCCATACTATAGTAGGTAGTGTGTTGTCTTATTAGACGAGAGCACATGGTGTTGAAGCCTTGGCTCAGACAACTCAAACATAAATAAATATGAACAAATATTGCTTTCACCGACTTCCACTCAGCAGTCTTCTAGCGAATAACTCTGAGAGTAAATAAATTTGCCATGAAAAGTTACTCACGAAAATGTGTTGTTAGGAGTCGATTTTAAAGTGTAGGTCCCGCCACTCATGGATAAAATTAACACATACAACATACATAAGTGGTGTAAGAAACTAGGCGTAATGCTGACTAAAGGGATGTAATGACCAATTAAGTAAGTAAGATAGAAACCGCTTAGAAAAGGCCTTAGATAGTTGTTGATTGACAGAAATGTTACTACCGTTATTGCAACGAGGCATTTTGAAATATACAGTGAACTCCAAACTCAACTTTTACCACTTAAAGAGAGTGCACGAAAAAATTTTACAATACATATTACGACATTTTTGTAATTTGTTTTTTTGTTTCAATTTTAAAAACTGGCAATTAAACAATTTTAAAATAAAAATAACAGTAATTTATAAATGTATATTTTCACTGTATAACACTGAATATAATTAATTTTTTAAATTTCTTGAATTCTTTTGTTTAAAACAAACATTTTAAATATTTTGTGGAACAAAATCATAAACAAAAAAGTTTTTCCTTTATTTTTAAAATTAATTGGACATTTTAAAATTTCGAATTTAAAGAACTATAATAAATAATTGCTAAAAATAGAAATAAACAATGAAATACATTTTGCAAGAAAACTTTGTTAAAAATTTACCAGCAACACCTATCAGGTTGCAGTCATCACTTAAGAATACTGTGATACCAGCAAAACTAAGGTTTTAAAATATTTTTAAATTCCTTTGGACGATATGTATTATGGTGTCAGTTTTAAGTTTGTTTTTTTTTACTAATTTAAACTTCAGTTTCTCTATTTTCTTTCCATTTTTGTTGTTGTTGCTTTTCTACCTCAAAACATGTTTTAAAAAAGTTTTTAATAAAACTGAAAAAATAAAAATCTAAAAAACAGGATTCTGTACATAGGATACCAAGAGAGAAGAGGAGAAAAAGGAACTTTTTTTTCTGTTGCCATAATCAAACTAAGAAACATCGAGAGAATGAAGACAACTAGTCATAGTCATTTAAAAAGTTTTACTTTTAAATAGAAAGTAAAGCATAGAGAAAGAGAGAGACAGAGAGAGGTTTTAAAAATTAAAAAAAAAAAAATTGTTTTTTTTTCTGCTGAAAATTTCACACATATTCCCCTTATAAGGATTCAAAAACAGACTTAAAGAAGAAAGTTTTTTCCTTAAACCCAATTTAAGTTGTTTTTTTCGGAGAATTTTATTTAAAGTTTAAATGAATTTAAACTCACTTTTCATTTGGCATGTGAAAATTTCCAAAAATTCCTACAGAAATAGGAAAGTTTCCTACTAATTTAATTAGATTTTCAAATAGTTTAGGCAACACACACACGCTCTCCTATATTCGTATACTATATGTTTGTGGCACAAATACGTACTACGTTTTACGTTTTTTAAATGTTAATGACACTTTAAGCAATTTTTTATTAACAACAATAACAACCGGAGAGAAAAAAAAACCGAAAAATAAAATCGCAGAGGAATCTCAAATTTCAATCTCTTTCACGCACACACAAATTCTACTTTTTTTTAAATGTTTTTTTTATTATTTTTTTATTATTTTTTTATTATAATTTATTCTATGAAATAAAATTAATTATAAAAAGTTTTCTTTTGAAATCAAATTAAATTTTTTTTTCAAATTATTTTAAAGCGTTTTGCGTTTTTGGGTATTGAATGTTCCGAAATCACTGTCAAGTCTAAATGATAATTTCTAATGATAATCATTTCACAGATAAACGAAAACAACAACAACAACAACTACAAAAATATCTACACTAACTACATTTCTCTTTGTAGTTCACGTTCTCTTTAAATGGTCTTTAAAACACGTAATGCATGACGGTATGGTATGCTTCAATAATTTGATGTGTGTGTGTATAAGTGTTATAAAAACACTTCCTCTTCCTATTTTTCTCTTTAAATTTTTTAATTTCCGCTTTAGGGTTCCATTTTTTATTCAAATTCTAAGAGTAAAATTTATTTGTTTTTGAATAACAACACACATAAAAACTTATATTTAAATCGTAATAAACCACAGCGACTAAGAACATATGCTTGTTGTAGTGTACAACAGCTGGTAGGTAAACTTAAGAACTATACCAACAGATTGATACAAAACTTATTAGGCTGCCAGGGTACCTACTATGATATAAACCACTTACATGGAATTTAGTCTAGTAAGAAGTCACCGTAGTCTTGTAGGTATGGTCTTTGCCTTTTAGACCTGAGCCCACAGTTCGAACCCCAGGTCAGACTACCCCAACTCAACGAAATATGAAAAAAGATTTCTGGAAAAAACTCTCATTGAACTCATATTGATCTGTCTAGATTGGATATTGGCAAGCTAAGGTATCACAATAGGCCATACTTTCTCCAAGTGAGTGTATTCTCTCGGGTTGACCACGTTTTCTTCTACATACGCTGACTCTAATTATGCGACTCTAATTATCTCAATTAAAGTCGCCATAGTCTAGTAGGCAAGAGTAAACAAAAATTGCCATACAAAAGTTTCTCAAACAATCTGTCGTTCGGAATCGACTTTAAACTGTTGTTGCCGTCATTCATGTATAAATTTAACACACACGGCATAACTGATGTGAGAAGGTAGATTGTAATTTTTGACTGAAGGGTTGTAATGACCAATCATGTAAGCTTGTTAGGCGCTCACCATTATGGTGTGTCTGGTATTATGTGATCTTATCAGAAATAATGGGATCTCGAGCTTAGAAGCCTTTTGCTCGTTCAAAGTGCTTTGTAAAGTGCTTTAGAAAGTCTTGAATTCTTAGGAGACAAGGGAAAAATGACCGGGAGTAATTTCCCATTTTGATGTACTCGCAAAGTTGCTATGTTGTTCGTTCTGTCGTATACACAACAATAAAATATCAAGAGTTTGTCAAAGTAAACTTTGAACGTGCAAAATCGAAACAAAGCTTAAAAGAAAATGCAAAATAGTTTGCCAAAATACTATGCAAAGTACTTTGAACGTGCAAAAGGCGTCTTACTAAAGCTGGATAATGTCACAAAAAGTGTTCCATTGTTTCGATATTTTAGCCACATGCCCAGCATATGTAAGGCAAAATGTCCAGGAGGTAATGTGTTGGCTTATTCGATGAAAATCTGTGGTTCAAGTCCTGGCTTAGATATCTCGCTCATAACGAAATATGAACGAAAAATTTTTTTTTTTAAATAAAATAAAATTGCAGTGAAAAGTTTCTCAAAATTGGGTCAATGGAGCCAACTTTAAACTGTAGGTATTCATTCATGAATAACATTAACACACGCAACATGAGTGATGTAAGAAGATAGGTTATAATCTTGAATAAAGGGTTGTGGTAATCAATTAAGTAAATATGTACATGGGTGTAGATTTATTTTAATTTAAATGTTTTTGAATAACAAAGGATTATTCAACCTTACAGGCAACCGCCTAATTGGAAAGCATGTTCCTAGAATTCTTCTCATTCTCTCAAATAATATTTGGAGAAGCTGTGAGTCTAAGAAGAAGGAAAAAATTAACTTTGAACTCATGTTTCTGCGTCCGGCTCTTGCAATGAAAAGGTGGAGGTTCTTAAATGCTGATTTTCTATCGTCATTTCAAACTGAGTTCCCTAAAATAAAAATTGCTGCTTGGATTCGTGTAAGGAATGCTTCTTCGACGGATTGGATGTTGATGCAATGAGCCTAAGCTCTGGCGTGCCTAACCTAACGTCAGTTATTTCGGATTTATTTTCATCGCGTTGGAGCAGCCTTTCAGGGATACAGTATCCTGTTAGAATGTCTCTTAACATCTACATATGTATAATATGTATATACATATTTACATAATTGGTAATTGTAACCCTTCAGTCAGGATTACAACCTAGCTTCTCACATCACGTATGTTGTGTGTGTTAATTTTACACATGAATGGCGGGACCTATAGTTTAAAGTCGACTCCGAATGACAGATTTTTGAGAAACTTTTTCATGGCAATTTTCATTTACTCTAAGAGTTTTTGCTAGAAATCTGCTTTGTTCATGTTTCGTTTTGTTGGATATGTCTGACCTAGGATTTGAACCTTGGCTTCAAGTCTAATAAAACGTCACGCTACCTACTAGACAACGGACGGCGACTTCAACTCAACACCTACCCGTGTTTTAGTCAGTTTTTTTGCTTTTGTATAAAAACTGGTGCCTAAAAACAAATTTGAAATAGCTTTTCAATAATTTTTCAAGTTTTTCTTGAGTTTGGCAATAACGTTCATGGATTTGTGCATTGATATATCATATTCCGTCTTGTTTGCCACTTCAAAACCACAAAAACAATTTGTTACTCAAAGAGGTAACATGAAACGCATTCTCGAAAATTTGTAGGCAATCTTAAGACTTCAGCTGCACTTAAACAACACAAGTTTCTGCAACTGATGCTTTATGGGCAGAAATGTGTACTATTTTCAAACCATTATTGAATAATTCTGTGAAATAATCCTGGAACTAGCAAATGATTTAATGGAAATAAATTCCTCTTCATTTAATATAAAATATTGTGCCGATAGAATATTGTTTTCGTAGCAAATGCTTATTATGCCCCATGCTTCTTAGCAAAATCCTTAACATTTCTTATAAAAATTTTCAAAACTAAGATTGAATACAAATATATTTTTCACATCAATCCCTCGTTCCTAATCTTAAATAAATTTGTTCGATTTAAATTGAAAGAAATGTTTACAAATACCCTACAGATGCACTTACTATGCTCTGACAAATATTTGCACAAATTCTTGATAAAAATTTTCATAATTTTTCTGCAATTGGAAGATTGTTTTTCCCCCTCCATACACAGATCATAGAAGAATGTGTGTGTGTTTGTGTGCATGTGTAAGTGTACAATAATTAATCACAAGTATTTGTCCTTTAGTTTTCATACTCAATATTAATTAAAGAATATTTTTCACACAGAAAACAAACACAGTGCAATAGTAACAGCACCAGTAGCAGATTGCTAGGGAGCGATAGAGAGAGAAAGTGAGAGAAAGAGAGAGAGAGAGAGGGAGGGAGATTGTAGGGAAAACTATTAAACGACAAACGACAAACGAAAAACGTAAAACTAACAATTATTATTATTGCTGCATTTGCCACTGATGATGATTATGATGATGATGACGACGATGATGATGATGATGGCGATGCTGTTGCAATTGTTTTTGTTATGCAAACATAAATATTAATTTCTACTTGTTTTTATACCCTACATCTATATGGATAATGGTGGTCGAATGGGTTCAAGCGTGCTGTCTACACCCAATTCAATTATATGTAGTGGTGGTCTAATGGTGCAGCTGACTGGCAACTTATTTACACACAGCGAATGGGAATCACTTTCTTCGTAGTAAAGTAAAGCTTACCGTGACACACGCTCCTATGAAAGGGAGCTTATGGTGCAATTTTTTGGATATCCTCCCAATCCATCGTTATTAAATGAATGCTTGTTTAACTCCTATTAAAACTTTTGTATTCACAACCAAGTTGATCCAAAAATTTCTTCGTTAAATATGTCAGAAAGTGAGAGATCAAAAACCTCCGTCCCGTTGTGATAAGAACAGGACACTGTCCCCCTCCTCAGACAGGTCCTGCAGAATTAATTTGTCTGAATGATAAGTTTTTCGGCATGCCTACCAAAAAGACAGTGACATTGTGCGATAGATGGCCAAGCGACTTAGGAAGAGTCGATCCTATTCTTGTCTCTACATCTCCAGCAGAGTTTACCATCCATGCTGCCAACAAGATTCGGCATATACTTACTTACTCATTTACTTAATTGGCCATTAACAACCTGATTAACAAATTTCGGCCTGCCTTAACACATCCTTGCAGCTGCCTCTGTCCTTGAGTGCCTTTGGCAATTGATCATACGAATCGATGACAGGGCTTCACTGTCCTCTTCACTGACTTCGGCAAATCTTCGCATTAAGTACCCGTCTAGCCAGAGCAACCGCCTCCATTCGAACGACATGGCCGAGCAGCCGTTGCACAATATCTATGTCCTTGAGGATTGGATGCGGAAATCATCGCCAACTCGTACTGGACCGAGGATCTTGCGTTGCACTTTTCTCTTGAATATTCTCAAGGCTGCTGCATCAGTACTTAATAGTGTTCATGCGTCTGCATCATAAGAAAGTACAGGGAGGATCAGCGTCTTGTAGAGTATTAGAATGAGTGGAATATATCCACATTAACTAAGGCAATCGGAATACCTATGTCCTGTAACATGTTGGCGATTGTGAGTGACATTGAAGAGTTACCCTTAAAAAATCAAAAATTTCTCTGCGAAAACATCAACATTCATGGACAAGGATGGGCACCAAAATTACGTTTGTTAAGGACTTATTCGCAGCCTGGATGTCCGAGTAAATCAAGAGATTTTTAGGGAGATTTTCAGTAAGCATTGGACCGCTTTTTAGAAATTGTCATGACCTCTGCTTGTAAAACACTGCAGTGGTCAAGCAGCCTTTACAGCAGTCATTACAACCATTTAGTCAGGATTACAACATAGCTTCTCACACCACTCATGTTGTGTGCGTTAATTTTATACATGAGTGGCGGGATCTACATTTTAAACAGATTTTTGAGAAACTTTTTCAGGCCAGTTTCATTTACTCTTAGAGTTTTCGTCAGAAATCTGCTGAGAGGAAGTCGCCGTAGAAATATTTTTTTCATATTTAATTTTCATGTCTTACCTGGGGTTTGAACCCTGGCCTCATGTCTAATAAGCCAACACACTTCCTATTAGACTACGGCGACTTCCCACAAAGCAGCCTTTTGAGAAAGTTTAATACAAGAACCCTTAAAGTATTGACTTCAATGATCCCATCAGGAAACTCCCTCGATCTTCTGTTCAGATGTCCCTTGTTGGCACTCTAAAATAGAACGTTCTATTAGGTAGACGTCTTAGTACGATGATATTTCAATAGAAGTACATGGTAGGGTATCTTAGAGTTGATGTTGTCAGTACTTCCATTGTATTTGTTGCATTCATCATAATTTCTTTTTCTATAAGTTTTTATTGCATTTCATTTCTTTTTTTCTGTTTTAATGTTGCATGCAACACTAGTTTTCTAAAAACATTCGAAATTATGTTGAATGACGATGACAAACAGCAGCAAAAGGAAAATGTTTGTTTAACTAAGAATGCAATAACAACAAGAAGAACAAAAGCAAACAATAATAAAGTAGCAGCTGTAACTAGTAAAGTAAAGTAAAGCAACAAATAAAACTACACACACACACATACACACACATACATACATACTTATATTGAGTAAATTTATTATAATTTAAATGAAATCATTATAAATCCATGTAAGAGAGTAAAAGATTCAAACAAAAATAGAAAGGGAAAGAAAGAGAGAGAAAGAGAGACAGAGAGAAAGAGAGTGAAGGAGAGAGAATGAATTTACTGTAGAGAATATAAATCGTAGAAAAATTTATTCTGTTGTTCAGAGTTGTTTGGTTGCATTTGAATATTTTTTTTTCTTTTAATAGTTGCCACACAATTAACATAATTGATTAGATTGTTTGCCATACATACGTACGTATGTATGTGCGTATAACTAGCAGCAACAACAACAATGAACTAATATGTAGCACAGCTGCAACAATATTTCCATAGACAAACTGCAACCCAGCAATAGCAACGGCAAACACTAAAGTTAGCAGAGTTAGCAGCTGTTGCCTATAATTCTAGTTCTTTCCATGTGTACAAAATGAAAAAGAAAACAACGACAGAAACTTATAACCGTTATTAGACATTGAGTGGATGCTACAAAACTTTGTTTAAATATTGCAACGAAAAAACCAATACTTCTTGTGAATAACTTATGAAAATATTTGTAGAAATTTTTTACTTCTTCAGATTGATTCATTGAGGGTGTGTCTTAAACATGGCATTAAAAAGATTATAACACACCAAACATTGATTCAGAGACTTTAATCACCCTGTATAGCAATTTTACAACAGAATGTTCATGTTTAAATTATACTGGGAAACATATAGGGTGGGTGATTTAAAAGTGTAAATTTAAAAATGCAATAAAACACAAACGGTTTGAAATTTTGCCAAATTTATTCTTTTGTTGTGAAGAACAATTGTTAGAACATATGGCTGCCACGGCTGGCCTCACAGCACCTCATTCGATCGCAACAATTATCGTAAACTTTTTCGAGTGTATGGAGTTTTATCTCAATAATAGCATCAAGAATGTTGGTCTTCAAATGCTCGTTAGTCTCTGGTTTATCGGCATAACAATTTTCTTTAAAGACGACCCATAGAAAACAGAACAACGGTGTCAAATCGCAGCTTCTTGGCAGCCAATTGACATCAAAATTTCGTCTAATTAAACGACCACCAAACGTTTGACGCAATAAATCGACTGGGGCATGAGATTTGTGGCAAGTTGTACCATCCTGTTAAAACCAAACATCGTTCACATCAATACCATGAAGAGCAGGTACAAGAAATCGGTAATCATAGTGCAATAGGTGTCTCCACTGAGCCGTCTTCATTTTCCGAGAAATATGGTAAAATCATGTCTCCGCTCCATAAGCCGTACAAAAGCAATTACTCGTAATGGGTGCATTGCCTTCTATAAGACCACGTGTGGGTTTTTTTAGTCCCAAATGCGGGAATTTTGCTTATTAACGTACCCACCAAGATGAAAATGAGCTTCATTCGAAAAGATGATTTTTTTGGCAAAATTGACATCATCATGCAGTTTCTCGTTGGCCCTTCTAGCGAAGCGAACAACGGATGATCATGCGGCTTCAACTCTTGAACCAATTGAACTTTGTAAGGCGCCATACCGAGATATTTTCGCAAAATTCGACATAAACTGCTGTGTGAAATGTTCAATTCTTGAGAACGATGATGAACTGATGTTGATGGAGTCTTACGCATAATCTCAGCCACAGCTTCGATATTTTCGCCAGTACGCTCGGTAGGAGTACGCTCAAGTCTTGGCACATCAACAACGAAACCAGTTTCATGAACTTTAGCAATAAACTTGCGTGTGCCGGTTATTGTTGGTCCTTGTCTTGGACCAAATTTTGTACAACATTTTCGTGCAATTTCCGAGCAATTGTCTTTGTTTTGAAAATAAATTTCCAATAAATCCCAACTTTGCTTAAGCGTAAATCAATTCATTACGTTTATTGAAGATAAGATACTGGATTTTGTGACAGAATAGAATGACCTAAGTATTGTCAGATTCTAAATAACCGATGGTTTAAGTTTAAACCAATAGATGGCCCACTCTATAGAAGCAGCATCAAATTGTAAAGTCAAATGGGTGAGAATAAAATATTTCTTTACACAAGTGTTGTATTGTATTGGTGAGCGGAAGCACTAAAGTACTACCACCCGTCTATCTATTGTGCTGCCCTTAACTTATCTCAGGTGTTCCTTTAATATATATGCATACCCTACAAACTTGTTGCATTGTTCGTTAGGATACTCCCTGCTTAGTTCTTAATAAGCCCAAGGGTGTTTCCTTGTGAAATGTATTTTACAATTCCCCAGGCTTGGAAATTTTAACAGTAGCATACAAATTGTCTTTGCATTATAAACTCAGAGTTTGTGAAATTAAATTGAATTCCATATAATCGGATTAGAATGATATGCTGATCCCAACAAAAATTAGAAAGAATCTACCCAAAGCAAAGACAACTCAACACAAAGGAAATTTTAATATAGCCAGAACGACGATTGAATGAAATGGTTATGCCAAGAATACTGTGAAATTGAAGTAACATTATAGAGATTCAAAACATCTGGGTATCTGATACAAATAATTAAGACCACTTATTGCTTCCACATGTCTCCGTAGTAAAAAAAGTAAGCACCTGGGGTTCTATAATGCAGATAATCTAATTGATCTGTATAGAATGGATGGATATTGGCAGATCAAGAGAGGCAGATCGTTCCAGGATTACTGTCGCACACAAGCAAGCCATATTCTTTCTATTCCACTTCTACTTATCGATCTACATATGCTGATTGGAATTATTCGAAATTTTAGAATACCGGACGTGGGTTGGACAGAAAAGAAAGACATGCTACGACTTGCTTTAGGGTTTTACAAATCAAGAACATCTTCCGATCGTCTTTCAGGTGATTGATTTACTGCAGAGGCCTTAAGATGCTTCAATTGCCATTCGTATTTGTCAACAAACAAGGCTAAGTTCGGAAGGGTGGTTTTATAGAACTTTTAACAGTGAGTTCTACTTTCTCTGGAGGTGATAGTGTTTCACATTCCCATGATATTCATAGTTGCTGTTATTCTAAAATTATGATGAAGATTTTTCTTATCTTCTCTCGAATTTGTACTTGGATTGCTAGGATTTGTAGTCAAGCCATTGGACACCACTTCAAGGCACTTCTCTGAATTTGGGTATAAATTTTGTGGATCAATACATGGCTATCACTTTCTTCAAAAAAAAAGATAACGTCAAATATTGCACTTTTCTGTCAATGTCTAGTCCTTGAAGAAATTGTAATTTATTTATGTGTGTCTTTTATTCTTATCACTCTCCCTTCATGGTTTTCTATATTTTTGTTAAAAGGAAAAGGTCAAATGGTACCAATAATATTGAAAGAGCTTGAAGAACCGCATTGTCTATACTATAGACCTTCCTACATGGACGTATTATTCCCCTAGGCTTTCCAAAATGTTGCCCATATTAAACGATAAATACTCTAAAAATAGCCCTAAGGCTCCATGTGATACTAATAACTCCTGTAAACACCTATTTAAGTACATACATGAAAGCACTTTCATTAAATGGAAACCTAAACTGCTACTCTCAGTTCTTTCACATGTTAAGGTCTTGCAGAAGAAGAAGAAAAAACTAAGTTATTTTTAGTTTTGTTCCCTGTTTCCTTGACTACATTCTTCAATAATTTAAACACCTTTTAACTATTTTAATATGCCACTTACAAAAAACCATATTTTCAACCATTACTGCCACATGCTGTTGCACAACCTACTTTTGATATTGTTTTTGCTTCATTTTCTTTTGTTTTCTTTTTTACTCTTGTCATTCTTCTACCCACTTTTCACTATTAATAGCGTCCCCGTAATAACATTTTCTTTATTCACCTTATGGTTTTCTAGGAGTTCTACTTCCCCTGTCCCTCACACTGCTGCTGACATCATTGTTGCTTTTAAATGTTGTTTATGCAACCATAGTAGCATTCGTTAAATACCCAGTAAGACTATGGCTGGCTGGATGGCTGGCTGGCTGCATGAGTGGCAGACGTTTAAGATGCAGCAGAAGTTATAATTTTGAATAGCATTGACATGTAAAGGAGTCTGTCTCACTCTCTTTCTCTCTGTGTTTTCATGGACAATATGGTTGCATAATAATGACATATTTATGTGGCGAGGCATACACACCCAATACACTGCAAAACACATACGCTTATTGCACTGTAGTGTAGTGTAGTGAAGTGCATACGACAGAGGACATAAAAGTTTCAGGGGCTCTGGTTTTCGATGTGAACTCATTATGGAATATAGAGACGTTTATGCAAAATCTCAATATTAGAACGCACACATACGCACTTACAAACACAGAAAGAGGCACATTGACTTGCATACTGACTTTCTATTTACATGGGCATAATAATTTAATGTGTTGTTCAGTTCCATGAATGTGTAGTACATAGAGAGAGAGAGAGAAAGATGTGGGTTATTTCGCAATAAGTTGAAGGAGAAATATTTTGAAAAACTTGTCCATTCAGTGTAAATATTGTTACGAAAATGAAAAATCTCGATACTGGTGCTTTGCTATTACATCGCTTAACATTAAAATTATAAACAAAAGCTAGAAACACAAAACAATGCAGCGAACAAATTTGTTTACAGATTATTGTATATGACAACAAACACCAGCATAAAAAAGATTGTAAACAAGTAAACAAAAATACAACACCAAACACCAGCATAAAAAAATGGCAAACAAGTAACCAGAAATATACCAACAACACTAAAATAATAAACGTAAACAACGATGTTTACATTTATAGAGATTTCGAGAAGGTGACGCCACGAACATTCACCTTCAAGAACATTCATCAGACTGTTAACGTTGCTATATAAAAGGCAAGGCAAAGCAGACAACTGAATCAGAAAAAGTTCAGTCAGTCTTGTGAGTAATCGTGGTTTGAAGATCTCCGTTACAAAGATCTGTCGCATAATTGTCTAGTAATTGTTATTGTTTATATAAAGGGTATAAATAGAGGAATAACAAACAACAAACAAACTGTTCACAACATCAAGTTGTAAACAGTGGCACACACAATTGTGCGAATAATAAAGATAAAGAAATTTAATTAAAACTAAACACAAATTTATTTTTATTTTATTTGCAATTTACGAGCTCATATTTTAAATGTTTTTAAAAGGTAAAAACGTAACAATATTATACAGAACTCTTGGTTATGGGGGAATATTTTGTCTCTGGTAACGTTTGTAAAGCTTTAAGAAAATTAGGCAACCCATTCTGAATGATATCAAGTTCAGGAAAAATTTTCTTTATTACGATTGAATCATATACAACGTATTGCCATAGCCATACTCGATGTTGAGTTCGATCGTTTTCGTCCATGCATGAGCTCCGCATAAGCTCCATAGCCATAGTATTCCTTAATTATTTTCTCCATTTTCTTCGTAAAATGACTCACATATATAGTTTATCTGTCTATGGCTGTGGGTTCTATTTGAGGCTCGCTCCTCCTAATGAAATATCATAAAATAATCTTTATTTAACCGTAAACAGTAGAGACAAGTGCTTTTCTACACACTCACACATACACGTGTACTTGATTGCATGTGTATATGTTTGTTTGCATATGTTTTAGTGTATGTAAATAGAATACACATATACGAGTACACTGCCATTATTTTGTTACATTTCCTTCCTCCAAATAAAACCCTGAAGGATATCAACAAAAATTATATTTTCCAGGCTAAAACAACAAATACTTCGACAGCCAATACGGCAATAACAACAACAGCAAAAAAGGAAAATCAACGCGGCTTTAAGAGTAAACAGATACAGAAATAGAAACAAAACAAATAAAACATTACGTCACTAATACCAAACATAACTATAATCACTACCACCTAACAGCAGCTGCATACAATTATTGAAATGGAAAATCTATTGAATGGGAAAATAGTAGAAGAAAAAATAAAAGAGAAAAATTAGAAATAAAACTAAAAAATAGAAACAATAACAATAACAGAGAAACAAAAGCATATTTGAGGTATTGAACTTTGCTTGAACAATACAGAAATAATTATTAGCAGCGTTCATAACGTCATGAGGAGTTCGTTTGAAAAGTTTTGGTAAAAAACAGTGCCTGGCATGAGTTTTCTATGGAAGCACTGAGGAAGTATGATGAGCTCTTAAATGCCCCACAGAAAATAATCCAACCCGTCTTCTTGGCGGCCAATTGGCACCACAATTTCGGCTAATTAAACGGCCATTAAACGTTTGACGCAATAAATCGATTGTGACATAAGATTTGTGGTAAGTTGCACCTGCAAAGGCTCAAATGTCTCCGGTTTATCGGAGCCCCACAGAAAGTAGTCTAACGGTGTCAAATCACAGCAATCAAACGTTTGACATAATACATCGACTGGGTCATGAGATTTGTGGCAAGTTGCACCATCCTATTGAAACCAAACTTCGTTCAAGAGCAGGTACAAGAAATCGGTTTTCATGGTGCAATAGGTGTCTCCATTGCGCCGTCCTCGTTTTCAAAGAAATATGGGCCAATGCTGTCTCCGCTCCACAAACCGCACCATACAGTCACTCGTAATTGGTGCATTGGCATCTGTACGAGCACGTTTGGTTTTTCTGAGCCTCAAATATGGCAATTTTGCTTATTAACGTACCTACCAATATGAAAATGAGCTTCATTCGAAAAGATGATTTATTTTTGGCAAAATCGGCATCATCGTGCAGTTTCTTGTTGGCCCATCTAACGAAGAGAAAACAAAGCGGATGGGCATGCGGCATCCATTCTTGAACCAATTGAACTTTATAAGGCGATATCTTTTCCCAAACTTCGATGTAAACTGGTGTGTGAAATGTTCAATTCTTGAGAACGAGGATGAACTAATGTTAATGGATTCTTACGCATAACCTCAGCCATAGCTTCTTCGCTATTTTCGGATATATGCTCTGTACGAGCACACTCATGTCTTGGCGCATCAACAATGAAACTAGTTTCACGAACTTTAGGAATAGAGTTGCGTATACCAAGCACTGTTGGTCCTTCTCTGCGACCAAATTTTCTATGACATTTTCATGCAATTTCCGACCAATTGTCTTTGTTTTGGAAATAAATTTCCAATAAATCCCAACGGTTGCTTAAGCGTAAATCGATTCATTACGTTCATTGGAGATAAAATACTGGATTTTATGACAGAATGGAATGACCTAAGTATTGCCAGATTCGAAATAACCGATGGTTCAAATTAAAACCAATAGATGGCCCACCCGATATTATTCACTACCTTAGGGAAAGGCTTATTTAAAGCAGGAGTTACAAATTACAACGTTGGTTTTCTTTTCGCCTAGATTAGACATCAGAAGGACCTTCCATAATAGACAACAACCCGATAATAAGTCATGCTCGCATCTCACTGTCTTCTCTTGAAATTGTTCTAATTGGTGTTAAATTTGAGTAATGTTTCAACGGAAGCTGCTATACTATACAATAATATTTGTGCACTTACTTTATCGTGGAGTACATCCATTTATTGTCTACTAAGTATTGGGCATCACAATACATTCTGGAGAGAATTTGTTGTTACCTGCAGTATTCCTTGGTGAAACATTTTCTGTGGAAGTCTTTTCTGTCACTCTGAATTTTCTTTTTCTAATAAAAAGTTTATGTTTTTCCAAAATTTTTCTAATATGTACTCGGTTATTGCATCTAATAAAACCTGTTAAAAAGTAAGGAATATGGCTGCTGTTGTATTTAAGGACATCCGAACAGTATGTGTAAGTGTTTTCAAAATAATTTTTTAAGTATTGTCTGTGGTACCTAACTAACATATCAAACCATTTATCAAGCATTAACAACACCACACTCAAACCCACATTTGCTGAAAAACAATGACTCGACAATGCTGTCAAATCAAAATCATGCGTTGCGTGTTTAACCTCACGTAGGCGGCAAACCATTTGAGAATTGTTTACCAGCATTGAACCGATAGATGGCCAACCCGATATCAATGGCGCGCTTTATTTTATGGGGTCAGAAGAGTATCATCTTTAGCAAGCTGTTGAAGCCTTATAAAACCTTTATCGGAAAGAGGATATGAATAATATTGTGGCAGGCAATCTTTTTTCGTAAGATGGAAAATGTTGCTTCAATTGCCCGTTCTTTCTTTGATCCTCCCTAATATTTTCAAAACGTTTTCATATCATTGTATCTGTTTGTATTGAACATAAAGGAGATGGCATAGCATTTTAGTGGCGTTTCTAAAACAATTGTGTTTGAGTATGTATTTAAGAATCTGGGTGTATATATTTAAATATCCATCTCAGTCAACGTACATATCTACCATATTTACCTTGTCTTTTTCCCATAGCATAGACGATAACAAAATTCTATTTATATATGTACGTAGACAGACAGACAAACAGACAACTTATATAAATATTGTATATGATATTTGTTTTACGCTTATGTACATATATGTATGCTTATATGGTATTGTTTGTGTAATCAAATACCAGTTATTGTATTATTTATCAACACACATGCCTTTTTAATGGCCTTCTAGAGTATGTCTCCCTGCCTTATGAATTTGTATAAGTAAGAGTGGTCATATGAGTATAGAGTGTATCTGTATGCGTGTAGAGATATTTCATCTATAAATATTAAAATGGCTTTCGCTTCCTTTTTTCCTTTTATTTAAAGTTTTCTTTCTTTGGTTAAACTAATAGGATATCGTAGTATCATAACGTTTGCCTGGTTGCTGGTAGTTTTTCTTTTTAAATAGCAACACAGAGACAGAACATGTGTGAGTATAGGGGTTGAGATAATAGAAACAAAGAAATGTTGTTCACATGGAATACCTAAGAGGATTTACTTTTAATAGAGAAAAGTTATAATTTGAAGGCATTTTTTATCAGATAATATGGTTCATTATAAAAATTTTAAGATAATGAAATTTGAAAGCATTAAGAAAAAATTTTGGGAAGCATTAGGTTACCTTGACAGACTTTATACGCTACGGTCAAAATATTTCATGAAATTTTTTTGGTATATTAAATGGTATTGTTACGAAACTGTAGAATCTAGATAACTGGTGTTTTGCTTTTACATCGCTTAACATTAAAATTATAAACAGAAAAAAATACAACAACAAACACCAGCAGAAAAAAATGGTAAACTAGTAAACAAAAATACAACAACAAACACTACAAGAATAAATGTAAACAAAATACGCAAACAACAATAATGAAACAAGGATGTTTACATTTATAGAGATTTCGAGAAGGCGAAGCCACGAACATTCGCCTTCAAGAACAAAGCGAGGCAAAGCAGGCGTGTGAGTTTGTGAAGTTCTGTCAGTCTTGTGTGAAATTTCGAAAAATATGATATTCACAAGATTTCTAACAAAATCCCTACTTCAATATAAATTTTCTTCTCTGATTTTGAACATAAAAACTTCAGGCAGTATTCTGACTGCTCTCCCACACACCTAGCCTATTACGAACTAGTTTATCGTACATTAGCGCCATTCCAATGACCTTATTTAACGTCAAACATCTGTTTGTAAGACCTAACACCTAACATTGGGGCATTTATTGATCTTCGTTGATGTTTTTAAAGGTAACGTCTTCCCTCAACCGTGCTTATCGTCAGAGTTTACATTCGACCGACGTTATAACTTCGTCATTTCCTTTACTTCCATAACAATGAAAACAATTCCTACACCACACTCTACCATTTCTTGCTAATACTCCTGCACGGAATCAGTCTTATGAACTGTAAATATTTGTCAAATGTGTGGGTATTTGTACAGGAGAATCAATGAATGTGAGTGTGTGCATGTATTTCTAATATGGAATTAATTAAACAATAAAAACAATTGCAAATAACGTTAACTGTTACACAAATATTAACAAATACACCCACACATATACTCCCATCTTATAAGAAAATATTTGCACACACTCATGTCATACAATTCTAAGAGAGAAGGTTTAGCAACCATAACACACAGAAAGTAAGTGGAAGGATTAACTCTTTAAAACGTGTGTCTCTAACTTATTAAAGAGAGAGGAATATCGCCACAGAATACACGACTCTATATTATGCATGCAATTTGCATGCAATACCGCATTGAAAAACACAAAAATCACTTCAACGCTGGCAAACAATTCTCAAATGGTTTGCCGCCTACGTGTGGTTAAACACGCAACGCAAGCATTGACGAGTCGTTGTTTTTCAGCAAATGTTGGTTTGAGTGTGGTGTTGTTAACACTTGATAAATGATTTGATATTTTAGATATGTAGGCAACACTTAAAAAAGCATTTTGAAAACACTTACACGTACAGTTCTGATGTCCTTAAAAATAAAGGAAGAATTATTCCTTACTTTTTAACAGCTTTTATTAGCTGCAATATTCGAGTATAAGAAAAATTTGGAGAAAGATAATCTTTTTATTAGAAAAAAAAATTGAGAGTGACAGAAAAGACTTCCAAAGGAGATCTTTCACCAAGGAATACTGCAGGTAACAACAAATTCTCTCTAGAATGTATTGTTATGCCCAATACTTAGTAGACAATAAATGGATGTACTCCACGATAAAGTAAGTGCACAAATATTATTATATAGTATAGCAGCTGCCATTGAAACATTACTAAAAACTAACATCAGTTATAACAATTTCATGAGAAGATAGTGAGATAAGTGCATGACGTATTCACGGCGGATAGTTGTCTATAATGAAATGTACTGCTGATATCGAATCTTGGCGACAACAAGAAACTGCACTATGATGTCGATTTTGCCAAAAAAAAAAAAAATCATCTTTTCGAATGAAGCTCATTTTCATCTTGGTCGGTGCGTTAATTAGTAAAATTGCCATATTTGGGGCTCAGAAAACCCACACTTGGACTTACAGAAGCCAATGCACTCATTACGGGTGACTGTTTGGTTTCAACAGGATGATACAACTTGCCACACATGTCATGTCATAATCGATTTATTACATCCAACGTCTGATGGCCGCTTAAATAGCCGAAATGGTGATGTCAATTGATCGCCAAGAAGCTAAGATTTGACACCGTTTGACTATTTTCGTTGGGGCGCTGTTAAAGAAAAGTGTTATGCCGACAAATCAGAGACAATTGAGCATTTGAAAAACAGTGTGTGTAATGCCATTGCCGAGATACACTCGAAAAAGGTCATTAAAATTGGTCCGATCGAATGAGGTGCTATGTGTCCAAACGTGGCAGTCATATGAATTAAATAATATTCCATTTTTAACCGGAACAGGCGTACTTCAGAACAAAAAAATAAATATGTCAAAATTTTAAACCGTTTTTGTTTTATTACATTTTAAAATTTAAACTTTTAAATGGCCCACCCTTTGTTAAGCGTTTTCATCATAAAATGCTTTGATCGAAAGACTTTGAATAAGAAATATTGCTGTCACCTATAAGAGATAAGCTAAAATTTAAAGTTAGGTAGTAAAAATAATATAGTAGAGTAGAGCAGAGTATAAGTCTTCAAAGGTTAGAGAAAATATTTTGGTTAGTAAGCAAAACGAAAGGCTTTATTCTGTACTTTATTCAAATTAGAGATCAAATATGTGCGCTTGATATGACTTGTTCTACAAAAACGAGGCAAAGGCATCGAAAATCACAGTATCAGATCGAGTTCAAGCCAGAATCCACAGAGGAAACAGAGTATTGACTTGAAAACATCCTTTGATTGACTCTGAAGCGTCAAGCCTATGCAAATAAGAAATTTGATGTTGCTATGAAATGTTCCTTATAGATACTAAGGAGAAGCTTACATATGTACATACATACATAATTGGTTATTGCAACCCTTCAGCCAGGATTAATACCTTGCTTCCCACACCACTTATGGTGTATGTATTAATTTTATACATGAGTGGCGGAACCTACAGTTTAAAGTCGACACCGAACAACAGATTTTTGAGAAACTTTTCATGGTAAATTTATTTTTAATCTCTATTGCCAGAAATCTGCTAAGAAGAAGTCGCCAAAGAAATGTTTTTTTATATTTCCGTTTTAATGTCTGAACCGAGGCTTCATGTCTAATAAGTTAACAAATTACCTACTAGACTACGGCGACTATAACAAAGGAAGTAAGGAAAAGCTTATGTATCTAAAATAAAGAGCTGCTTACTGTAGAGACGTTTTAAAAATTCATCCAGAAAAGCCAACCTTGATGACTTGCATCAAATTTGCAAATTTAAAAAGTCCTTTATTTGAAACTCTTCACACATATTTATTAATTTTTAGTAGAGAACAATTTAAAAACGTTTTAAAAATATTTTCCAAAATGCATTTTTAATTTGAAACCCCAGTAATCCCTTGATTTTATTTTTGTGTCAAGGTGATAAGCAACCAAATTAAAAAAAAGTGAAAAATAGGTAGTAAAAGGACGCTCAAAATCAAATATAAGATCAATCAAGCATCGCTTTAAATAAGTCATTGAAACTGTTGGTTACTTTAGTTGCAAGACAAGCTAGCCATGCAGTCACTCAGCCATCCATCCATCGCTCCAATACATCCGAAGACTTTAATAAAACGAAACATTTTAAAACCATTACCCTGCTCCCATGCAAAAAACAAGGAGAAAAAATGGAATCAAATGCTGTTACCGTTACAGCAATAACAACAACAACAAAAACAAAGAAAGATAGAGGCAGAGAGGGAGAGAATGTAATTGCAACTGGTTGTTAACATTAAGATTGATAGAATAGATTGTACAGCAGAGAGAATATACATACGTGTGTGTCCTTTCAATTGCTATAAAACGAACTGACAACACGGACTCATGGCATGGATGGCAGTCATTCAGAAGTCCGCACACAACAAAGAACAAATCACGTACGTAGCTGATGAAAGACACAACCGGACAGACAGACAAAAAGAAAACAACAGAAAAAAAATCTTTAAATGAGTGTCATACCGCCAATATCCCCTTAAGTTACAAACTGTGGACTCACACACATGTACACATGGACATGCAACAATAATATGTACCAAATAATGAAACGAAAAGACAGTAAAAAAATGTTTTGTTGTTGTAAAAAGGACAACGACATTGAATATTTTGTTCATGCACCATAAATTGTATGCTTTGTTGTTGTCCTCTTCGTGTTCCTATATTTATTTTTGGTTTTTTTGTTTTCAAATCTCACATACATATTCAACAATGTTGACACATGCAAATACACCCACACCTACACACTGTACACATACACATGCACGTACTCGTGTATGCATATTAACATAAAAGCTTACGAAAAGACAATAAAAAAGAGTGAGAGAGAGAGAGAGAGGGAGGAGAGAAAACAAAAATCAAAAAAATAAAAAGAGAGAAGCGGGAGAAGCAATAAAGAGATAATAAAACGACAATAACACCGATGATGATGATGATAACATGTAAAACCAACATGAATCACTAGAATAACAACAACAACAACAAACAACGAACACATGCATATAGTGATGTAAACCCTTGCTATACACACACTCCCATGGATATTAACCTTTGGAGAAAAAAACTTTATTTTTACACGCATCCCATGCAAGGAAGAGAGTACAAGTGCATGTCTACATACTGCTTGCATACACACAGGCGTATGTATATATGTATACACATGAAAGAGTATGCCTATGTACAGATGTACATATACTTAGAAAATGTATGTCATTACAAAATAATAATAAAAATAAACTACAGAGAGCGAGAGAGAGAGAAAGAGAAGAAGAGAATTCGATATTTAAAAAGAAACTCAAAAAAAACGGCTTATTGTTGACCTAGAGGCGGGCATTTAGCAGTGTAGGCTGTGAGTGCAAGAAAATATTACAAAAGCAGATTCAAAGAATTCACTTGTAGGTGTTTTTTATTTACATTGCTTTTGTTGTTGTTGTTGTGCAACAATGAGAAGACACAGTGATAAACAATATTTAAAGGATATTGCGGTTCATAACAAAAACCCTCTTGGACACATTTTTTTGCTGTACTCTCTGTGGTGTGTATTGGTGACCAAATTTGATATTCGATTTGTAGTGGCTATTAGCCTGGTCACCTTTGTTTTACTATATGAAGATATTTTTAATAACAGAAACCTATGGTAGCCAGAGAAAACAAAAAACTTTTTGATCTATTAACAAGCCTAGTTGCCAAAGTTTAGGTAGTGTGTTGGCTTATAGACATGAGGCCGTGGTTACAACCTAAGGTCCAGACATCTCCAACAAATCGAAATTTGATTATTTCTTCGGCAACTTTCTCTCAGCAGATTTCAGACGAGTTTTTGACTTGAAAACTTTCTCAAAAATCTGTCGTTCGGAGTAGACTTTAAACTAAAATTAAATTAAATTTAATACACACAAAAATTAATACACACAGCATAAGTGTTATTAGAAGCTAGGCCGGTACACTGATAGAAGGGTTGTAATGACCAATTACACTATGCGACAAAATAAAAAAAAATTAAATACACCCGGCTAATGACACAGTGTAGGTTGTGAGTTTTGTTGAGTAGATCACAAAAATATTTTTTTTATATTTCTCGAACCCTCTAAACTTTTTTTATTTGACAAAAACTGTTTTTTTTGACCTTACGCACAAATTTCTGGATTACTCAAACATTTCTGACCCGATTTACAAAATATAAATATTGTTGGAAAGGGGAGAGATGGACCTTTAAAACGATATACACATATCTATTATTCGACTTAATATGCTATGAAATTTGATAAGGTAAACTTGGAAAATTCAAATTTTTTTCATATTTTTCAAGTTTGTCCATTCATAGTAGCAAACTTTAATAAAAAAAATATAGGATAAGTGACAATATTCTTAAAGTCTGTTCTCTTGTAAAGAGATGGAGTTATCATTTGATCAAATCGGACAAAAATTACCGTAGTTATTAGTTAAATAGTATAACAGTCGTGTTATATTTTTTATATATGTCATCTCATCAAATGAACTTTTAGTTCAAAAATTTTCAGAATTTTTGATGGATCTTGATTGTTTATCACAAAATTTGTCAATCAGATTTTTGAGAAATTTTTTAAGGCAATTTTATTTTTACTCTCAGAGTTTCTGTCTGATATCTGCTGAGAGGCAGTCGCCGAAGTCATTTTTCGTTTCCGAGCTGGGGTTTGAACCACAGCCACACATCTACTAAGCCAACTTACTACCAAATAGACTACGGCGGTTTTATTAACACTCAAGTGCCATTATTATTTAAGCCATTGCAAAGGTACTTCAAATTTCTTATTCTTTATTATTATAATACATTTCTTGAGTTCCATTTTCGACATGTTGAACCCAATAACAGGCTTTTCATGTTTCTTTAAAAGCTCTTTAAATCAATTTAAAATTGTTTTAAGTTTTAAAGTGTTCCCTAATTTGTCACCCACTGTTTTACATTTTTTTTTTTTTTTTTTTTTGTAGAACAAGTTTCGCCTGTTCACGACACAATAGATTGTAAGTGACACATTAAGGTGTCACTCAGCCCACGTAAATGCATACCCACTTATGGTATACAAACTTATCAGTACTCACACTCACACATATCCATACTCATTACAGTAAAATTTGAAATAGGCAATGACAACAGCAACTACTACAGGAAAGGAAAAAAAAAATGATAACAATAACACGCAATGTAACACTTATGCACACATTTTAACGCTCTCCCCCACACACCCACACATACACATGCCAATAATAGAACACAAAACACTCAATCAGTTAACACCCACTCACATCAATACATATTATACATATTATACATACATACATATGCTCCTACACTGCCACCACTATCACTCTTACTCTCTTCATTAATTTTATTTTCGTTTAAAATTTAATGATTTTTGTTGTTTTTTGTTTTGATTTTTTGTTGTTGTTGTACAATATATGTAATTTACAAAAAAAAAGTGATGCCAAAAACAGGTTGCATTTGCTGTTGTCCTTATAGTGTTTATACATGTTGCCGTTAAGTATTTGTACTGGAATGGTGTGAGAGAGAGAGGGAGAGTGAGAGTGAAGGAGAGTATGTGTACGTGCTTACATGCTATAGGCATTAATGATAAAAAATAACAACAAACTTTCCTATGTTATATTGACTTCATTGAAACAACACCAGCACCAGCACTAGCAATGGCAGCAGCAACTATAGCAGCAATATCCTGCAATAACATCAATGGTAACAACATTGGCAGCAGCAACATTAGAAGAAAAGAAACAAAAACAAAAAAAAGGGCATTTGCAACAGATGTTCTTTGTTGTTTTGCACAGTGGAAGGATAGAAAAATAAAAACAAGACATATGGTTGGAAAACAAGATGTTTAAAGGAATGAATTCTTTAAATATAAAAAAAGTATTAGGAAGAAGGTACGCATTTTTTTGCCATTTAATGTCGTGTATACCCATTTTTGGAAAAAGTGAACACTTGATTGAAGTCGCCGTAGTCTAATAGGTAGTGTGTTGGCTTATTAGACGTAAAGCCCCAGGCCAAACATCAAACAAATAACAAAAAGTATTTCTTCGGCGATTTCCTCTCAGCAGATTTCTGGCAAAAACTCTGAGAGTAAATAAAATTGCCATGAAAAGTTTCTCAAAAAAAATCTGTCGTTCGGAGTCGACTTTAAATTGTAGGTCCCGCCACTTACGTATAAAATTAACGCACACAACATGAGTGGTGTGAGAAGCTAGGCCGTAATCCTGACTGAAGGTTTGTAGTGACCAATTATGTATGAACACTTGATTGAAAGGAAATTTCTGGTGAAAACGGATTTCCAATTGGGTGCTCGAGTAAAAAGGTTTATAGATTTGAAAATAAGTTATATATCTCAAAAAATATTCCATTTGAACCAGAAAAACAAGAAAAAAATGTTGCAACTCAGTTGCTAAAACATTTGTTAAGTATGCGATGAGAATATATAGAAAACAATGGAACTATATTGATTTTCTCAGCGATATTATTGGGACTTTAACCAATTTTTTTCATTTAAAATTGAATTTAAGAAAAGAAACAGTAGTAGATATTATTTTCCTCCTTCTTCTGCTACTATAGAGTCTTCTTAAGAGACTTAGAAACTTCCGACTTTTGACGGTTGAAGCTACATCTATCAAATTAGTTGTCATTTATTCAATCTGCTTTTTCTCACCTCCATGGACGGTAATAGCGCAATATACCGCACACTTCGCTTATTTTACGATTGGCATAATCGTCCAACTAAGAGGACCCAAAACATCGCCGCTGTCCGTAGGAATGTGCAGAAGAATACCATTCTGCCTACTTCGCATCACTCACGACGAATTTTGCGATGTGACTTGAGCCTGTGCTCGTGCTAAATTCCAGGAACTGAAAGTAAATTTGCAGAATGGGCTCTAGAGCAGTTGAAAACTGACCCTAATTTTCTTCGAAAAATCATCTTAAGTAGTGAGGCATATGCGTAAGCGAAAATAAAACATTTTTTCATTCAGAACGATAACATTTCACATGAGATCCAAGTGAGTCTAATGTATCCCGAAAAACTCACTATTGGGTAAGGATTTTGAGATGGCATCGCCATCGGTCCATAATTTTTACGGAATGACGTTGGCCATGCCATCAACAGCGAGCACTATACCAACTTCTTTCAGGTCGAACTGGTTCATCTGTACACCAACGAAATGTGGCCGGACGGCTGCAACGTGTCTCTCAGCCCATGCCACATGAGATACTTATTCTGAGGGGATGGTCATCTCTTGTGACGGTGATAAGAACTGGTCACCAAGTTCATGAGATGTGACCTTTACTTGTGGAATTTCTTTAAATAGCAGGTGTGTGCGAACAAGTCGCAAACCACTATGGTCCTCAAAGCCAGTATGACCCATGGAATCGATCAAATGTAAACTGATTTATGCGCCGGGGTCATGCCGAATTGGACATTTTGGATGTGATGCACCCAGAGAAGCGGTAGCGTATATTTGAATGATTTTATATTTCACACGTAATGGCATCAATTTGTATTTCAAACGAGCGAAAAATTTCAATGATATCTCCCATACATTTTGTTGTACATAAATTTAAAGATATTAAGCGCTTAAAAAATGGCCTTTAAAGCCGTTGGTTGTTTATATAGTTACAAAAATAAAAAATCTACATACTGGTGTTTTGCTTTTACATCGCTTAACATTAAAACTATAAACAAAAGCTACAAAAACAGAACAATGCAGTAAACAACATTGTTTACAAATTATCGTACTGTTTAATATAATAACAAACACCAGCATAAAAAATGGTAAACAAGTAAACAAAAATATACTAAGAACGCTACAAGAATAAATGTAAACAAAATACACAAACAACAATAATGAATATAAACAACAATATTTATATTTATGAGATTTCACGAATATTCGCATTCAAGAACATTTATCAGACTGTTTACGCTGCCATATAAAAGGCAAGGCAAAACAGGCAAGTTATTTAGTGAGGTTCAGTCAGTCTTGTGTGAAGACGAGGTGCGTTAGAAAAGAGCGTAATCGAGGCTCGAAGATCTCCGTTACAAAGATCTTTCGACAAGTACTCGTCCTCTAACCTAAGATCTGTCGAATAATTGCCTAGTAATTGTTAATGTTTATGCAAAAGGTGTAAACAGAGGAATAAGAAACAAAGCAATTGTTGTTGTTTACATAAAGTTGTGAACAGTGGCACACAGAATTGTGCGAATAATAAAGAATTTTAATTAAAACTAAACAAAAATTTACAAAAATAAATTTGCAATCTACATATGACCTTAAACTTTTTTAAAAGGTAAAAACGTAACAATATACTGCGTTCCATGACTCTATGTCTTTGAGTTCTATACTTGTGATCTCGACATCACTCGCGAAAAAGTCTTTGATTGCGACTACATGCTGGCCTATGTTGTTTGGAACTTTAAATGTCCCTAAGCGAGTGAAGTTTAACTTGAAAAAATTTGCTCTTTAATCCTTATTTTGCGTTTGATCTCACTGATCTCAACCATAATTCATATGCATATGTTTCAGATTTTCTTATGATAACTTTGTTTTAAACAACCTTCACTCCTTATGCAGCACTTTCTCTCTCTCTCTCTCTCTCTTTCTCTGTCTCCCTATGATATTCTACTGAATTGTCATTTTATATGCATAACTAGTGTACATATGTATGTATGTGTCTCAAGTTGCAAGGTGTAGGTATTGCTCTTGTTGTTGTTGTTGCCTGTTAGAGGTAAGAGAGTGTATTGTGTTTGAGTGTATTGTTTTAGCTTACTATTTTTGCTGTTGTAGGTGTAACTGTTGTTTGTTTACTTGTAACGTCCTGCTGTTTTCTTTATTGTCGTTTATTTTAAAGCACTACTCGCACTCACTCATTTTCTCTCCTCCCACTCTCCTTCTCTTTCTGTTTTCAATAGCATGTTTAATGGTATTTTCCTTTGTGTATTGTTTGTTGCCCGGGTGTCATTTTGTGTTCATGCATTCAGGCAACATGTTACAAACACCTGACAACCACCTGCCCAAAAATATGAAACAGCAAAAAATCTTTTAAAAAGAATTGAGAACAAAAAACAAACAAAAAAAAAGGGTAATCATATTGTATATTAAGGTCTGTATGGTTATTTTCAATATTTTAAGCAATTGTTCTACGGTTTTTGACCTTTTCGTTCGGTGCTGTACTGTATAGACAATTTTCTATTTTTATAACGTGATTTTGAAAAAGTTCATGTTGCAAAGCCATTAAACCTTAAATGTTTGTATGTTTTGAAATTCGAAATAATCAACAGACAGACAGAAATGTTTATTTTAATAACTGAAGTAATAATTAAAAAAGGCAACATGCGTAGAATTTTTGATTTAAATTTTTCCAAAGTCTGTTCCCATGTGGTGTAAAATAATTTTAGAAAATGTTAAATCAATTTAAATGCAGTAAATGTTTGCTGGGAAAATAATAGTTACAATTTTGTTTAAATATTTGGCATAACCAAATATTCACTTACTGACTACAATATTTAACTTCCTTTTAAGAAAATGATTTTTTAATAAAATTTTTAAAAAATATCTTTTCAATAAAATAAATAAAATTTTAATTGAAGTATGACGAATAAGTGTTTATGATATGAATACTTGTGAATTCGTTTTAATTAAAGTTCATATAGCTTATATCTCATTGATATCACATCGTAGGACTTGCCTACATAACTGTCAGATAGATAAAGTATCAAATCGTCAAACATTAGAAAGAAAATCCTCAAAATCGTCATAAAAAATAAATAAATAAATTAAAAGGTTTTTTTTTTTAAATAAAATTATTTTTATTGTATTAAAACATATAAAGTTAATTCAATATACATATTCTAGTTGTTACGAAAATAAAAATCTAGATACTGATGTTTTGCTTCTACATCGCTTAACAATAAAATTCTAAAGAAAAGCCATAAAAACAAAACAATGCAGTAAACAAACCTCTTTACAAATTATCATACTGCTTAATATAACAACAAACACCAGCATAAAAAAAAGGTAAACAAGTAAACAAAAATACACAAGCAATGCAACAAGAATAAATGTAAACAATATACACAAACAACTCTACGATAATAAATAAAAACAACGTTGTTTACATTTTTGGAGATTTTGAGAAGGCGAAGTCATGAACATACGCCTTCAAGAACTTTCATCAGACAGTTTACACTGTTTTTAAAAGGCAAGACGAAGCAGGAGACTGAGTTAGTGAAGTTCAGTCAGTCTTGTGTGAAGACGCTGTGTGTTTGAAGAGAGTAATCGTGGTTTGAAGATCTCCGTTACAAAGATCTGTCGAATAATTGTCTAGTAATTGTTATTGTTTATGCAAAGGGTATAAACAGAGGAATAACAAAGAAAAGCAATTATTGTTGTTGTTATAAACATCAAGTTGTGAACAGCGGCACACAGAATTGTGCGAATAATAAAGAATTTTAATTAAAATTAAACCCAAAATAGTTTTTGTTTTATTTCCAATCTACATGAGCTCGTAGATTTATGATTTTTAAATGAATGATATTTAAATGATTTTAAAAAGTAAAAACGTAACAATGTATATGTACATATGTATGTATTCAATTAGTTGAGAGAAATTTCAGGCGAAGTTGGTACACCGTTCACAATTACAGCGCATTGTTTTCCCACAAGGCGGTATATTTTTAATTAATTTAAATAAATTTTTAATTTAAATTTAAAAAGTGCGGTCTACTTTATTTAGAAAAATTATGACAATTGTCGTAAAAAAAATGCTTGACTCTGACACTTATTCATTCATCTTTCTCTTCCTCTGTTACTCAATTATTCTATGACAGGCATATCTACATTAATATTTCAACGTTTTAAAATTGTTACCATTAAATCATGACTTGGGGTAAATTGCTTTTTTATAACAGAAAAATTAATGCTTTTTTCTTAACGGGTATTGATTACTTTATTACATTTCCAATTTTCTTTTCAAAACTAATTTCTTTGCCCCTCCCTCCATATAAAGAAAACGAAAATTTATTATCAATAATTGAAGGCATTTATTGATGTTGTAAATGGTGATGGATACAGAAAAAATAATTTTTGAAAAAAAAAACAAAATTATAAAGGAAAACATAAAAAAATCTCACGAAGAAATGGAAAATGAGAAGATGACTTATAAAATACTTTAGTGGGGAAACTTCTAACTTCAACTCCCTATTTTTTTTTAAATGAATTTGATGGTTTAGGAATATTTCTGTTTTACTTTGTTCTTCCACATCTTGACTGTAATTTTGATTGTGATCCCCGGGAATGGTTTGATTGTTACAAGAGAAAGAAAGACAGAGAGAGCGGTAGACAGAGAGTCAGAGGCAAAGCTAAGAACAACAGAATAGAATTATTATTATGGCCTTGTCTTAAAAGTTTATCCTTTACTAATATTGTTGTTGTTGTTGTTGTTGTTGTGGTGGGTATTGCTAGGAAACGAAACTTTTTTGCGAAAGAAAATGAGAAGAAAAAAAAACTTTTTTTTTTAATTTTTCATATTTCGTGATTGGATTGCATGGCATTGGTACTTCAAGTCCATTTTCATTTTTCCAGCTGCGAAGAAAACACCAACAACAACAACAGTGGACAATACAAGTATATATAAACGAGTAGCCAGGAAATCTTAGAAGAAGTTTTATAAGTGGACCAAGTAAATTGTAATGATAAGTCATATTTCTTTTGCTTTACAACTAACTGCCCCTAACACTCTCTCCTTGCCTCTCTGTCTCCCTCTTTCTGTCTCTCTCTCTCTCTAATATATTTGCCATTAAATGTTAAAAATCTACAGGACCAAAAACGAAAATGATGACGATGATGATGATGATGATGTTGATGTTGATGGTGATGCTCTCTGGCTTGGCTTGTCAAGATTTTTCCAAAAATAGAAATGAAAAGAAAACTTTTGCCAGGCAGTTGTTAAATAAATGAAGAAAATTTTTTTCTCTTCTCTTCTTCCTCTACTTTTTAACAAGAACAACAACAATTATATACACAAAAACTAGAAGTTTACTAGCAAAAGTATCAGGCTACAGCAAGAGAAAAAAGAAACAAAAAATTAAGTAAAGAAAATAAAACAAATGAAAGAAAGAAAGAAGAAAGTTTTGTTAGAGCAAAAAGATGCTGGGCCACAGGAATGTATCCTTCGCTGCTTAAAAACAGGGCTCACATTCAAAGGAGTGTAGCATCTAGGGAGTGTGTAGGCAGTTAGTAATAACAAAAGCAATTTCTTATAAAAGTTTTAAAAATAGTTTCGCTCATACTTCATAATTCATAACAACAACAACAACATCAACAATATCAAGAACAGCTCTAAGTAATGAAATTGCAACCTTAACTACACATACATACATATGTTCATGCATACATGTGTTGTTGCAAGTAACAACATATTCCTTCATACTCGAACTCCTTGTTTTCTTTCTCATTTTATTTATTTATAAGACATATAACAAGAAAACGTTTCATAAACGAACTTTTGTGTCAAGTGGAAATAAATTTCCCGAAAGTAAGACACTCTTACAGAGAAATATTGCAACAGAGAGAGAGAGAGAGAAAGAGTGCCACAGTGACACAATCCTTTAAGGATGAAGGGTTTTACGCATAACTCCATGAGACAGGCCAAGTCATGTCTCAGTGAGAATTGTAAATTTAAACATACGAAAACAAACGAAAACTGCCAACAACCATAGCCAAGCCAAAGTCGAAGAAACATCTTCTGTTGCTTTTCATTTCCCAAAATAGATAGAATGAAGAGAAAGAAAGAAAAAAAATAGAATGCCACATAACAGTGACCAACTAATGCAGTGAGACAGAACTGAATGAAGGACACTGAAAAGAATTCTTTTTCATTTGAGAGTTTCAACATTAAATTGATGGTTCCGGCTATCATAGTCAATGTGTCGTTTGATCTCTGCAATAGAATACGAATGGATTTTAGTGTAGAAGAGAGAAAAGAATTTTTGATTTGAATTGTGTGGTAAGCAGCGCGTTCTACACTTGGAAAAATTCTAAAGACTTCATCGTCATCATAATAACAATTAATAGGCAACTTTCGTTTTGCAACTAGAGTTATTACCCGGCTTGGTTTACATAGAGAGCATTTCAAACATTCTTCCTGGTTCTTGTTAGGAAGGTAGACAAGATAGACACACATTGTCTCCTAACAGTGGAACCATCTGGATGCCACAGTTTTCCATTTCACTTAACAGTGGAACCATGTGCATGTTACAGTTTTACCATTTCTCTTAACAGTGAAAACATCTGGAGCTTCCGATGATGACGTCTCGACGCTCAATGTCTATTCTTTATAGTTCAATAAGATTCCTTGCATAGTGGCATTCCACAACATAACACTGGAGACGTGAAAATCAATTTCCTTCTCTACCTCAGCTCCTGTATTAGGCATATGGCCACACGTGCTCTTTTGGAGTTTAAACCTACTTTAAGTGCTCCTTTCCTCTTCAAAAGAATGCTGCGCTATCTTGCTCGTATCTCAAACCATTCACTCAACATTCCGAGCCAAATTTACTGCCTTATCTTGCTCATATCTCAAGCCATTCAAGCAACATTCAAATACGAGTAAGCAGCAAATTTGGCTCGGCTTGCTTGTCATTCCTAATTGAGGTGTTCAATGTAAAGGAGTCCCATGAAAGGAGTACCACATCTAATCCCCGTGGCATCACAACGGGCCGCTATGCTTGCTCAAGTGAACTTTGTGATATCAGAGCTACCACTCCGACCTAACCTAACCACATCTAATCAATTTAACCGTTCTGCAATATCGCCGTTGTCTAGTAGGTAGTGTCTTGGCTTATTAGACGTGAGGCGACGATTCAAACTCCAGGTCAGACAACTCCAACAAAATAAAATTTGAATACTTCTTCGGCGATTTTCTCACCGAAAATTTCTGACAAAAAATCTGAGAGTAAAAATAAATTTGCCATTAAAAGTTTCTCAAAAATCTGTCGTTCGGTGTCGACTTTAAACAGTAGGTTCCGCCAGTCATGAATAAAAATTACCATACACAACGTAAGTGGTGTTAGAAGCTAGGTTGTAATCCTGACCAATTATGTATGCATGTACATACGTATGTCACTTTGCCTGGGTTCCCATTTAATGTAGAATTTTTAATACTCTGCTATCTGGTTAATAACATCTGGGCAGATTACCCCATCTAGTGGTCGTTATATAGAAAATTCATGGACTTGAAAAACACCCTTCTATCGGAAAGTATTGGAACGTTATCATCGTAATCAGTATGACCGTCACTTATGCCTGAAAGACGCTGCAAAGATGTCTACACTCGCAACTGTTTACGTTGCCATATAAAAGGCAAAGCAAAGCAGGCAACTAGAATAAAAGTTCAGTCAGTCTTGTGTGAAGATGCGGTGTATTTGAAGAAAATAATCGTGGTTTGAAGATATCCGTTATAAAGATCTGTGGAATCTGTACGCGATCGTGAAGCCTTCCCATCAATGAGAGTTACATACAACAAGGGAGGTGAAATGAAGTGAAGTTTTTTTTGTGTTAGCCAACGAACCCTTCAGCCCAACTGTTATCTGGCCTGTCTTCCATAGTTGATGGTTTTCTGATACTGCTAACTACCTTAAATATCACTTGATTTGCTATCTCTCTCAAATATTTCTCTCTGTGCATCTGTATGTTTCTTGTTGTGTTTGTCTGAAACCAAAATATTTAGTTTGGCTTGTTCTCTGGCCAAATAAATTCTTCGCATATATATTTCTTGTACGTCTCCAAACCAAAAGTTGTTGTTTAACGTCATTATATCATCTATTGTTAGTGTTGTTGTTGTTGCAATTGTCGTTATACCAAGTTGAAGCTGAATGTCAGAAAATTATCCAAAGAGATACCAAAATGCACTACAAAACAACACAATACAAAAGGGGAATGTAATACACAATGGCTTTAACAGCAACAGCAATAATAACCATCCAACCACTGCAACTACAACTTCAAAAACGACTTGTATGATAGTCATAAGAAGAACAATAACAAAATCTTTACTGACAAGTCCATTAGTGATTTGGCTTTATTGCCAGACGTGAGTCTGTGTGAGTGAGTGAGGGAGTGAGTGAGTGAGCGAGCAAGTGTTCATATAGGAATGCATTAATAGAGGGCTGTATACATGTGTAATATTTGTATTGTGTATGGGTGTATATTAAAGAGAAATCTTATATACTTCTTGATATTGATGTTGTTGTTTTTGTTCTTGTTATTATTGTGATCCATGTCACAATTTTAAGTTTCTTTCATGCTTTTCATGGTTTTTTCTTTCTTTTTCTTTTTCGAATACAAAATTTCTTTTTCTTCTATTTTCTTTGCATTTTTGATGTTGTGTGTTGTGCGATGATTTGCTACAATTTTCGTTATTCTGTTCGTTATTATTGTTGTTGTTGTTATAAATTTTCCAATTTCCAGTTTATCAGTTTTTTTTTGAAGTTGAGTGTTGCGTTTAAAATTTTCTTCATGTCATGTTTGTGAACATGACATATCGTTGGTATTGTGTATGGTATCTGGACTGTAGAATTTGCTGTGGTGATTTATGATGGGTTGTTTTGCTTAAAAGATGCTGCCCAAGAACCAATACAAACAAAAAGAAACAAAAAAAAAGTTCCCCTTACCAACTCTGGTCAACTAAATAGAGCGCAACATGATTGGGCTGTTTTCGTTCTTCGTTTTCCTTCTTTTTTTTTTCTTCTTATTTTGTTCACTCTCAATCAGTTTTTAGTTTATCTGGTTTAATTAGTTTTATGTTGTTGTTGTTGCCGTTGTTGTTCGATGTCTTACAGCGGAACATGGGTTGGGAATATTCGTTCAAAATGTTTCAAAAAGTTTTTTAAAAAGTAGTACAAGGCAGGAGGACATATTTCAAAGGAGGAGTTGAACATTCTGTTTGAATTTTAGTTGGTTTATGGCAAGCTTAAAAGCTTAATATATTTGCACGTTCAAAGAATATCGATTTGGTCAGCTCCAGTAGCAATAAAATATATAATAAAATAAAATTCTTGTAAAAAATTGTACCAAATTTTTCAATACCACAGTTGCACAATCAGCAATGAATATCGTAGAAGGATCAAGCAGCACCTGCTTTACGGAAACAGTGATACTGCTCCAGCAAACTTACCTTCCACTACATCAATATACAAAGCATTACCAATAGGCAAAAACAGTTGGCAGATCTATCATAGTAAGTTGCAGTAGACAAATCACTTCAATCCAATTGGATTTCAGATGATATAAATACCTGCTATTTAATTGCTTACTTATGTACTTAATTGGTCATTACAATACTTTAGTCAGGATTACAACCAAGTTTCCAAGTTGTGTGTGTTAATTTTATCCATGAGGGCCGAGGGCTTCAGTCTAACGTCGACTCCGAACCAAAGATTATCGAGAAACTTTTCATTACAATTTTATTTACTCTCAGAGTTTTTGCCTAACGATTGCTGAGAAAAAGTCATCGAAAGAAATATTCTTTCACATTTCGTTTTGTTCGAGATGTCTAAGCTGATGTTTGAAAGAACAGACTCTCATCTAATAAGCCAACAAACTACGTGCTATACTACGGCGGAAACAAAAACACCGAAACCTCTGTAGATTTGCCAATGCCCGTCAGTTTGGCTTTAGTGTAATATGGTAGAAATGGGTAAACATTAGAGTATCAAAAGTTAATAATTATACTGTGTGAAGTTAGCTCAAACGAGCATATATTTCGGGTATTGTAAGCAGAATTCAAGTGACTTTTTTGGGGTCGCCGTGGTCTAGTAGGTAGTGTGCTGGCTTTTATTAGACCTAAAAGCCAGGGTTCGAGTCCCAGGCCAGACATCAAAAAATAAAAAAAATACAAAAAGTATTTTTTCGGCGATTTCTTCTCAGTTTCTCAAAAAATCTGTCGTTCGGAGTCGACTTTAAACTGTAGGTCCCGCCACTTATGTATAAAATCAACACACACAACATAAGTGGTGTGAGAAACTGCGGGCTTCTTGGGGACGATTGCCTGTAGACTGTCTAATGGTGAAGGTATAGCACTGGCCATTTTACAGTCACCTAGCAGCAACTTGTTTCCTTGCCGTTCGCATCTTCCCCCTTTCCACCTTTCCTAAAAAAAACCTGCACAATGCACTGCATGAGTAGGGGCCATCCCCTGAGTGCTGGTTTCATAAAAAAAAAAAAAAAAAAAAAAAAAAAAAAAAAAAATATGAAAAATCGTGTGAACAAGGTCGACTGTAGTGCATAAAACGCTCATATGCAGGCATTATTGTTATATCGTCTATGTTACTATGAGTGTTGGGATTAAAATTGTGTTAGAAAAATCAATTCTTTTTTTCTAGCCAGTGAAAGAATTATTCAAGTGTACTGGGTTCTAAAAAAGTTGAGGAAATTCTTTACCTACTTCAACTTCTTAACTTTTGACCACCACTTATCTTAACTGAAAGTGGAACTAAAATCGATGCATTGCTTCAATGCGTCTTACTTCCATGGACAAATGCCATCGCAATGCATTCAGTGTTTAGTTGTCTTATTGATGTAACTTAATGAAATAAAATGACTTGTCTTTCCTATGAGAGATCCAATGGCTTCTTAGCAATTACTTCTCGGCTCTTGGCAAAAATTTGATTGTCAATGTAACTACTGGATAAGAAATTGGGTTCGTAGCCGAATAAAATTTTATTCGAAAAATCAACATTGAAAGCCTGTCTTCCCAGCATCGAATCAGAGTATATACGGCGTTGTGAATATTGAGTTGGAAATAATTGCTGCGTAAGTTGAACTTTATATGTGTAAAGTTGCAAATTCATATGAAAAATACACCATAATCAGCGTGAAAATTGGCTCAATTGTTAAGAAAGCTTTGGAATCGATAAATTTGGATTATCTTTTACACCTCTAAATGGATAACCCAATAAGAAGATGTTTTGTGTGTGTTTTTAATGTTTCTTAAAGATCTAAAATACTAATAAACCATGTTGTTCAATGGCTTCTTCACTTATGTTCTGTTGTACTTCTCTTAAACTTAACAAGGTATGCCTATAATGTCTCCACCAAGCCTAATGTTCTGAAAAACCTCAGAGTGTTACTCGGTGTCAACAAGCACAATTTTCTGTCTAGCACTTGATATGCACCTAATAGTTTGTACTAGAATGTAGATTCCAAGTATGTGTTTAGGTAATTCATACTCATCTTTACAGAAATTGGGTTCGAGACGACCACCATTCTAAACACATGTACTCTGAGTTTATAGTATTCTGTCAAAAAATCGGTTATTAACCTCAAGTTATTTCTGTATAGTCTGTTGCAAGACTCCTCCTTTTGTAATTTCCCTATAAAATGTTTAATTGTCTTAAAACCTTTTGGTTTGAGAAGAGTCTTTGCCTACCTTTATCTTAGATCTTACCAAACATTCGCAGAAAAGTTATAGCACCCTTGGCGACGTAGAAGCTTTTTCTAATGACACTAACCTTAGAAATATGGTCCGAGTCCAAAATGCTGGTGGGTTATGAAAATTATAAAAACGTTTGCAACTGTTTGAGACCAATTCTAATGGATTTAAAAGCTTCAAATTGAAATATTTAAGCATTTACGATTCAATATTTTACTCTATTGATGTTAATTTAAAAATGCTTGTCCTTAATTGCATACAATTCTTCAGCTCTAGTAAATCAAATCAATTCACTGGAGCATGATCAATCAGTCGGTCTATTGTCTATTCATTGATTAATTATTTGATTTGTTGCCGGCTGCAAACCAAATGATGTTTTTCCTTTTATTTTATTCTGCTGCATGAGTACAACAAGACTTAATTGTTTGATTTTCACAAACGCTAAACAAATAACTTAATTTACAAACAACAATAACAACAACAACAACGATAACAATAAAATAAAACAAAAAATTCTTTCAATATGTCACACAATAAGTCAACAAGATATGTTGGAAGATAAAGAAGAAAAACAAAAAAAAAAAAAAAAAAACGAAAGAAAACTTTTCATTTTTATGACGATTTCGTAAAACGAAAAAGTTGCAAAACAATCCCATGCTGATGAAAAGACTAACATTTACAAAAACAACAACAAAGAGTAGGGAAAGCAATAATATACGATAGATTCCATATATGATTTATGGAACATATACAGTCAACACTACACATACATATATCATCACACATGTGTGTAAGCAAACATCAACCGAGTCACACACACAGAGAGAGAGAGAGTTATTAACTGTGCACAGTAAAAGGAAATATTTGATCTAAGCTTAGAAACAAACCCTTCGTAGGTTATTTATTTCAAAAAACAAAGAAGTGACTTCAAGAGCGAGAGAGAGGGAGAGAGGAGATTTGCAAAAAGGAATTGAAATAAATAAAATATGGTCGACACAAATGCACTGTGAAAACTCTCACACCACATAGAAAATGATAAACGACATTACAATTATACAACAACGATGTATGGAGTGAGAAAATATTTTTGGCTGTTAGAAAACAAAAAAAAAAAAATCACAAAAATATTGAAGAGAAAAAAGAGTAAAAAACACGAAAAAAACTTTAGAAAAGTTAGCGACTGCTGGCTTCAATAGGGAATGAGTTCAACGCCACATATTTTTTTCTTCCTTTCTTTCTGTTTTATTCACTTCACTGTGTTTAAATACTTTTGAGACAAACATACACTTGCAATAAAGCGAATTGTTTAAATATGTCTGTTTGTATATATAAGTGTGTATGTTTGTGAAAAGCACAAATAACTAAATTAAATCCAGAATTCCCTGCAAACATACTTGTACATACGTGTGTATGTATGTCTGTCTGTATACGTAAATAATTTTCCAAATTGAAATGCGAAACAAACAAACGTTCGTAATGAAAATGAAAATTAAAAACCAAAAAGGAATAAAAAAGAACGACTCTC
The DNA here is from genome assembly GCA_927399465.1 of Sarcophaga caerulescens. NCBI lineage: Eukaryota > Metazoa > Arthropoda > Insecta > Diptera > Sarcophagidae > Sarcophaga > Sarcophaga caerulescens. The sequence goes on from OV656873.1 coordinate 21,873,190, forward strand.
GTTCTAATAAAGTAACGAGTACAAAGAAAATATAAAAAAAGAAAACTGTACGTCTACGTATAATAAAATAATTAAAGGAAAATGTTTTTATTATTGTGTTACAGGGTGGCAAGGAATAAAAGGCACAATATAGCATATATAGATGGATAACAATGGCGATATGCATTTGTAGCAGTTCCTTATTATCATCGGCTTAACATACTTCAGGATGCTGTTCGGTGTTAACAAGTGTGTCTTCCTGGTATTACATTTCGTTAGAACGCAAATATGCCGCACCTTGCTACTTTTGACGATGATGTGGCTGTGTCATCGTTCGCGAAAATGCAACTGAAAAAAATGACGACCAAAGCTGCTGTAATACACCAACTGATTGCCGTATATACACAGATCCCATCTCGAAAGGCTTAATGTCTATCAGATTCCAAATATATGTTCTGAATATAGATTCTCATTATAATAGAAGGTACATGTAGGTGGCGAGACAATCTGCATTCTGAACAAGTGTTTTATGAGTCTACAGTGACCTGTTAAGAGTTTCTAACCAAAGGTTATTCTTGGTTGGTCAAAGAGTGTGTAGATTAGCTTGGCAAGAGGGGCCTTAACCTTTATATGAAGTGGGAACAGATGTTTGGAAAGCAAAGCTCAATAAAGGAGTCACGAACCTGATCTCTGTTATTGAAAATCTCCAATGAAGCTGGGCCTTTTCCACTCTTTGTTTTCTATTTTATTGAGCTTTGCTTTCCAAACATTTGTTCCCACTTCATATAAAGTCCCCTCTTCCCAAGCTAATCTACACATGATTCTACGTGATCTGGAGCCCAGCAGTGTGTATCACTATTTTTCCCATCGAGTTCATTCAAGCTTTGAAGTCATATTACAAAAACCAAGTCCTTGTATGACGTCCCTGACTGTCCGATGTGTACTTCTATGTACCATCCTTTGCATCTGCCATCCAAATTGAATTGCGCACATTTTGCGATGGTATAGACATCTGCGTGAAAGATGAGCAGAAAGTTTCAGCCTGGGGTTGGAATATTTTGCTCAGAAACTGCTGTGGGATATAGCCGGCTATTCCGGCATATGAATATCTGATGTACTGGCGAGGGATTGATCAATAGTCAACCCGCGTGTAGACTTGTTTTTGCGAATACACTATCAATGTCACAAATTGATGGTATGGGCGCATGAGAACTACTTCAGACTAAAGGATTAGATTGAAGAAATGATCGGAAATGAAATAAACAGGCTTTGAAAAGCTTTCCTATGAAAATTTTCTCAAAAAATCTGTCATTCGGAGTCTACGTAGGAGTGTAGGTCCCACTGCTCATGTATAAAATTAATAACGGAACGCAAGTGGGGTGAGAAGCTAGGTCGTAATCCTGACTGAAACGTTGTAATGACCAATTATGTATGTATGTATGTATGCATGTAGTAAAGCTTTAAGCATCGTTAAGACTTCAAAGATCAAACCTCCTCCCGACATTTAAACCCTAAACTACCAAGTAAATATGTTTATATGCTTTAAAGAGTTGTATGAATATGATTATAATTTAGTCAGAAATTGTATCATTTAGATTTGATTAAATTCATAACATTTTCCTTTTGCGTTTTTCTTCATTTTCTTCTTCTTTTTTTAACAATTCATTTGTGCCATTTATTGCTCTTCATATTGTGACAGTCCAATTATATTCATAATTAAATACACACAAGGCCCTCATACACATACATATGTATGTACATGTATAATCAACGTTCGTAAACCTTTGTGTGTTATAGATAGGTATGTTTGTGTGAGTGTGTGTATGTATGGCATTTGTATAAATTTCTGTTTGTTGTTATTTGTTTATACACAAAAAAAGAGCACAGCAAAGAGGAAAAAACTCATATAATTGGCAGTCGCAATGAATGTCAACAGTTGCAGCAAATAACAATCAAAAACAAACATACACATACATATTTTCACATGTATCTGTGTACGTATATGTTTACGCATACAGTTTTATATGTACATATGTATGTATTTATGCAATCAAATATTAAACGGTGCTCATTTGAGTGTATTAACAATTCGCAGAAATAATTTGGCAAATATGAGCAAACAAATAAAGGAACACAACGAAAAAAAAATTATATTTGTAGCATATTTTGAGGGGGGAAAGAGCGAGAGAGAAAAAAAGCCATATGTTACATTATCAAAGAGCATCTAAATTATATAAGGTATGTTGTTTAATAAACTCAAATGAAGGTAGACTTTATAGACGTATAAAAACACACACACTACCACCACTCACACATGCTTTCCCTTTAATGCTTACATACATAGCTAGAGGAAATTTTTTTTATTTTTGTGAAAAACTTTGCATTGCAATTGAGAGTAAATAAATAGCACAAAAAGGTAAACATTTTTAATTTACCAAAAAAAAAAATATCTTATTAAAAAATTAAAATTTTTTTTTTTTTTTTTTAATTTAATTGGAATTACTTTGAATTTAATTTATTTATTTTTTTTTTTCAAATCAAAATATTGCTCTCATTATACCCCTAACTATACGTAGCCAGGTTTAGGCTTAAATCCACAGATTTCTGTTGCCAAAGTAACAGCGTTTAATATCAATATCAACGTCGTCATCATATGTATATAAGTATGTGTAGAATCATAAAAGCATTCCATGTTACTAATATGGCACCATGCATGTGTCTGTGTGTGCGTGAGAGGAAAGAGGTCTCAAAATATTTCTGTTGACATGGCATCGCGTCTTTTCATCATCATCGACATCAAAAAAAAAAAAAATTAACAAAATTGTGTATGAAAAGCACACAAAAAAAGCGAATCCCTTTGAAATATGAATTTCAAACAAAAGTAATGGAAATTTTTGTTTCAGTGCGACAGAAAAAATTAAAAAAATATTCCACAAATATCTCTCTAGTATAAGAACTGAAAATAAAATTTGTTTGTCTCCCATTTTTTTTTCTGTTTTTGTCAGAAAAGTTTCCCGAATTATTAATTGTCAAATAAAAATTCTTGAAAAAAAAAATTAAATTTCATTTTCATTCAAACAAAATTCGTTTTGGTTTCGATATTCAGTTTTTACATACGTTATCGATGGTGTACACCAAATAAGTATGAAAAACTGAAGGTTATTAAAAAAGCCGTGGATTGTAATTAATACAGAAACTAATAAAAAAAATTGGAAAAATTTTTTTTTCTTTTTAAATTAAAAATTTTTCAACAAATTGAGGGACTCATAGACGTGTGAAATTTTGCATTAATTAGGAGAAGGAAACTGCGTTAAACGCAAGGCTTTAAATAAATAGTAGTTATGCGTAGAATTTCCTGGAATTTAAGAAATTTTGTGGAAAAAGTGGTTATAAACAAGGGTAAAAAACAGGTCCGTAAGCCCTGTCATCAGACAATTCACTCTGCATGCTGCACATAGTAGGAAAAATCCCACGTCTATAGGAAGCCTTCTATGCTGTTTGGAAGACTATCAGAGAGGCAACGTGGATTTAAACCAAAGTGATATTCATAATAACGCTTTTAACTGCCTTTGGTGGCCAATTATCTTGACTCGACTAAAGGAAAACTTTACTGTATTCCGGCACATTTGTTGTAAACCAAATGCTATGCTATAGAAATTCAAATCATGTACTACACAGCTGAGAATCAAAGAAAACATCGAGTAGTAGAACAATATAGGATCTATATTGGCTTTAGAATTATGAAATAATAACTATGGCGGCCTATTGAAAATTAGCTTACTTGGACGGTATTACAGTTGTATGCAGATATTACTCTTACTTCTATCAAGAGTCTGAAGTCGCCGTAGTCTAGTAGGTAGTGTGTTGACTTATTAGGCGTAAAGCCAGGGTTCGAGCCCCAGGCCAGACATCAAAACAAAATACCAAAAGTATTTCTTCGGCGATTTCCTCTCAGCAGATTTCTGGCAAAAACTCTGAGAGTAAATAAAATTGCCATGAAAAGTTTCTCAAAAAATCTGTCTTCCGGAGTCGACTTTAAACTGTAGGTCCCGCCACTTATGTATAAAATTAACACACACAACATAAGTGGTGTGAGAAACTATGTCAAATATCCTTACTGAAGGGTTGTAACCAATTATGAATGTCTATCAAAAGCCTACAGTCTAGCTGCAAGTGAGTTCAACTCATTCTACAATATTTTTATCATCGCTGCCTATAATTCCTGCTGTTGGCTCTTGAGCTTTTTACACGATGGCTGTCTTTAGTATTTTAGTCGAATGAAATTCTATTTGACATTACGGAGAACATGCTTGATCAATCTCACTTTCATCTTTGACGTTTGCCCAGTTTGTGCCCAGAGTTGAATACGGCTAACCGATCAACCAAAGAATTCCCACTGTATGTTTTAGTTGTGATTCGGCAAATATCTGCATTACCCTGAATTTGCAACGCAGTTTACCATCCCTAATTATATAAGGCATTAAACTTTCACGGACAGTATGGCTCTTCGTAGCCTTACTTAAGTAGTTACTACAACTATGTAGTCAGGATTACAACCTAACATCATCTATGTTGTGTGTGGAAATTTTTATACATGAGTGGTGAGACCTACAGTCGACTTCGAACGACAGATTTTTGCGGAAGTTTTCATGGCAATTTTTATTTTATTCTCAAACTTTTTGCAGGACGACTGCTTAAAAGAAGTTGCCGAAGAAACATTTTCTGAATTTGTGTTTAAACAATACACTACCTATTAGATTTTCGTACACACTGATATATAAACTAACAGGATAAGCTGGTAAACTATTAGCTGACTTAGATGCTTTCAAAGAAAGGGTTAATTGGTTGATTAGCTAAACAAAAGTCGACGTACACTAACTTTCAGTTCGTAAGTTTAAAGTAGCTGCAGAGATCATTCAGATATCCACCTCTTCTCATTATCTTCTTCCCTTCTTATTCGTTTATTTCATACCATCCCGGTTACGACAATGCCATTATGTGGATCATTGTTTTGAATCTGACATAGACAAGCCTAAACAGCCTCGAATCTTGAGATGTTACTTCTTAGTCGTCTTCTGGATTAATTGGATTAAGTGCAACGAAGTATATTGTTCAGGCCATATTTGCCTTGAGATTCTATAGGAGTCGATTGCCTTCAAACGGGTGTCTGGCTTTTTAAAGCAGCTTATTACTGGACGAAGACATCAGTGTAAATAATGGGAGCTATTTGAACACATACTCTACATGCTAATCTGTCCGCTCGTTACGAGTTCATAGACGTTAACGGAAGTATATGCTCAATACATTGCTTTTATGGAAATGCCTAACACACTTTGTTTAAATGGAATAACGACAGATTCAAGATGGCAAATTGATAGTTGGAAATACAAAAATATTATATGAGATAAACAGCGTCTGAATATTGCGAATGGGAATAGCCTGGAACACCTGATTTGAACTGAATACACGAAGATAAATTGGAGCTACATACATAATATATAATTACAACTCTTCAGTCAGGATTACGACCTAGCTTCTTACACCAATTGAGTTGTGTGTGTTAATTTTGTACATGAGTGGAGTAAAGGCGACTGATGGGGAAAGATTTTTTTAACAAAACACCAACCAGAAGTAATGTGAGAGTTTTCTTAAGTGCTTAGAATTTGGTAATAGAAGTCCTATAATGGTTCCTGTTCGTTATGGCGCTACCTCTACCTCTAAGTGAGGACGTACCTATCATGAAGTAATGCACTTTTACTCTTTATTTAAAAGATGCATAAAAATTGGAAAATATGCTTCTAATACAGGACACCAAAAGGTTCTTATAAATTGAAAACTTTTTAATGCTCAATTCTTATTAAAACATTGTGATGTAAATAAAATTAAAATCCTTTAATTGGAGATTTCTAACATTTACACGAAAATTGTTTTTTAAATTAAATTTTAAATCTAAAACTCTATAACATGAGCCTGCTGCTAGATTGTGTCTCCCTTTTATTGAGGCAATAAGCGAAATTAAAATTGTTTTATTTGCCCACTTTAAAATCCATTATGTTCACCTCTTTCAATCTAAGCCATCGTTATCAGCATTGTCTCTCCCGTCTCTCTCTCTTTCCCTTCACAATTGTAGAAAGTTTCTAATTTTCATTATGCATGACAATAATTAAAAATTTTTGCAAATAAAATTGCGAATTGCTGTCATTTGTTTTCTCATTTCAATAGTGAAACAATGGCGAAATAATAATTTTTACTTTGTATGTATGTGTCCGTCTGTCTGTCTGTCTGTCTGTTACTGTGTGGCCATGTGCCATGTGACAAAACAGTGAGTAACTTTTATTGTTTGCCATTTGCTAACCAAGCAACTCAGCCATTTGCTAGAGAGAATGACAAACAATAAACGAACAAACGCCAAAGCGTCATAGTGCCAGTGATAATATAGAACATGACATTATGATGAGAAATAACGTGACATTACAATCAATATTCAATTTGCCACAACAGAAAACAACTGATTCTAATTAAACGCGTAAAATGAAGCAAATTTAGTTTGGTTTGGGGTAGAGCTATTGCCGTCATACCACACACAGTACCACACACCAATTCTGGCCCATTTTTCCATATAAATCAGTAACGAAAGAAAAAAGAAAAGGGACATGCCTACATACCTACTACATGCATATGTCAATGCAAATATAGAATATATTACTTGCAACACTGGCAGCAAGTAACCATAATTTAGTTGCACAAAAAGTGTTGAAAAAAAAACCAGCAAAAACAAAGCGAAAACGAAATGAAACGAAACATTTGAATGAAAGAAATCAAAATATAACCAACCATGCCATGCAACTAAATACGTTACAATGACATGAATTACTGCCATCAAATATGAATACAAATGGCTATGTATGTATGTGTGTGTCTACTCTACCATACATAAAAGGAAGATAGGTTTGTATATACATACATCGAGAAAAAGAGGTGATTGCAATATATTCTCTATGAATACTCATTCACTGCTACTGCTTCTGTTTTGTTTCATTTTTTTTAATTTTTTGTTTTTAGCTGTCAATTAGCGCCTGTGTCATGTGGGATTATAATGACATGGCGAGTATGTATTGCAGTTTATTTCATACATTCAAAACTATGTATAGTTTGTTACTCTCTCTCTCTCTCTCGTTCTCTCCATCCCACCTACACATACAATCTCATATGGAATGATAACGTTTTACAACAACTACCAGCCATGGAATATAAATGTAACAGAAAAAAAAGTGAAAAAAAGAGAATGTGAAAAAGAAATTCAGCAAAAATTGTAAATGAATGCAAAATATTTGTTTGTGTATGAGTGTGTAGAAAAAAATTGAAATTACACCGTTTCCGGCATAGGAATTGAAAAAAAAAACAAAAGATTTCCAAACCATCTTTGGAACTCTTTTTTCTAAGGACCTAATTACGTGCATACATACATAATTGATCATTACAACCTAGTTTCTCACACCATTTATGTTGTGTGTGTTAATTTTTTTAAACACAAGTGATGGGACCTACAGCTCATACAACATAGGGATATCGTTTAAAATGGATTTGTTGATAAACTATCCAGGCAACGCGTAGAGCTCGTCGTTTGTTACATGTTATCAGGCACTAGGTGTTCCGATATATTCAGTTAAACTGGATGTTCTCCGATTGTTGTTAGAAAAGGCTGAACATAGTTGGCATCGTAGGCATATGTAGACTATTTTAAGACTCTGTTGTATTAATCTGTAGCAAAAGAGTATCAATTGCCTTCTATTCTTGTATTTGTAGTCGCCGTAGTCTTGTAAGTAGTGTGTTGGCTCATTAAATGTGAGGCCACGGTTGAAACCTCAGGTCAGACATCTCCAACTAAACGAAATATGAACAAATATTTCTTCGGCGTCTTCCTCTCAGCAGCTTTCTGACAAGAACTCTGAGAGTAAATATAAAATTGCAATGAAAAAGTTTCTCAAAAATCTGTCGTTCCGTGTCGACTTTAAACTGTAGAGGCCACCGCTTATGCATAAAATTAATACACACAACAGAAGTGGAATCTAGGAATGTAGATCGTAATCCTAACTGAAGGGTAGTAATTCTTGTATTGCATGTCCACCAAAGACACCATACTTCTTACCACTGGCTAGTGCTCTATTAAAAGAAAGCAAACAAACTCTGCAGGAATTACGAACCAGAAAACTAACTTTTACTAACTTTACTCAGCTCTTGCCAATAAGACACGGCGGTTGTTCTAAATGGTGTTGAAACGTGAATAATGTAGGGAAAACCAGATAGAGCAGCTGTGAGTTGCTGTAATTCAATTTTTAGGTAAACTTCCAGTGGAATACAGTGTAATTTATGCATTGTCGTATACAAAACATTGCCTATATGCCTAGTATAATATACATACAAAAGCATAAAAATTCAAAATCGATAAAGTTCGACTAAAAGGCTACCCTATGTCATTATATATCCCTTTGAATAGTAAATAGTTTCCATATATAATTTATTCTGAATCTGTTTGATAATCTCCATCTCGTTTGAATTAAGAAATGAAATTTCACTCGAATTTCAACGGGAAACCTTTGAATTTGCATGCCCTGCTGCATTGATGTGTAGAGTGTAGAGTATAAAAAATCCATATGTTTTATGGTGAAACAGTAAGTAAATTGAATTACAACACAATGATGGCCTTCTCTCTCATTCTATCACTTCTCTTTTACTCTTTTCACTCTTTTTGTGTGTTACTGGCAGTTGGGATGCAGATTTCATAGGAACAAAAGACCATTTGTTTCCATTTAACCATCATGTCATTGTTGTTGACGATAGCGAATGGTGACGGTTTACTGTTGTTGTTGTCTATTTTACTACTACTTCTGCTTCTGTTTCTGTTTCCAATATTTTTCTTTTTTTCACTTTTCTCTCATACTTTTTTTTCGCTTCTTTTCATGATTCATTTTTGTAATTTTTTTCTCTCTCGGTTGTATTGTTATTTGTGAAAACAGTTTTAATTACATTTTGCCATACCATCATATACATTGTATTTGTACATTTTATTTTAAATTTTCTTATTTTGTTCATGGTTTTTATTATATTATACCAGTAAACTGTGAATAAAAATTAGCGTCTATTTTATGGTTAAAAACAAAAATGCGAAAAAAAAATAAAAAAACAAATGACCAGAAACCACAGCATACACAGATCAGTAAATATGGATTAGTTTAGCACAAATGAATGAATATGATTATCATAAGGTGGTTTAGAAAATCAAAACAGATATCAAAAACTAAAGAGTCACAGTGGCTCGACTGTAGCACTTTGCAAGAACCCATCAGCATTAGTTTGAAGGCAGCCTTAACAACGTATTTTACTGGATTCTTATTTCTTGCCATTCATTTGCTTTTTGTAAAATTTTTCTTAAAAAAGTTCATCATTTTACGAACGGAACGCATTCAATCTAGCCAACGACTTCTAAATCACTTTACATCTCCGTGATTTCTCTCATGGTTTCTAGACTATGAACTTAACATGTTGCGTTTTCTATTCTATGAGACTTTACGCCTGATGAACGCAATTCCCATTGTCTAGTAGGCACTGTATTGGTTTATTAGACGTGAGGCCACGGTTCAAACCCCAGGTCAGTCATCTCCAAGTAAAACAAATGATGAAATATATTGCTTCGGCGACTTCCTCTCAGCAGATTTCTGGCAGAAACTCTGAAAGTAAACAGGAAATTACCATACAAAGTTACTCAAAAAATCTGTCGTTCGGAGTCGACTTTAAACTGTAGATTCCGCCACTCATGTATAAATCATATGTATGAACCATTTGTTATATTCATAAACAATTCATTCTTTCAAACTATATTTTCCGACTACTGTTGGCTTAAGTCCATTCAAAACATTTCGATTCGAGTACACTTTGTCTCGTGCAGCCCTTGCGCTGACCAACCTCTTCCTTTTCCTTAATTTTGGTGGAACTTGGTTAGTACAGGGACTGCGTTCACCCGTGGCATCACAACGGGCCGCTATGCGTGGTCAAGTGAGCTTTGTGATATCAAAGCTACCACTCCGACCTAAACCTAACCTAAACACTTTGTCTCAGGAAAATATATCAAAAGTTTTGGATTGTAATGTAAGATTGGATTGTAAGAGAACCTTGGCATTTTGTTGACACCGATTGGGAATATGTTAGGTAAAGCCTAACCTTTATGCATTATTTGAAAAAAAAAATTTTCATCTCCATTATCTCCACAGGCCGCATCACTTAGTGTTTTCAAATTTTTTTTTTTTTTTTTTTGGTGAAACCAGCACTCAGGGGATGGCCCCTACTCATGCAGTGCATTGTGCAGGTTTTAGGAAAATGGGGGGGTTATGTAAAGATGCAAAAGTACTGCTAACCTTCGTGTACAGTTGTGTATCTACACAGAATAGCTCATTTAATGACTCCTTAAATTCTGCTGTCTTTGCAAAGCTTAGAATGTTATACGGTGTAGGTAGAGAGAACTTCCTGCCTAGTACTTGATAATCACTCAGTTTCTTCTTTCTTGCAAGACTTCTACCCTCAGTATGAGACTCTCGTGTCAGTTTACCATCCAGTATTATTCTTATAATGTAGCACTGTAAACATCACTGTTGGTTTTTGGCTACCAATTTCTTTTTTGTGTCGAATTGAATGATCTGGAATGATGAACGACATGTGGTTTCAATAGAACTGCACTACGTATCACGCAGCTCATAACACATTTGATATTCTACACAAGCGATTTGGGGGCAAAATAATCTAACGTGGGAGGATTTGAACTGACCACCGAGATCGTACCATTTGACCTCGTTGATGAATGTTCTTTAACCCATATGTGCTTATCGCCCCATTTTTAAAACGGTAAGCTATTGATTGGTATTTCGTGGCTGGCGGTGCTCATTGCCTCAAAATTGGGGCGCTGAATATTACCAAAATGCTTAAATTGTTAAAATATAAGTAGATTCCAATAAAAACAAAAAAATCCATGTTTTTACGGAAAAAAAGTTGGGCACCGGTTAAGTCACCGGTGTCACAAACCGCAGAAGTTCTCAAAGGCATTCAAAAGCCATGCCAACCATGCTAAATTAATGCGCCAAAGTCATGGGAAGTTGACCATTTCGGATGCTCTACCCAGAGAAGCCGTAAAAGACTTTTAAATGATGTTTTTTTGCCTACACACTTACTTACCTGCTTAACCTTCCTATACCCGCGCCAAAAAGTGAAACACCAATACCCACGCGTTGGTCTGTGAGACCGACAATGGAAAATCCTATATCCTTGTTACTATTTCAAAAAAAATTTTTTTATGCAAAAACGAAGCTTATTACGAATAATGAAGCTACCAGTGATATCGACTTACTGGCACTATTTTTTTACAAAACAAATCGCAAAAATAAAAAAATTGGTCTCACAGACCAACGCGGGTATACGAAGATTAATTGATCATTACAAACAACATTACTCATGACTACAACCTAGTTTCTCACATCATCCATGTCTGGTGTGTATTAATTTCATTTCATAGTGTTGGAGCTTACAGTTTAATGTCGACTATGAACGACTGATTTCTTTTTTTATTTTACTTTCAGAGTTTTTGGTAGATGACCGGCGAAAGGAAGTTGTCGAAAGAAATATACATATCTGCATTGTTGCAGATGCTTAAGCCAGGGTCTGTGCCAACACAACTCTCGCCTAATTTGCCAACACAGCTACTAATTACACAATGGCACCTACCGTCTTGGATTCTTAGATAGTTTGATTTAATTTTCTGTGATATTATCTATCTCTGGAGTAAAATATTCTTGTATTTAGGGAGTCTTCTCATCTGCAAAGCTCTATTTCATTGACTTTCATTCTGAAGGTAATTCTTCTTCATATATGGCGGAAGTACCCTAGTTACTGTAGTATCGAGCGTCGTTTTCTGGTCGATCGGACGAGTCTTTGGAGTTTTTCTGATAATATAGCCAATCCATAACTATATTGTAAACACTTTATCAAGTTTTTCGCATTAGTGAGTTCCAGAGATCCATACTGCTAGTATGACTCGAAAGCACTTATTAATAACTATCAATTGACTTTTTGATTGATTTTTGGGGTTTAATTTCTTTACAACTTAGTAGGCGACATAGTCAACTTTACATGGTTTAGATGTTCAAAGACTAGTCCGCTTAGAAATTTTTGGGCTTTTCCATACAGATTGTAATCATCTGAAAGCTACGCTTGCTCCATCAAGTCTTACCTTTGAGTTTAGTTATCAACACCAATTCGTTGGCTCTATGCTACCTATATAACAGAAGGTATCTATATAATCGAGTGATTGTGCTTGTCGCATGATCAAATCTATTTTGAATACGATTCTATTATGCTTTTAACAACATATCTGCAATCGAATAATTTTATATTTTTCTGTTTTACTCGTTTGAAACTACCCTAATATTTACCAATTACCATTCACTGTATTATTTAATGCCCCAGCAAGAAACCTTGACAGGAGAATATAACAAAAAACAACAACAACAACAACAGCATGAATGTAAAATAGTTTCCAACTAAATGGCTGTCAATGTTAAAAACTATAGTAATAGAATTATATTGTATTTGACCACTGGTTTTAAATGTTGATTCTATTGCTGGTTGTTTGAGTTCGTTTTTTTTTTGTTCTCATCGTCTCTTTTCAAAAATTAATTGACAAATAATTTTCACATTTTAACTAGAAAATTGACAAATACTGTCATATGAGGTTTCTGTTCACAAAAATAAAAATAAATTACATTCGATTATAAAACTTATGGTTTTTATTTGCAAACAAGGTAAATCAAAAGTAATGTCATAATGGAAATTAAAGCGCTTATCAATGATTGTTTTGAAGATATGAAATTGATGGCAACAACATAATAAAATTAAATTCGAAATGTTTTACTCTTGGATAGTTGAGAATTCGATTTCCAGGGGACATAATTTTACGAAAATGGAAAAATCTAGATACTGGTGTTTTGTTTTTACATCGTTTAACACTAAAATTATGAACAAAAGCTACAAAAACAAAATAATGCAGTAAACAAACCTGTTTACAAATTATCGTACTGCTTAATATAACAACAAACACCAGCATAAAAAAATGGTAAACAAGTAAACAAAAATACAACACCAAACAACAGCATAAAAAAATGGTAAACAAGTAAACTAAAATAATAAACGTAAACAACGATGTCTACTTTTATAGAGATTTCGAGAAGGCGACGCCACGGACATTCACCTTCAAGAACATTCATCAGATTGTTTACATTACCATATAAAATGCAAGGCAAAGCAGACAAGGGAGTCAGTAAGAGTTCAGTCAACCTTGTGTGAAGACGCGGTGTGTTTGAAGAGATTAATTGTGGTTTGAAGATCCCCGTTACAAAGATCTGTCGAATAATTGTCTAGTAATTGTTATTGTTTATAAACAGAGGAATAACAAGGCAATTATGAAGTCGCCGTGGTCTAGTAGGTAGTGTGTTGGCTTATTAGACTGAAGGCCCGAGTTCGAATCCCAGGTCAGACATCAAAACGAAAATATTTCTTCGGCGACTTCCTCTCAGCAGATTTCTGGCAAAAATTCTGAGAGTAAATAAAATTGCCATGAAAAGCTTCTCAATAAAATTTGTCGTTCGGAGTCGACTTTAAACTGTAGGTCCCGCCACTCATGTATAAAATTAACACACACAACATGAGTAGTGTGAGAAGCTAGGACTGAAGGGTGCGGGCTTCTTAGGGTCGATTGCTGTAGACTGTCTAATGGTGAAGCACTGGCCATTTTATAGTCACCTAGCAGCAACTCGTTTCCTTGCCGTTCGCATCTTGAGATGTCCACAAACACTACTCCCTCTCTTCCACCTTCCTATAACCCATTTTCCCAAAACCTGCACAATGCACTGCATGAGTAGGGGCCATCCCCTGAGTGCTGGTTTCACCAAAAAAAAAAAGGCAATTGTTGCTGTTTACATAAAGTTGTGAACAGTGGCACACAGAACTGTGAGAATAATAAAGAATTTTAATTAAAACTAAACACAAATTAATTTTTATTTTATTTGCAATCTACGAGCTCATATTTTAAAGGTTTTTAAAAGTTAAAAACCTAAAAATATGCTGACAGTTTCTGTGAGGCTATCAATAAGTCTTAATTAAATTCGTTGAAAATTTAATCTTCCATAGCGTAAGTACATGCATCAATGGCTGTTGCACTGTAACATTGTTGACCACATCTTTCATAATTAACAATTATGTTCTGAACTTAGATGTCAAACCACAATGACACTTTACTGAATTTGCAAAACAGAAGATATAATTTGAGGGTACATTGTTATTATATAAGACGTTAACCTTTTCAAATGTATGTACATAATAATTGTATTGACTTGCTTTGGAGGTTTTTATATCCTTGTTGCAGAAACCATCTTATATTAGCGGACTTACCTGCAAAGAAATAAAACATAAATACAGTCTTTAGTCGTTGTACAAATAAGAATTTAAAAGTATTGAATCAAAAGTTATATTCTACAGGATTTTGTTTTCTTAAATAAAATGTTCTGCTCTTTAGTTTTTTTTATATTGTTACGAAAATGAAAAATGTTGATACTGGTGTTTTGCTTTTACATCGCTTAACATTAAAATTATAAACAAAAGCTACAAACACAAAACAATGCAGTAAACAAACCTGTTTACAAACTATCATAATGCTTAATATAACAACAAACACCGGTATAAACAAAAATCCACAAACAACACTACAAGAATAAATGTAAACAGCGATGTTTACAACGATGTTTACATTTATAGAGATTTCGATAAGGCGAAGACATGAACATTCGCCTTCAAAAACATTCATCAGACTGTTTACCTTGCGATATAAAAGACAAGGCAAAGCAGGCGATTTGCGTTCTTACTTCAAAGCGATTATTTTTCTTTAAACAAAATGCCGGTCCTAAATGGGTTAAAATAACTCTATTTGTTTTAAATCTCTTAGAATTGAGTAATAAATTCTGCAATATATATGAAGTAAAACAAATAGTATGACCCGCTCACTTCTAAATGTCACTGTAAACTCCATGGGTAATATGAGTGCTTAGAAAACCTCTACCACTTTCGATCAATGCACATACACATGCAATGGAGTACTGGTGTATGTCATACTCTCGTACAATAGATAAGTTTTAACTGGTGCAGATGTGTTACACTCTTGCTGCACATTCACAGATACAAATAACACAGTAAGAGTGGTTTGGTCAGCTGTCAGTTTGAATTATGAAATCTAAATGTACTTCATATATGCACATGCACTCGAACAGACTTGCAGTTGTATGTGTTGGAGAGAAAATATAAAAAATGGCAGGCGAGAAAATATGAAAATTGAATCAAAGAGACACACACAGAGAGAGAGATAGAGAGAAAAATAGAAATATGAAATGGCATAATAAACTCATTCTTTACTCTCAGATTTCCGTCTATTTTTAGGTGTATTCGTAGCAATCAGGCAGGCAGTCACAAATCCTAAATACAGGCTATAAAACATAAAATCCAGCAATTAATGGAGGATGCCCTCTTAAAAATACAATGTCCACTGGATGTTCGTTCATAAATCAAACACAAACAACAAATTTCCAGCTGCAAAAAAGAAAATAAAACAAAAACAAACGTATTTAAAACGTTCGAATATTTATTTTTCTAAATTTTTTTATGTTTCATTTCTCTCTCTCTCTCTCTGCAGATTTATTTATCACGCCTTAATTGATTTATGCAATGAAATGCAATTAAAAACACAGCTCAGGCTCACGCTCACTGTACTTTTTCTGATAGATTGAGGCCAATAACTGAGAGGTGTTTGTTTAGAGAATTTATTTCTTAAATTTCAAATCGTTTTCTATTCCAATATTATGAATACATTTTTGTCAGTTGAATTGTTATAAGAATTGTTTGTTTTTTCTTTAATTTATGATCACAATAGAAACTTTAATCCTTGACAGTTATATCCTTTTATTTTTTTATTTCTTTTTAAACATTCTCTTCTTACAATCCAAATATGTAATATTTTCTCTCATATCGTCAAGCATCCTTTTGTCTTTACCTATCTGCCCAATAGAGGCACAGGCAGTAGGTAATAAATGTTAATCAAATCATTTAACAGCGGGTTATAAAACTAAGTCTACCTGGAGATGTTCAAAGTAGTCCGAACACAGTAAAAGAATAATAAAAATAAGCACATGGAATGACTTTAACTTCTAAGTGGATATGATAAAATAAATACACACAGTAGAGTTCACTTAAAACGAATGTGCTTTGTTCTTTCTCCAATAATGCTACCTAAAAAGATCCTTTTCAAAGATGTTTACATTTATAGAGATTTCGAGAAAGCAACTCACGAACGTTCGCCTTCCAGAACATTCATCAGACTGTTTACTTTGCCATATAAAAGACAAGGCAAAGCAGGCGAGTGAGTTAGTAAAGTTCAGTCAATCTTGTATGAAGACGCGGTGTTTTTGAATAGGGTAATCGTGGCGTGAAGATCTCCGTTACAAAGATCTGTCGAATAATTGTCTAGTAACTGTTATTGTTTATTCAGAGGGTGTAAACAGAGGAATAACAAAAAAGAGCAATTGTTGTTGTTTACATCAAGTTGTGAACAGTGGCACACAGAATTGTGCGAATAATAAAGAATTTTAATTAAATTATTATTATTTGCAATCTATGAGTTCATATTTTCAACGTTTTAAAAGGTAAAAACGTAACAATATAGTCTATAAAGGTATGCATGTTTTGCGAAAAAGAAGAGTCAAAAGTTTTGGTTGGTAAAGGAAGTGTACAAATTTAGAATTGAAAAGCTTACAGATTCAAGTTGATAGAAGCGATATAAACTTTCCGTAAAGAAAAAACTACTTAGTTCAACTGATAACATAATAGGAAGGAGCAATGGAAAATTAGAATTCAATGAAGAAGCTTCTACTATACACTTCGTTTTTTCTAGGTAATGACAGATATTAACTTCACCTCTTAAAACCGCGAAGTTGCCGTAGTCTAGTAAGTAGTGTGTTGGCTTATTAGACTGAAGGCCCGAATTCAATCCCCAGGCCAGACATCAAAACGAAAATATGGAAATATTTCTTCGGCGACTTCCTCTCAGCAGATTTCTGGCAAAAACTCTGAGAGTAAATAAAATTGCCATGAAAAGCTTCTCAAAAATCTGTCGTTCGAAGTCGACTTTAAACTGTAGGCCCCGCCACTCATGTATAAAATTAACGCACACAACATAAGTGGTGTGAGAAGCTAGGTCGTAATCCTGACTGAAGGGTTGTAATGAGCAATTATGAATGTATGTCTTAAGACCTGCTATTGTAGACCATTCGAAAATTTATTAAAAAAATCGTAAATGCTGCAGAAACTATGTCAAGAAAACCAAGCAAGACTGCCATGAACTTGGATCGACTACGTTTCTTATTGAAACTAAAGAAGCTTCAATTGTGATACACAAATGAGTATATGAAATGCCAATAAAGAAAAGCAAAGCAAGCATTTGAAACTTTTCATGATTCCTTGAGGTTCGTTATAACTGAACTTCACTCTATTTAAATAACTTTTATGGTCATACAGTGCTTACGACTCTTTCGATGCCTATGCATTACACGTTGTAAGCGGTATGAAATCCAAAAGCAGTCTTAGGGAAAAAAACCCAAGGGATGGTGTTTTCTTATGGTATATTTGGATCATAAACAATTTTTTCCCCCAAAATTTATGGGGGCTTTTATCTTCAGACTAAACTTATTTTTTGTTTTTCTGTTACTCAGTGTCTTTGGGTTTTCTTATGATCGGGGTAATCGTAATAATAAATCATAAAATGGATTTTTAGTAAATTAATATTAAATTGTTGTTTTTGTTTTTGTTTTTTCTATTTCTTCTTTTGTTTTATTGCTACGGTATTTGCTGTTATTATTGTTTTATTCTTTTTCTTCTTTTTGATTTCATTTTATTTGCTTTTATTGTTGTTGCTGTTGTTGTTGCTTTTGTTTTCTTTTCTCAGATTTTTATGGCATTTAAATGAAAATTTATGTTGTCATCTATGCCAAGCCATTATTTTGTACAGGAGAAAAGCGTTTTCCATTATCTTTGTTTACGTTTGTGGTTTTAATATTTGTTTTATTGTTTTCAATTCTTTTGGCTGTAATTTAATGTTACGGGTCTCGCCAAAAATATATATTTAATGATACAAATAAATTAGCATGGCTTAGAGCACTTTTGTTGTCGTTAACAAGAATACACGCGATGTTTTTTTTTAGAAATGGAAACAAACAAGTGGCATGTTTTAGGCTAAAACGGATCTAAAAGTTTGTAAATAGTTAAAGTATAGAGACACATATATACATATGTATATACATAATTGGCTATTATAACCCTTCAGTCAGAATTACAACCTAGTTTCTTACACCACCTACGTTGTGTGTGTTAACTTCAAAAATGAGTTGCGGAATCTACAGTTTAAAGTCAGCTCCGAACGACAGATTTTTGAGAAAATTTTCATGACAATTTCTCTTCTCTCTATAAGTGTTTGTCCGTTTTGTTAGAGATGTCTGACTTAGGGTTTGAGCCGTGGTCTCACGTCTAATTCGCCGACACACTGCCTACTAGATTACTGCGCCTTTATATTTGTGTATAGAGATAATAGTCTCACCTCATATTAGTCAGCCTTATCCACTTCATGAAACAGGAAACTGAAATATTTAAAGGAACAAAGTTAAGAATTTCATTCCCATTTGCAAGGAGTTGATTTTTTTCGAAGGCTTACTACAAACGGATGGTAGGATGCTTGAGGGGTAATGTCTCACCTTCTAGAAATTAGATCCAATGTGGAATCACAAATCAATAATAAAATCGTGGATTAAACATCTGCTATTAAAACACATACATATATGCATACATACATAATTAGTCATTACAACCCTTTAGTCAGGATTACGATCTAGTTTCTCACACCACTTATGTTGTGTGCGTTAATTTTATACATGAGTAGCGGGACCTACAGTTTAAAGTCAGCTCCGAAAGACAGATTTTTTGAGAAACTTTTCATGGCAATTTTATTTACTCTTAGAGTCGACGAAGAAATATTTTTTCATATTTCGTTTTAGTTGGAGATGCCTGACCTGGAGTTAGAACCGAGGCCTCACGTCTAATAAGCCAACACACTACCCACTAGACCACGGCTACTTCAAAACACATCCCACTCCGAAATAAAGATTGCTACTGCATCAGCCCATATTTTATAGAAGTCAGACAAAAGTGACAGCTAACACCAAGTCAAGAACATCTGGTAAATATGATAAAATGTATTCTCTTCCTTCTTCTACGATTTACAGTTCCACAGAAGTCATTCGAGGGAATGTCATGTCTATTGCTATGTCTTCCAATCGGACAAAAGCCTAACAGAACCGGAAGAGCATTTAAGCAGAAAGAATAACAGACTCCTTATACTTGAAAATATCAGTCCAGAAGAGAAAATTTAAGTAAGAAAAATAGTTTCAGCTTACTCCTCCAGAAGGCATGTTTCACTTACATTGATTCAATTTTCCTTTACACTGCCAGTAATTTGAAATTATTCTCTTGGAATCCTTTATTAAATCCATAAAAAGTAAATTTTTGCGCATACGACTATAATATTCAATATTTTTCAATATTTTCTTCCAAAAACAAGAATAATAACAAGAACAAAAACGAAAATTGCTTTCCTGCAAACAATATAAAGAAACCAAAAAATTCTTAATTGAAAAATAACTGCACACGACGATAAACGAATATGAGCGGCTATAAAAATATTGAAACAAATTAAAAAGAATAAATAAAGACTTACTCTTAAGTACCCTACATTACGCTGGAATTTCAGCAATTCATAATTCGACTATTACTTTGAGTGTGTAGTTACTTACTTAGTTGGTCATTGCAATCCTTTAGTGGGGACTACAACCTAGTTAAGTTTTTACCTCTTAAAAATTTTTAAAATATGAGCTCGCAAATTGCAAATAAAATAAAAAAAATCGGGGTTTAATTAAAATTCTTTATTATTCGCACAATTCTGTGTGCCACTCTTCACAACTTGATGTAAACAACAACGATTGGTCTTTTTTGTTATTCCTCTCTTTATGCCCTTTGCATAAACAATAACAATTACTAGTCAATTATTCGAAAGATCTTTGTACCGGAGATCTTAAAGCCACCATTACTCTCTTCAAACGCACCGCGTCTTCACACAAGACTAACTGAACTTCACAAAATCACTCGCCTGCTTTGCCTTGCCTTTTATTTGGCAGGGTAAACAGTCTGATGAATGTAATTGAAATCTCTATAAATGTAAACAACGATGTTTTTTTATTGTGTTTATGCTTGTAGTATTGTGTGTGGATTTTTGTTTACTTGTTTACCATTTTTTATGCTGCTGTTTGTTGTTATATTTAGCAGTACGATAATTTGTAAACAGGTTTGTTTACTGAATTGTTTTGTTTTTGTAGCTTTTGTTTATAATTTTAATGTTAAGCGATGTAAAAGCAAAACACCAGTATCTACATTTTTCATTTTCTTAACAATATTATCCATGAATGGCAAAACCTAAAGTTTAAAGATGATTCCAAACGAAACTTTTCTTGGCAATTTTATTTACTTTTAGAGTTTTTGCCAGAAATCTGCCTACAGTAGTTTTCAGGTTCCTTTTTATTGGACATATATCTGAACTGAGGTTAGAACCTTGCCGTCACGTCTAATATGTCAACTACTTACTAGACTACGGTAGCTATTAAATGTTTGCACGCATTTAAACAAATTTATGAAGGAGTAAGAATAGCCCAAATGTCGCCTATTGCTACTCACCAGATATGAGACATTATGCACTTCTATGCCTGCTGGGACATGTCTGGATTTTAAGCCACAAATAAAAATGTTAAGTTCAGTTGGAATAGTTTTGCAGTCTTCTGTATTTCGACAACGGTTGAACTCAATGTGCATTGTCCAGTTTCTTGAATGAGAGTATCAAAGGGAATTTAAGGCTACATTTCTTATGCTATAGTGTTGCAAACATAGTTATCAATTGCTTAAGCGAAATCGTTTCTAAGGACAGAAGTTGCAGGTACTAGTATCAGGATGACCTCTTTAGTCCGGATTATAACATGGCTACCCATGTTGTGTAAGTTAATTTTATCTATGTGTGGCGGATACTTAATTTTAAAATCAGCTCCGATCGCCAGACTTGAAAAACTTTTTATGGCAATTTTATTTACTCTTAGAGTTTTTGACAAAAAAATTCCTCTATGCAGGGAATGAAATGCCAAAACTAACGTTTGGATGTTGATTACATTTGTTCCCACAGGTTTCATGGTGAATCGAAAAGATGAACTAGATCATGGACTGAAATTTGTTGCTGCTAAATGCCTTGAGGACAGGGGCATTTTTATTCTTACTTCTATATATTCTGTTTCGGATAGGATTTCCATCGATTGCAATATTTCTAGAGTACCATCTGGAGGTTTATAGTGTCTTGAACGTTATAGATCTGTTTGACCTTATGTCCACTATTCTTGTATGCACTGTGTGATTCATTTTGGTTCGATCTGTATGCGTAACCCTATTTTCTGTAACCCTATCCTCTGTAACTCTATTCTCTGTTCGAATAAGTCACTCTGAATCTTCTAATGAAACTTTTTAGTCCCCAAATCAGTCTTGTAGAATATGTCCCGAATTTTACGCTAAAATCGAGAGATGACCAGTAAAGTTGCCTGCCTTCCAAGTAGGTGATAGGTAAGTAGTGTGTAGGTAGTAGTCTATTTGGTAGTGCGTTGGCTTATTGGACGACGGTTCAAACCCCAAGTCACAGTTTTTCAAAAATCTGTCGTTCGGAGTCGACTTTAAACTGTAGGTCCCGCTACTCATGTATAAAATGAAAACATACAACATATGTGATGTGATGTCGTTATCCTGTTGGTTGTAATGACCAAATTATGTATGTATGTCTTGTCCAATGGTTAAAGATTTTATGCATATCAGCCTCCTTTTGTATGGGTATTCGAATCAGAATATCTTCCCTCGTTTTCGTCGAGATCCTGGCGATTATGGTGAATGAATGCATTACAAACCTTAACACAGATTTTCATATAGTGTAGCATACTGTAAAGCTTTAGAGGCGGATAATATTTTTTGAGAGACACAATTCCTAATCATTTAAAACCTCTCCGTATTTAGCAGCATAACAGAGTGAATGGAGAATAAAAAATTTAAAAGAATTGTTTTCATAATACCCGCTCGAAATATTTTTTTTATGGGAAAAGGAATTTTCCAAACTGCTAAAACTATTTAGTTTTTAAACAATTAAACATGCCACACACATGCATGCATGCATACACACATACAACAATACCATGAAACCAATACAATTTTTGTTTATTTGCAATACGTAATGAAATCGCTTTTTTCGTTTTGTTTTTTTTTTTTTTTTATGAGATTTTGTTAGAATTTCAGTATTTTTCTCCACAAACTGTTGTAACAATTCGTTGGAAATGGAATGCAGGAAGCCTGAAAGGAAGGAAGGAGGTTGTATAAAATAATATTTAAATACTTGCAAATAAAAGCATATTTATTCGTATATGCATACACATGCACATTCACCATACATATGTATGTAAATACATGTGTACTAGCATATGAGTATTCGTATGTGTCCGTGTGCATGAGCATAGTGTTGTTCATAAGCTGTTAGCAATTGTAGTAATGCTGGTGATAACAGTGTATCGCTCGTAACAATAAAGTTTTAGTAGAATTCGCCCCGGTATTCAAAATAGTTGTTGTTAACAGAGTTGATTTAGATTTTCAATTTTGGTTCTGTGTTTGGTTTTTTGGAATTTTTTTTTATAGTTTAAGTTGCGAAAGGGGAACTGCAATCAATTCCTTATAATGTTCGCATATTTAACTTCGAATACAACAGAATTGTTAAAGTGTCGTAGAAAACTACACTCTAGGTTGGGAAACAGAAATATTTAAAGGAAACAATATTAAGAATTTCAATTTTGTTCCATTCCTGTTTGCAAGTAGTGAATTAATTTCGAAGGCGTACTTAAAACTAGAAAACATGAGACTGCATAGGAATGGTAGAGCGGTAGACCTTTCTTGACGAATAATCTCTCAACTTCAGACGTAATGTGGAACCACAAATCAATAACCATAAAGGCGGATCAAAAATTTGCAATGAAAGAACCATTAAATCCGAAAAAAAATTTTCTATTGCATCAGATCTTATATTATAGAGTTCAGGCAAAAGTGACAGATACCAACAAGTCCAGAACCTTTAGTAAATGTGCAGGAATGTGCAGTCTCTTCCACATTCTCCGATCATTCCAGGGAATAACATAGCATTACCTCCAATAGGACAAAAGCCTGAGAGAACTGCAAGAGTATACAATAGGTGCCTTGGGATTTAAGCAAAAATGAAAATGTATTTTATTCTTGAACATATCAGTCCAGAAGAGGGAAATTAACAACTTGCGCCTCTTTATAACAAGAGGTAGGCATTGAAGACAGATTCTTCTTCCCTCTCAGACCCACAGATCCTCCAGAAGGCATGTGAGGAAATTCTAAGGTTATAAAAATGCTTTCCTATAAGACAGTATAGCTAGCAATGTGATTTATGGACAGAAGACAGAATCTGTTCTCTTTTTGTCCATATCAGTCAACCAAAATCTAGTAATACTGCTTGTATCTTCCTGCTGCTAAAGAAATTGGAACTCCTTATCTGCCATCCGAAGAATACCTAGTTTCAATTAGGCAATCGAAATATTTATGCCCTATAATAAATCGAAGATATGAGCGCTGCATTAGACCTTGCCAATACGTTAACAATAAAATTCTCAAGGATATGCCTAAGTCTTGGAATCCATCCAAAACTTGCGATGCGATATTTCTCTGAGGAATCCGAGGAGTTTATGGAAAAGGCCGCACGTTGAAGTAGCATTTGTACAACATTTTGAAGCTATTAATGTATCTGAAATGCCCCACCGCTAAACTCCGGTTCTTCAGACCAAAAGTCCGTAGTTGCACTCCTAAAATCAAACCTCCCATCGAACAAATTATAACAAACCATACCGCCGACTTGAATATGCACTCTGCTTCTCAATATTACAGCATGTCCACACACTAAATTGGGCCAGAATTCATTTGAAACTGAATGCTACCGCTTATTAGACGGCAGTCCATGGTTCGTACCCCAGCTGAGACATCTTGGACAAAGCGAAATATGAAAAATATATCTTCCGCGACTTTCTCTCAGCAGTGTCTTGGTAAAAACTGTGAGATAGAATAAAATTGTCAAAAAAAGTTTCTTAAATTTGTCCTCCGGAATCGACATTAAACTACAGGTCCCACTACTGTTAAATAAAATTAACACACACAACGTGGGTGGTGTGAGGAGCTAGTTCGTAATTCTGACTAAAGGGTTGTAATAACTAAGTAAGTAAGTCAGTAAGTTATACTACCGGCTCAGCGCCCTGCTTTAATTAAAGATCACAGGAGAGTTAATTGAGCATATTTAACAATGCCTTAGTTGGAGTGGAAAAGAGTGCATTGGTGGTTAGGATAGCTAACTGCACAGGCGCTCTATCTAGTACTGATATGTACTTGAACATAGTAACGCAATATTGGCTTCAACCTGACTCGATCTAGCCGGTAATGTGATAGCGAGTCTAAGTTAATGTAAATAACAATGACATCGGTCGCTGTGTTTCCTTATGAGGACTTGAATTTCAGCATAGATTTCAACTTTTCCTACTCGTCCCTAAGTCCATGAATGGCGCCAGCAGGTAGAGGAATGCAGTGTCAAAAGAGGTATTATCATGCTTGAGAAATATCTGTACGGGAAATTCTTGCCCACCAGAGAGGATACATACATAATTGGTCATTACAACCCTTCAGTCAGGATTACGACCTAGCTTCTCACACCACTTATGTTGTGTGCGTTAATTTGTCTACATTAGTGGCGGGACCTACAGTTTAAAGTCGACTCCGAACGACAGTTTTTTGAGAAGCTTTTCATGGCAATTTTAATACTCTCAGAGTTTTTTGCCAGAAATCTGCTGAGAGAAAGTCGCCGAAGAAATATTTTCATAATTTCGTTTTGATGTCTAACCTGGGATTCGAACTCGGGCCTTCAGTCCAATAAGCCAACACACTACCTCCTAGACTACGGCGACTTCGACCCCAGAGAGGATAACATCAGTAAAAAACCGTCTGATAAAAGGACAGTATAAAACTGTGTTGAACTCATTGGGAACACTACACCCATGCAGGATAAAATACATATTGGCAGAGTGTCTTGTTTATTGGCAACTATTATTCTAAGGGCTGCTACAGTGAGCCAGTCACCTAGCCTGGAAGGAAAAGCCTGAGCAGGAAAAACTTGATTGGACAGAATTGGAACAAATTTACGGGAAGGATGAGGCCGTGAAAAGAAAAATCTAAACAAAATTGTCAAACATTTTGAAAGTACACGGGGTTACCGTTTAACTTCTCTCTCTCTGTGAGTGTGTGTCATTTTGTGCATTCTCAGTTGGAATAATTACAAGGGCCGCCATTTTAAAATCTTATTTTTCTTACTGCACAGCTATCGATACAGTTCAAAAGGACGATAATTGCAATTCAATGTTTTACGTTTTTTTTCCATTTCGTTGACATAATTTTTCAAGAATCTTTAATCTTCTTTTATTTGCATGTGCTTTCCTTTTTGTTCTTGTTCACGTACGCTTTCCAAAATTCAAATATTTTTCCATTTTTTTTCATTTTTTTTCTTGTCAATGATTCTAAATTCTTGGGGTCGTTAGACTTCAGTCAACCCAAATAGTAGTCGAGAGCAGTGTTCGTTCACACACATGATATGACAACTAAAAATATTTTTTTGAGTAAGTATGTGTGCGTGTATGTGACAGGACTATCGGTATTAAGCATGTCTTTATAAATACAATATGAATACGAGTGTATGGGAGAGTGTGAGTGTAAGTTTGTTGGATGCTGAGAATGTTTTATTACTGTTAGCAGTAGTTGTAGAAGTAGTGGTAGTGTTGGTAGTTGTAGTAGTTTTTGTTATTGCTAGTGCTGATGTATTTTACAAGTGTTGTTTGTGTCTCTGTATGTGGCATTCAAATGTCGCCATTCTGCTTAGAATTGCAAAACAAAGTGTCATTTTGGGTTTTACGAAAAACACTCACATTCGCTGGCATTCATCGACACACACACGCACACATACATAAGGACGAACACACACTGGTTATTATAAATATGGCTGTATAAACTATCAATGTATGGAGAAAAGGGTTCACTTTATTATATGAGTGAAGGAATATATAAGTTCAAGCATAAGTATGTGGGCGATTTCATGGCGAAGGTTTGGTTAACCAAACGAACATATCAATGAGTATAGTTGTCATCGGGTAAATAATGTTTTGAAGTTATGTACACTTCTTCACGGTTTTTAAAGGACACGAGCCAAATTTTTTGGCATCCCAAACAGCTATTATTTGGAGACGTATTTAACCCTTAAAGTGACCAACTTGAGAGTAAATAAAATGGCCATGAAAACTTTCTCAAATAAATATGTCGTTCGGAGTCGACATTAAAGTCTAGATCACGCAATTCATGTGTAAAGTTAACACTTACAACTTGGGTGTTGTGAGAAACTAGGTCCTAACTTTTACTGAAGGATTCTAATGACCAATTATGTATGTATGTATGTATTAAATGGGAACACTACGCAAGTTTGTTGGCCACCAGCATTCACAGGATGCAGCGGCTTAACAGGTGTCAGTGTCTAGTAGATGGTGTGTCTGTAGTGCTGCTACTCTTGGATAAAATTAACACACACAACATGGGTGGTAAGGAAAGCTAGGTTAAAATCATGACTAAAGGGTTGTTGTCCTGACTAGAGGGTTGTATGACTAATGAATTAAGTATGGTAGACTAGAGATCTAGTCTAGATCTAGAAGATCTTTTATGAAAATGTATTGAATGCTTAATGTATTGCATGGTCATGGTAATCCTGTTTTCTTCTTTTCTTATGCCATTCATAGCTGGTATTACGTTTCCTAGAGGTCGGTAGCTTTCTGGGTATTTTTTTCGATTCAACCCGAATTAAACTTCAATGTGAAATGAGCCACACATTAAACATTTTCTATTGTAGTGTCAAAAACAGAATTTCGTTGTGTGAACACGCTGTCAGTTTTGTACTTCATGCATACATACATACAGACATACTCATAGATTTGAATAAATACTGTAAAAGAGTATATGAATTCTCGCTCATATACACTCACGCTTTAAGTCTGGCGTAACACTAATAAATGTGGACATATGCATATGGGCTGGAGTACAGTGAGCGTCAAAGGAAACTATACAATAAGTATAAAATTCTGACAATCACCCAATTTAACTTTTACCACTTAAGGACAGTGCCCGCAAAAATTTGACAATATTTCGAAATTTTTTGTAATTTAATTGTTTGTTTCAATTTTAAAAACTGGCAATGAAACAATTTTAAAATAAAATTAACGGTAGTTTATTAATGTATATATATATTTTTTTTAATGTACAGTTTCTTTTGACGCTCACTGTATTCATGCCATAGGGATACACACATATTTGTACATCATTGAGATGGTATTGGTTTTAAGCTTATGCATACAATAACAATCAAAACAACAACAACAACAATTTTAACAACTACTATTACAATAAGAGAGAAAAAAAGCAACAACAAACATTTACTATTTGCAAATGTGCCTTGTGTTGCTAAGATTTGCTAAAAAAAAGCAGGAAAACTAAAAAAAAATGAAAAATCTCTCTCCTGCTGTGTAAATGTGTTATGATGCCCTGGTGTTGGCTGCCACACATTCTACAGCTACAGATACTTCTATACTTCCATACCATATCTCTGGCATGTATGTATGTATGTATGTGTTGCAGTGTCAGCGATTGCAGTTGCATGAGTATATGTGCTGCTATATATGTTAAGACCACTCGCTTTCACTATTGTGTTGTTATTTGAATTTGATTTTTCGAAAATTGGAAAATAGTTTTTGACCATTGTGCGTTAGTTTCAACAACAGCAGCAACAGCAATAGTAACAACAAGAATACAATGGCAACGTTGTATGAAACCAAAACCAAAGTTAGAAATTGTACCGAAAAATACTGTTGCCTGCAACTGATTTGAAGGCAACTCCAAATGGTTTGGTAATAGCGGCTTAAATATTTGCCAATGATTAGTTTTTGAAGTTTGGAGAGATTTAATTTTCAAATTTCAATAGAAATTGATTTCGCGAAAATTAAATCCACAAATATCGGCTGAAAGTTTTGTGACAACAAATTACAACAGAGTTAACCGCCTAATGTGCTATTAAAAGGGGAATTGAAAGTATTCTCCGAAACAATAAAAAAATATTATGAATTTTAGGAAATTTTATCTCCTGTAAGGTTTGTGTCTATCAAAGCTGTCTCTCTAGAATTCAAATAATTTTCCATTAATTAAATTTCTTCATTCATATTCACACGTGTTGTTATTTTTTAAACATTCTTAATAGCATAACTTTTTAATCAGCAAATAACTACGCTTTTATTTTAAAAGATAATATTGTGTTCCATGACTTCCATGTTTAAGAACATCCCAAGAAACAAGTCCTGAAATCACCACCACCATTAAACACTTTACAACACTTGGGATTTCCAATGTTGCGGTTTGTTGAAGTCCATTCATGTGGCAGATGTCTTATGAACTAATTTTTGCAAATAAAGATGGAAAAGAGAAAAAGTAACTGCAAGTAAGAGAATTATAGGTAGACCAAGTCGATCTTAAAGCAACTTGCAGAACAAATTTTTTTTTTTGGTACAAACTGGGTTATGAATGTCAAAGGGTTGTAAGGATAAGTAATGACGCTCAGTTATTCTTAAGCTTACTTTTGAGTGCCTCATACAAATTTTCAAGTGCATTTGTAACTCACTTCTTAAAAAAGGGCCATATTGGGAGTTCTCTAGATAATCGTAAAGTAAGGTTTTCACCTAAGCTCACCATAAAGATGCTCAATAATATTTTGCACTTGAAAGGGTGTAGCTTGGAAAGAGCAGCATGGTGTGAGCAGCATGGAGAAAGTAGCATGAAAGGAGTAGCATAGAGAGAGCAGCATGGTGTGAGCAACATGGAGAAAGTAGCATGGATTGAGTAGCATAAAGAGAGCAGCATGGAGAGAGATTTTATGGTAAATTATCAATTTCGGTATCGTTACCGACTAGTCTCGGGTTTTCTGAGGAGTAACTCAGGGTGGTTTTTGATGGAGGCTTGCGTTTGCGGTTATCATTGTATCGAGTAGGAGTTAGGTGGTAGGTTTTAAGCCTTACGCACAATCTTAATTTAAAGTCTAGAAGGCTTGGCATATAAGAAAACGTTACAATCCGCCGCTGAGTCATTGACAAGGACTGCAGAGGGAGAGGAAAAGGGAGGAGAGACGTCTTTTCAAACGCAAGAAGGGAGACAAGAAAAGGTGATAGCATGAGAAAGTCGTGTTCTGCAGCCGTAGGAATAATGCTAAAAAGTTTGATCAAAGAGTTAAGTGTCTAACAGAAAATTTCAGGTTTGGAGCATCTTCCAGGAAGAAGGAAAACATACATTTAGTTACACATGGAGGTGATGGTAGCAACACTTCTCTACTCTATAAAGAGACGTTGTCGACATCAATTCCGCCTCTAGAGAAGATGATGTAAAGAACTACATCGATAATGATGACGTGGAAATTCCGCTGTCTAGTCTGAGGAAATCAAATTCACGATTCTGCGCTTTAAGAACGAAACAAAAAATTCCGTTGAACTGTTTAAGGCCGGAAAAAATGAGCTGATAGAGTGCATCTACTAGCTGATTTACAGAATATGCTTAGTGATTGGAATCGCAGTGTCCTGTTCTGCATGCGTCAACTACAGCGGGATAAGGCTTCTCCCTATCGCGTCTATAATTCTTACGAGCATATTGTGTGAACGACTGAAGCTACTCGTCAAAATACTGATTGGAAGTTATCAGTGCAGTTTTTGAAATCGTAAGTCCATCATCGGCCAGATCTTTACATTCCATTAAGTCCTGGAATATCACGTCGACATTCATCATCTTTTTGTCGCCATTAAGGCAGCCTTCGGAATTGTGTTTTTGCCACAATATCTGTGTTAGCAGGGAAAGGCTTCTATAAGTTTCATCTCGGTACGTGGACTGGCGTCTGTAGATACTGGGAGCTTATAAGGTAAACAAATATTAAATATTTCCACACAATAATTCAATACAACATTCACAGAATTCTTCCTACTAATTTGTTTTTCTTTGATTTTTGCTGACAACTTTTCAACGTTGCTTTATTTAAAATCAAAAGATTTAATCGATTCGGAAACTGATAATTTGTAAGTTGCTTTGTTTCATCCACTCTAACAGCTAAGAACGCTATTAAAATTTAAGTGTTAGTGGCGATGGTACTTTTCATGTTTTCTGGTCTTTTTGCCTTTTATTTTTAAACCCTCTATTCGCAGTTTAGCGATGTCAGGCGATATGTTTATCATTAAGTCGTGTCCTTCATTATCTTGTTTGTGTGTGTTCGTTTATTTTTCATTGTTTCATTTCCTTTTTTTAGTTTTCAAAACCAGTGTCACTTAATTCAAGAGTTTTTTTTTTGCCATTTTGCAATTTGTTTTGGTTCATTTTTTCATTTAAGTTTTTGGTTTTTGCTTTTTTTTTTTGTTTCAAAAACAAGACGTTAAAATATGTTGGCTAGAAACAAGTGCACATAAAATGGCTGTTATTGTGGTGGCAACAAATAAGTTTTAATCTAACCAGCAACATGCACTTCTTTTTTGCAGGGAACTTTTTAGCATCTATTTTTGGTTGGCTTTTCTTAATGGTGTACCCTACGCTATCATAAATAATATTGGGCTCATAACTACAGATGTCATCTAAATTAGTGTGTCTTTGGATTGGTTGCAGCAATCTATGCTTTTGGGTTGTTTGATCAATTGATGCCACCAAATCTAAAATTTACTTTTTCTGAAAACTTCTCATACTTTGGTTTGAACCGTGGCCTAACGTCTAATACGCCAATGTACAACCTATTAGCCTGAGGAGACTTCATAACTTCCCATATTTTAATCAAAATCGGACGTGTTGTGCAGCTGATAGCACCAAGCAGACCAAAAAAAGTTGTGTATCGTGCTGCAATTGCTCTCTAAACTGATATCAGCTACTCTTTTATTAAAATTGCGACAGATCCAGACAATAAGTTGCACCAAGGAGTCTATTTTTCTGGATGATATGGAAACTAAAGAAAGGTTGAACAGATCGGATGAACAGAGCAGATGAACAGATCCGCTCTTTAGTTATCTGGAATGTCAGTGGATTCTGGTACCTATAAGATATTGACTTCATATTGTTTTGCTAACTCCAATCTGATTCCGAAAAAAAATTTCACAGCCACAGTCCCATTCAATTTGGAGCTTTCAAAAAAGATTTGCATGGACTCTTTCCAGACCTCTTAATACACAGTAGATGTCCTGGATATCATTGCAAATTCTTCATGCGGTACTTTTACAGCGAATTACAGCGAAAACTACTTTTATACGTTCGGCAGTTGTTTAACGATCCACATTCGTAAATAGTAATGACATTTCAGATGATAGATGTTGTTACGAAAATGAAAAATCTAGATACTGCTGATTTTGAGTTTAATATTAAAATTATAAACAAAAGCTACAAAACAAAGTAAACAAACCTGTTTACAAATTATCGTATTGCTTAATATAACAACAAACGCATAAAAAAATGGTAAAAAAGTAAACAAAAATCCACAAACAACACTACAAGAATAAATGTAAACAAGGATGTTGTAAACAACGATGTTTACATTTACAGAGATTTAGAGAAGGCGAATTCATGAACGTTCGCCTTCAAGAACATTCATCTGACTGTTTACCCTGCCATATAAAAGGCAAGGCAAAGCAGGCGAGTGAGTTAATGAAATTCAGTCTTGTGTACTTAAGTACTGATGCAGCAGCCTTGAGAATGTTCTTCGGCCCAGTGGGAGTTGATGATGATTTACGCATCTGAATGAACAATGAGTTGTATGAGCTCTTCAACGACATGGACGTTGTGCAGAGTGTTAAAATCCAGCGTTTGCGTTGGATCGGCCATGTCGTTCGAATGGAGAACGATGCTTTGTACAAAAGGATATTTGATGCAAAGGTTGACGACAGTGGACATAAAGAACAACTTTGTCTGTGTTGGAAGGACCAAATCAAGGAAGCTCTGCTATCGATTGGTGTAAACCACTCGAAAAGGCGTGGAAATACCAGAGGCACTTGGAAGGATGTGTTACGACTGGCGGAAATCCATTAATTGGGTTGTTAATGGGCAAATAAGTAATTAAGTCAGGTTTTCATTTAGAATTTCTTATGATCCCTAAATTAAATTATTGTATCGAGTACTAACCAGTCGTTTTTCTTTCTATTTTTGACTTTTGTCGTAACAAATTTAAAGACAACGAGAACACGGGCAAAAGGAATACTAAGAATGAAAATAAAAAAATGTTTTAAGCTGTGTTTTTCAGATCAGTTTTTAGTTTTTTATTCGTTGTTTTTTATTCTTTTTTTTGAGTTGTTTTTGTTCTTCTTTAAATATATTTCAACTTGTGACTACTTTGGCAAGCTTTTTATTTAAGTGTTCGTGGCATAATAACCGCATAAAAAAGCGGATTTTTTTCTCTTAAGAACACACACAGCACAACACAATATGGCTAAGAAATGTTGTCGAGTGAAAAACAACAATAAAAATTTCAAGTCTTTTAAAACTTATTACCAACTCCATAAGTGCAAGAAAGTAAAACGAAAAAAAAAGGAAACGAAGAAAAAACTGATAAAAAAACACAAGAGGAAAAATCTCTACTTACATACTCACACAAGAGAAATTGCAGTTTTTTACGTTGTGTTGTTTTGTGCTGTATTATACTGTGCTGTTGAGAAAACTTCCCAGCGAGTTATTAAGAAAATTGTCTTGCCATTCAACCACTTTTTTTACAGTGAAGTAAAAAGTGTTTAAGAAATATTACGAAAAAGGAACAGAAACACAAAAGACGAAGAAGATGAGGAAGACAGTAACAAAACAACTGAACAAGAACAGTAACATTACACTTGCTCTCCTTCTCTCTCTTGTTCTCTGTGGGCCCCTGCTCAACTATTCATTTCGCATATACGGAAACAACGGAAAGCGAAGTTTAAAGTTTAAAAGCTTTTAACAATTAACTTGACTTAACGCACAATTGTATTGTATTTCCACACTATAAATAAAAATTGTGGCAACAAAAAAAGACCATCAGCATCAGCAACGACAACAAAAACATCAACAACAGCAACAATGTAACAGTAGAAGAGAAATTATATTCAAGAAGGGATATTCTTTCTACTTGCAGGTAATGCCATTAAGGTTTTGCCTGAAATGCAGGATGAATGAAGACGAGATTTGCGAACTAAAATTGTTGTTGTTTGTTGTAAAGTAATTACAAGACAGCATTAGATAACCCAGTAATTAAATGCATAGTATGGGAGTGGTACATCCAAGCGCATGATTAATATTTAACAACGAAAATAAAAAATATAAAATAATCATACGCCACCGGGATGCAATTTTCAAATTCTTTCTAAACAAATCTGAAATGGTACTCTGCAAAATCTAATATTCTTTTGCCTAAATTGCCGCAGCCGGGCTATCCGAGTAAATCAAGAGATTTTCAGGGAAATTCGAGCCACTCAACAAGCATTGCCCCGCTTTCCAAATTGCCCTGACCTCTGCTTGGAAAACAAAGCAGTACTTAGGCAGCCTATAAGAAAATTTTATATCAGAACCTTTAATAAACATTCCACAGTCCACCCTGCCAGTTATCTTCGAGCTATCAGTGCAGACTTCATGGTTGACCGACACTCTGTCGAAGGAGGACAAGGCACCTGCCACAAACACAACTCATTGTTGAGGTTTCCAAACCTTCTTGTGGCAAAAAAGGAGTGAAACTGAATTTACTGTGACTAAAAAGTTTTTTTAAACAACTTTTTCAAAGAAATTCTGGACAATTTTCACTTTTTGGAAAAATATTTCAATTCAACTATTAAATGCTGCTGCTGACTAGTAGTCTTTACTAGTGCAGGCATTAGCACTTAAATATAAGAATGCCATAAAATAAAAAACAAACAAAAAATGCAAATAAATATGCAAAAACCAAGACACATACATACCTTCAGTGGCAAAAAAAACCTGAATTATTAGATGCAAATCCAAAGAATAAAAGAAGAAGGCGTGAGTGTAACACGAAGTGAATAAAATTTTAAGATGAAACGACAACGTTTCATGGAAGACTTTTAACTTTTGATGGTGATTTATGGAATTCATAAAACTTTGCAACACAAACAATGATCAAATAAGATATGATGCTAGGAAATAAGAAACAAAAAAGACGAAATAAAATCTGGAAAGAAAAGCGGGTAAAGTAAGAACAACTTTCACATGTGCTTGTGATGAAAAAAAAAATAAGAAAATAACAACAGCTTCGTCATCAAGTTCTTTGCATTTGCCACGAAAGGAAAAAAAAAGTTAGAGATGATGATGATTATGGTGCCATTGCAACCAACTACAGCTTTAACTGGTGTTGCTGCTGCTTCGGTATCAGACAATATTTATAATCTGCACTGAAGATATAAAAAGAATATCTTGCAACAACATTCTTCATGTTGCAAATGACATACAAAACGCTTTCCATGATTCCCTATTTTTTCATTCATTCATTCATTCGTGCATTCGTTCCTTCAGTCATAATTTTCTTTGTTTCTGTCTTCATTTCTTTTTCTTCTTTTCTTTGAATATTTGGTTCAGTTTTGGATTTCTAACACACATTCCCTTTGGCTTAAATATAAAAATTTTTGTTCATTTTTTTCTTTTCTGCTCCAAAAGTCTTTGGCATAGAATTTCCATACGTATGATGATACTGCTGATGATGATGATGACTATGAATGTAGGGATGAATGAATGAATAAATAAATGAATGAATGAAAATATGAATTTAACATATTTTTCATTTCGTTTCTCTATTCTTTTTTTTTCTTTTTCTGTGTTTTCATTTGAAGAAAACGAGTAAATAGTAGCATAGGGTTTGAAATGAAAGCGTTGAAGTAGAAAAATGTAATCCAGCAGATTGTAATGCATCATTTAAAGTTGCAAAAAAAAATTATGATTATGATTCCTCTGTTCTGTTCTTTTCTCTTTCTATTTCTCTTCATCATTTCATAAAGTTCTTGACTTGAATTATTAGAGTATGAAATTTCACTGAAAATGTTGAAACAACATTAAACGATAATGAGTTTAATTTGTACGAGTACTTCAAACACATTTAAAGAACAGAAGTTAAAAATTTTAAAATTTAAGTGTAAGATGATTTGCACAAATCACTAGATTTCTGGTTCCACATATCCATGGTAATCCAGTTGACTGTGAGAGTGTTTACATTCCCTGATTTATATTTCCAGGTTAATGACTCACTCTTATTGAAAATTATAAGCACTTCTTGGACAGTTTCGGAGCATCTCAAGGAACTCTTTACCTAATTTTCTATGTTTTTAGTCCAGTGCCTTGAAAGGTTAAATTAAAGTGATACAACGCACTCTGATTGTTGATTGTGAACAATTTTATTGTGCAATCCCTGAGAGTTTCTTACATAGTCTTCTTGCTTTCAGAACTACATTTTGAAGCCTAGAACAGCATAGATTATCAAAGAAGCATTAAAGAGCCCTTTTCTAGTTTTGTTGTTATTGGTTGAGGCTTTGAACAGTTCCAGTGCACAATTCCAAGAGCTTTTTACCCAGTCTTTGAACTTAAGAAATACATTTGAAAGCCCTGGACATCTAATAGTTAAATTATCAACAATTCTAGACTAGGTTCTACACTCCTAGTAGTTCTAGTATCCCCGTGATCCTTTTGAGGCGTAGGTACAAGAAGGTATTCTTTTAGAATGGCGTACCTCTTCTGTGCAGCAGAAACTGCAGTGCTTTCTGAATGAATTTTGGCTTGACTTTAGCAAACCTCTACAGGAAAATCGATGGTTAGCCCTAACACAACTTTGGTAGTATTTACAGAGTTAACTACAAAATGATTACGAATTATAAATCCTGATAATGTCTTGGTGTGAAGGTTTCACCATCAGGTTATAAAATCTACTGCAGTAACTCAATTGAAATCAACGCTCGGATGAGGATTTTTAGTTTTAAATACCAGAATCTCGACTGGCAACCAATGTCCTCCAATTTGACTTTGAAAATCTAAGGAGTTTTATTTCGATCTAGTAAGCAAAAATCTTCAATTTTGCCTCTATTATGTTTTTAGAAGTCGTAGTCTAGTGTGTTGCCTTATTAGATGTTAAGGGGTCGGTTCAAACCCTAGGTCAATAAAACGAAATTTGAATATTTCTTCGGCGAATTTCTGGCAAAAACACTAGGAGTAAAATAAGAATTGCCAAGAGAAGTTTCTCAAAGTCAGAAGTCGACTTCCCGCTACTCATGTATAAAATTAACACAACATAAGTATTGTGAGAAACTAGGACGTAATCCTGACTGAAGAGTTGTAATGACCAATTATGTACATATGTATTTATATATGTATGTATGTAAGTTTCTAGAACAGGTGAAGAATTTTTCTTTTTTAAAAATCGAAGGTCTGTAGCTGTAGAGTCTCTGGACTCAACTCAAACCAATTTTTGGGTCGTTAGCTTCAAACGTTAGGATTTAAGCTGGAAAGCGAAAGATTTCCAATTGATCGACATTGGTTTTTTAATGTGAAGAATCGTTTTAATAGAATAACGCCAAATCCAATGTTCGTCGTATTCTGAATATAACACTGCCACTCTGCCTCTGTGCTTGTTTGTGAAACTTAATAAAAATTTTAAAGATTTCAGATATTGGAATGCTTTTAATTACTTCATCAAATTCTGCTTTTAAGTACTATTTTTAAGAGGTATGCCACCGTAATTAAAGCCATCATTACATGTGAGTTAAGGAAACTGTATCCTCCTTAGCTGCCATTACAGGATTGCCGAATTAATTTCAAACCATCATTAGTTTTGTTTTTTAATATTAAAACATTAATTTTTGTCGTCTGGCTTTAAATGCTTATAATTTTTATGATTTCTTTTTTATTATCTTTTAATGACTTTCGCTAAATTACGTTGCATGAGGTAAAACAAAAAAAAAAAAAAAACAAAAAATGGATGCGTGCACATCCTTTCAAAAATTTTTATATTCGCAGACTTTTGCTGATTGCAATTATTAATTCCAGTGTAATTAATTTATTATTTTTACGTTTGTCTCATCCTGTGGTTGTTGTTGTTGTTATTGGACTATAAAACATAAAATCGTTTTGGTTTTTTTTTCTGCGTTGCATTTAAGCAATTTCACATGCAACAACGACATGTTTCCGGTCTCCCCTTATAATTGCCAAAGTTGCATAAATTTATATATGCAAACCGATGGACGAATGGACAGACGGACAGACAGACATACAGACAGTAGAAATAAAATCATTAAACTATTATTTTAATGAATTTACCGAAAAACCATTATTTGTAGCGGAGCGGCGGCGAGAAACTTCTGTTATTGTGTCAGCTTTTGGAAGAGCCAACAATACAAACAACTTGTCTACCGCTTATACGGTGCTGCTATACAACAACCACCAGCAGCAGTATTTATTAACACTTTACACTTGAATACGTACAACACTGACACTTGTATGTGCAATACATACATACTTACACATACATACATACATATGCAATCATATAATGTTATGAGTTTCTTTTAATAGCAATTTTTTTCTGTAAGAGCATACATCCGGGTTTGTAAAAAGAGCATATGAGTCTTTATTTTCATATTTTAAATAAAGTTTCAGGGTTTCGGCAAAGCATCACTCTGCCTACTTGGAATATTATTTTGCTTCGTTTCAATTTCTTTACTCATTTATTTCCAGATTACATACAGGTCTAACATTGCTTAGAAACAACAATTTCTGGAAGGAACTCTCGTTCATTAGGTCGTCCTTTTTCTCAAGAGGTGGTAAGGCCTTACTT
The DNA here is from genome assembly GCA_927399465.1 of Sarcophaga caerulescens. Classification (NCBI taxonomy): domain Eukaryota; kingdom Metazoa; phylum Arthropoda; class Insecta; order Diptera; family Sarcophagidae; genus Sarcophaga; species Sarcophaga caerulescens. Next base: position 21,911,414 of record OV656873.1, read on the forward strand.
TCCTATGACAGATTTTTGAGCAATTTTTCATGATAATTTTATTTTAGTTTCAGAGCTTTTGCCAGCGGATTGCTGACAGCAAGACCCGAAGAAATAGTTTTTCGCATTCCGATTTGTTCGAGATATCTGGGCTCGTGTTTGAATTACAGTCTCACCTCTAATAAGCCAACACACTACCGACTAGACTATATTGTTACAAAAATGAAAAATCTAGATACTTGTGTTTTGCTTTTACATCGTTTAACGTTAAAATTATAAACAAAAGCTTCAAAAACAAAAATATGCAGTAAAACAAAACTGTTTACAAATTATCGTACTGCTTAATATAACAACAAACACCAGAATAAAAAAGATGGTAAACAAAAATCCACAAACAACACTACAAGAATAAATGTAAACAAGGATGTTTACATTTACAGAGATTTCGAGAAATCGAAGTCATGAACATTCGCCTTCAAAAACATTCATCAGACTGTTGTCTCTGACATATAAAAGGCAATACAAAGCAGGTGACTGAGTTAGTGAAGTTCATACAGTCTTGTGTGAAGACGCGGTGCGTTTGAAGAGAGTAATCGTGGTTTGAAGATCTCCGTTACAAAGATCTGTCGAATAATTGTCTAGTAATTGTTTTTGTTTATGCAAAGAGTATAAACAGAGGAATAACAAATGAAAGCAATTGTTGTTGTTTACATAAAGTTGTTAACAGTGGCACACAGAATTGTGTGAATAATAAAGAATTTTAATTAAAATTAAACACAAATTTATTTTTATTTTATTTGTTATCTACGAGCTCATATTTTAAACGTTTTTAAAAAGTAAAAACGTAGCAACATAAAAACACTGCTCTTTTTATAATCACAAGTGCTGTGAAAACAAATGGTCAGATATTAAAAAGAATTGCACAATAATTTTAATTCCTATTGATGACTTTTTTGCGTAAATTAATAAAAAAAAATGAGGACGAGAGAAAAAAAATGTGTGTATGTGTGTGTGGAATGTTCATACATAAATTTCAATTTATCAATATTAAAAAAAATTATTTTTTTATTGTTGAACGAAGCTCTTAATTTTTTTATTTTTTTTTTTAATTTTCTACCAGAGAGTTTTTAATTTGTAATTCTTTTGGCAAATAGTTGTTTACATACTCGTACATCACATACAGACACATACACATATGCATATGCATAAATTTTAACATGATTGCATACATGCATGCATATTTAAGTAGATGGAAAATATTTCGCTTTGTATGTATATGAATGCATGTAGAGTGAGAGAGAGAGAGAGAGAGAGACAATATAAAGTTATTAATAACATTGTGTGAGTATATGAGTATGGCTACTGTGGCTACTTAAATTGTACAACCAACATTCGATTTGCATATGCATTGCGAATGTATGAGCATTACTGGGTTTGCTTGTTGGTTTGTTTGTTTCCTTTTTGCAACTTATTGCCAGCGTTGCAAGTTTGTTTTCTCTGTCTCTCTGTGTGTGTATGTGTGTGGCTCTCGGTAAGCTTTAGTTTATAAATTTTTAATATTTTACAATATTCTCATAGACATATATATTTGTTGCTGTTGTTGATTTTTATTAAAATATTTTGTGGATATTTCAGACATTTATTATCCTGCTGCCATCATCCCTCTCTCTCTCTCTCGCCTACCTCTTGCCATTTTATTCTCTTGGTTTTTTTTAATAAATTTTTGTTAAAAAGCAAGAAATAAATATTAAAATATGAGAGAAAAAAAATAAATGCCAGTGTGTCAATAAAGGTTTGACGCAAAAAATAAAAAAGAAAAAACCATCCTCTCTCTCTCTCGCTCTCTCATTAATTATTGACTCATTTATAAATAATTTAAAATGTTCACATGTTTGTGTGTTTATTGCCGTTGCTGTCCAATTTATGGAAATTGAAAAACATAAGTGGAGAAAGAGAGAAAAATTTTTCTTTTTTTCATAAATAATGACGCTTAATCTAGCATGAAGGTTTTGCCGTACTGTGAGAAATATTCTTCAAAAGCTTTACAGTTTTCCAATACTTTTGTACAAAATTTTCTTTGTTTTTAAGAATTTTTTATAATAATAAAATAAAAATTAATATTAAATGGTATGTTAGTGCAAAACAGAGAAAGAAAAAATATTTCTCTTTGCACTGTATGCGTATGAGTGATATTTTTTAATGCATTCTTAAATGAAATATTACTCATACGTCAATGGGGCCTTTCAGTTAACATCAAAAGGTGAAGAAAAGATTGTAAAGAAATTGTTGTATGAGAATATTTCTGTAATATTTTTAAGAAAATTTCTTCTTTAAAGAATTATTTTTTTTTTTTCTTACAAACATTATCTTTATGCACTTGTTTCATGAATTTTTTAATGAAATCTTTTCAATGAAGTTGTTGTTTTTTTAAATTCGAATTTCGCCAAAATTTTTTTGCTGCCCGTAATTGCGAAACCTTTCCGTTCCAAATGAAATAAAAAAGGATGAAAGGAAATTTATAGTACTCATAAATCAATTAAAATTTGACCAATAGATTGGATTACGTTGGCTTTGTGCACCGTTGTGATATAAGACTCTTCCCTATACCTGTTGGTAATTTCCATATCAGATGACCAAATTGCTCGTTCAGACTATCCAAACTAGCATGAGCTGTGTGGCACATAACACCATTATTGGTATCCAGATCATTCAATTCAGGCCAAAAGAGCTCGGTAACTATCGACCTGCAGCGCTGGTCGTTGACAGTGCTGTCGTTCTCAGAGAAATATGAATCGAATACGCCACCAGCTTTTGCCACTATGCATTCTGTATTTAATTTCATATAATTTATTGCTTTTTCTGAAACTACAGCGATCAATGAGCCCCTGGTTGACCAGTAGATCTTTGAAAATTGGAAATAAAATTGACACAGGAATATCGTAAGCAAAGGGTAATTATTTTGAAAGGGTTGAAATAGAAATAGGTAGATACATTTAGTCTTGGAAAGTTTTACAAAAAAGAGTCCGCAAGCACATATCTTAAGTGTGCTCAACAACGTTTCTCTTAGAGTTATATCTGCGTGAAGTATAGAGTGTACGAAAAGATATCATTAAGCGATAGGTTTCTTTAACAGCAGCCATTAAGCAAAATTATTTACTGCTTACTCTACTATCTATTGCAGTTCTGGAGTAGACCGTTGGAAATCACTGGAAATACTGAGGATTAAACCATATTCCTAAAGAACTTGTTCCTGCCTAAGTATTATTTTTTCATAGACGCGTCTATATACATGGAAATCAGTCAGTGAAACCGGAGCTAAGGGTGCAATGTTAGGCAAACAGCCCTTGTAATCACTACAAACACTGGAAATATTTGTAGTGGTGCAAAATCCCGGATTTATTAAAGATTTATTCAAACAACTTTGCTGCACGGTATGGGAACTTGTTTAGCCACTATGGGCAGTCACAGATCTAAAAGATGTGAATACTGAAGGAATCTAAAGCTGGGATATATAAGGAATCTAAAAGTTGCATTACAAATTTTAATTGATTCATATTATCAAATTATTTTAAAAGAATTCCTTACAACTTGCATGTCAGAAAAATATTAAATCTCTCACTCCATTCAAGTTTAATGTTCCAGTATAACAGAAAGCATATCAGACTATTTTTGTACACAAAAATTGCTAAAAACAGAAGGAACAAATAGGGGAGCTTGTTATAACTCTTTCTACCAAATTTTACCTGTTTTTAGGAAGTGTATTCCTTCTCTTGTGTTAATACTATTTAAGACAAAATTGTTTTTATTGCTACTTAAGTAGGAAAACTCTATTAAGGGGATTTTTTATTTCGCATTTCATTCTATTCTATTCTTTTATTATTAAATAATTTTTTTCTTGTTGTGTTTTGCAAACTTTTGTTTTGCAATTTTGAAGAGCTAAAGTTGTTGTCTGGTAAAGCTTGTCATCTGTATCTTTAATTTTCCCCCACAATCTCTTTTTTTTCTTTGCATAGATTCAATTGTTGTAAAAATGTGTGTGTGTGTGTGTGTACCTTTTATTTCTGTATTTTATAAAATTATTTTATTTTCTTCTTTTGCTTCTTCTTCCTCTTTTTTATATATTTTATTTCGTGTTCTAAGTTGCTTTTCAGTTCAGTTACAAAAGAAATTGTCTTTTCAGGTGAATTATAACAAGAGAGCACTTATTTAAGTGAAGAACTTCAACTTTTTTTTGTTGCTTCTTCTCATATTCATTGTGTCTCCTCTATTAAAATACTCATTTTTTTCACTCCATCCTGTTGTAAAAAGGTAAACGCTGTACGTACATTTACGCTGATGAACAAGCGATCTCTGTGTGTGTGTGTTGGAAAAATGAAATTACGAAAAAGGGCCAGGGTTTGTTAAATAAATTAAAGAACACGACATAAAAACCATTGCCACTCTGCTTAAAAGCTGACTGACTACATAAATAAATATAAGGTGGATAGAGCAACAGAGAATAATGAAATCAAACCCCAAACATAGCAGCAAACATCGCCTAGACCAGCTAGACATGGCAGAGCAGCAGGGAAATCAAAAAACATGAATGCAGCCAACCAGTCACTAATATGTTCTGTGTTTCAAATACACACAAACATTTTCGTATTTGTTGTCAGGTTAGGATTCCTTCTTTTTACACCAGCAACTAATTTGTTCGAGTTATGATGCCAGAGGAGTACGAACTGTTTGTAGAAAAAGAAGGCAATTTTGGTTTCAAACTCTGAAAATATTTTCAGAACAGAATTCATGGAGCAGTTTTCAAAATATCTTTGAATTATTTTTCATTAAAATTCTATTAATTTTATGCTGTAAAACACAGCTACACACAACCGAGGCTTATTTTTAAGCCACGTTAAGAATTAAATTTTTAAATAAATCGCGGCTAAAAAGTGAGTCATACATCAGCAGAGTTTTATTTACAAAAAGTAGAGTTCGAAGGTACTGCCAACTAAGTAGATCCCCTCAGTTGAAAACGTTACCAGGAGAATGTACAATGCAGTTCACAAAGCTGCTGGAATACCAATGAATTTGATTCCTAAAAGCATGACCAGAAAATCTTAAGGCACCAACTCATTCAAACATTTAAAACGACTTCCAACTAAAAGCCTTAAAAGATAGGCATTAAACTGTTGATTATATGAACATATGTATTTTAAGACACAGTGGACTTGCCCAACATTGTCACTACAGGCGCAGTAGAATAAAGAATTGCAACAATCTGGCCATGCTTCAAACCCCAGGTCAAACATCTCAAACAAAACGAAATATAAAAAATATTTCTTGAGATTCCAACATTTTATGGACACTATAGCAGGCACAAGTCGCCGAGGCTCAGTAGGTAATGTAGCTCAAACATCTCGAACAAACCGAAGTTTGACAGAAAATTTCTTCCGCGACTTCCTCTAAGCAGATTTTTGGAAAAACTCTGAGAGTAAATATAGTTGCCTTGAAAAGTTTCTCAAAAATCTGAAGTTCGGAGTCGACTTTAAACTGTAGGTCCCGCCACTCATGTATAAAATTAACACACACAACATTAGTGGTGTGAGAAACTAGGTCCATAATCCTGACTGAAGGGTTGTAATGACCAATTATGTATGTACTAATAAGCATTGTTACGAGACACGCTGTCTTATGAGAACGTTTAAAACATATTGCTAAGGTGGGAAATGATGAATTCAGGGCATATACGAATAGTGAAGTAATCTTTTCATATATTTGCTCAGCTTTTGTGATTTCGAGATCCCAATACTTCAGCTATGACACGATATCAAACGTATCTTTTCTGAGAATAAAGGACAGGAAGAAGCCAAGGAATATTATACCAGGTACAGGCTTTCAATGGAAAGAATGGCTCATATTTTTCTTGGACTGGTATTGTCAACTTATCTTCCTACACTTCTTCATTTTTTTTATTATAAAAACTAAACGTAATGGAGAATTTATTTAAATTATAGTAAATATTGTCAGCCTTTAATACGCCTTCATAAATTCTAAGAAGTTTTTTTGTGGAATTCCTTACATTCATAATTTTTTGAGTTGGCCTTCAATCATTTTGCAGGCAGTTGTCTACTTCCTATTAATCTGTTCAGTTCAGTTTTGACTGTAATGTTTAGATATTTCGTTTTCCGTTTTAAAAGAAATTTCAAATGATCAAAAATTTCCATGAAAATCGTTTAAAAAATTTTGAAATAATCATATGATTTTGAAATCCTTTGTCTTACAGAAGCAAGGAGTAGGCCGTTAATCTTTACTCTGGTGTTTTCCTTAATCATTTCTCGCTAGTAGGCGTTGTTTGTTTTGTTGTTGTGTATGTAGCTGTGTAATTCAGTTCAGCGTTTTTTTTTTTTGTCGACTTTTTCTCTCAATTCATTTTTCTTTCTTTACTTTTATTTTTGTTTTCTATCAATTCAATTCTACAAATTTTTCTAGAGTACTTTTGTGCTGAAATCCTTCTTGTATTCGTTAACCATCTTCTGTTACTACTTTTTTTTTATTTATTAGTGTTAGTAGTGGTACTAGTAGCAGTAGTAGTAGTTGTTGTAGTTGTATGGCTGGATTGTTTGGTTTATTTTGTGCAGATTTTTCACTAAAAATAATTGAAATTTTAATGGTTTTGTGAAAAATGTTCACCATAAATTAATTCTCATTTCAATTCCATTTCATTCTATTCCATTTTTATTTCTCTTCTTTTTATTTTATTGTTGTTGTTGTTATATTTCTTAAACCATTTAAAATGTTGCCGTATTTTTTACTCTTTTTTTGTAATTCATCTCGCTCTCTCTCTCTCTCTCTCTCTCTTGTAGGCTGACTATTTCATTCTTGTCTTTTCTATTCACTTAAAAATTTATTGCTTTCGAGCACGTCAGCCAGTGCGAAAAGGCAGATAGACAGACAGCTGGTGAGCCAGTGTCAGTAGTGAGGGAGTCTGGATGTCGTTCGTTGAAAAACGACAAACAGATGTAAAAAAGAAATTTCATTTGCTTTTTATATCGTGTTTTTTTTTTTTTTTTTTGTTGGTTTTCTTTCATTTTCATTATAAAACTGTTTTGTTTCGTTGTATACGTTTGTCGTTTGTAATAAAATTTAACAAGAGTTACGAGTTACTTGCTGGTAAATACAATACTTAGGCAGGAGAGAGGAACAGTGTAAGACATTAATAAGTGAGTGTCTTGTAATTTTATTAATTTTCGCAAAGACAAAAGAAAACGTAAATAATTTATGTGCAGACTTAAATATTTTGAAGATTAAAAAACAGGGAAATCAAGGTTGAAAATTAAACAGAATATAAAAAAATATTTTAACATCTTACAGCAGACACACGATTCTATGACTTGGAGAAAGTGATTAGATCAATAAAAAAAATTTCTTTTGAAAGTGTGCGAAATCCTGGAGCGAATTGTTCAATGAAACTACATGGGGCAATGTTTCAAAGCTAGCTAAAGAATCTATCCTTTATTGGATCTAATAGCAATTAATACCAGCACCATTACAATATCTGTGTTGAACCGCAGACGATGTAGATGCAGATGTAAGAAGAAGAAAGAGAAGTAGAAGTCGTAGGAAAACCTAATCTCTTCGTATGTCTTTTCATTGTCAATAATCTATGCTTATAGAAACGCTGAGATATATTTTATTTTATTTAATAATAATTAACGATATATTTTACAATTTTAGAAAGCGTATCTATCCAATTTAGGCAATGTAAGTCCGACATTGAAGCAAGATTCGCATTATCGCTTGATTTACTTGATGAGCTGCCAAGTAGGCATACATATTTTTAAATGTAGAATGCAGGATATTCGAGTTACTACTCATCCATACACGAAACTGCTACAAGAGTCGATTAAGTCAGTTGCGATAGCGTCCAAAAAGTTCAGATTTGAAGACTACAATTCTGCACCGTAATTAATGGCTATTACTTCATCTTAAAACAGACTAAAGTAGAGTGGGACACAGAGAGATGTCGCAATATAAAATATATTGTTTAAAATTCCACAGCATAACTTGTTCATAAGCGTAGGTTTGCGTAGAATACCACCGAATTTCCGTAGATGACCATGTTACAGAACCAGTCTTCTCTACTAGCAATTTTACGGTGAAATCCTTTATTAAGATAAAACTTAGATAAGGTATGGACCGTTTCACCTCTTGGCTATTGGCACAATTAAAATCAAACCTTACAAACCTCATCAATTCTTACTTACTTAATAAGTTATTACAAGTCTTTAGTCCGGATTACAACCTAGCTTCTCACACCACCCATGTTGAAATTTTATCCATGAGTGGTGGAAACTAATTTTTTTTTTACTTTTTTTTTTTTTTACTTACCCTGAGAGTTTTTGCAATAAGACTGATGAGAGGAAGTCGCCGAAAGAAATATTTGTATATATTTTTGTTTGAGTTGTTTGAGCTGGGGTTTGATCCTCGGACTCTTGTCTAATATATCAACACCTTCAGCGATGCGGCCCATTTCTGAATGAATGGGTACGTACATGAACAAAATTGTCGAATTTGGAACGATTCCAATCCACATGAGACACAAGACCGTCCAGTTCGTTGCAAAAAACTCACTGCTGGGTGTGGATTTTAGTTTGGATGCCTCGTTGGTACATATTTCTGTTAAAAATATTATTTTTTAGTCAGACAATCACTGTCAAAAGCGAGTACTATACGTCGCTGATTACCAATTTGTTTTGACTTGAATTGCGCGATCAGCACACCAACCAACAATATGTGGTTTAAACAGATCAGCGGTACGTTCCCGACAGCTTTTGCCACATTGTATATTCTGTAGGAGATACATTTGAGGGCACGGTCATCTCATATGGAGGTGATGTGAAGTGGCCACATAGATCATGTGATTTGACCACGCTAGACTTTTTCTTATCGGCTTTGCTGAAGTTGCATTTGTTTGCGAATAAACCACAAAACAGAGCGGCCTACAAAGCCAGCATAACCCAAGTTATTGGCCAAATTCGGTTTAATTTGCGTACTAGAATTATGGAAAATTTACATTTCGGTTCTGTTACACCCACAAAAGTCGTGGCGAAGATTTGAACGATGTTTTCTCTTCCGCGCATATTGGCACCAAAAGGTATTTCAAACAATTAAAATGTTTTCGATGGTATCTGACACACATCTGTGAAAAAAGTTTATCTGAAAGCGATATGTTAATTGGAAATAAGGATAGAAAAGTCGTGACTGGATACCAGCGAGTATATTTTGAAGGAAACAAATGAAAACCTTGACGAATTAGCTCTTCGTTAAAACGTTTTTTAGGAACTTTGAATACGGACTTAAATTTAAAATTTTAAATTTTTTTTAAATTAAATAATACATAATTGGTCATTACAACCCTTTAGTCAGGTTTACGACCTAGTTTCTCACATCACCCATGTTGCGTGTGTTAATTTTTATACATGTTTGGCGGGACCTACAGTTTAAAGTCGACTCCGAATGACAGATTTTTGAGAAACTTTTCATGGCAATTTTTTATTTACCCTCAGAGTTTTTGCCAGAAATCTGCTGAGAGGACGTCGCCGAAGAAATACTTTTTTTTGTATTTCGTTTTGATGTCTGACCTGAGGTTTGAACCCAGGCTTTACGTCTAATAAGCCAGCACACTACTTACTAGACTACGGCGACTTAAATTTAATCAAATGCCACCTGATATCAATAAAAGCATCTGTCACTTTTGATGTTCTTTCTGTGGCACTCTGATATAAATTGAGTCATAAAAATGTTACAGGCTTTTCTGAAGCATAATCATGTATTGATTTGTAATGAGAATAATGAAAATAAAAAAGAAATCATTTTCATAAACATCATAAACAAACAGGTACAAAAACAAATAAAAAATAAACTTTTTTTTTGGGGAAAATGTCAATCAATGTTTCATAACGAGTAACGAGGGAAAAAATGATGCTGTATATGCTAGACCTAGGAGCACATACATAATCAGTAGGAGACGGCCATCAGTAATGAAAAAAGTTCATAAAACAATATAAACCTACCATATATATATACCATGAGTAGCGTAACTGAGAGAGAAAATAAATACAGACGACCATATGAAAAATCAATTTTTATGTGTGTCAATTTCACTTTATAATGTCATCAACAACATCAGCATCAACATCATTAACAACATCAGTATCGACATCAGTATCGCCATCGATATGTACGTTATTATGATGTGTGGCAGCAACATGCTGCTGCCACTTCAATACAATGCCGTTTTTTTTATTACAGAAAATATAATTTCTAAATGGCAAATACAACATTGAAAACCATACATACCATAACATACATCACCCAGTCAGTTCATATGTTCATATTGTTTGTATATTTAATGTATAATTCAGTTCAGTCAACTGAACACAATGTTTGTTCGTTTGTACGTTCAGTCAGTCATTGAAATCACAAAAAAAAGTAGAAAAAACCTCCATAAAATAATAGAAAGAAATCACAGTGTAAACAGCAAAAACAACAAAGAAAAAAGGCCAAAGTGAAAGCTCTTTTTACGTTCTACTAAAAGTATATACAACAATACATAGCGTATATGACAGTAGCAGTACATCAACCGATGACATTAGACGGCCAATAAAAATTGTGACTTTTTCCTTTCAACCACTGATTGCCATCATGCAAGCCTCTATTGAAAAAAAATGAAAGCAATGAAAATGCTAGAACAGCTAGAAATCACAGCAGAAAAGCGTTAAAAGGGTGTGGAAGAAATCATATCATAAATAACAAGTGGACAAAGGGTTTAGTTACCCTAATGAACAAATATATACCAGCACAGACAATAACAGCAGAGCAGCAAAAATAAAACCGAGACAAAAAAAAAAAACAACAGAATAGCAAATAGCTGGTCTTTACAATGAAATCATATCATATTGCCTGTCAGAGGGTAAGTTTGCTGTGCATTAATAAATTTATTAAAAAAAATAAAAAAGGAACAAAAAAAAGAAAAGCTGGAAATATGACCACGACCATAAATTATAAGCTATTTTTTGAAACGTTTAAAAAAAATTTATAAAAGAAGTTTAAATGGTACAAAGCCACCGATACATACAGAGTGGAAGCAGGAAGTAACAATTATATTCCTAAAAATTAAATTGTGCTTCTTAATAGGATCATGTTATATTCTTCTGAGAAACTGTTGAAAGGTTCAAAGTGCTCATTAAAAATTATTCCTGCATCCAATATTACACACAATAGAGTTTACTAGGCATCAGAATTCGACTTAGAAATCTCTAACTTTTAACATGGAAATCATTAAACTTGTGCTATAACTCTACATGAAAGCTGTGCAGAAGATCCAATAATCCTGAATGAAAGTGTGGGAGAAGGTTGTATATTTTTATTGGGGCAATACACTTCAAAAGCCAACAGTTTGTAATTGGATAATCAAGTTGACAGTGCACTAAACTAAAAATTTTAAGGTGGATGGATTTGACTCTCTGGGAGTTTATAACTATAATAAAAAATTAAAGCATTATTGAGATTTATTCAGTAGAATAGTCGCCATAGTCTAGTAGTTAGTATATCGGCTTATTAGGCGTGAGGCCACGGTTTGAACTCCAGGTCAGACATTTCCAACAAAACGAAAAAATATTTATTCGGCGAATACCTCTCAGCAGATTTCTGACAAAAACTCTGTAAGTAAATAAAACTGTCATTAAAACGTTTCTCAAAAATCTGTCGGTTGGAGTCTACTTTAAACTGTAAGTCTCGCCATTCATGTAACAAATTCATACACACAATATGGTAGAGAAGCTAGGTCTTTACCCTGACTATAGGGTTGTAATGACCAATTACCAATTATGTATGTATTTCTCCGATCACCAATACAAAAAGAAAAAGTACAAAAAAAATTTAACGTCTATCAGCCGCATATTTCTGACACTCGAACACAATACAGTGCATGAATAGGGCATATCTACCGAGAGTTCGTCTTAAAAAATAGGTATGTTGAGCACTATCTTCGTTTACTATCTGAGAGCTAACATCAAATAAGTTATCGCGATGAAAAAAATTTTAATAACAAATTTTTTCTTTTTTTTTTTGACGACCACCTATCAGCAATCGTTTGTCAAAAGTTCTGAGAGTAATTAATTGCCACAAAAGAGTTTCACAAATTTCACAAATAAAGCTGGGTTCTCGCCACTAATGGAAAAAATTAAGTCACTCACAGTCAAGGGTACGCCGTAATCCTGATTAAATGATAGTTATGGCCATCAATGTATATATGTATGTTTGCTTGTCCTCTATGAACATCAGAACTATGTAGATGACACACATGGTTTGTCTCATAGTTAAAATGATATGATGCTTAAACTCAAGACTGTTTTTGAACCTGCACTCTCTGTTACATTCGGATCAGAGGTCCTCCAATTAATTTTCAGCAACAGCATCATTTTAATTTCCATTGAAGGCTCACTGTAGACCCTGAAACTACTCAAGTGAAAATCATTTGGAATCCAATTGTCCGTATTTTCACAAGACAAAGCTTATCACAGGGTTTTTGTTGTTGCTCTTCGTTTCAAAATAGAAGTGCATATATTTTAAAATTTAAAATTCAAAAATTGCATCATTCGATTCCTATAAGAAATGTTTCTTATGTTTGCTGAAACTATTTCGACAAGAAAACTGCTAATTTTTAAAAATCAAATGTGTTAAAATATTTTAAATATCGATCATATCAGGATATATTTGGGCAATTCACACGACTTTGTATCGTGTATGTTGTATTGAATACACTTGGTTGTTTGTGAACGCTCAATGGTATGCTGTATTGTGTATTTCGTATTCCGAATGTATTTCTTTGGCATTCAAACAATTTGATAGCACGAAGCCAACACAACTTTTGAAAAATATATGAAAACATATACACATTTTTTTCATTCACACAATTTGATAGCACGAAACCAATACAACTGTTAAAAACATATGAAAAAAATGTGTATAAGTGTATCGGATTTTTACATGAAAATTATCAACAACAAGCGTACACTGTTGTATAATCGTCCAACAATACACTCAATACAACGATACAACGGCTTGTGTGAATTGACCAATTGATTACAGTATACTGAAGCTTATAAGTATTTTAACGAAATAAATATTGCTTATACGCACACGTAACAAAACTTATGTATTTGGAAAGTTAGACGGACACATAGTATGTATTAGAGGTGTGCACAAGACTTCACCCTTCACCGAATGCAATACTGTATTGTACTCTTTTCTGTTGCTCTTGATTTTACGAGTGCACTGAAATGTGTATTTCTCATTTATTCAATGTATACAATAGCACTCGTTTGTCTGTGAAGTAACGGAACTATGCTTTCTGTTGTAAGAGCATATTTTACGACTGAAGCTACATTTTCAGTATTGCCATATTGAAAAATATGTGTACATAAGTGTTTCTATACATTCTTTGCTTTCGCCATAAACTCATAAAAAAGGTTTTTCCCCGAAATAAAAAGTTTAAAAAAGTTACTGGCAATGGTGGCGTCGACGAAGATGTTCGGTTCTCGAGAGCAAAACATTCGGAGCTTTCTTATTCATTGTTGTTAAAAAAACAAAAACAAACAACTAAAAATGCATGTTGTGACTCTATGAAGAGTACAATATTTTTTGTTGCACTCTTCACACAACTCTCTTTTATACTGTTGTACAATGGTTTACGAGTGCAGTTGTTTTTTTGTACTCTATCTTTGCTTCACACTTATTTATATTTGCAGCTACAATCAATATTCGGTCTTGGGAAAAATACAATACTGTGCAATTTTATATGTCTTGTGCACACCTCTAGTATGTATGTATATTTGAAATAATTCAAGGACTAACGAAATCTTAAATCTTAAAAGTAACAGCAAAGCTGACGTGCTTGCAAATATAAAATTCAATTGAATGCAAACATGAAATTGGCATTCCTCTACGAAGGAGTAAATAAATCGTTTCACATAAAATTTTTTAATTTCCAACGCAATGTTGCAAATATCTGCTCCGATATTTACAGAATCAAAATTCGTTTTAAAATCTACCAAATTCCATCTTGGAAATCCCACAGCAGTAATAATGGGACAAGGGGTTCTGGATATACCTTCTCAAAGAGTGAAAATATCTCATAACAACGTCTACAAATGTTGTAACGATGAGGAAAATGAGAAGAGCATAGGACGTCTTGTCAACACTCTACCTATTACACTACGGCGACTTCTGGTGTTGTAATTATGTGATGGAATAGCAACGGAAGGTCAAATAACCTAAGTATCCTAACTATCTCAAAGAAGGAGAATTTTCGAGTTATTCTTTAAAGATTTAAAGAGAGCACAAGTATAAGTATATGCAAGTGGTTATGAAATAAAATTCATAATGGATTTGAAAGGGAAATTTGACTTCTTAGGAATACAGCCAAAAAACGCAACTGTCGATAAATTAATTTTGTTCCAAAATTTTAATTAAAGTCTATTTACTTAATAATAATCGAACATTATTTTTAATGGCAAAATCGCATAACAAAATGGATACATTATAGCAATACCTGAAGAGGAAGTACAACATATTTTTGTAGCCATAAGAACCATTTTAGATAACTTTTATGCAGTCTTTTAAAATAACAAAATTACCAATAATTATTCATTTTATTTAAATCCCTCTCTTGTGGCTATGCATATTTCAGTACTTTAAAAAATCTTTAAGCTGCAGGATTTCGCAGTAAACGAAGAGAACAAGAGCGCACAGTTTACACTGCATGTCAAGTCATGTTGCTTGTCAAAGTAACTTTTTGCATCCCCCCCACCACCACTTGAATATGAATTAAAACGAATTAAAAGTTTTATTTTTTTGTTACTGTTTTTATAAAACTTTGGAAATTGTTCAACACAATATTCTTCTCTCATTTTTTTTTTTGTTGCTTTTGAAAACTTTTGTGAAGCACTATCTCTTAGTACTTTCTGATAATTATGCAGGATAATTTTATTTAATGTTCCACAGGCATTGGCAGCAAAAAATAATGGCAGTGTGGCATAACCAAACGCGAGCTATACCAACAAGACTGCTATTCACACACACTAAGGTGAAGCTTAAAAAACCATTATTTGGTGAATTTTTATCTCTCTTTTTTTTGTTGTAGTTTTTGTAGTTGTGGTAGTCATTGTAATATCCATACTTGTGGCATCGTCATTTTTTATTGATATGAGATGACAATTTGATGGATCAACCCAAAAATACAACCGTCATTATTACATAAAGCCTCAATCACTATAATCATAGTCATTCGCTTCGGTTTTTTTCCATTGCTTTTATACGTTGTGTTTTTCTTTTTTTTTTTTGTTTGGTTTTTCGTTTTTCATTTACTTTTTCCTTTGGAGTACAGTGGCTAAGTGTATAAATGAATCGGCGAAATACAATGACAAACATTTGGTTTGTAAAACTTTTCTAACCTACACATGCACACTTACATAACCTACACTTACATATACACTTACATTTATTTGACTGGTTTTTTTTTTCTTTTCTTTTCTTTTCTTTTCCTATGATTTCACCGTAAATTGGAAATCTGCCAGAGAGAGTGGACTTTTTCTTCTTATTTTTGGTCCTGTTTTCCCTCTCTTTATTCTTTTTTTTTCTCCTTCTGTATGTGTTACCACCATTACTCAGTCAAGTGGAAAAGACATAAAACTAGCGGTTGATGAGATTTCAAAACGAAAAAAATAAAAAAAACTTCCAAAAAATTGGAAATGAAAGAAGTCCTCAGAAAAAAAAACAGAAACTGTGAAGAAGAAAAATTGATTCTCGTCTAAACGTAATCGTATTGCATTTAAAGTAGTTAAAGTTGCTGTGGCATGCCACAGCAAATTTAGATTCAATGAAGACAACGTTTTTCATTATAATACCGTGAAAATATTTAATTTTATTTGAAATCTTAATCTCATATTAAAGTTCTCTTCAACGTAGGCGAGTACTTAAACGATTTTTAAATTCAAATACTTCAATAGAGGGGGATTTAATTTGAAATTTTGTTAAAATTATTAAAATTACTGAACTAGTGTCTTAAAAACAAATTTTGTTAAAAGAAAAGTGTCTCATAGGTATTTAAATATTTGCGATCCATCTCATTATTGAAACAAATGCTGAAATCATTGCCAGCTAGCTGTGTATCGTAGATCTCGCACAGTCTCAAGGCTGTTGCATCAGTGCTTAATAGTTTCCAAGCTTTTACGCCATGAAGAAGCACGGGTAGGATGAGCATCTTGTACTGTATTAGTTTTGTCGTACGGGAAAAGTTTCCTCTGCTACTTAAATTGCTATTAAGACTATAGCAGCAGTTGTTGGCAACAGTGATCGTATGCCTGATCTCCAGACTGACATCATTTTTGATGGTAACAGTGGAGCCAAGATAAACAAATTCACTGACTAATCCAATATCCTATCATGAAACATCAGTACTTGTTAAGCAGGCTTCGACGGGAATTAATAGGGCAACCGGCGGTCAGAGCAAAGACCTCTTGATTATAATAAACCGGACGACTATTCTTATGCAATTTTGCAAAAGAGATAAATCTGAAAAAAATATCACAAAATATCAGTATTTGTTAAGCAGATTTCGATTGGAATTTCCACGGCAGCCAGCAATCAGGAAGACCATGTACAACTTCAACAATCATCCCTGCTAGATGATCTGAAAGCAATCAGTCATATGTGGCCATTAATTAAAACCATACGTTAGATTATCTTCATCTGACAGCCGCTTTAATGGGCACAGCTCTATAAAGACTCATCCCCTAAAAAGTCCCGTTGTAATAGCGATATGATGCCTGCTTGGCAGCTTTCAGTCATACAAGATTTTCAAGAGTTTTATGAACGAGGGAATTTTACTCAAAATCATCTTTGGCTAGGCATGTACACACATAAATACATAATTTATCATTAGAAACCTTCAGCCAGAATTACAACCCAGTTTCTTACACCACTTATGCTGTATATCTTAATTTTATACATGAGTAGGACCAAAGAATATGGATATAAAGAATGCGCATCATATAGAAGTAAAATTTCTTATGGCGGGATGTACCAGTAAGACCCGCTCTCACCAAAATCTCTTTTAAAAATCATTTCTTGATGAGGGAGGGAAGACAGGAGAAAAATAAACACAAACAAAGAGCGTAACAATGTGTTGCTCTCATCGTACGTATGTATATGCGTATGTACGATTATGTATGTATGATCGTTTTTATTGTTTGACCAAAGACTATAAATATGTAAAGATGTTGCACACAGTGTATTTAAAATTGACAAAATTTTGTGCTTCTTTCCTATAAGGGGGATAGGTAACAGGGAAAGCTGAATCGTCGTTCTCACTCTCATGTTAACTGAGAGAAAGAAAACCAAAAAGACTCAGTACGCTTATTGTACTCAGAGAACTTATTATACTTAGAGAACGTATTGTTCTTTTCTTTCATACGTGTGTGCATGTATGTATACATACATTGCCAAATAAAATAATAAACAAACTGAAAGATTTTTTGTTTTCACAAAATGTATGTGCAAATAGCCTGTGGAAAACAAATATTACCGTTTGTTTTATTGTAGGGTAAGAATATGTGTTTTATTGTTGTAGAAATGAAATTATATCGATTCGCACCGAATTATATATTACTATTCAATTATGAATGTATGTATTTACCATATGTGTCTATTTTTGTATAGAATGAAGTTGTAATAAAACGAGTGTTTTTTTTGTTTAGTATTTATTAAATTTATTTATCATTTTAATGGTTCAAAATTTTAACTTTTTCCATACTGGATAATTTGAATTTGTATGTTTCCCATGTGGAATGCTTCCGTAGTAAAACAACAATTAGTAAATTAAGCATCTCCATTCTGTGTTTATAACATTCGTTATTTTCATCAAACCAAGGAATAAATTGTATTTTTTGTGCATTTTTTGAATTTTTTGGCCAACTACAAATGTTTTTTTTGTTTTTTATAGATTTATTTTCTAAAAAAATTTTTTCGAAGACTTATATGAATTTTGCAAACTTCAAAAAATAAATCAGATGGAGCGCACAAACTTCCAAAGTCGGAATCTTTTATATAATTTTTTGCATAAACGAACATTTCTGAAGGATATGACAAAATTTGCGCTGGTTTGATTATATCCACACGACATTTAACGCAAGATATTCGTTGAGCTATGTAACCAACAAAATATCGACTTGATGTTAATTCAATTGGCACATTGTTGGACGTAAAACAATCGGTGCGTTCATTAAAATATTCTTTATTTTCATCGTATATATCTGCGACATCTATATATTCTGATATATTTCCAGTCCTATCAATATCTTCTAAAAATATGATTTATGATTTTAATTATATATTATATTTATTAAACGTTTTGTTTGAGCATGCACTACAATTTTTAAATTCACACTTTTTATAAAACAATTTTTCAGTTTTTCAGTTTCAAATGTCCACACAAAATGTGGATTTTTTATTTCGGTGCGAATCGATATAGTTTCATTTCTACAACAATAAAACACATATTCTTACCCTACAATAAAACAAACGGTAATATTTCTTTTCCACAGGCTATTTGCACATACATTTTGTGAAAACAAGACATCTTTCAGTTTGTTTATTATTTTATTTGGCAATGTACAAGCACACACGTATACACGCATATGAGAATAAATTAGAGAAGAGAACAATACGTTCTCTGAGTATAATAAGTTCTCTGAGTACAATAAGTGGCAGTAGCCGTACTGCCATCGACAAATTTGGCACTGGCAGTGCAACATCTTCATATATTTCTAGTCTTTGATCTCATCGCGTTGAGAGCAAAGAATGAGAGCAACGCATTGTTACGCTCTTCGTTTCTATTTACTTCCCTCCTATCTTTCCCCCCGCGTCATGAAATATTTTTGAAAAATATTCCAAAATATGTTAAGATGCACATTCTTTATACTTTATTTTCTTTGGTAGGACCTACAGTTTAAAGTTGACTTCGAACGATAGATTTCTCAGAGTTTTTGACAGAGTTTCTGCCAGAAATCTGCTGAAAGTCAGACGTCGAAGGAATATTCTTCATATTTTGTTACGTCCGAGACGTCTGAGCTGGCGTTTGAACTCTGACTTCAGGTATAAGCCAATACACTTTCTACTAGACTATGGTGACTACAGACAATGGCTAGATATGTTTTCTTACTGAATTCTAGGTGTCCAAGAATTCGTTGCTTTTGGTTCACAAGAACCGGACAAAAAAAGCTTGTTAGATGTAAAGGTTCCGGACAAAAAGAGAAAAGTTGTTCGGTGGAAAAGCATGGTCCAAACCCTATGTTCTAAAGAGGAATACAACGGGACATATTTGATCATTAAACCCCCATTCAATCAGAATTATGACCTAGTTCCTCACACCACTTGTATTGTGTCTGTTAATTTTATGCATGACTGGTGGGACCTACAGTTTAAAGTCGATTCCAAACGATAGATTTTAGAGAAACTTTTCATGACACAATTTTTATTCACTCTCAGAGTTATTGCCAGAAATCCGCTTAGAGAAAGTCGCCGAAGAAATATTTTTTCAAATTTCGTTTTGTTTGTGATTTCTGAGCTGCCAACACACTGCCTACTAAACTACAGCGACTACAGACTACGGGTAGCCATGTTTTCTTACTAAATTCGGGGTGTCAAAAAATGCTCTGCGAAGTACCGGACAGTAACAGAAAAGTTGTCCAGTGGTAATTAAATTAAAACTTTAACTTTAGATAAGGTTCGATGGAGAGGCTTGTTTAGAGTTCTATGTTCTAAAGAGGAATAATAAATGGAAAAAATGATGTCAATCATATTAAATTTATTTCACAAATAAAACAGTTTTCCTAAACCACTTCAATCTGTGTTAAAGTATGATTATAAGCAGTGCTGCCATGCCTCTAAAAGCGTCTTATTCAAATGCTTGAAAGCCTTAAGGCTTCTTATCTAATATTGGATTTTTTTATTTATTTTTATTTCCAAATCTTATTCATTGAAACACTTTAAGTTCATATTGATAAGAAATTGAAATTCCTAAGGTAGCAAAAAAAACTCCTCATTAATGAGTTTTCAGCGGAGATATTTTGCATTAAGTAAGGTTTCTTCTTGAAATTTAATAACAAAAATATTTTAAACAGTTCTTGAAAGAAATTTTAATTTATAAAATAATTTAAGAAGGAAGAAGGAACAAGGCAAATTTAATTAAAAAATATTTGAAATTATTTTAAAACACTGAACACTACGACAATATTTTGTATGAAATTTAAAGACAAAACACATTTTTTACGTTTTCTGTTGTGTTGTTTATTAAGCAGCCATAAAGAAAATTCTCCTGACAAATCACAAACTTTAAATCCTTGGCGTTTTATTTTGATTTTTCTTACGCCGTATGATTCCTTGTATACTCTTGGCGTAAGTCTAACAAATTGTTTAATAACCATTTTTGTACTTAAAGTGCCTTCAAAAAAACAAACAAAAAAAAATTCAGGCTCCAGATATTTTACCAAAATAACAAAAAATAAAGACAGTAGATGATGATGAGCGTAAAACATATTATAACACATTTAAAGCATATACAATAACAACAACAACATGATAACAGCAGGCGAAAATAGGTTACACTGTGGAACAATAAAAATATTAAAAAATCCTACCGTTTTTATGCCGCCAGATATATGAGATAAGAAGTAAACATTCGAGTATGAGCACGAGTACGAGTACCAGCATTCAGTATCAGTACGTGTATGTGTATAAGCATAAGATGTAGACGTTGACGTTGAAGAAGTAGTATGGTATTAATGTTGTAATAATAATGGCAACACCAACAACAACATTATTTTTCATTACACACACTATGCTAAAGCTGCTAAAGTATCAGAGTGAAACCAACAACAACGACAAAGACACCAAAGACAACAATAATAATAATAAATCCCTAAAAACAAAAACAAAAACAAAAGCAAAAGCATCAGCTTAACCTTCTTCTATGGCACATAATCCTAATTATTTAACAAATTACTCTATTATAATACACACACACAGTCTTAGACAACACACACGCACATGTATACCATACACTTTACACTCACACTGTGTTACTCTTTCATACGGCACATACTCTCTCTCTTACACTCTTAAATTTAAATGCGTGTTTATGTGTGTGTTGTTTCATTGTCTTACATAAAATACGTGAAGTGTAGAAACAAAATTTCACATAAGATGTGACACAATAGCAGTAGACAGACACTATGTATAGTAAGAACCCTTACTACATCTATCAAATTGGCAGTTCTTTAAAGGAATTTATTCATTGAATTGAAATTTAAATTGGGGTAATCAAATAATAAAATTTTTGTTAGTTCAACAGTAAATATTTTCGGCTTTTTCTTTTCTAAAATTCCTTTAGAAATCTCCTGAGATTCAAAGTACACCATATCAGCAACCAAACTTGTGTTAAGTTCTTGGGAAGAAGCAGAACTTTATGAGCAAAGTTTTTCACCCGTTCTCCTATATGAAAAAGAAATGTATTTTCACAAGACTTTGTTTTACAGCAATGAAAGATGGCAACCCTATCATTCTAGAACTCGTTTCTGTTGACAAATACTCTTATTGGCTGGAAACTTGACTGGACTTCGACTAATGACACTGAAACATTGCATAGACAATAAAGTGGAGCCGGAAAAAGAAAATGGAAATATTTTAATACATACACCGGATGCTATACGCATACACCGGCATATAACCTAGAAGTTGCCGTAGTCTAATAGGTAGTATATTGGCTTATAAGACATGAGCCTACTGTTAAAAAACCAGGTCAGACATCTTCAACACAATGAAATACGAAAAAATATTTCCTTCGACATCTTCCTGCTCGCAGCAGTTTTCTGTCAAAAATTCTGAGTGTAAATAAAATTGTCATGGAAAGTTTTTCAAAAATCTGTCGTTCGAAGTCGACTTTAAACAGTAGATCTGGCCGCTAATGTTTTTTAATTCAGAGCACCTTTTACCCCACAAAATGCTGAAACCTCATTCAAATTGATAAGAATACTACGACAATTTTATATTGCTCAATAGCGTTCTAGAAATTAAACTGTCACTTGCCGACCCGTCTCTGAAAAGATTGTATAACGTTGAAACGAATAGAGCAGGATTGGATTTTTCGAAAGTACAAAACGTTAGTTTTATGACAATTCAAATTGGTTTCAAAAAGTCTAAGCCCTTACTGAAGTGTGGCAGCCATATAAACACACGTAAGGCAATTGGATTGACGGAATCAAGTATGAATTAAGCTCAGCTGAAAACCAAAGACATGAGTTAAGAGAGAGACTCTACTCAAATGCCTTCAGGATTTGAATTAAACACAAGCCAGATTATGAACAAGGTTTATGGGAACGATAAAGAAACAAGGAGCTGGTCTAGCTTCTCACACCATCCTTGTTATGTGTATTAATTCTATCCATGAGTGGTGGTAACTACAATTTAAAATCGCCTTCCAACGTCAGATTTTTTAGAAACTTTTCATGGCAATTTTGATTTACTCTCAGAGATTTGAACAGAAGTCTGTCGAGAGGAAGTAGCTTAAGTAAATGTTTTTTTTTTACAAAATTCGATTTGTTTGAGATCTGTGCTGAGGCTTACCTACATATACTATGCGACTTCTGTTCTGATATCTATCGCATAAAAAAAATTCCAAATTGGCCAAGCAAGAGTATTGTGTTCGAACGTAAACAAGTAAGTTTACACACTAATTAAACGTCTCATTCAGATTTTACTGAATACTAAGAAATTTTGATGCAACCACTGTGCAACAAGCAATGAAGGTGTTCTAATTAATATAAAGTAGAAAAATTGGCGAAAATACCTTAAATGTACCAGCCATAAAGCAACTGAATGAAGGAAACTTCCAGCCTCTGCTCATTAAGACGAGAGATTCGCAAAGATGGATGATACTGAGCGATGGAAATCTAGCCAAACGATTCTCTAAAGATCTGATCGATATTGATTCTCAGTAAAGCAAAATATTGTTACAAAAATGGAAAAATCTTGATAATGGTGTTTTGCATTTACATCGCTTAACAAAAACAAAAACAATGCAAATAAACAAACTCGTTTACAAATTATCGTACTGCTTATTAAAACAACAAACACCAACATAAAAAATGTTAAACAAGTAAACAAAAAACCACAAGCAACACTACAAGGATAAATGTAAACAAAATACACAAACAATACTACAACAATCGACGTAAACAACGATGTTTACATTTATAAGGATTTCGAGAAGGCGAAGTCGCCAATATTAGCCTTTAAGAAAAATCATCAGATTGTTTACTTTGCCATATAAAAGGCAAGGCAAAGCAGGCAACTGAGAGAATGAAGTTCAGTCAGTCTTGTGTGAAGACGTGGTGTGTTTGAGGAGAATATCGTGGTGTTAAGATCTAAGTTATAAAGATCTGTCGAACAATTATCTAGTAATTGTTATTGTTCATGCAAAGTGTGTAAACAAAGGAATAACAAAGAAAAGCAATTGCTGTTGTTTACATTAAGTTGTGAACAGTGAACATAACATTCTGTGAATAATAAAGAATTTTAATTAAAACTAAAAACAAATCTATTTTTATTTTATTTGCAATCGACGAGCTTATATTTTAAATGTTTTTAAAAAGTAAATACTTAAGAATATGTTTCCATTTGTCACTCTCTACTTACGATGTAAATATTTACAAAGTATCGCCTGATCGGCTTATATCATGGTGGGTAAAGAGAAGTTTTATTATGTCAAGTTTTAGTATCAAATTCGTAAGAAATTCTCAGTCATTTGAAATATTAAAGCAACAAATTCAAATTGCTTCAGTGGCTTAAATATACAGCGATCAAAAATAACCTTGAATCCGAAGGTAAAACATAAAAGGAAACCACATAACAATTTTGTTTCTTTTTAGAAATTTGAAAAACAAAAATTTTTTAATTTAATTTTGGAAGTTTTCTTTTTTATCATCTGCTCTCTCTAGTTTCAAGTAACTTAAAGTGTGTATGTGTACGAAACTTTTCATATTTTTTTTAAATCACAGTAAAGTATAAATTTACTGGCATTACTACTACAGATCAAAGATACTTATAATGCAATATACTTTAATAATAACAATACAATATCCATATGTATATACACGTATGTATGTTTTTGCAAAAAAAAATATTTAATCTTCTTATGAATTGAAAATAAAAATATTTTCAACTTATTACTGTGATAATAAGAGGACTTTAAAGATTTATCACAGCATTTGAACAGAACAGAACACAGGTCTGCTTGTATGTCTTCATTTTATTTTTTATTATTTTTTAATTGAATTGAAACTTCACTTTATTTTTTAATTTAATAAAAAAATTGTTCTTATTTTTTAAACAAATTAATACATTTTCAGTAAGAAAAACTGTTGTAAGTAAATTGACTGAAAGTTGGAGACTTTAATCGCAAATATAAATTGAAAAAATTAGGAAAATATCAAAAAAATTATAAGAATACCACAGTTTGCAAACCATTTAACACGTTTCAGAAAACTAACTTCAGGGGGATATTAAAATGATCGAGCAAAACGCCATAACACTAGTGTAGTCATCGCTGGATTTAGTACCAGCTGTGAGATTTAATATTCAAATAGAATTGAAAAGCCGAAACACCGGCAAATACTTTAAATTTCAAAATATTGTTACGAAAATGATTACATTGCTTAACATCAAAATTATAAACAAAAATACAATAACAAACACCAGCATAAATAAAATTGTAAGCAAGTAAACAAACATACAACAATAAAAACTACAAGAATAAATGTAAACAAAATACACAAACAATAATGAAAACAACTATAAAAAACAACAATAATGAAACAACTATGTTTACATTTATAGAAATTTCGAGAAGGCGAAGTCACGAACATTCACCTTCAAGAACATTCATCAGACTGTTTACCCTGCCATATAAAATTCAGTCAGTCTTATGTGAAGATGCGATGCGTTTGAAGAAAGTAATCGTGGTTTAAAGATCTCCGTTACAGAGATCAGTCGAATAATGATCTAGTAATTGTTATTGTTTATGCAAAGGGTGTAAACAGAGGAATAACAAAGAAAATCAATTGTTGTCGTTTACATCAAGTTGTGAACAGTGGCACACAGAATTGTGCGAATAATAAAGAATTTTACTTAAAACTAAACACAAATTTATTTTTATATTATTTGCATTCTATGAACTCATATTTTAAACGTTTTTAAAAGGTTAAAACGTAACAATATTTTTTTAAGCTCGATTGTCGTAAGTAATTGGCTGTTGAGATTGCAGATTTGGTCTTATCTGTTTTCTTAGAATTTTTGTCAAGACTCTGTGGCTAAGTAATCAACTATTGTTTGTATTACATTACGTCTGTGACAAAGTTCTCTTCTGTTATCAATATAATCCAAAGGTTCTACATGTATATGAGGGTTTAAAGCTCTTATAAGACAGTCACGATGTTCATGTTGTTACAAAAAGAATAAAAAAAATGTATTCTTTGCTTGTGTTTTTTTAGCATTACTATATGGCTGAAAAGTAAGGTTAAAGCCTGCAGATATCAGATAGGAATTAAAAATTTTCTCACTTAATTGGTCATTACAACCATTTAGTCAGGATTACGAGTTCTCTTCTCACACCACCCATACGTTGTACGTGTTAAATTGTATGCATGAGAGGCGGCACATACAGTTTAACGTTGATTTCGAACCTTAAATTTGGAAAACTTTTCATATCTTTTGGGTTTACTAACAGAGTTTTTGCCCGAAGACTGTTGAGAGAAAGGCGACAATAGAACAATTTTTTTTATATTTCGCTCTGTTTGAAACGTCTGAACAGGTGCTTGAACCACGTTCAATAGACCAATATGCTATCTACAGCGACTGCTCCAATAACAAGATCAATATTGGGTTCTCGAAAATGTTACAATTATCCGTTACAATTAATTAAACTGTGACATTTGCCATTTCTCTGTGTTAGATGTCATTATTAGAATCACTTTATTCTGTAAAAATTTCTGACCATTACCGAAAAGGTAAAAATGCGTGCTGGACTGATGAAAGAATTTGTGAAGTTGTTTACCGAAACGATGCTGTAGTTAGCATAACAGCATTAATTTTATTAATTCGCTGTGGATCTAACAATTTTGTGATAAAGTTGTTCCGCGTTCTAGATTAGAAATCACAAAAAAAAATTCAAAGAAACATTGCAAAAAATTTAGTAAGACTAGTACTTAAGTAGGGAAAACGTTGATAGGAAACTCTGTTTTCATCAGCAAACCGTTATCAACCTTGTCAAGAATCCTGATTATACAGAGACACTCGGTTTTAGGGTTACACAGGTGGCACGTTAATAGGAAAACTTTAATTAATGAAAATTCAATTTTCGATTCACTACTAAAGAAAAAAATTAGAATGAAACCGAACCATTTCTAAAGCGATTAATTACGGTCGATTAAATTTTAATAACGTACAACAAGAGTATGCAAGAACATTTAGAATGGTTATAAAGCCGAAATATAAACCAACAACTGTAATACTGTGTGTGTAGTGGACTTGAAATAAATTATGGCCGTTGTCTGGAAGGTACAGTATATTGGATTATTTGACGTGAGGCCATGGTTCAAACCTCAGGTCAGATATCACCAACAAAATGTGAATTTGAAAAAATAATTCTTCGGCAATTTCCTCTCAGCAGATTTCTGACAAAAATTCTGTCAACCCACCCACCACTTATGTTGTGTGTATTAATTTTGTGTATGAGTGACGGAGCCTACACTTTAAAGTCTACTCCGAACGATAGACTTTTGAGGAATTTTTGGATGGAAATTTTATTTACTCTGAGTTTCTGCTAGCAATTTTTTATTTCGTTTTGATGGAGATGTCTGACGTGGGGTTTGTACCGTGGCCTCACGTCTAATAAGACAACACAGTACGTGCTATATGTACGGCGTCAGTTATATTTGCAGTTAAATGAAAAGGCTTATTGTTGTATTTTCTACTACTTAAGCTACAAATATTTGTTGAAAAAATTTTAACGTAGCAAAACATTTGCTTCCCATATAAAGGATTTGTCAAAAATCTGAATTCTTAAGCTGGATTACAAACACTTTTAATCATTTGTATAGTTTTTTTTCTGATACAAAACACCTTTAGAAACATTTGCACTCTTTTAAATTTCTGCTTTAATAACAGATAAACAAAATCCTTTAAAATGACTTTATTAAAGTAAAAAAGAAATACAAAATAAAACTCATTTCGACTTACATTTATTCAGTTTTCCTTGTTTGTGACGCCAAAAAAAAGAAGCAAAAAATTGAAAGGAAAACGGAAATTGTTACAGCACAAGGAGCATTAGTTTTCACTGGAGAACTTCATCAGCATTTGAAATGATTTGTTTTAGGCCTTTAGGCAGCCAGGCATTAGATGTGAACTGTGAGTAATGAGTGGAATAGTGAGGTGTAGTAAATGTAGCGGTAAACACGTGAAATTTTAAATCCCAGATTATTCTTAACAGATTATTTTCAACATTTTTTTCTTGTACTTGATGAAAGTGATAAAGAAGATGATTTTTGATTGGATTGTAATTTATTTTTGTTATTTTCTTTGGTTGCTTAAGATTTTAAAAAACACAATTTTTTTAGCATGGCATTCTTTTTTTCCGTTTTTTACACAAGGTTTACATTGGTTTTTTTTTGTGGTGAATTTTTTAAGAGGAATTTTTTTTTATTTTTTTATTTATTTGTACAAAACTAAAAAAATTAAATTGCTTAACACGGTTTTTTTTGTTGTATTAATTTTTTTTTGGTTTAATTTTTTAAGATTTAATTTATTTTTAATTTATTTTTTTAAATTTTTCCTTTTAATTTTAATTTTTTATTTATTTTTGTTAAGCACTAATGAACACAATTTGTTAATAAATTTTTATTTATTTTTTTTTTTTTCATAAATTTTTTTTTTTTTAATATTTATTTAGTCAACACTTTCCTTCTAATTTTTCAATTAAAATTGTTTATAATTTATTCTTGGTTTCTGTAATTCTTAGCAACATATTGCTAAATTTATTTTCTATTTTATGTTGTGTATTAATTTCCGTTTTTGTTAATTTCTTTGCAAATATTCCAGAATCAGTTGCCAATATGTAATGATTTTGAATTTTTTATTTTTTAATTTTTTATTCTAAAAAGAGAAAAGAAAACAAGGGAAACCACTGTAAAACACTTGTGGCAAATCAAGCTTTAAAACATCGTAAGAATTTTTTTTTATTTATTTTTTTTTTTTGACATTCAATATTATTTTCTAACCGTTTCAAACACATTTTTGTATTTAAATCTTTTTAAACATAAAAAAAAACCCAAAAACTAAAATTTTAAAAAAAATTAATTTTTTATTTTACATTTCGTTTCAATTTATTTTTTTAAATAATAATTTCTTCTTTTCCTTTCCAGGCGATTTCTTGAATTATTTTATTTCATTTTAAATTTTTTTGTTTTATTTAATACAACTACTACGTGTAATTTCGAAAGGACAAAAACGGAATATTACGGTGTTCATATTGTGACAGACGCACCACCTCGAAATTGTGTTGTTTTGCTACTGTGTAAAGCTTCAGCATAAAGAGCACAGCAAAAAATCGTCTATGATTTCGTATTCTGTTTTTTTTTCTTTCCTTTACTTTTTCCCAACATACAACAACAAGATATAACAGTAATAATATGAAGGGAAAAATTGACACACACACACACTGTTAAGCACAACAAAAAAAACACTCATTATTATTATTAAACTCATGCAAACTCTGTATAATAATACAACAGCAACAATAAAATCACTCACTAGATAGTAAAGTTTAGAGCACACAAAAAAAAACACACACACACTTTAACAACAACAATATCGTAACAGAAATACAAAAAAAAAAAGGAAAAACAATTACAACAACACCTTCATTATCCTCTACATGTTGTTGTTTATTTTATTTCTCTAGTGTACTCCTGCAAAAAATATGGGATTTTTCCTTCTGTTTGTTATAGAGACACACACACACACAGGCATACAATTTCTATTTTATTTTCGTTCGTTTGCTCGTTCGTTGGTTTTCATTAATGATTCTCTCCCATGTTTCCTTACATTTCTTAGGGAGAGTGCCATACAAATAAACTCACCATTTAAGAGATTCTTCTCGCATAACTTTTGCAAACCGTTAAATCTCTGAAAATACCGTTACTATCTTACAGAACAGTCTATGTAAGCCTATGTTTTTAACATTCATCTCTCTCTGTCCTCTGTCCATACACTCTGTAGTAATACAGAAGCAGTGCAGTCGGCGTTAGTAAGGCATCAGATGCTGCAGTTTCAAAACAGAGCAACTCTCTGTCACACAGCTTCTCTGTTCTATCACCAACTACGCATGTTCTTCTTAAAAGAATACAAAATATGGAGAGAAAGAGAGTGTTCTTTCTCAGTAAATACATTGAGAGAATTTTAAATCAAATAGTTTGACATTTAATATGTTTGCTATAAGAGTGTACGGCGGGGATTGTGGGGACTAGGAAAGTAAGATATGGAAACTATAAATTAAAAGGAAGTAAAAAAAAAAAACGAAAACAATTTGACATTTTGTATACAACATATTCGTTTTAAGTGAAATCAAAATCTAAGATGTTATAGTTTTTTAATAACAACCTTTATAATTAAGTAGTAGTAGTAGTTATCATCCCTCATAACAGACCGAATACAACTGAATAGCATTGTTTCCGGAATTAACGATAAAA
Organism: Sarcophaga caerulescens; assembly: GCA_927399465.1. Classification (NCBI taxonomy): domain Eukaryota; kingdom Metazoa; phylum Arthropoda; class Insecta; order Diptera; family Sarcophagidae; genus Sarcophaga; species Sarcophaga caerulescens. The sequence goes on from OV656873.1 coordinate 21,941,293, forward strand.
AAGAGGCTTTACTTTTCTTCAAAATAATCCTATACCGTCTTTTGTCCTCTGACCACCCATGGAAAATAACATCACCTACAAACATTACAGGAAGATCAAGATCAGAGCCACCTTATAGAAAAAAGTAGGACTTAATAAATAAAGTTTTTCATCACTACACCCAATATTAAATACGTATCGTTTCTAACACTATTATACTAAAATCTGATACAATAACCAAATCACTTGTTTAGCTCAAAAGTCTTAGCAAGCGAAACAGCAAATAAGAGATGGACCCTAAAGGAATTAGTGGTTTCTATCGATTTTCCACACTAGGATCATTAAAACCCTGTGGTCAGGATTACAACGTACCTTCTTATATCCTGTTAATTTTATTAATGCATGGCATGGCATATAATTTTAATTTCAAGAATCTTTTCATGACAATTTTATTTACAGAATTTTTGCTAGTTTTTCGTCTTGTTAGAGATGTCTGAGCTGACGTCTGAACCACGGGCTTGTTTCTAATTAGCCAAGACACTACGTGCTAGTCTACAGCGGCTTCAAGTTTCCCAAGTTAACAGAAAAATTTCCCATGGAGCTAAACTGAAAAAAGCGACACATTGCAGTAGGATGTAGTGAGCGGCTAGTGACAACGATAACTAAGCTTAGGTTAGAGTTGAAGGAAGTTTTATTACAGAACAGAAAATAATGTACAGAACGCATGCCAGATAATGCCAGCTATATTGATAAATCAGTTTGTTGGGAAATGATAGCCTGATTTACATAATAAGGTAAATTGTATAACACAAAAGTTAAAAATAGAAATATTTGACGCCATTTAATATATTTGAAGTTGAAAATGTTCTTTACAGAGTGAACCACACAAAAACGTCTTTGTAACTGGTGTAACCCAGTTCTCTCAAGAGTGATGGGAACAGAATGATATTTCCTTCAAAAAGAGATAGCTTATGGACAATATTTTGACCGAACGTGGTAAAGAACTTCACTATCTATAAGAATCAAATTATTATGTGTGCAAATTTTGCGTACTTTATGAAAAATAAAAAAATATAAGGAATGTTACAGCAAATTGTCCTTTATCGATCATTCTGCCTAAAATTGTATGTGAAAGATAGAATCTTATGCTTGGATAAAAATCAATAGACATTGAAGTATTTACAGCACGGAAAGTTTGAAACAGACCCATAAAACTGATCCAATAATGGCTATAAATCCAGAAATCAGAATCCAGTATCAGAAGACATTGCACAAGGATATACATACATATGTACACTGCCTGACGACAAAGCGACTATTATATCCCTAGTGGCTGTGGACGACACCACATCGAAGATTGCCCAAGAATACTGGGTGTTTCTAAAATAGTAGACAGATTTTAAACGGTTACTCTCAAGTAGGACCCTGCTTATAGAAGCTTTTAAGATAATAATGTCCTTTTTCGAACGATGTTGGACATACAGATTTTGAGGAACAAAACAATTGTTTCACATAGCCGTCTGTTATTTCTAAAGAAAAGTTAGAAACTATAGAGATATGAAACAATTCTGGTACTTCATAGAGAGACAGAGGATGAAATTGGTTTAAATATGTCTAAGAAACGTTATAACCTGGCTAATGAACCTGGCTAAGCACTGAACGTTTGCACTCCTGCTGACCCCACGCTTGTGTACGTGGAACATTGCTTGTCTAAATGAAGGTGGTGGAGGTGGTTTAAATCAATACCCTCATAAAGCTCAAAGGTTATCAGCTAGGAATTATAAATATTCATCAGAATAAACAAAATTATATTACAAGGAGACATTTCATTAAATCGAAATAAACTAAGCTTAGGCATCATAAGCAATAAAATAGAAACTATTTATAAGACAAAGGAAAATGGTGAAATTGTAAAAACATGACTTATAAAGACAATGATTGTACTATATCGACGCCTCCATTCTATAACGTTCTAAGTGTACTTAGAACGTCTTAATGTTCTTGCATTTTTAAATTCTACGTTCTCTAACTTAAATACTGTCAAAATTTGGTTAAGATGCGCCGATCCGTTCCGAAGTTATAGGGAAAAATCTACTTAGAATACTCATATGTATAGTCATATGGCGCGTGAAATCTTTGAGAGCTCATAACTCAAAACACACTTTTTCGACTTAGAATGTTATAGAACGGAGCCGTCGATATGAGCTTATCTTAGTTGCATTTTTGTACTCCGCAGAAGCTTTTGTACTTTCGAGAGAAAAAATATTGAAAACTCAATGTATGTTCTTCTACGCAGTTTAACTAATTGTAAGAAGTACTTGATGCTGTTCAGAGGACGTTGCTCGATGAGCAGTTGATCCATTTATGTGACATAAACTGTCGAAAACAGTATGAATAAGATTCCAGAAGATCAAAGTGCATAATTTTTTAAACTTTGATAGTCAAAGACCACTTGAGCCAGGACAAACTATAATATTTTCACCACGGTTTTTGATGTTTTTTTAAGTAAAATACTTTAAGCTCCCCCTAAATAAAACACAACTGAAAAAATTATCAGGCAATGCCATCACTTCTTCAAAGAGATTAAGGGTCTAATTATAAAGTGTTCTTAGCAGCTACACAGAGCTCCATAAGTGAGTCAACACCCACTATAATTTTAAATTTTCTATTATAAAAAATATACTTGTAGCACAACAATAATTTTTGCGATTTTTTTGTTTTAACATTTTATAAGTAATAAATAAACGTTTTTAATTTATGGAAATTTATTCGACTATTCTCATTTACTTTTCTCGCTCTCCTAAGAAAATGAATTATATCAGCGGTGTTTACTCACTTTTGACGCTCACTGTATATCTATCGCCGTTTCGGAGAAGTTGCTGTTTCTAAGCTATGTCAGATGGCAACCCTATCATTCTAGACTCTGTTACAGAGGATCTATTACTGCAAAAAAGCAATTGAAACAAAGCAAACAAATAGTAAGAAGACACACCAGATGCTTGATGACAGGATGGTTAGGATTAGAGGTTAGTAAACTTCAGCTTCTTTCGAGTTAAAAACCTAATGCAGGTGGTGGTTTTTACATTGGTTTATGGCTGGTAAACCTCAGCAAAGAGTTAAACATTTTAAATTTCTTAACTTGGGACGGAATTAAATAAAAATTTACAAAAATCAAAGAATTTACATACACGGTGCCAATAAGAAATAACTATAAAAACTGTTACAACTGTCAACTATCACCGATTGAGAGCGGGTATTTTCATGTTTTTCTGCTTCTTATTGCAGTATATGTAAACAATAGTCTTTCCTCAATTCTAGTACCTCTCTCTCGTTCATTCTCTATCGTTATTTCTCTCTCTCTCTCTCTGGTTAGTTATTTTTATCAACAACATTACAGTTTTATGCTCTCTTGCCATGGCATTGCCATTCATTGTTTATAGTTGAACATTTTTAGTATATTTTGACATTTCATTTCACATCATCATCAGCTCTCAGCACTAACGTCATTATCATCATCATCATCAGTATCATCAACACACAACAACATGGTGGTGGTGTAGAGTTCTGTTTGTTATTGTTTGAAATGTCATTTATATGAGGAAAAAAACAAAACAAAACAATAACAACAATAGGTCTAGGTATGTATATGTGTTACACACACACACTATTAGAAAAGTGTGCCACCAAGAGAAGAGAAACTGTCAAAAAATTTATGGCCATACATACACAGAATGGCAAAATGATGAATGAGGCGTATGACGGACGGTATGTAGAGTAGAGTGATGATTGCGTGTGTGTGTGTGTGTGCATGAATTTGACACATTAAAGTGGAGAGATTTTTATCGGCTCATTTCTTACAGGCATAGGCATAGGTAAAGGCACACAGGCATACGATGAAAAGTAAGTCAAACATCAAAATAGAGAGAGGGGTAGAGAGGGGCGTATGAGAGGAATTGGGGGAGTTTGGGGTTTTTTTAGTTTTTTTAATTGAAATTTGAAAAATATTTTTCAAAATTGAAAGGAAAATCAGATTTTTTGTTTGTTTTAAAAGAGAAAATTATGCTCGTGGAGATAATGTCCATCAAAACTTGTGATTTGGAGCTGCTGTGGCTTTATCACGCTGTTGTTGTTGATGATTTTAACTGCGTATGCTAACGGTGATACAGGCTCCTAATGTCTTAGGATAGAGGGTGTATGTGTGTGTGTCGGTATATGGCATGTTGCAAGCAAAAAAAAAAATTATAGTGTAGATGCGCACTGATTAAGTGGAGATTTTTCTTCATATTAAAAGTGATTTGCTTTATAGGAAAATAAAATTATTATCAGCTAAGAAGGAAAGAAAAAACAAAAAAAATGAATGAAACACACACACAAATTCATGTTAAATTTTGTAATTCATTGAAATTGTTTCACAAAAAAATTCCTTCCTTCTTTTCTTAAAGCATTGTTTCATGGAAGTTTCTATTTCAAATGCTTTTTTGGGAAGCTTAAAAACTCTTGCAAATCGTAACATTTTCTATTTAAAAGTGGCACAAAAATTCTTTTGTTTTTATTTGTTTTGTTTTGTATTCTTTTTTCATTTCTTTTTTTTCTTTACACACCCTATAAAAATTTTTCCATTTCTTTGCTTTTTTTCTGCCGTTTGCTTTGCTTTTTTAATATCAAAACTGATTACACAAAAACTTGAATAACTTTTTTAAAATAAAATTTTACTTTTACTTCGTTTGTAAACTCTTTTTAGAAAAGAAAACAAAAACAAGAACAAGCACAATAAATGACAATAAATGCTTCAGCTTTAATGGTTTTCAAATTCAAGAAATTTTTTTAAAAACTTTTCTTCATTTCATTCTTGTTAAAACAACTTTTTTCTTTCTTAATTTTTCTTCTCTTTTTTTTTTTTTTTGCTTGAATTTTTCCTTTTTTTTACGCGCCGTATCTCAACGTTAAACGAAAGGCTTTACAGAACATCTACCACACGTCTGACAAGTTACCATAACTTTACACAGATGCTGGAGCGTAAAGTTTTGCAAGCAATTGCGTTCAACGAAACGTTAACACTCTGCAGCAGAGCAGCTAGTTTCTGTTAAAAACATCCAAAACAATACAGGGTGCAGCCCGCTGCCACGTTGGCTAACATCAGCTCAACTCAACATATTCAGCCAAAAATTTTTATGATTTTAAGGGAACACCATTACGTAGGGTCTGTTACGATTATTGGCAGACATCTGCTGTAGGTTGTCTGCAAAAACAGGCACCTTTTTTTCGGAGAAGATTTGTTTTGTATTAATGAACAGCATCTCCTTTTGTATGCACGTGTCGCGCCCAAAACTGTAGATACACAAAAATATTCCACAAACGAAATACAAAAAAACAAAATATGGCAATAAATTAAAGTCATGTCGATAGGCATATAAAATGAAAAACAGAAACAGAAAAAAGAAGACGAAAAAGAATTTTTTTCTGTTGGTAAACAGCCACACTGATAAGTGTAGGCTGTAGTGCAAGAGTAACGTCAATAGGGGAATGCCATTGACTTGAGTAGACTTAATTAGAAACTTTATTTTAATTTTAATTTTTTATGAAGCAATTTATTAAATCCCGAATGAAATATACCCTTTCCGCTGCTGTAAGGAGTATATGACCTCGATAAACGATCAATGGTTTGAACTATCCATTCTTCATTCCACTCCAGTTCGCAATTTTTTTAACGACATCTGTTTCCCACAGGTCTGAGCTGGTATTCCACCTCGGTAACAGTTCCATCTCTATCCACATGGAGCTATTGTAGGATTTGTCCAATGCAGTTCCATCTAAATATTTTGATTTCCATACCGATTAGGTTGAATTGTCTAAGGACTCAGCATACTATGCGCGTTTGTGTGAGAAACCAGAAAATTCTTAGCGTTCTGAGCAAAAAATTATTAAAAAATATTTGTATGGCCTTTAGCCGGTACCGGCAACTAATTTTCTAGGATTTGGAAAGCGAAAACAGTCTTCCGAAAGCATACCTCTTGCAGCGGTCAGCTAATAGTGAAACTCTGCATAACATCATTTCAACAAGTAAGACGAACAATTTGTTCCTATTGTTATGTTTTTACCCTTTAAAAAAGTTTAAAATATAAGCTCGTAGATTGCAAATAAAATAAAAATAAATTTGTGTTAAGTTTTAATTAAAATTCTTTATTATTCGCCCAATTCTGTGTGCCCGTGTTCACAACATGATGTAAACAACAACAATTGCCTTCTTTTGTTATTCTTCTGTTTATACCCTTTGCAGAAACAGAAACTAGACAATTGTACGACTGATCTTTGTAACGGAGATCTTCAAACCACGATTACTCTCTTCAAACGCACCTCGTCTTCAAACAAGACTGACTGAGCTTTTACTAACTCACTCGCCTGCTTTGTCTTGCCTTTGATATGGCAGGGTAAACACGTTTATGACTTCGCCTCCTCGAAATCTCTATAAATGTTAATGTAAACATAGTTCTTTACATTTACTCTTGTAACGTTTGTTGTTGTATTTTTGTTTACTTGTTTATCATGTTTTTATGCTGGTGTTTGTTGTTATATTAAGCAGTACGATAATTTGTAAACAGCTTTGTTTACTGCAGTGTGTTGTTTTTGTACCTTTTGTTTATAGTTTTAATGTTAAGCGATGTAAAAGCAAAAAAACCAGTATCTTGATTTTTCGTTTTCGTAACACTATCTTATAAAATAACTGAATGGCTATCTATTTGCCGATTTCTGTATAAAAACCCTCTGCACTATAAAAGTTCCTATAGCATATGTGTGAAGCTCTTTTTCTTCTAACTGTCATGTGATAAAAAGCCTTAAAACTTACAGGAAAGTCTTCATATTGGTTATATCTGCTTATTCTCCCAACGGATACGTAATTGATAGACTCTCCCGTAATAGCCGTAGTCTAGTAGGTAGTGCGTTGACTTATAATAAGCAAGACCGTGGTTCTAACCTTAGCCCAGACATCTCGAACAAAACGTAGTATGAAAGAATATTTCTCTGGCCACTTTCTCTGAGCAGATTTCTGACATAAATTCTGAGAGTAAATAAAAAACTGACATGAAATGACATTTTGTTCGAAATCGACTTTAAACTGTAGGCATAAAATTAACATACACAATATATGTAAGGCGTGTGAGAAACTAGGTTTTAATCTTGAATGAAGGGTTGTAATGACCAATTATGTGTGTATGTATAAATGTAGAACGAAATTAAATGTTTACTTTACATTGTAAGACCCACAGGTGTGTAGAATACGTTGACCAAACCGATTAAAAGGCAAGATTTTTAAGTTTTTCAAAACTAAACTTTTCAAACTTTTCCTTGCAATCAAGGCCTCAGTCATAAAGATCTCCGGTGAAGAAAATGTTGGGTTTCTATAAACCACTAGGATATGAAGTTTTCTAACTTTTCATTACAATCATAGTCTCTGCCACATCATATCGATAAAGATCTTCAGTGAAGTAAAGGTTATGTGCCTGCCAACCCACGGGATATGATAAGATCAGTAAGTTTTCTAACTTTTTATATAGTCATAGTCTCAGAAGTAACAGATCGATAAAGATCTCCAGTGATGTATATATTGGGTTCTTATAAACGCCCAAGATATGGTAAGATGAGTAAGCCCTAGTCTGGAACCCAAGTCAATTAAAATGCATATTTATTTATTTATTTGCTTACAAGAGCTTTAAGAATGTTATTCTTTTATAGCTCAGTAGGATATACACAAATTAGCAATAATTATATTTCACATAAAATTTCTAAAATAAAATTTAAAAAATTAAAAGTAATATAAATTTTTTTTTTTTTTTTTTTTTTTTTTTAATTATTTGAGGACACATATTCAAAAAGTGACTTCTTAAAACTGCTATTTCTCGAAATGTTTTTAATAGTCATTGGTAAGGAATTCCACAATTTAATTGCGTTGACGAAAAACAATCTGCTAGTATTGATGTAAGTGTATCTAGGTATAATTAAAGTTGTATATCTAGTGGATCTACCAAATACAAGCTTCTCAAAGAGATAGGGTGGTTTCTTACGATAAAGAAGATTATGTAAGAATATTATATTTCGCATCTGAAGGTAGTCGATTAAGTCACAGCCCAAGATTATTTTCCTCCAGGACGATACACTGCTAAACCTAGTTAAACCATACACATACCGCGTAGCATTATTAAAAGATACTTGCAACTTATGTAGTGACAGAGAGTCCAATTTACTGTAAACCTCTGCAAAATAATTAATCAGTGGAAGTATTAATTGAATTATAAGTTTCCTCTTAACTTCAACTGGTGTGAAGTTAGACGACATTCGTAAATTACGAAGCAAGAGGTATACGTTACGCACAACATGATTAATATGGTCAGTGCATGACAAGGTGGAATTGATCCAAAATCCTAAGTATTTAATCTTACTAACGTACACAAGAGACGTGTTCCCCAAGTAAATTGTTGGAAAATAACTCAAATCATATTCCCATCTACTGATTGGTAGAATGTAAGATTTTCCAGGATTGAGCATAAGGTTATTATCCTCAGCCCATTTTAAAATAGACCTCAAGTCATAATTAAGTTTGTAACTTGTATCCTCTATCAGACCAATACGGTTTGAGATGTACAGCTGAATATCGTCTGCGTATGCATGTACCTTAGTATACCTGCATACTGAAAATAAATCGTTAACGAACATACTAAATAGCAGGGGGCCTAACACGGACCCCTGTGGAACACCAGATGTTATACGCCCCAGCCCCGACTGCCTATTTCCAATAATTACCCTTTGGCCTTTATGCCTTTATGCCTTTAATATTTGTAAATGTCCACATTTAACAGAAATAAGACATGTTTAGTGCAGTCAAAAGCAAATATATTTCACCACACATAAACAATTTTTAAAAAACTGTATGGATTAAATGCTTATGTGGCAATAGAACACATTTCGTTGTAGTTAGGTTAGGTCGGAGTGGTAGCTCTGATGTCACAAAGCTCACTTGAGCACGCATAGCGGCCCGTTGTGATGCCACGGGTGAACGTGTAGTAAGGACTCAACATTGCAAAAGAATCCTCGTAGGCAATATCGAGCCGCATAATCTCTAATAAATTTCGGTTGGTAAGAGAAGTTGTGGTCGCCGTCATCTATTAGTAGTGTATTGGCTTATTAGATATCAGGCCACATTTTAAACCCCAGTTCAGCAGATTTCAGGCAAAATCTCTGAAAGTAAATAAAAACTTTCCATGAAAAGTTTCTCAAAAAAAAAATTTACGTTCATAGTCGACTGTAGCTCCCATCACATGCAACATAATGCTGACTGCAGGGCTGTAATTACCACTTTAATATGTATATATGTAATAGAAGTAACCTGAAGATATGTTAGATTCTGTGACATCTGATTTTAAGATCAATTGTAAGTTTACCTTATGAATACTTGAGTCCAATAGTGACCTAAGGAGCCATTGTCTGGGCAGACGTAATAAATCCGAAAATAAATTAAATTGCATTGGACAAGTGTGTTAGTGACAACCACAGCTCTGGATGGTTCGGCTAATGGTAGACAAGTCTAGCATGAAATTCATTAAAGAATTTCGTGACCTAAATAATCGAATACGTGACAGCTTCCTTCTTAACTGCACCTTCGATGGAGCCAGTAGACCCTATGATTTTGGGAAATACTGTAACTCCCGAGTGAATGATAAATTGCTGAAATTAACTGGTGTTTGCAGTATGCAGTAAAGACTTCCAAATGACAAATTCAACCAATTGATATATATTTTTTGAAGAAATTTACGTATATTATGGAAATGGCAGTCTTAAGAGTTTTCACAAAAGAATATTTGATAACAAAAAAACGACGAAAGAAACTAAAATGATTCCCACTTAACTGTTAAAAGGTGCGTTAATAGCAATAATAATACTCATAATCATTATCACTGTCAATAACATAATATAACTTCATTATCCTGGTCCAAGATAATAATGAAGTGAACGAAAAGAAATATTGAAACATGCGCTGTAAATTTTACAATTTTGAGTAACATTTAAAAACAATAACAACAATATAACATTAATAAACGAAAATATAAATGAAATGAGAATGAAAAACAAAAAAAAAAAACAGAAATTTTTTGAAATTGACACTCAAAGCAACTGTTGAGCAATTAAAACAAAAGAAAGAAAAAATGAAGAAAAAGTCAAAAAAAAGGTAAGAAAACTTGAACTGAATTTTTGCTTAGTTTTTCATTTTAATTGAGGCATACCATGCAAATATACATGATAAGAAATCTGTAAGAAAACTATCAGAATCACAACAATTAATCTCATCAGCATTATTAATACTCTAGGCAGACTGCTGCTGTCGTATGCCAACAAGCGTCTGTTCGGTTTTCTTAAAAGGTTTCAATGTTTTGTTAAAGTTTTTGCCACAAAAACCGTTTACTTTACTGCATAAGACACCCAGTCTTTCTCTCACTCTCTCTATATCTCTTGAACTGTCTTTAGATTCTTACAAGCATTGAGCACAGCAAAGTAAGTTTCGATGAACTGCCTTACCATTTTAACATCAGTTTACCATACAGTTAAGACATCATCATTATTACCAAACTGCACCAGCATCATCATCATCGTTATCGCCTACATTGTCATCATCATCATGGTCTGTGTTTTGCTTCATAACTTATATTTTGTTGTTGCTGTCATTATGGTTGTTGCTGTTGTGTTGAAACAATTGACACAGTGACACAAAATTTCATTCTGTTTGTTTTTTTGGTTTCTTTTTGCTCTTTCTCTTCTTCTTCTTCTTCGTATGTCTTGTTTCTCTTTTTTCCTCAACGACAACAATAAATGGCTGAGCATGGCTGAATTAAAATCCTGCATGCGTTTACGCTATCTATTCACGAGTGTTTAAATGTTTGCTGTCGAAGAGCAAGAGAACGTTCTAAGAGAACTAAGTAAACATACACACACCTTTTTAGCAGCAAAATAAAGGTTTTTCGATTCGGTTTTTTTTCTTTCTTTACCTCGTTAAATATCTTTTAGTGTGGGTGTATGTGTTATAACACACACACACACACACACTGCTGTGCATACACATTTACTGTCGTTGTTTATTTTTTTTTTTCTTCTTCGTTTTACTATTTACAGCATAACTCATACGTCTGAGCCCGGTTTTTTCATGTAGTTTACCATTTTGCTTACAAACACAAAAACACAAACTCACTCATTACACCCTCTCGTATAACAAACCATACAAAGCTGTGTACATGAACTCTCATATACAGTCATAGAATTTGAAAAATGGCATCAAAAAATGAAACTGAGTAAAAGAGCATAAAATAAATTTCACTGTACATGTGTGTGAGGATGTCTGTGTATGAGTGCGTGTTTTGTTGTTTTGTTTTTATTTTTATTTTTTTGGGGGTATCTGTTCCCAATGTGATTTAAGAGAATCCTTGTGCTAATTCGTCAATTTTGACATTTGTTATCAATTGTTTTTGTTGTCATTTGTATATTCGTTTGTTTATTGTTGTTGTTATTGTTGTTTTGCATACTATTGTTGCTGTCTTGTGTATATGCATGCGTTTTAATTTATTTTTTTTATTAGAAAAAGTAACAAAAAATTGGATTTTTTCTCCCATTTTGTTAAAATAAAATTGGAAAAAATTGTTTTTTAAATTTTTTAAATGTTATAAAAAATATACATCCACTACCTTTAAGATTTATTTTGTTAGTTTTATGACCCACATACATACATACATATATAAATGGTCATTACAATCTTTCAGTCGTGATTACGACCTAGTGTCTCACACCACTTATGTTGTGTGCGTTAATTTTATTCATGAGTACCGCGACTTACAGGTTAAAGTCGACTTCGGACAACAGATTTTTGAGAAGCTTTTCATGACAATTTTATTTTTGCCTGAAATCTGCTGAGAGAAAGTCACCGCAAGAAATATTTTATTCGTTTTCGTTTTGTTGGATATATTTGACCAGAGTTTTGAACCGTTGCCTCAGGTCTAATAAACCAACTACGGTGATTTCATTAATTTCATTACCTACAATGCCTTCTACTCGTCGGAAAATCTGCCAGAGGTGGTAGTAATTTGAAAATCGAGCAGTTGTCTATCGCAAAACTACTTTAAAAATCCACAGATTCGTACAAACAATAAGAAAATCATCCAGAAGTCGTGTAAATATTGTTTCCCAACCATTTGACAAGTTTTAGTATAAAAATTGAGGCCAGACTAACGTGTTAATTCGTGTTGTTATTGGAAAGTTAAATAATCGATTCAAGCTTTGTCATCAAGTCGATCGTCAGTCGATCGCAGCTGGTGGTCCAATAAACCAACTACGGTGATTTCACTAATTTCATTACCTACAATGCCTTCTACTCGTCGGAAAATCTGTAAGAGGTGGCAGTAATTTGAAAATCGAGCAGTTGTCTATCGTAAAACTACTGTACAAATCCAAAGATTGATCCAAGCAATAAGAAAATCATCCAGAAGTCGTGTAAATATTGTTTCCCAACCATTTGACAAGATTTAGTATAAAAATTGAAGCCAAACTAACGTGTTAATTCGTGTTGTTATTGGAAAGTTAAATAATCGATTCAAGCTTTGTTATCAAGTGCTAGTGCTCGTCAGTCGTTTGCAGCCGGTGTGGTTTAGTCTGTTTCAAATATACACTTCCAACATGCCTTAGTTCCATTCCTACAAATAACACATCATATATAAGAACCTTCACAATGCACCTTAAAACCTACAGGATCACATACTTATATCAGATAGAAAAGTGAAAATGTATTTCCATACAACTTTATTTACGTCTGGCTGGAAGATTTCTCGTAGAAACAATATTAGCAACAAATTGAGTTGAAACTGATCGAATTATTTCGGCTTTTTATCTACAATTCAATATAAATTACAGACCAGGCAGCATGCGACTCTTGGTGCACTGTTACTTAACGGCCTGTCACGTTAGTAGAATATTCACTTCGGCCACTTTTCTATCATATGTTAGGAACCTGAACCTAATCTTGGTAGGAAATTTCACACATGAATTTTTAGCAGGCAATACAGGTGCTCTAAAGTCTATTCTCACGGTTCTAAAAATTTGCTCCGAAAACCTTAACCCTTTCATGCCCGAATTTTTTCGGCCAAAGCTAAAATTTTTTTAAGGACATGTGTTTGTTAGTCATGGCATAAATATGAAGTGATATTAAATTCAGAGTCCTACATATTCTGGTTTTACAGTTATAAAATGTTGCCTACAGGCAACATTGGGCAGTAGTGGAAAATTTTTAATGAAAGACTTATTTTTATATATTCGTAATTTTAAAATTTTTTCATTCTAATTTCTTGTGATATAAAAGAAAACGGCTTTTTTGTGGACTTGAGCACAAATGTACATTACACTTAGTACATTTGGATCTTGGAATTCCGGTTTTGCATAGTCTACATCGGCCTTTTGCTCCCCATTCTATCCAATGACTTTGTCATCAAAACGTGCGGCTTTTGGCGGATCAGCTACGTATTTTCTTCTCCCCGCTGTTACCATCATAATCATCCTCAGAGTCCTTCCAGTCAAATTCCACAATTCTTTGTATTTATCTTTGAGACAATCCTTGTGGACACATACCTAATGCAGAAAAAGTTTATTGTAAATTTGATACATTATGGACCAATGTTGCCTATAGGCAACATTGAGTTTAAAAAAATACTGGAATAAAACTAAAAACATATTTTCCACTTTTTTTGGTTATAATTCGTCTCTTACCTGCTTTTTAATTATTCATACACTTTTTATGAAAAAAATTCAAAAATTTTCAGTTATTTTTTAAGTTTGAAAAATTTATATTTTTTGACTTTGGCATTGGCACGTGCCTACGCAAATTCAAACACCGATTAACTGAACACCAGTAGTGATTACTCAAGCTTGTTAGCAAAAAAGAAATCTTTTACTAAAATTTAAAATAACGGGATTTATGAGCAAATATGTTCAATGTTGCCTATAGGCAACAATGGGCATGAAAGGGTTAAACTTAACGCACCTCTACCCACGATTTACGGAAACGTTCCTAGGAAATGAGATAATAAGGGTCGATGTAAACAAGGGATGCTCACAGAATAGTTTACATTCGTTGTATGGTTTGGTTGTTTACAGACTCTTTAAGCGGGCATCCACTGCCAAGTGTATGCATTAAACCCTAGTGATGTTTTGCGACATCATTCAACCAGTGGGTGTCAGCATAAACCCAGACAAAAGAGCAGTTTTTGATTCCAGAATGAAATATACCAAGAACATGGAGAAAAACCGGGTGGTGTGTTCTAAGCGGAAGACTATGCCATCGAAAGATGTGCTCAATTCAACTTGGATACGAGGTTCAAAAGGCATCAAACAGTAAAATACAGCAGTCTGAACACTCGTTACTAGAATGGTTAAATCGAAAATATTATGGAATTGTTTGGAGAAGATACATATATCACTTAGGTAGGGAAAGTAAGGAATCAGTTTGACATTAATGCATCTCTAGGAAGAAATACTTGATTGCATATCAAGTGCTAGGCAAGGAATTTTCATTGTTGGCCCTGAACAGCACCCTGAAATAAGTCAGGGCAATAGGCTTGGAGGAGATATAATAGAAATATTAAGTTTCAAGAGAGTACAATAGTTCACACGGTCACAGTACAAAGGTATCTCTTTACGACAATTATAATATGGGGATACAACATAAATAATTGGTTATTACAACCCTTCACTCAGCATTAATGCTACTTATGTTGTGTGCGTTAATTTTATAAGTGAGTGGCGGGACCTACAGTTTAAAGTCTACTCCGAACGACAGATTTGTGAGAAATATTTTGTATTAAATTTTATTTTCTCTCAGAGTTTATTCCAGAAATCTGGTGAGAGGAATCGTGCGAAGAAATATTTTTTTTTATATTTCGTTTTGTTAGTGATGTCTGACCTGGGGTTTGAACCGTGACCTCACGTCTAATAAAACAACACACTACCTACTAGACAACGATGCCTATAATAATGGGGATGACGAAGGTTGGTGTAACAGGGAATTCTAATTAATTCTTACATGTGATGGAATGCCAATCTCTATATGGACAAGGCAAACGCACTTGTGTTCAGACACCAACCAAAATTTATTATTACAGCAATCCACTTTTAAATAAAATTCTGCTACATTTATCGTGTGCTTTAAAAAAATGATTTTAAAATAATTGCTACTTACGCGCTTATAAATGTCATGTAAATTTTTAAAAACGCTCCTCATCATCATTGTCATCATTAAGAGGCACTACACAAATATCTACAAACACAAGTACTTCACTTTATATTGATGCTGTTGTAGGCGTTGTTGTTCTTGTTGTGTTTTCTCTCATAATGGTTATTTATTTTGTAATTGTCATAACGAAAGACGCTTGAAGAAGACGATGAACTATGAAATGAAAATTTGTTTGTTTTTATTACACAAACTATTATCATTCATTACATCAACGTGGCCATAATGATTATCGCTATGAAGATTTCGTAAAGCTTTTTTAGCCATCAAATACCACACAACATACACACACACATATATACACAGAAAAATATATAAAGTGGCTTATACCAGCAGAGAAGTGGCAACCGGAATGCTTGCCAGGTTGGTGGCCTGTACTATGTTGTGTAGTAAGATGGGTTGCAATGGTTACCAGATAAATTCTGTATAAATTTGACAGGTTTTAAGAGATTTTCTTTCGAGATGCCTGAGCTAGAGGTTAAACAGCCTTATCGCGTTTAATAAGCCAACAGAGTACCTACTAGTGCACAGTGACTCCTTAATTTCCTTTGCTTCAATTAAATTTTTATTGAAAAAAGGAGAAACGAGAAAATTGTGAAATACTGTGATCTTAATGCCTTAAAATGGTTTCAAGAATAACAATAAAATAAAAAAATCTGGCCACCCTTGCATGCAGCAGACAAACAACCACCAAATTAAATTTATTCCGGCCTAAAGTTAATTATTTATGCACATTCTTGCTCTGCATTTACTTTGTACCCCACTGTTACTCACACTCTTTTTCTTTCACTCACTCTTAGCTTTTCTCTCTCAAAAAAATACTCTCCTTTTTTGTCTTTGTTGTTTTTTTGTTGTTTTTTTTTATTAAATAACATTTTAATGCAATGATGCAGTTTGTTTATAGTGACATACACAAACAAACAAACAAACACACACGAGTAGTACTGTGTGTGTTTATTTGTTTATTTTTTTTTTCATTTAAAAATGGTTCAGTAGTACAGTTAGTAGTGGGAGTAAGCACACACAGAGAGAGAGAGAGAGAGAGTGTGTGTGATGAAGAGTTGCATTATTGCATAAAGATTTTATAATATCCTCACACACACACAAACACACACTCACTTGTAAATACCGCAACTTAAATTTAAAACGTTAAGTGAGTGCATATTTAGTGAGTTGTAAAAAGTGCCAGTAAATGTGTTTTGAGAGCATGTGTGCTATGGGTGTGATTGAGTGTTGATGCTGGCACAATGACACAATATTATTGTCATTGTAAACAATGTTTTAAAAATAAACGTTTGTATGTGTTACATATATGGACAGCATCATTACCATACTCATCAACGGCAACAACATCATCATTAACATGGTAATTGTTGTTGTCCTCATCGTCATACATCATGTAGATGTTTATGTAAAATGGCTTGCCGTACTTATAGAATAAACATTTTTTTAATTACCACTTGTCCATGTGATTTTATTATTTTGTCAAGTTTCTCTCTCTCTCTCTCTCTCTGTGTGGCTCTTTTGACACATTTACATATACTCACACATAGTCATATAAATGGTATACTCTCACTTAAGTAGTGAGTTTTTTAAAAAACCCATAAAATTTTATATTAATTTGAAGCCAAAAAGTAAATTTACATTTTAGCTTATAAATGTGCCGCAAGCCAAAAAGAAGGAGTGAAAAAAATTGATTGTTTTAGTAACGGTCACTGGTCGTTGTTATTAAAATGTGGCACCACATTTATATTCGTTCTGTGGCAAGTACTTTAGAAGAGCCATTTAAGCAATTACTTGGATTTTAAAATTAAATTCTTTTTAAAGCAAAAATCAAAAGCAGAAATTATTTATTGGGGGGAACAATTTAATATTGAATCTAAGTCTCACGCAGTAGTTCGATCCGATGGGTAGATTTTGTAGAAAGCAGGCAATTAGTTTGGCTTCTCAAGCAGGCTATTGTTTTATTTATTATTATTAAAGTGTAGAGACACATACGTACTGTCACCCTACCATCTATTGTACTGTTGCAACCTGCATTTTTTTTCAATACCCCTTGGTAGCATATGGCTTCCAAAAAGCATGTCTGTCTTATATGCTTCGCTGCTTTTATTGTTGGACCTTTTCATGTAAGATTACACTGTCCTAGATCTTGAAGTATTGAATGTCTACAGGTATTCCTTGGCCGTCCAAGGCTTCTTGAGCCTTAATTCTATTCAAGTGCCATTCTTGTTATACTATCAGGTTTCTTTTTGATAGTATGGCCGATCCATCTCCATTTCCAACATTTTATTTGTGTTCTTATGAGTTCCTCATTATTAAGGTTCCAGAGATGCGTGTTACTGTTGTTATTAGGTCGGAATATCTTGCATATGATTCTGAGGTACTTGTTGATGAAGGCCTGTAATTTTTTAGAGATGGTGTTCAATACTTATAAGGTTTCACTTCCATACAACAGAGTTGATTCTCATGGCTTTCGGTTTCCTAATATTTATCTCAAGTCCAACATTGCGCGCTAGTCTTTCTAAGTCTTCTAGCTTTGTAACTTAACAATAATGCCTTTCTTCCAGGTTGGAGGTAGCCTTTCTTCTTCCCAGACCCAAGAAAGAGCAGCTGCGACTTCGATTTCTACAAGAGTCAATCAATCAATCTCTACATAAAGTATCTTTATAATGTTTCTTCCAATTCTGTTGATCCGGCAAACTTTATAATGTTGTTCAGTGTCCTAAGAATAACTCCCTGCCATTTACTTGATGAGTTCACATGTATTCTGAGGTAAATTATTGCCGTCCACACAGTTTCCATGTATGTCTTCTGATAATTTAAAATTTTGAACATCTACGTTGTCTAGTAAAAATTCATGTTACTGAACTACTTTTATTAGTGCAAACAGAGTCTCTGCCTCTCCTCATCTTTGACTTCAAATGCATTTGAAACATGTTGCTGTAAATTAAGCAACAATAACTCTAATAATAGCTGTTCCTTAAGTGTTCAGTTTCATTTACGATCTGGCGCTAGCATACAAATAGAGATTAATAACTTCATAAAATTTCCTGGAATTATGTTGTACTTCGATCCATTTTATGGCTTGTCCTTTAAGTCGATACACTTACTTGTTTTAATTGCAGTCAACTTTATCTAGCATTTGTTTGAAGAAAACATTAAAAAAAATTGAATCGACATTTTAAAATGATTTTCTTGTTCAAACTTTCATTCGTCATATGAAATGATTATTATTATTGTCGTGAAGAGGTGCCTTAGCACTGTGATCAAGTTTATAGGGTATGTCTTTAATGCCTCTTCCAATCCAAATTTCAGGATGCTGCTCGGTGTCACTATGACAATTACTTGATATGCACTCAGATATTTCTGCCTGGAATACATTAATGCATTATAGATTCAAAGAATATACTCGGTTAGTTCATTCTCATCATCATAGAGTTGTTGGCTCAAAAGAATCCTCATACTGAACAGGTGCATTGTGTGTGCCTGTTATTTCTGGATAATTTGATGCATGATCCAGATCATACCTAGCTTATACAGCTTTCTAAGACAGTCGTAAACAGCATGGGTACGATTTAACCTTATAAAACTGTCAGATATTACTATGTGTTAACTCTTTTGCCTTCTATAGAAGTTGATAGACTACAGCTTGAAAAATACTTTCGAGTTTTCCAATGGGTCTGCAATATTTCTTTCTGGTACCAAAAACTCATGCTAGTATTCTAAGATCCGTTCTTGGCCCCTCTGTATATCACAAAATAGTTCCTCTTTTGAAAGAGTATGCCGCTCCCAGTTTTCATTGGTAACAGTCAAAGCTTAATGCATAGATTACAACACCACTGATGCTGTTATAATATTCCAACACTTCTTCTCAATATGACTCAGGGGGGCCTTAACAATTTCTTACTTTCCTACCAAAATATTTTGTTACCCTCAAGCTAAAACCATGAGTCATTATTCAATATTTAGAAAATTAAAAATAAAGATCTTTAATTTTATTTTTAAATTTAAAATCTCGATACGTTTTTAAACCACTGCAGGTAACACAACACTCATGATATTAATCCTTTGCTTTGCTATGCTTTACAATATTGTAGAGTTATAGATATGCATGCACACATGCAAGTACAAACACTTGTAGTCTATAAGGACATAACAACAACAACAAAAATGACAATAATAATATATACACATACATACATACATACACAGATATTTTATAAAATTTACTTGTAAAATATGCACATGAAGACCACTTGATGTAAAACATATTGTATGTGTGTTATGCTATAGAAAATTTGTTTTTGTTTTTTGTTTTCTTTTATATATTTTTTGTATAAAAAAATCAACAACAAAAATAACAATAAAAAATATGGTAGTTTATATTGAAAACTTAAAAGATAGAGAGAGAGAGAAGAGAGACAGACAAGAGAGGTAGAAAACAACGAGAGTCTCTTAAAAAAAAAAAATATATAATTTTTGTTTTTTCCTTTGCTGTTGTTTTTCAGTACAGCGCTGTTAAAATCTTGAGTTTTAAGTGCGTGTGCGTAAATTTTGTAAACATACACACTCGTATGAATATGAATATACACTTACACTCTAACAAGATATATTTCTGTATACACGTAGTGCGTGCTTGCCATGATATTGAATGGCCTATCAAACGTATGTCAATTGAAAAAGAAAGTGCATGAAAAAAGCAAAGTTACGAAAGCGATTTATTGATCGTTGCATATGGAAGCTTATGGAAACAAGAATTTTAATTCTTTTGATGTGACATGGAATGTATTATATACAGTATGATAATATACGTATGATAATATACGTATGATTAATATACAGTAAAAAATAATAAGTATACGCCTTGAATGTCACAATTTTGAATCATTCTAGAGATTATTTCATATAAATGTTGCTCGCTTCGCTTTTTCAGCATTTTGCAAAACCTATCTAAAAAAAAGCAGCTGTAATGTCATCTTCCTTAACTGTAATTGTGGCTGGCTTGTGCCTTTACAAGAGGACTGTTAAGTATTTCGAAAAAAAAAATCATCTAAAAAGTATTCGACGCTTTTGGACTGCTCCAAAATAGATCAGATTAATTGCACACTAAACTACAGAAAGCTATGTTAGACATGTATTTAGTCCAGTTGCACCATATTATGTGAAAGAGTGAGTAATCATCGTATCTTATCATGCTTCATTTACTTGCAATTTTGCAATTTGCACCGTATTTGTTAAAGTTAGGCTCAATGATACCGCCTGCCCATAAACCACCTCAAACAATGCATCTTATAGAATAAAATGACAATTATTGAAGCCGCCAGCTGCTCTTCATAACAAATTCGGCAATTCTCTTTTTAGTCATATACCTTCTGGAAGGCCCAAATCGAGGAAGCCCTGTCATCGATTAGTGTGACCAACTGGCGAAGACGTGCAAGAAGCAGAGGCGCCTGAAAGGATGTATTAAGGCAGACCGAAATCCATTAATCGGGTTGTTAATATCAAATTAAATAAGAAAGTATCAAATTAAATAGCTAAACAGGAGCTTCATCGCAGAAGTTAACTTCCCGATAGAAAAACTTGCTTAAAGACAAACTTCTTTTAAATTCCATTTAACAAAGAAATGAGTTTTAGGCCGGTCATCATAGTTAAATACTCCCAGCAGATTTATTGTGTCTGCTTTCATATCAAGATCCATGTATTGAATCTTCCAGTGGGTCATATACCGCAAGCGCAATTGTATTAATGAAAAGGAGAGGATTTGATTGCGATCAATCCGTGGTTCAGACATGTCCAACAAAATGAATTTAAAAAAATATTTCTTTCGGCGACTTCCTCTCAGCAGATTTTTGGCAAAAACTCTGAGAGTAAATAAAATTGCAACGGAAAACTTCTCAAAACAAGACTGCTGATAGGAAGTTGCCGAAAGAAATATTTTTTTCATATTTCCTTACGTTAATGTCTGAGCTGAGATTTGATACATACGTATCTCTATGATTACTGTAAAAAGCATCTTCATAAGTTTGTTGACATACTTGTCTATGTTTTTGTAAAAATATTCACTAGGACATCGATTGTGAATATAATTTTTCTACTTGTAATGGATACTTTAAGGGATACGGTCGTATATTACAGGCATAAATACATAATTGATCACTACAGTCTTTCAGTCAGGATTATGACCTAGCTTCTCATACCAATTATGTTGTGTGTGTGTTAATTTTATACATGAGTGGCGTGACCGACAGAATAAAGTCGACTCTATTCGACAGATTTTTACAGAAACTTTTCATGGCAATTTTATTTTACTTTCAGAGTTTTTGTATGAAATCTGTGGAGAGGATGTCACCGAAGAAATATTTTTTTAAATTTCGATTTCTTGCCGATGTCTGATCTGTCCTTTGAACCATGGCCTTGCATCTAATACGCCAATACACTACTTACTAGACTATGACGACTTCAACAATAATAATTTATTTTATTCGCAAATTTTTTTACTCCTATCCATTGAAAATACAGTACACGCGCGCTAATGTGAACTAATTAAAACTGGCGTTGTTCACTTTTGCGAATTGTTCACATTTCCGAATACCGAAAATTTTAAGAGAATTTTCCATATTTTAAACAAAAATCATTATTTATGATTTTTTTATAATTTAAATTTATAATTTAATCTTCACAAACTCTCTTCACAGTATCTAACGTTTCAAATTAAAAAAAATTCTGTTCAAATTATAGGGCTTTTTACATATTTTCATCTTTTAGAGTAGCCAATGAACGAAAAAACTGTTCACATTAAGCGGTGTTCACATAATGCGGTGTTCACATTAGCGCGCGTGCACTGTACTCCTTTTTTAAAAGTAATTAATTCATGTACGAATACATTTACTGCTGACTGTAAAATATTACTAACTGTTATTATATAATGGTAAATTTCTTTATAAATTCGCATACAAAACGATCTTGCATGTGGAGAGCATGAAATATTATTGAAAAAAAAAAAATTCCAAATTGAAACGAAAATGAATAAATAAAACAAATCCTTCAATTGATTACATGTGACGACTATATGTGTGTCCCTTTTTATGTTGTGTAAAAATCATTTATTCATTCACTCATTTCGTACTTAAAACACACAGACATACACACCCATACAGTAATAGATATTGATGTCTTCATAATAGTCATGTAAATATACAAATACACACACGTATAATACACATTTAATAAACCATACCATGCCATACCATATCAAATAGTAGTTGTATGTGTTTGTCTGCGCATATTGTATACTTTAATAATGGCTTTGTTTGGCTTTAATGCGTAGTAACATAAAAACATTCTCTTGCTCTCTCTCTCACTCTCACTCTTGTTTCTCCTGTTTCGTTTTGTTTTGCTCGCGAGCTGTATTTTATACGATTAAAAAATACCGACACACTATTATAGTTTTTATTCAATGTTTACAGTTGTTTTTCGTTTTGTTTGTTTGTTATACTCATTTAGACTCACTCACACACACACATATACACTCTCATATATTTATAAATACATTCAGTCATGCATTCTGATACTTTTAAACAAGACACATAGAGATAGAGATAGAGACAGAGAGAGACAGAGAGAGACAAAGAGAGACAGAGAAAAGGGAGAGAGATAGTGAGACAACAATGTGTCATATTAATAATTGTGTGTACAATATTGAGGTAAATGACAGTTAGTTATGCCATGCAACAGCTTTATCCTTCTTTATTTCTTTTTTTATTATAATTATTGTTGTTGTTGTCGTATTTATTGTAGTCTTTTGTTAAAATTACTGTTTGTTTCATCGTTGTTGTTTTATATTGAAATAAAATACGGAAAGAAGAAAAAAAAACTACAAAAAAGAAGAAGTAAGAAATGTTCACTAACACCAGGACAAGTTATACAATACCCTACAGACATACATGCATACATAAGTGGTCATTACAACCTTTCAGTCAGGATTACAACTTAGCTTCTACAACCTAGCTTCACACTAATGTTGTGTGTGTTAATTTTATACAGGAGTGGCGGGACCTACAGTCTAAAGTTCACAGCGCTTAAGGATCCAAGATGGCCATGCAAAATTATAAACTGCCATAGTTTCGAGATTAAATATCGGAGCCTGTCGGTGGCTTAGTTAATGGATTTGATACTTAATTTAAAGCAAAATCTGTCCAACTCCGCATAGATCTTGCAGCTAGATCACGTCGAAATTCACGGCAATGAGTTGGCAGATGAGTTTGCTGAAAGGGGAACTTCCTCGCCGCTTATGGAATCACAGGTTTTCTGTGGAGTGTGGATAGAAGTCTCGAAGCATATAATAGGAGAAAAAGAATCCAAATGGGTTTGAAGCAATCAAAACTTTTGCAGGGCAATCCAAATGAAAAGAAAATCTACAATTATGATGAGAAGAGTAGTTGATTTTCTGACCAACCACTACAGACTCAAAGAACACTTATTCCGAACGGAGATCGTTTCAGTTTCAATATGTATGGTAGGTAACACATAATTATTCCACATTTTCTGTATACACTCGGACGTATACTTAATATTTAATTGGTTACAGAAATATTACTCATACGCTGGGCATAACATTTACTGGGTTTTTCTGTGAGCTGTTATCATACAATTCAGATATCAGACCAAAAGACTTACAAAAATGAATTTAGTTCTGCAAATTTCCTAATGTCGCACAAAAAAAGAATCGCCAGTGGACATATTTCAAAACCCGTGTAAGCCTAATCCATTTCAGAAGCAACACCTGTGTATTTTTCAAGTACCAGGCCTGAGGTTATCTTTACTGGCACCGAACATCATACTGAAGTTCGTTAGGACAACATGATATAGATTGTTTGTAACACAATAGATTGTATGGTGAAGGTATTCTAGTGGACATTAATAAATTATCACAATAGTCATCAAATACATATTTGGCAAATTTTTTTGCCACAGTTCCAATGTTGTCAGAAATCTGCTGAGAGTAAGTCGCCGAAGAAATATTCTTTTCGTGTTTCGTTTTTCTGGGGATGTCTTATCTGGGCTTTGAAGCATGGCCTCACGCCTAATAAGCCAACACACTACCAACTAGACTACGGCGGCTTCAATACAACAACTTATTCAATCGTTTTTTAACAGCTGATCGTAGCAGAATAGTTTTGTGGAGTTTCAGTACAAATATCTCGTTGCCTTAATAGCCAATGATAAGAGGAAAGCGTTGCAGAAATTACAAACTCATGTGTTCTGCTAAATTCTGTTCCAGCTGACGTATAGTAATTTGGAAGTCCGAACTTACCAGCCATATGTATTCTCGACTTATTTTTGTTTACTTTATTGTTTTTCTTTTGTTTTTTTTTCATTTGAAAATCTTTTCAATACAGTGTGAAAGGGATTAATAGTAACGTGCAGTGACAACAAAAAAAAAAAACGGTATTGTTGTTTGTGTCAAAGGTAAATATTTAAAACAAATTTAATATTGATTGCAATTTAATAAAAATAATTAATTTCGTTCAATTCCAATGTATTTCATTTTTTTTTCTCAATTGTTTACTGAGGGATTTATAAACATTTTAAATTGAAATGAAATTTCTTTTGTCACACATTTCCACAGAAAAATTAATGAAAACAACATGTTTTCAATGAAAAGACTCCGTAGTTTTTTTTTTCAAGCAAATGCTTTATAATCGCAAAGTTAAGGCAATTGTATAACGACTTACAGGAAAATATTTACTGTTAAATCTGTAAAATAATACAGGATTAAATTAATTCCCAAACTCCAGCCGTTTGAATAAGTGATTCGGATGTTGGTAACTATTATGGGAATTTTAAGGGTACACATACAAATAAAAAAAACAATCATCCTTAGGTGCATCGATAGGAGGTCTCTGATAGTACTAAGCTTTACTGATATGGTTACACTTTCCTTGCTAGTATTGTATAACACGGTTCTGAAGTCGCTGTAGTCTATTTGGCTTATTAGATATAAGTCCTGGGTTCAAACTCCGGGTCAAACGTCTACAACAAAACGAAATATGACAAACAATATTTCTACGGCAACTTCTTCTCAGCAGATTTTTGGCAAAAACTCTGCAGGTAATATAAAATTGCCATGAAAAAGTTTCTCAAAAATCTGTTGCTCGAAATCGACCTTAAACTTTAGGCCCCACCACTCATGAATAAAATTAACACACTCAACATAAGTGGCGTGAGAAGCTAGGTTTTAATCCTGACTAAAAGGTTGTAATACCCAATTATATTCTTACTTATTATATGTTGATAATTATCAACTTCTTTTGGCCTGACTTCGATGATTTTAAAACCAACGGCATGTAGTTTCAAGAGGACGGCGCTACATGCCATACAGCGAACAGAACAAGCGGTTTGAGGACATGGTCATCTCCGTGGAGGTTAGATAAATTCACCACCGATAGCATGCGCTTTAACTTCGTTGGATCTTTTCTTGTGGGGTGTTCGTAAGTCGTAAGGTGTATGCGAATAAGTCATAAAACAGAGCGGCTCTCACAGCAGGCATAACCCATGCCAGAGATCAAATTCAGGCTGATTTATGCGTCCAAAATCACTCAGAGAAGCCGTGGAGGGAATTTGAACTATGTTATATCCTACATAATATAGCATCAAGAGGTCTTTTGAACAAAATAAAACATTTCACTGATATCTCACACCTACTATATCTTATTTAAATTTAAATATTTGTTGCGCTTTATACAAGACCTAATAACTTGGAAAATTTCCCTCAGTGCTCCACATACAAAGAAACTAAGAAAGGTTTTCTATACAAATGATAGAGTCCATGACAGCTGACAATACATGGATAGCGCTGGCATTGTGGAAACGAACTTACATACTTATAACCCCCTTAGTGATTGCAATTCTTTAGTTAGGAGTGCAACATAGCTTCTGACACCACCCATGTTGTGTGTGTAAATTTTTTATTAATGAGTGGTAGGACCTACAGTTTAAAGTCGTCTATGAACGACAGATTTTTGAGAAATTTTTCATGGAAATTTTCTTTAACTCTCAGAGTTTTTGCCTGAAGACTGCTGTGTGTTTATATATATCATTTTGTTGCAGATATATGGGCTGGAGTTTGACCTCGGTCTTATGTCTAATAAGCCAGTATATCACCTACTACACTACCGCTGGAAATTAACTAGGAAATGATGCTCTTTTAGAAAGGAAGAGTAACAAAGGAACAGCCAGGAGAGAATGGCAAGTGGGTACATGAGAGTTTCGATTAATTCAGAAAATAAACAATAAACGGCTCTAATATTCACAGAACAGAGAACTGTGGCATCATTTATGAGTCATTTTAAGATTAGTGGCATAAAATTGTAATTAAAAAAGCATATCTTGTATGCATGAATTGGACACAAATTTCGAATCCTTATATTGGGGCTTCATGCTCCTGATTTAAAGTTTTTAATTGTGGCACATTGAGTTTATGAATATCTGAGCTTGTGGAACTTTTTTTAAAACCATAGAGAGAGAAGATGTCTTAAAGAATGGGTTCTTAGTATGCAACAGTATTATGCGGCTGTACGTTGTCAGATAAGAAGATAAATTGAATGTATTGTTACGTTTTTACCTTTTAAAATCATTTAAAATATGAGCTCATAGATTGCAAGTAGAAAAAAAATAAATTTGTGTTTAGTTTTAATTAAAATTCTTTATTATTCGCATAATTCTGTGTGCCACTGTTTACAACTTTATGTAACCAATGACAATTGCTTTTCTTTGTGATTCCTCTGTTTATACTCTTTGCATAAACAAAAACAATTACTGAACAATTGTTCGACAGATCTTTGTAACGGAGATCTTCAAACCACGATTACTGTCTTCAAATACACCGCGTCTTCACACAAGACTGACTGAAATTCTATAACTCAGTAGCCTGCTTTGACTTGCCTTTTATATGCCAGAGTAAACAGTCTTAAGAATGTTCTTGAAGGCGAATGTTCATGACTTCGCCTTTTCGAAATCTCTGTAAATGTAAACATCGTTGTTTGCATTCATTATTGTTGTTGTCATGTATTTTTTTGTTTACATTTATTCTTGTAGTGTTTGTTGTTGTATTTTTGTTTACTTGTTTACGATTTTTGAATGCTGGTGTTTGTTGTGGGGTTTTTTGTTTATAATTTTAATGTTAAGCGATGTAAAAGCAAAACACCAGTATCTAGATTTTTCATTTTCATAACAGTATGCTGCTTGACAGTAAAAGGCTCTTTGCTTGCAAATCTTAAAACCCTTTGTGTAACCACGCTTATGGTTCTGGTTATCAATTAAAATTAATCTCAGTTCCATCTAAGATTCCCTAATAATCTCTTTAAAGTTGTATCATATATTACTGATCTCTTGGTAGGCAATTGCTTTCGTTTATAAATTTAAAATTTTCATATTCGTTAGGCTTTAAAGCTTTCCTTTCCTGTCGTCTATAGGCGTTAATATATGTGTGCAGCCGTGTGTGGCAGATCATCATACAATGTTTTTGTAAATTGTTTTTGTTGCTGCGTCATTTTTACTATTAATTTAGGACCTTCATTCTATCAATGTATCTCTATACGTATTAAAGTAAGTGTAGTTGTGTATATACATATTTTCCATTGAATTTTTAATTTTTTTTTGTATGATTTTTTCCATTTTCATTATGTGTTGGACTGTCTGTCATAAACATTTAAACTAAAATTTATTCTTCTGGTGATTTTATTTTTTATTATAAAAATTTTATATTTTTGCAACAATTAAACCACAGTGGTATGGTGTGGCACGGGATAAGCAGGCCAATGAATGATAAGGCCATCATAGCTCGTATACATATTTTGGTTGGGAAAGCGTTTTGAAATGAATAATTCTATTTAAATCCAGCTAAATTATATCGTAATAAATTAACATTTTTATTGAGTAATTAAATTATTTTGCATATTAATTTATGGCATTAGAGAGAGAGAGAGGCGAAATCAACAGAGACAGAAGGAGAAAGTGTTGCCTTTAATGGCTGAGATAATTTTAAAGCTAATTAAAAACCTCTACTTAAATTTTTACGAAGCATTCATATTCCACTGTATGCGTTAGTGATTTAATCTTTTGTTTTATTTATATTGAATGTCCATTTTTAAAACTGATGACTCCATACAATGTTTTTATCTCATATGTCTGTTTGTTTTTGTTTTTATTTTGATTTCTTTTTTATTTTTTTAATTGGAATTGTTGTTAAATCCGTATAATGTTTTTGAATAATATTTATAAAACGATCGATAATTATTAAGCCATTTAAATGCGTTGCAAGAAAAATCACTGGATTTTGATTTATTTCAACAACAAATCCAATCCATGTGTATGAATAAAAATAATAAAAATTCCGCCGTCAATGAATAATGGAATGTGCAGTAGATAAGAGTGGAAAGTAACGAAAACGATAAAATGCTACATTAAATCATAGTTAGAGAGAGAAAGATGGAAGTAGGATTTAAAAAGTGATTTTGATTTTAATCGAAATAAACCTATCAGTAGCGAATTACAAACCGCTTATCCACAGTACCACTGCCGGGTGATAGACAGTGTACGCAGGCGGTCAGGTTTTCTTTTCACCATTGAGCACTGTTTCACTCCAACCAAGGCATTATTAACTTACTTAACATATTAATTATTCATTGCAGCCCTTCAGTCAGGATGACAACCTAGTTTCTCACACCACCTATGTTGTGTGTTGTAATTCTATTCATGGGTGGCGTGATTTAAAGTTTAAAGTCGACTTGCAATGACAGGTTTTTTGAGAAACTTTACATAGAAATTTTAATTTGTACTCAGAGTTTTTTCCAGAACTCTGCTGAGAGGAAATCGCCGAAAATGTGTTGACTTTTAGACGTGAGACCATGGTTTAAACTCCAGATCAGACATTTCCAACAAAACAAAACATTAAAAAATATTTCTTCGAGGACTTCCTCTCTGCAGATTTCTGGAAAATACAAAATTGTAATGCAAAGTTTCTTCAAAAAGTATTCGTCATTTGGAATCGAATTCAAAATGTATCTACCTCAGCACAAGCTAGGTCGTAATCCTGATTAAAGGGTTGTAATGATAAATTATGTATGTACATATGTAAGTAAGTAATCAGACGATTGATTATGACTATTGCTATCAATGATTAATGAAACGGAAGCAAGCATTTCAATCAAAACTGATAGAATTGATCGACAAAGAATGTGTTGTATTCCATTACGACAATGTTAAACCACACACATTTTCAGTGAGACTGTGAAAACTAAGGGAACTTTTAATACGTCTACCATATAGCCCGCATCTGTAGATTTAGGCTGTTATTGATTTCGATCTCTGCAGAGCTCTCTTTCTTAAAAAACGCTATGGAATTACATTTCATACAGCCCATGAGTTATACGCTAATGGAGTGACATCTATGAGTAGTTTAAGGGCAACTACCAGCAACAATTTTGATCAGGTTCCTCATGGCAATTATTTATTCTCCAAACTTCTGCTAGATGATTGCAAAGAGAATTTTACCTGAAACTTAGAAGCCAACACATTTTTGAATTCACCACTTTGACTGTCGCCATCATTCTGAGAATTTTGATTTGAAAGTCCTTTCGTAGTCTGTGTAATGGCAACGAGAAATTGTGTTACTCCCGTGAAACTTATTACACTCGTTTAGCAAAGCTGTACGAAATGCAGAACATATTCCAAAGATCATATGATATCTGCTGAGAAGAAGTCGCTAAAGCAATGTTGCCTTCATATTTCGGTTTGTTGGAAATGTCTGACCTGGGGTTTGAACCGTGGCCTCATGTCTAATAAGCCAACACACAACCTACTAGACTACATGCTATTCGAGCAGATGTTCTTGCTGTACGTTAGGATCAACAAACGCAACTGCACTGATTCTGAATTATTTATACCAATATTGTCCCCATGGTGGATAAAAGAACCAACGTTCCTACGGTCGCTGCCTATAAAAAATACTAAAATTTTCCTCCTTAAATTTAAATGACGCGTGTGTGTATATTTAAAAATTATTCCAAATCCGTATGAAATTACAAATAAAACTTTCGTTTTGAAAACTTTAAATTTGTTAAAATTGATTTAAATTCTTGAAAAAGAAAACTTTTTTTCGATTACATAGGCCCACATACACATAAGACTTCAAATGTACGTATAAAATTTCTTCGCATAGTATACCCTTGAGTGCTAGCCATGGTATGAATTTATTTTATCAAATACGGTTATAAATTGCGTCGAAGAGTTAAATTTACCTTGAACTGAACACAATTTTCTAGGCAGACTGTTACAAGAACAACAACAGCGGTAGCAAAACAACAACAACAACATTTATTATAATTAATATGTAGAAATACTTGACAAATTCCCAACAGAGTATACAGAGTGCAGAGACAGACAAATACTTTATAAAAATACATACACATAGACTTGTACATATACTAACAGACAATACAATAAATACATACGAAGAAGAAGAAGAAGAAAAATTCATAAAATATAAATCAAAATATTGGGTTAGAAAATTAAGCAACTAATTTGAACAGACAAATAGACACGGGCATACACTTTCACTCATACATACTTATGCCCACACATAAGAGAGATTTCAACATCGGAAGGAAACGAAAAAGCCAACCGAGCACACATAGTGTTAAACTCATAATACACACACGAGACATTAGGCGTAAGAGTGTGTGTTACGCATACAGTTGCTGGCTTCGTTGTTTGATATTCGTTGACATACGCATAGATTAACTTACGGAAATACAATACGATGGTATACGAACGTTTGTACGTAAAATGGTATAATAAAACACAACACACTCTTAAATTAAGAGTTGACCGAACCTCAACTTTAATAATCAACAACAAACAAACACACTGACACACATTCCTGTGTACCCAGCAGCAGCAGCAACAGCATTTGTATTTGGTGGTAACAGTGGTAGCAATAACATCAACATAACTCGTGAACATATTAATGGAAAACTATTGCTGAGAAACCATGGAGGCAATGTAACACCAAACAGTATGTTCCAAAAATTATAAGGACATGGTCAGGAAAAGGCGAAAAAATATGGCCTAGCATTGGAGACCAATGACGATGACATTTGGACGGTAAATGAAGAAAATTTCTTGCTTTGATTATTTAATTGATTTAAAACTTTGGTTTATAAAAGGATTTGCAATGAAATCGGTTCTGAATCTATGTATATCGGGCGTTTGGTATCTCTACAAGCTATCCTAAGATGATTGGTCTTATTTAGGATTTGTTGATAGAAATGTAATCGCCTGTTCATGGAATGAGTTCATAACTTGTTTCTGGTTCATTCGCATAAACCCAAGATGTCACAAAACCCCATGGGGAAAAAATTGCCCGCCTTTAAATCACATGAAGTTGGTGGCAAGTTTACTTTAGAATTCTTTGAAATAATTTGTTCCACAAGTGGCTGCTATCGTAAAACGATAAAGAGCTGCATGCTCTTGCTTAAACTACATGTTGTCCAACTGGGGCCGGAACACCCACGTTATTATGTTTCTGCCGTTTGCAGCCACTCTAATATCGGCCCCATACTCAAAAATGTCAGGCCACATAACATACTAAAAGGTCATTACAATCCTTTAGTAAGGATTAAGGACCTAGCTTCTCACACCACTGATATTGTGTGTGCTAATTTCATACATGAGTGGCTGGACCTACAGTTGAAAGTCGACACCGAACGACAGATTTTTGATTGAGAAACTTTTCATGTCAATTTTATTTTATTTATACTCAGGGTTTTTGCTAGAACTTGCCGAAGAAATATTTTCTTATAGATTCGTTTTGATGTCTGACCTGGACTTTGAACCGAGGCCTTTCGCCTAATAAGCCAACATACTACCTACTAAACTACGGCAACTAAATGTCAGGCTGCTTTACCAAAAATCCACACCAGACAGTTATTCGTTGCGAGCGATTTTTTTGTTTTTCATGGATTACATGACGATTTTCTGAGTTCGACAGTATGGTGTGTTCACAAAGCCATTCTGATGAAAATAAGAGAAGATGACTAGAAGTGAGAAGATGACTTTATTTTTATTTTTGCTTCAATACTCTGGCAACGAATAGCCGTTGTTTTCGATGGTCTGCTGTTCTGATATTCTAAGTAAACTGATTTTGTACGCACTTTTCGCTGTCTACTGAAACTTGAAGTTTTTGAAAACGATGACCTATTGACGTTTTCGGATTTTGGGCAATACTCTGTTGACAAGTGTAACACCAATATTTTCCAGAGACCGATCGACACGTTGATACGCAAGAGCCTTGTTGTCCACAAACGAGTCAGTTTGTAAAATAATTTTTGGCCCGTCCACCACTCATGTAGAAAACTATCTCTAAGGAAAGTACTTCGAAATTTGCCCAGGATCCCATCATAACATCACAACAAGTTTTTGTAACAAGTTTTCTTAATTATAACGTGTTGTATCTTTGCAAAGCCCTCCAGCCATTTTATTAACCCCATTTCATAGTCCTTACTTAACCTCTCTTTTTTTTCAAAAAGAAAACTCTTTTTACTTTAAAACAATCTGCGAAATTATTTAACATTGTGATCATATATTCGCATGAGTGTATTCCTATCCAAGAGAGCATTGGCATGTGTGTGCGTCTCTATTTGTAGTTTCCTCTCTCACTAGTGGAAAGTCTCTTAGCAACGTACCAAAAAGTGAAATGACCTTAATTCTGGTCATAAATAAAATATATGTGTTGTATTGCTATTGCTGTTGTCGTTGTTTGTGTGTGTTAGTTTAGCCTGTCCTTCATTAAATTTCATTAAAATTAATCCACCTCCTAAAGTGCTCTCACAAATACATTATAAGATTGTAACTTTTCCCCACATACGTATACAAACACTTTCATATGTAAATAAACAAATTTACACAACATACTCTCACTCACACTCACATCCTTTCGCTTTCTCTCTCTCTCTCTCTCTCTCTCTCTGTGACAACTGTGTACATGTCCGCAATCACTCAGACATATTAAATGTGTGTGTGTACATGTGTGTATGTGTTCAGATAAATTCGAAAATAATAAAAACCGAAAATGAAATGAGAAGAGCAAGCGAGATACACTCACAAAATGAACATGAGCAAGTCAAGTAAAAATGAAAAATAAAAATAAAAAACAAACACAAAAAATGGTTGAAAAGACTCTACCGAAGATGACATTTTAGAGATAGACAGACAATACAGTGAATACAGTGTTTTTGTTAATGAAAAAGCACACAATAATTAAGAACACTGTGGTCTTAAGCAGATGAATTTGTGTCTGTGGCTAGAAGCTGTCACAATTAGTTCGGCATTGAGCAAGGCAAGAGCCGACAAAAATAAAGAACAAACAATACAGTAAGAAACAAGAAACAAGATTCACGATAGTTTGGGTTACATGTACTTAAGAATTCTTCTTCCAAGATTATTATTAGCCTAGCTAGCTTACAGCAGTTGCCGTAGTCCAGTAGGTAGCGTGTTGGCTTATTAGACGTGAGGCCACGGCTCAAACCCCAGATCAGACATCTCCAATAACACGAAATTTGAAAATATATTTCTCCCGTGATTGCTTCTCTGACTAAAAACCGAAGAGTAAATAAAACTGCCATAAAAGATTTCTCAAAAATCAGTCATTCGGAGCAAGTACAGCCACTCATGTGTAAAATTAACACACGCAACAAAAGTAGTGAGAGAAACTAGGTTGTAATCCTAAAGGGTTGTAATGACCAGTTAAATAAGTAAGTAATGATAATGACATATGCAAGATTTTGTTTCCATAAGTTACTTTTCATTTCCAAAATAGAAACAGTGGATCTGTGGTAAAAAATTAGTCAAAAATGTATTTGATGGCTATTGTGATAAGTTATTACTGTCCACTAGAATACCTCAACCATACAATCCATACAATCCTTATAGACTTATTCCGTCTATAGAGACATGGATACGGCGAAATTTTGGGGAAATTAACTATTTTCTGACCCAGTTTCTTTCGGGTCATGGTTATTTCCGAAAATATCTATACCGCATGGGCAAGGTGATTGATCCTGGCTGCATTTATTGCCAGGAAATGAATGACGACGCTGAACACACATTCTTTCATTGCATCAAATGGCAAGACGAGAAGAACATGTTGATAGAGCAAATTGGCGAATTTACACCCGACAACATTGTGGACGCAATGCTCGAAAGCGAGACGAAATGGAGCGCTGTAAGAAGATACGTTGAATGTGTACTCCGCAGGAAGAAGGTCGACCTTGACACAATACAACGAAATGATACATGAGAAGACGAGCCAATAGCATGAAGCTGGCTTCAAATATGGCGTACCCAGACGTGGGAGAGTAGACAACGGTCCCTAACGGGACGTCGTTCTGGGCCCTTCCCGAAGTAATGGAGGAGGGATTGTTTTAGTGGAAGCACCACTCGACGCAGTTGACGACGGTCACTGTAAGTGCGAAGGCATTTTGAACCCCCTCACACGCCAAAAAAAAAAAAAAAAAAAAAAAAAATACAATCCATTGTGATGCAATCAATTTATACCATGTTGCGCTGACGAACTTCAGTATGATGTTCGGTGCCAGAAAAGATAACCTCGGGTGTGGTACTTGAAAAACACGCAGGTGTTCCATCTGAAATGGATTAATGTCACACGGGTTTTAAATGTGCACTCTGGTGATTTATCTTCCTCAGACACCAGGAAATTAATAGAAATAAATTCATTTTTTAAGTGATTTGGCCTGATATCAATATTGTATGATAATTGTATGATAACAGCTTAGAGAAAAATCCAGTAAATGTTATACCCAGCGTATGAGTAATATTTCTTTAACCAATTAAATATTAGGTATACGTCCGGGTGTATACAGAATATGTGAAATAATTGTGTTATTGAAATAGATATTGAAACTGAAGCGATCTCCAAATAAGTGTTCTTTGAGTCTGTAGTGGCTGGTCAGAAAATCGACCACTCTTCTTATCATAATGTTGGATGTGTAACTAAAATCTCTTTTCATTTTAATTGCCCTGCAAAAGTTTTGATTGCTTCCAACCCATTTGGATTCTTTTTATCCGATTATATGCTTCCAGACATCTATTCACACTCCACATAAAACCTGTGATTCTATAAGCGGCGAGGAAGCTCCTCTTACAGCAAACTCAGCTGCTAACGCATTGTCGTGAATTTTGACATGATCTAGCAGCAAGATTACTCCGAAGTTGGACAGTTTTTGCTTTAAATTAAGTATCAAATCTATTAACTACGCCACCGACAGGGTCGGATATTTAATCTCGAAACCATGGCAGTTTATATTTGTATGGCCATCTTGGATTCTTAAGCGCTGTGACCGCCAACGTTATAAGCTCGAAGTTATTCAGCAGCTACATTTCGTCACTGTCTCAGCTTGGCTGACATTAATTTTGAACGAACATCTGGAGCATCCAAGGAAATAATATTGTTCTCAGTACTAGGGATTGGGTTGTGGTTCTGACTAAAGGGTTGTAATGATCAATTAAGCATTCTGCATTAATGTTGTCGTTCATGAGGAATGAGACATATTCACGGTGGCTCAGGTTGTTTTTCAGGAAGGAAGCTGATTCGAAAATGTGGAACGAAATATACATGGCACTGGATTACATACATAATTGGTCATTACAACCCTTCAATTAGGATTACGACCTAGCTTCTCATACCACTTATGTTGTGTGTGTTAATTTTATACATGAGTGGTGGGACATACAGTTTAAAGTCGGTTCCGAACGACTGTTTTTTTTTTGAGAAACTTTTAATAGCAATTTTATTTAGGGGACGTCGCCGAAGAAATATTTTTTTTCATATTTCGTTTTGGTAGAAATGTCTGACCTGGAGTTTGAACCGAGGCCTCACGTCCTATAAGCCAACAAACTACCTACTATACTACAGCGACTTCATGGCACTGGATTGTCAGATTGAATTGGGTCACGGGGCCTGCGATAGTACTAGAGAGGTAAGTTGGCGCTCAGAACGTGCAGGATGATTGAGTTGGTAGCCATTTCTAGAATAGGATCCTGTTGTACGACACCGACTTTCGTAGCAAAGAGAATACGATGTTCTGTCAGGTGGTCCCCAAGGTCCAATAATTAAATTAAAATCAAAATTATAACATAGTTCGCCTTATAAAAGCAGCTTTGTTATGGCTTCCAGAACAATAAAATTATCTCTTCGTGACTGTGTTCCAAAACCAATCAAAAATTTAAAATGCTTTTAATTTTAATGCCCCGCCATCCCAGCATTTTCCACAGCTTTTTTTGATAAACTACTGTGTCACAACAAATGAAATTTGAGATTGAGAACACAGTAACAGCATCAGAAGTAGTTTCGGAAAATGAAGATGTCGTAGAGTTTTTAATTTTATTTATATGTCCTGTGCTTGCAATGCATACACATGTACATATGTGCGTGCATTTAAGAAAAAGAAGAAAAAACCGGAAAAAAAGATGGAATATCTTAAGAAAACAACATCAAGTTACATGTTTATAAATATTTACCGGATATCCTACAAAACACATACAAAATAATTTCCATCTACACACCGTCTCTCTCTCTCTCTCTCTTTTCATCTCTGTTATGCTATCTTATATTGTGGAGTAGAAAGTTCTTCACACAGAGACTTTGGTAGACTAAGAGACACATACACTGACACAGGACAGGCAATACAAGAAAATCTTAAAATACACAGACACTGGCAAGACAAGTTACTTTTGTAAATACAAGTAGCCAAATAGCAGATCACAAACGCACTGACAAACACACACACATAACTACAACAATGATAGCAACATGCAATACAAAACTACACATAGTTTAACACACAATTTACAATATCCTTAGGATACTACTATACTATACTCTCTTGATTTATTTATGTATGTTTCTATGTGTAGCTGTTGTTTTTGTTGTTGTTGTTATTGTTTATTTTCATTTTATAACGGTACAAAATAAATTTGTTAAAGTCTCTTGGCTTTTTATTAAACTGGGACAAATTCCCCAACCATTTCGAGTGGGTGACTACAAAAGTGTGTTTGTGTGTGTATAACTGTGAACATTTCCAAACTTTGGATAGAAAACAACGGAATGGCAGCCAAAAAAATAAGAGAAAAAAAAAGTGGAAGAAAAATTTATTTTTTATTTTTATTTTAGCCTGTGTTGCTGTGTTGTTTATTTCTTTGCTTTTAGTTTTTTGGCTTCTCAACTTGACTTTAAGTAACAACAACAACAACGTAAGACAAGAGAAAATGAAATTGAAAAACAAAACGTAGTGAAGTAGTACATCAAACATTCAATATAAAGAAATAAAATACACAGCAAACGATTGCTGTTTTTCCTTCTTTTCTTTTTCGTTTTCATTTTTCACTCCAAAACTATTCGATTCTAGAATTTTGTTGCCCCACGACTTGGCAACCGATGAACACGTCCCTTGCATGGTGTACGTAGTCAATGGTTACAAAAGTAAACCAAGCAACGGTTTTGTTTTAATGATGAAGTCTGCTAAAATCTAAATTAAGAACACGTCACCAAGGATCATTGTCTCAAAGGCAAGTACACTTAACATAAACTCAACTAGTCTCCTGACTGAATGATAAAGCAACACTGGTTCTTAGACAGTGATGTTAGAATTTCGTCCCTCATACTTATCTACATAACATAACTGGTTATTACAACTCTTTCGTTAGGATTACAACTTAGAAAAGCAGATGACCTCCTATGATGATGACCTGGTGGTTGTGGCGTTTTCTAGTAACACGTACGTCAGCAGCCCCACAGACTGCCCGACTACGGTGAGACCTCCGCATGGGATTAAGGTGGTAATTGTGGTTTATACCTCAGAATTCTAGAAGTGCGCTAACTCGGTGTGGTTTTACACTCTTAACCATCTTCACAAAGGAGTTTAGTTAGTCTCTGACTGCTAACCATAAAACATGGCGATGCAATCCATTGTATGTTCATGCTTATCATGTGGTTGCATCATAGTGCGTGGAGGCATTGGTAGATGTATTATTTGCAACCGTGCTGAGAGCACTATTTGGTGTGCCATCATGTTGATGCTTACATTAAACCATGGACTAATGGCCTGATACCCTACTTTAGCTAATGATCTGACCTCGACAGTTATCAACATTAGTTTCACAGATATTTTTAAAAAAATAAACCAAAGTCGCTGTTGTCTAGTAGGTAGTGATTCAATCCGCGGCTCAGACAACTGGAACAAAACGAAATTGTCATTCTCTAGGCACTTTTCTAGCAAATAGTGTGCGAGTAAAATAAAATTGCCATAAAAAGATTCTCAAATCTGTCGTTCGGTGTCAAATCTGGGAAATTCTCATGGAAAACTTCACATGAGTGGTGTGAGAAGCTAGGTTGTAATCCTGACTAAAGGGTTGTAATGATCAATTATGTATGTATGTATGTATGTAGCTAGCTAAACTGATAGACTTAGCTGCAGTCTCTGTTCATAATAGTACAAAAGGTCATGAAGAAAGTGCTTATGTTGGTGGACGGGAATCCACTACTGCATACTTGGGGCAAAGGACAGTCAAATCAATGCACTGGATGGGGAGAAATTTTTGTCAAGAAGAAGAAATCAGAGCAAGATTATGACTTCCTCTCAGCTGTCTTCTGGCAAAAATTATGAGAGTAAATAAAACTGCCATGAAAGGTTTCTCAAACATCTGTCATTCGAAGTCGTTTTTAAACTGAAGTATCGCCCCTAATGGATAAAATTAACACACAACATGGGTGGTGTGAAAAGCAGGGTCATAATCTTGACTAAAGTGTTGTAATGACAAGTTAAATATGTAAGTTAGTAAAGATGATGACATATGCAAGATTTCATTACATAATTTAAAAAAGAAAAAGAATCAGTGGATCTGTGATAAAAAATTTGGCAAAAGTGTATTCGATGGCTATTGTGATAAGTTATTATTGTCCACTGGAATACCTCAGCCATACAATCTATTGTGATGCAATCAATCTATATCATGTTGTCCTGACAAACTTCAGTATGATGTTCGGTGCCAGTAAAGCTAACCTCAGGCCTGGTACTTAAAAAACACGCAGGTGTTGATTAGTGTCACACCGATTTTATATATGTGCTCTGGTGATTCGTTTCCTCAGATACCAGGAAATTTGTAGAAATAAATTCATATTGTTTTTTAAGGTAATTTGGTCTGATATCATTAAAATTGCATGATAACAGCCGACAGAAGAACCTAGTAAATGTTATACACAACGTATGAGTAATATTTCTGTAACCAATTAAATATTAAGTATACGTCTGGATGTATAAGGCAAATGTGGGATAATTATGTGATATTTAACTAATTATTGAAACTGAGGCGATCTCTATTCTGATTAAGTGTTCTTTAAGTATGCAGTGAACGGTCAGAACGCCGATTATTATGCTCAGCATATTCTAGGATTGTTAATCGAAATCTCTTTTTATTTTAAAGCAAAAGTTTACATATATAACAATACATAAAGTAAGTGGCCGTAACTGTTATCAATGTAGTCTCATACCCTAAAGAGTCATGAGAACAAGAAAAGTGTAGCATTCGCTTGGAATGTGTCCACTTTCTGTTAGGTACTCGGTATGTTTTTCTAGGATCAAAAAGAATATTCAGAATATTTTCATTGAGTATTCTATTTAATCCTATATGGTTACCAGGACTGTTCTCTTCTTAAGGTAATAATGAAAGCCAGTAAAGGAAGAATTACTCACCTTTCTTTACAGCATATTTAAAGAAACCTTTTTTATAGAAGCTTCATTGATTCTATTCCCTAACAAAAACAAGCCTTTTGTTTACCAAAACTTGGCTAGGGTTCCTTCACCCATACCTGAAACATATGCTGGGTTATAATCAAAAAGGAAGAAAAACAATCGAAAAAAGACAAACAGCCAGTTACACTTTTACACAAGGCACATACAAACTCATGTAAATAAAGCAAAGAAATCTGTAAGAGAGAGAGAGATAGAAAGAGAGAGAGAGGGGCAGAGGCAAACAATTTGTGAATGTGTTTTGTAGCCAAAATAGAAATTTTATCCTTCTGTTGACAATATTTGCACAAAATGAAAGTGTTAAAATTCTATTTCATTTTATTTATCTCTGTGTGTGTGAATGTGTATGCATGTGTAAGAGAGTTTTTTGTGTCCAAGTTTTATTCCTTTTATTTCGTTCCTTTTTCCTCTGAAAGTGAATATGTGTATGTGCATGGGTGTGTGTCATCTTAACATTTTTATTTGCAGATTTTATTTTTAGCCTTAACAAAATAATTAAACAACAAAACTTTTTGTATGTTTTTTATGTTGTTGTTGTTGGTTTTTTCTACTCCTTTCAACTCCCATACAATTTTCATGGCATCACTGTAGTGGTGTAATCATTATTACTGCAACAACCGAACGATTGTAGTTATTCGCAAAAAGGTGTGTATGTCAACTTTTGTATGCAGCTGTTGTTGTATAACTATTTCTACGACTACGTTTACAACTTATAATTAATGATAAATGTTGTTGTTATTGTTGTTGTTTTTTTTTTTTGGCTTTCCAATTTTGTTTAATTATTCATTTTTAGTGTTTATTTTAGAGAGTGCGTTTTCGAAAATGTGGTATGCCACCACTAGGTGGTACACTACACTTTAGTAATATTTTTGATTCAATGCTTCAAACAGCGACAGGTAAATGCAAAATCCCTAGAGAGGTAGAGAGGGCTGTCCATCCAAGGATGTTAAATGTACACGCTTAGAGCACATAGGACCCATTAACCCATTGCCACAGTGTTTCATAATCCTTTTATGCCGGAACAATGATGTGATGTAGCAACACAGACTGCCAATGTCAATGCGTCATAGTTCCTTCAGATCGTTTACATAATAGGCATCAATATACCTTCTTCTTTTACATCATAAAGCCGATGAAGAACAGCTAGTAGGTGAATAACCGTTTTCTCCTCTTTCCAGTCCCTACAGTTTATACAGAAATCATTAGCAAAATGTCCAAGAGCAATATGTGTCCTAGCATGCGTGCCCATAATACAATGCTTTGTAATAACCCCGACAATCATATTGAGTCTTCTAATGAAGCGACTACGACTGCCAATGTTCCTCCAGATTGTTTGCATGCATGCCTATAATGCCCTTGATCGTAATGACCCTGACAACCATCCTTATCGTGTTACTTTGGAATTTAAACAGACTTATCGTGCGTTTTTCTCTCAGTTCTGCATAAATTTTCTACGCTGTTCTGACCATGTCCGAAGCCTTCCATCCATTATTGACGACATCAACGACCGTATTGTCAATTATAAGCTAGTAAAAGCTCTAAATATTCTGGGTATGAAAATTCAACGCCATGTTTAATGGAACCTGCATTGTTTCTCTTACAACTTAGACCACATATACATACATACGTACATAATTGCTAATTACAACCCTTCATTGTGTGGCGCTCGACTCCGAAAAACAGATTTTTTCAAGAATCTTTTCATGGCAATTTTTATTTACTCTCAGAGTCTTTGTCAGAAATCTGCCGGAACGATGATTTTGAAACTGAACACCTTGAATACCATACTGCAGCATAGGGTATAATACAATACGTTTTTATTTAAATTTCTAACGATAGCTTTTTGTATGATATTCTTTCATTATTTCTACATTTACTAACAGCAAAACCTCTTCGAATAAATTTTTTCTTTCAGTGTAATTAACATTTCAAATGGCTGCATAACTGTATGACTATGTGTGTGTGTGGGTGTGTGCATGTTTGTCTATGACTTTCGTTTTGTTTGGAAATTTTGCCAATTAATATCATAAATAAACTTTCGGGGGTTTAGTATAAGTACGAAATGGTTGTCACGGCAATGATTAACGTCAGCAGCAGTAAATACAAGCAAAAGTATCGTCACAACATTTCCAGGAAACACCCAAAAACAAATAAAACCTCACAAACACACACATATACACATACATCGCTTCAAATTTAAACACCTTAAAAATGGCGTATGAAATGTGTTTTTACGTTTGTGTTTGTATTTGTATTTCTAATTTTATTTTCATCTTAACTCGTCGTTTCTTCTTTTAATTCGTTGTGCAAATGTTGGAAAAATAAATCAAATAAACAGTGTGTACTACACCAGGCGACAGGCGAACAAAAATAATCAAGAAATAATGAAGAAATTTTTGATTTGTGGGAGAATATTTATTGCGAAATACGGATTGATTTTTGGAAAAGAATTTTTTTACACTTAAAGTTCGTAAATAAATAAATGCTATACATACGTATATTTAAAGTATTATTATGGGTTTCACTACATTTTAACCAGGTAGTATAGTGGCCCTGCAATGGTGCTCTTCTAGATATGTTATGCTGTGTCTTTTAGAAATTCCCTGAAGTTGACGTAGTCTTGTAGGGAAAATCCATGATATGAAATAAATTATTTCTTCCTGCGACTTCTTTTCAGCATTCTTCTGGCAAAAAAATTAATTTAAAATTGCCATGAAAAGTCATGCAGTTTGGAGTCACCTTTCCTTACTAAAGGGTTGTAATGACCAATTAAGTAAGTAAACAAAATACCGTTCAGTAGCAGTCGAACCCTTTTTTGACTGGCAAGACATGAAATGTCACTTGAGTACAAAACATTGACGATATGGGTCCATCCTCTATGGTGGACTACCACCACTACTTGTGTACTTAATTGCTTATGACAACCCTTTAGGCAGGATTACGACATAGCTTAGCACACCTTCCATATTATATGTCTTAATTGTATACATGAGTGGCGAGACCCATAGTTTGAGATTGACTGCGAATGACAGATTTTTTGAGAAACTTTTCAAGGCAATTTTGTTTTATTTTCAGAGATTTTGATAAAAGACTGTTGAGAGGAAGTCGCCGAAGAAATATTTACTCATATTATCTTTTGTTCGAGATGTCTGAGCTGGGGTTGAACCAGCGCCTCGCATCTACCACCATGGCCTTCACACTGCCTACTAGACTACGGCATCTACATATATATACATATGAATATACCTTGTCATCATCGAATAACGATATGCCTGTGTACTGGGCAAACGCTGTCTCGAATTGTCTCTATTTTAGTTGATATGCGACTATATCTCCAAGCATCCTTTAAAAATTCCATCAAGACTATGTGGTATAGAGTTTCGTTACTGTGGTGTAGATCAACGCCAGGTGCTTCTTGACTTTTCACTCCATTCTTCTTTGAGGGTTGTGGAGAAAAACAATTTTCTCAAATTTGTCAAATCTATGAAAAACTCATTTCGAATATTCGGATATTTGTAATTAATTTTTGGTCTGGTCTGCATTGAATAATATTAAAAAAATATTACAAGTCGTTCTGCTCTTATAACAAAAGAAAAAAGTCTGTTGTTGTCTCATTGTAAAACTTTAAATCCTATTTTCTTTCTTGCACTGCAGATCAGTATCTATGATTAGAAATCATTCCCTAAATTCTACTTTACATTGAATCCTTCAGTTCTTTTTGCAAAATTTTTACTGACCTCATGCTATGAATGGTAAAAAAAAATGGTAAAAGTAAAAGTTTTGGGAATGCAGATATCCAACTACAGTTAAACTAGTATTAGTCG
The DNA here is from genome assembly GCA_927399465.1 of Sarcophaga caerulescens. NCBI lineage: Eukaryota > Metazoa > Arthropoda > Insecta > Diptera > Sarcophagidae > Sarcophaga > Sarcophaga caerulescens. Next base: position 21,985,293 of record OV656873.1, read on the forward strand.
AACGTTCACGGAATGTAACAAAACATAGGTTCGTTTCTAGCAATTAAGAGGCAATGAGAAAGATTACTCAACCATAATATAATTTCGATACGTAAGTATATGCTATACACGAACATTCATACCTCTCGCTAGATTTCGTGAACGTTCGACTAATTCTATCTTTAGTGTTGCAATTAATTCCTAGAGCCTTTCTTTAGCAATGAAATTAAGTTACGTGAGCGTATGAGCAATATTTTGTTGAACCGAAATACTCATGCGCCTTGGTATAGGCACCAAAACAAGGTATACAAGAAACAACAAAGCGAAGTAAGAAATGTGCAACGAAATTTGATTTGCTCAAATTCAGCTATCAGGAGAAACAATTCGAATTTATATATTACTTTTTTGCAGCACAGTGTTATCATTACATAAGTAAATTCTGTATAAAAAAATTAAAGCATCATTCAATCACATTTTAATTCGAAATTATTCCGAAAAAAATAAAAAAAACTCAAAAAAAACAAAAATATGTTAATTATGAAAACGTGAATGTAGACAGAGTTTGAAATTAAAAACAAAAGACAAAAAAAATTATAAGAAACTCGTTATTTACTTGTGTGAATCATCAAAAAGGTTAATTAAGACAAATATAAAGAAATTTTTGTTCTAGCTAAACAGCGTAAAATAAAACGTTTTTTTTTTTTTAATTTGAATTCGATTAATTTTCGATTTGAAAGCAATTAAAACAAATTGAATTTGTTTAAAAGAATTAAAATAAAGAAAGCAACAGAATTTAAAAAGCCTTTTAAAAGCATATTGTTACGAAAATGGAAAAGCCTAGATACTTGTGTTTTGCTTTTTCATCACTTAGCATTAAAACTATAAACAAAAGCTACAAAATCAAAATAATGCAGTAAACAAACCTGTTTACAAATTTTTATTTATTTATTTATTTATTTATTAATTATAATACAATTACAAATTATATTTAATTATATACGAGCTGAGTAACTTCGACCATTGCTCGGTGTAGTGTCACAGACCAGAGTCTCTGGTGGGAATCGAACCCACGACCCTCAAGCTAATAGTCTACTACCCACTAGACTACCACGGCACTCAGTTTACAAATTATCGTACTGCTTAATATAACAACAAACACAGCATAGTAAAAAAATGGTAAACAAGTAAACAAAAATACACAAACAACACTACAAGAATAAATGTAAACAACGATGTTTACATTTAAAGAAAATATTGATTTGGAGCAGGCGTAGTCACGAACATTCGTGACACTGTTTACTCCGCCATATAAAAGGAAAGGCAAAGCAAGCGACTGTGGTAGTAAAATTCAGTCAGACTTGTGAGAAGACGCGGTGAGTTTAAAGAACGAAATCGTAGTTTGAAGATCTCCGTTACAAAGATCTGTTGAATAATAGACTAGTGATTGTTGTTGTCTATGCAAAGGGTGTAAACAGAGGCATAACAAACAAAGCAATTGTTGTTGTAATAAACATCAAGTGTTGAACAGTGGCACACAGAATTGTGCGAATAATAAAGAATTTTAATTAAAACTAACCGCAAATTTATTTTTATTTTATTTGCAATCTACGAGCTCATATTTTAAACGTTTTTAAAAGGAAAAAACGTAACACTGCTTTATCTGGTTAAACATTACTGAAGTAAATGTTGTTTTGGTAAATAAATTTTCCAGTAATAGAAAATTTTTAATGCATTTCATTGATTATTTTAGTCTAATGAAACAACAACAATAACAAGAACAACAATTGCAAACTTAACTATCATTTGACGACATTTATTTCAATTCTTCTTTTCAAAGGGATCTGCTCTTAGCCAAATAGTTAAAAAATTTAAAGGCACTCAAACAGTTAAATACATTTTGTATACTTGAGAACAATAGAAACGAATTCAATACGATTTTTCTTTCTTTCTTTTTTCCCTTGCATTTCCATTTCGAAGACAACTTTGTTGTATATTTTTCCCCCACAGTTACGATACGAGAAATACCTCAATGAGTTGAGACAATTTTTTTTCTGTTTCTTTCTGTTCAAGTGGTTCACTTAGAAATGTTATTGCTAATGTTATTGTTTTAGTATCTCTACCTCTCTACCTAGCTGTGTCGTTGGAGATTTTTATTTGCTTCTCCTTTGGCCCTCTATTGAACACAGTTTTTTGGTTTTAAATGATTTGCCGTTGGTTGTTTTGATTTTCATTAAAAATCATCAGCATGAATGTCATGTCATGTCATGTCATGAATACCATTTCGGCATTGAGATTTGATTGAATAATAAAAAATGACAGCAAAACTTTTAAATCAGCTTTTAGTATGTCTTTAGAGAGAAAGAGAGCAGAGCAGAAGCAAATGCTAAATGTTAAACATGTGGTATGAAAATGGTAACAACCACACACAGCAGACACAACACACTACACTGCCACTGTACTGCACACACATAAGAAATGGAAATTTAATGTCATTTGTTTTCTTTACACACACTCACACAAACGATACAGACGCTTATATCAAGTGCCACACAGTTCCATGTGTATAACACACGTGTGTTATTCCATTTTTAACACAGTGACACTCGATGTGTACGTATGTATGTATGAGTGTATGTGTAATTGTATTTGTCTTAGACATTTTTGTGTGATTGTTTTTAATATTTTTTTTTTTTGCCTTCCATCAATTCGTTTTTTTATATTCTGTTTGTCGTTTTCGTTTTCCTTTTTTGTTTCATTTTTATTACAATTTTCTCACCCGATTTTTTATTGTTTTCCGTTAATAATGTTTGTTTTGATACCCTACAGGTTGGAGAATAGTAGTTGAGGTTCGTTGTGATAGAAAAATTCTTTCCTGAGACAAACGCAGTAATTGAAGTCATTAAAGCCTCATCAAAGCAGCTGTACGAAGTGGTTTGGCTGTTTCCAGGACTATCAACTTGATCTGGTATTATACAAGACAAATATGCGGTCGTATGAGGTCGCCATGGGTTAGTAGATAGTCTATTGGCTTGGAGTTAAGCCGAGGCATCTCAAACCATACGAAATCTGAAAAAAATATTTCATTGACGACTACCTCTCAGCACCCTTTCGGACAAACACTCTGAGAGTAAATAAAATTTGCCATCAAAAGTTTCTTAAAAAAATCTGTCGTACGGAAGGATCTTAAAACGTCCCGCAAATCACGAATAAAATTAACACACACAATTAGACTGGGGCTACTTCATTACCTTCTCACTTGGTGCAATTCATTCCCAGATCACTGTTGCTTTTTTTGATCTTTGCAACGAATATCTTCAAATCCCGAATACTCTCTTCAAACGCACCGAATCTTCAAACAAGATTGAATGAACTTCACTAACTCACTCGCCTGCTTTGCCATGCCTTTCATATGACAGGGTAAACAGTCTGATGAATGACAATAAATTCACGAGGGTAAAAGCTAAAAACGTATCTAACATTATGTCAAAGAAAAAGATGTCGATTTGTAACAAAGATTTTCATACACGTAGGGTATCATTCAGTTGGTTTTGATCATTTGAATTCATTTCGTTTTTCTTTTTATGCCTCGTGATTTGTTTTATTTTTACATTTCCGTCTGCTCATATGTATACGATTGATGCCGGATTTATTTTTTTCGAGACATTTTTCTTGATTTGTAAATTAAAAATTTATGACAAATCAATCTAAAACTGCCACATTTTGTAAGTGTTGGAATCTGCAAAACGTGTGTGCTCAATAACAACTAAAAAAAACCTGAAAAAATAAACGAAATCTCTTATAAAGGAATTTGGCCTGTAATTTTAACATAAAACTAAACAACACGATGAGACATGGCATCCAATTTAACTTGAGGGATTTATTTATCAAAATTATCACAATCTAAGGTTGCATTTAATAAGTGAGAGGGAGAGAGGTTACTGGTATTAAATATTAAAAGTTTTCAAAGGTAAATGTTCCAAAAAAAATCGCTCGATACTGTAAATGACATACACTCACTACAACTATTTCTTAAGGCATTTGCGTTCATTCGCTACCTTTGAATGATATGGGTTCCGGAACATAGGAGATATGGTGGGAAATTGCATTCCTGATGTGCTAAGCAGAGACGGTACAGAGCACGTAATCTTCAACATGTTACAGCGCCTAGTTATTCCGATTGTCTCAGTTAATTTCGATATTGTCCACTTGTTCCAAAAAAAAAAAAAGATCACTTTCGTTGGCACCGAAATGGTACGTCAAATATTGTTAGACACTGCTGGGCACGTATATACCAGAAAGAGACCGATTCACGCCTGTCCTTAAATCACATGGCCATCAATCGTACAATAGCGATTCGTGCCGGCCATTGTCCTTTTGGTAGGCATGCCGAAAGACTTGGCATGTCAACAAATGACTACTGCAGCAAGTGTGGGTCTGAAGAGGAGAAATAGACCATCTTTCATCTCACGACTCACTGCCCTGCTCTTGTTTTTAAGGTTTGTGACCACTCACTGGCTGACTTCCTTGAGCGAGCTCTCTTATATAAAGACTACTACAGTACCACGATTTATTTTGGATTCGGATTGATTTCCTCAAGGGAATTGATTGTCTCTGGATTCAATATTGATTGTGGTATCACAATGAGCCTACATTATGACCATGGGGGACTCCTTCCTTTAAGGAGGTCCACCAACTTACCTAACCTAACCTAAGGCATCTATAAAAGCGTGTGCAATTGTTCATACAAACAAACGCAGTGAAGAGATGGAAATTTCTTGCATAAGGAGCAATTAAATGACGTCGCACAGTCATCACTCTTTACTTAAGGGGAAGATCTCAGAGTTAAGCCATGAGAAGCAACTAGACAAAGCGGAGGAGCTTCTGCAAAACCCCCAAACCTCAACAAAATCACAAGAGGAAAATGGACTTAAATCGTCTATATCTGTGGAAATATTAATTGAAATTCTCAATCGATCAGAACAGCTTACAACAGGAAAACTCTATAGATCCGGAGGGAATTATTTTTTGTGGCTATGTGATGTAAATTGAAGCTTGTATTTAATTAATGTATTTACGTATCATGTATTGAAGTCGTTCTCATTTCTAGAAGCTAGTGTGTTGACTTATAAACCGACAGCCTGTGGTTCAAACCCCAGTCCAGACATCTCAGAGCAAATCAAATATAAAAAAACATTTCTTCGGCGACTTTCTCTCAGCAGGTGTCTGTCTGACATGAAGAGTCGATTTTAACATGTAGGGCCCGCCACTCATAGACAAAATTAACACACACAACATGGGCTAGAAGCTAGGTTGTTATACTGACAAAAGGGTTGTAAATACTAATTAAGTAAGTAAATAAACATTTTATAGGATATTGTAACGTTTTTACCTTTTAAAAACGTTTAAAATATGAGCTCGTGGATTGGAAATAAAATAAAAATAAATTTGTGTTTAGTTTTAATTAAGATTCTTTATCATTCGCACAATTCTGTGTGCCACTGTTCACAACTTGATGTAAACAACAACAATTGCTTTTTTTGTTATTCCGCTGCTTATACTCTTTGTATAAACCATAACAATTACTAGACAATGGTTCGGCAGTACATCATACAACCATCACGCTCTTCAAATACACCGCGTCTTTCCACAAGACTGACTGAACTTCACTAACTCACTCGCCTGCTTTGCCTTGGCTTTTATATGACAGAGTAAACAGTCTGATGATGTTCTTGAAGGCGAATGTTTTTGACTTCGCCTTATCGAAATCTCTTTAAATGTAAACATCGTAGTTTCATTATTGTTGTTTGTGTATTTCTGTTTACATTTATTCTTGTAGTGTTTGTTTTTGTATTTTTGTTTACTTGTTTACCAATTTTTTTTTTGCTGATGTTTGTTGTTGTATTTTTGTTTATAATTTTAATGTTAAGCGATGTAAAAGCAAAACACCGGTATATAGATTCTTCATTGTCGTAACAATATGAAAGTGACGGAACCTTGCTGTCAGTGCCTTTCATTTATTATTTGTTGATTTCATTAAAATTAATAATTTTGAAATGGATTGATAAAGCAATTCTTAGAAAATTGCATTGCAGTCCTGCTTTATATCCTTACAACCTTAAAAATTAATTCAAATTATTTTCAATGCAGTAACGCAATAACTACGATTAATTTTTCGAATTATTTTACCATGTTGAAATAATAATGAAATTTTCTCATATACGGAGAATTTTTGTTTTTTAAAATTCATTTTATACCATCATTAACATTTTGAACATCAAAAGCAAGGATATGCAACAGAACCGAACAAGAACAGGGAAAACAATTTGTATTCGTGGAAATACTTTTAAAAGGTTTTTTTTTTTTTTTGCTAGAGAGGATACGTAAAGATGCATTCAGCCAATGCTGCTCGTTTTTATTCTTAAAATTCTTATTAAAATATTTAAAATAAAGACGAAGAGAAAATTATAAACAAAAAAAGTTAAGAAGACACTCTGTGTTCCACATACAGAGTGAAGAAATTATTGAAACACGAAACAAAAGCGTTTTAAACTCCACTATCTGCTGTAGACTTTTAGCAGAGTACATGAGTATATGTGAACATGGCTACATGAGAGCACACATGAATATTTAAAAAAAAAAAGAATGGAAGAGAAGTGGAATTGGACTCGCAAGAGTTCTATGACTTCTTTATGTCGTGTATTTGTTGCATGCAACACACCAAAAAAAAAATAGTTTTTCGTTGCAAAATGATTTTTTTGTTCTCAAACACTATAATTTCGCTTTGTATGTTTGTAAATATTACAACAACAACAATAATCATATAACTACAACAACTACAATAGCGAGAACAACAACTTTAGCAAAATAAATGTAAAAAAAAGCAAACGAAACAGGCAACAAGTGTAGTAGCCTGTCAGGAAAACCAGGTTAACTGAAGTGGCCGTTGACAAACTTGGTAAATTTTAATAAAACTACAACAACAGCTGCAACAACAACAAAACAATTTTGTGGTCTTAAGACAACATCTTATTAAAAATGGAACAAAAACAACAACAATAACAAAATGAAATTTTTTTTTTTTAAATTCATGCCACAGATACAGGATTTTAAAAGGACACACACATGCAGGTGCATGGCAAACATTAGGGTGATATACGCTTTTAAATTAAAATTAAGTGAAAGAAAATGTACTCAGGGAATGACTAAGACGTGCAGTAATATCTTACGGAGTTTCGTATAGTTTGGTATCGACAAGTAGGCCCAAATCGGTTGGAGATTGATACTTAAAGTCTCAGTGTAAATAACATACTCACAGGCGAGCTACGGGCGACTGGCTAGAGTTTAATGGACTGAAGAATTAGTGGGTCTGTGCACTCATAAACACATAAACATCAAATTATTGATATGCCATCTCTTATTGTAAATTTTTTATATATCGGGTGATGTACTGAATTTCGAATTTCCAAAACAAATTTATCAAGTACTAGGCAGGCACTAATCCTTACCGCATCGCTTCCTGAAGTACGTTTGGGACTTTCTACATACGATCGGATCCTATATACGACAACAATAAGAGTTCAGATGTTGACCGGAGCATCGGAGTCTCTCTTGAGACCTTTTGACTTGATGCTGAAGAGGGTATGATTGCTCATTAAAATCAGTAGGACATATAACCCTATTAGCGTAGCTTCCTGTCGATACATCATACATGATCTCCACGGAAATCTCGAGAATTATTCCCAAAAATTTAATATTTTATAGAGCACAGCCATCAAGCATCAGGTGTTTATTCAGTGGATTACATAATGAGCTACAAAAAGAAATCCTTAATGCTCAATGACTTAAGCCCTTTTGAGAATTTCAGAACCACTGGATTATAAATTTTAAAGTTTGTTTTTCTTTTTTGCCTTTTGGTGTTTGTTTGTTGACAAAGTTATATGAACGAACACTTCATGCATGTACAAGTAAAGAAAAACACTTTTACCATCCAAGAAAAGTATCCAATACTCGTATCCCTATAAATATGCTTTAAAAAAAGAAAGGAAGAAAAAAACTGAATATGCTCTCACCAATACAAACAAACATTGTGTGATCCATTCTATACTCTTCTCTTTTTGCTTTGTTGTTGTTGTTGTTCATCTTAAAGCACGTCTTGTGTCTGGTCCATAATACAACGTTTATGTTAAACATGTTTTTAAAGTTTTCGAAGATTTTTTTTTTTTTGTTTCATTTACTGACTTCATATGGCTCTTAAGTATATGCTTGTATGTGTATCTGTGTTTTTCTTATATTTTTGTATAGAAGAACCATACAGAGCATGTGTGTGTGCGTGTAACTGTTTGTGTTTAAACAATTTCATACCATCAACAGCATTCCGTTAGCATGGCAAATGGTTTAAACTGTTTTTAATATTTTTTTCTCTTTCTCTCTCTCTCTCTTCGTTTTTTAATCAGAAATAATTTTGTGTTGCAATTTTTGGTTAAAAGCAACAAATGTTTGTTCGTCGTGTTTTAATCCTCCTTTTTATACTCGATTCTAAGGACTTTAAAAGTGTCTCCGTTGTATGATAATATTTTCATAACTTTTTTAAACGTGTGGTTTTGTTGGAACATTAAGATTTTGGTTTCAGATTTGTTGAGAACGGCATTCATACAAATGGATTTAAGATAACAATACATGTATGAGTCTATACTCAATGGTTTGTCACAATTTTTAACAAATTCCTAGAGTAAGACAATGAAAATTCAAACAAAATTCCCCGGCATAAAGAAATTTGTTTTTAAATTTCCTTTAAAAATTTATTTAAAAATAAAACAAAAGCTGGTAAAAAAATTAGTTTCAAAACCTAAAAATCAGGAATATTTGACAACTTATTTGCATTGCTGTAAGCCATTGATAAAATTGAAATTATTTATTATATGGGCTATCGTTGGCTTATAGATCCACTAAATGTCTGTCCACTTAATGTCTGTAGTGCTTCTAATCTAATACTTTACAAGAATCAACGCCGTGTGGTGTACGACAAAGTGCAAGCGCCCTTTATATACAGTGAGCGTTTGAAGAAACTACATTAAAATAAAAATATTTACATTAATAAATTCCCGTTATTTTTATTTTAAAATTGTTTTTCGGCCACTCTCCTTAAGTGGTAAAAGTTGAGTTTTGTGATCGTTATAATTTTACCCATAGTGTACAGTTTCTTTTGATGCTCACTGTATATTGTGCACGCTAGTAACGCAACGTAGTAATGCAAAATCATCGTTAACCAGCACTGTACAGAATCGATGCGCAGCAACGCCTATGCAGTATAGATAAGCAAGGGCAAGAAATTCCTACTTGGAGTGTCACATTTAATTAGCTATTAAGACCATAATAGACTTCATTGCTTGATATTCAAACTGAAATCTTTTTTTATGGTTTCGTTGCAAATCTCAAAGTTATACATATATAGGTAGCACGTTCATTCTGGGTCACTTCATAGTCTTTACGTTGACCTCATTTTTCAGCAGACTCACCTTAGCAGACTCCCATCCTATAGAACTGAAGACAACTGTAGCTTCCTATATTACGCGCAACTGAACACTTTTGTAAAGAGTAGAGCCATGTTGATGAACTCTCGCCTATCGTAGAACACTTTTCGTAGCAAAATTGATTATGGGTCGCCTTGTATACTACCTTGACAGCGTTGCAAAATTCATTCAGCGTCATACCGCACAGTCCATCAGTTTTGCAGAAAGATCGAGCTCAGACGTATCTTATCGGGCTATTGAATGTTGCGTTACAGTCCGCAAAATATGGTGTGAGTCAACTTGTTTTTCATGGGTGTTTTCAAGAACTTGTTCTTTCTTCTTCGATGATGGTCTTATCAGGTCTGATGCCGCAGACATTTGACATCTTCAGTTATCTGCATGTGAACACTCTTGCATTGTTCTGATGCAAAATAACAACAAAATTGACTCAATAAGTTGACATATCGTTGATTCTTTTACCCAGGCATTATTCAACCCTTTTGAGGGCAGACTGGATTTGCGGCTTGTACCCTAAAATACAGTCTCGATGCTCCATCCATACCTAATGCATAGTATGCACACAAACCATTCTCTTTGTGTTTAAATGTGTTTAAAACGTCAATTATTAGCTTCATTTTCGATTGTCCGACTACCAAATATTTCTGCTTCAGTTTAATTTCTAAATTCCTTTGAAACACGAGCATAATAAAGTATGCCAATTATGACGCTATTTAATACTGGAGGCCTATTAAAAATTTTTATTTTTTCTTTTCGTTGTATTCGACAAAATTAACCTGGTAAAATTTAAAGTAACTCCTTGTTAACCTGACGTCTTCCCTTTTAACATTTCATTTGAAATTTAAGCTGAAAGCAAATTATTTTATTATGTTCATGGGTTCGCATAGAAACGGAGAACTCAACATTTAAAGTTGTTAACCCTCTGTGGGGGCAAATACTTGGCCATGTACTTACCAGCATAATTATACGAACAAAAAAGAAGATAAATTTTAGACTCTTAAAGAAAAAGGCAAAATTGAAGAAAAATTTGTTCATGTATTTTTAGCCACAATAAAGTTTTATGAGAAGAAAAAAAAAATTATGTGCTTAAGGAAAGGACGAAAAACTGGCAACAATAATGGCCTATTAAAATATAAAAAAAATCTTAATTTTTTCTGCTTTTTCTTTTGGTAACAAAAAAAACAGACGAGATTTTAAAAATATTTTTTGGACGAAAAGAAAAAAATTCTTTGAACAACTCAAGTAAAAGTAACGCAATAAGAAAAGGTTACTCTGTTGCTACTACCACTGCTTTTGTGTTTGCGTTACACTTAATGAGTTACAATACACCTCTACACTGTCTAACACAAGTTAAGTAACAATTGTTGAATTTTTTTCGGTCTTTTTTCGCCTTTACATCGAAATAGAAAAGAAATTTGAAGAAAAAAAAAATTATATTGCCTCCCTGAAATTTAAACTAACACAGCCAGTAACTGTAACTGATTTAACTGTTTATTTTTCATTTTATGCAAATCTCTACACCCATCTCTCTCTTTCCTTTTCTCTCCTTTTCTCTGTCATTTATGCAAATGTGCTTATTAAGTGTGTGCGTATGTTTTACCATTTGACGTGTTAATATAGGCATGTATGTATATGTGTGAGTGATTTTTTTAAATTTACAACACACATACGCCTAAGTAATCTGTTGTTATTGTTGTAACTGTGCAAAAAAAATAAAACGTAACGAAAATAGAAAATAATAAACGGAAATCTACAAGAAAACAGAGAAAGGAATGAAACGGAAAAAGAAAAAAAAAAAAGGAAAACAGAAGGGAGTAGAAAACAATATCAAACACACTCATTTAAAGTAGTTAAAAGAGAAACAGAAACACAGACAAACAAACGAACACATGAACGAATGAACAAAACAATGAAATGTTATCCCAAGCCACAGTGGACAAATTAATGGGAAAAATGCAAGTGAAAGCAAATCATATATGAATTATAATTAACTTCAACGTTGGACTTGGTTCTTTGCAGGCGCCTTATAAATTAAAGTGAGCGTGCTTGTAAATCGATGTCTTAGAAGAATTCTGACATTATTGTGGTCACGTATAATTTGTAACGAATAACAGTTGAAATGGCATATCAACATCCCAGAAGAAAATTTGGGTGGACTAGATATACGCTTCGAAAACCATTCGAGGAAATTTTTCAATTTTTCAAGGAAGCAGAAAATAACCTGGCGACGATCCACCCTATAGGAAATGAAGTTCATATCGCAAGGCCTTGGTATAATCTCTTGCAAACATTGGAGAACTGGAGGACTGGAAATTTTCTATATTGGTTGATCGTGACAAAAACTTTTTCGCGTTTTCTGAATTCTAAAAAGGATTTCATAAACACTTTAATCACTTACGTGCCACCTAACCAATGGTGAAGACTATGCGTACTAATGGCAGCGTTTAAGGCCTAAGGTTTGAGCTAAAAGATCTCGTATTGTTGAAAAAGAAGAAGTTACTTTAGTAAGACAATGTACCAGTTCACACGAGTACTATAAAAATGGCCAATATCTGCGAATTAAAGTTTTCTCACTCATCTTAATCGACTGGTTAGCTCCCTCAGATTAGTTTCTATTTCTAAACGGGAGAAAATTAATCGATGATAACTGACATGTCAGCAAGAAAATTGCAGAGGCTACGCCTATTTTAAGAAGGCAGTGCCCTACCCCTTATAGGCTCCAGGTTAATGCCCCTATTCGTATTAAATTACCATCTTTTCCGATATATACTACCAGAGAGGTCCCTCAGTCAAAAAGTGCACTTTGTGGCACCCAAAAAAATTTGCGATAGAAGACAAAGGACAAATTGCAGTAAGTCATAGTATGATGCGGTTGCCATAAATCATAAAGGTGAGGTGGGTGATGTCCTCCCCTCCTTGCTAACTAACTTCATTGGTCTTAACAACCCTCTCATCGGATTTCAGCCTGTAGTTAAATATTCTTATGTTTCTCATGCCAATTGTTCACACCAATCCTCCATTTAACCCTTGTAACGCAGACAATGTTGTTCTCTGCACTGATTTCCACTAGTCTCAGTGGAACACCCGCTTCCATCCGAGTAACATGGACGAGCCAGAGTAACAGCTGGATGTCTATGCACTTTAAAACATCGATGTCGGTAAGAAGCTCATGCTGTTATTGGATCGGATGCGGTTGTAAACCCTAACCCACACTGGACCACAGTTCTTACATAAGGCTTTATCATGCTTTTGCGCCATAGAGAAGTACCAAGGTGATGAGCCACTTTTTGAAAATTAGTTTCGTGGCATGAGAGAGGTCACTGCTACTTAAGTGCCCATTCAGACCATAATAACAAATGTTGAAAAGAATGATTCTATGCTTGACCTCTAGACTGACATTATTTTTGCTGGTAAGGGCGGAAGGAAGACAAACATTTTCACAACCTGGAAACTATAGCTATCGGCCATAATCTAGAATCTGATACGCTTCATATCCCTACATCATTTTGTCCTTATTATTCCACCATTTCTATTTCACATTTCCATACTTCCTTTGCGGATTGGTGTTACCAGAGATAGTCGACCAGAATGTTTTTAATATTCTTCCTCAGCAACAGTTGCCTTTATACCAGGTCTTATATTAGAGAAGAGAAGTCAAATTTTTGATTCAAACCGATTTGAGATTGTTTTTTCACCTTGTGTGGTACTCCAAAGACTTTTCTATGAGGTTCGTTGTAAATCTATAATAAGTCATCAGTTCAGAATCAAATACTTTTCAGATGCCAACCAAACAGAGCATCTTCTAGTTTCACTTTGTTGCCCCTGGCTTCGTGCTATTGCCAAACAGCCATTTTTACGTAATGATGATACATATTTAAATTCTTTTATGACAAATACTCGGTACATAGTCTATAGTAGACTTTCCCATTGTCATGTTCTCATAGCCAATGTAGTGAGCTGTAACCGCCATAGTCTTGCAGGTAGTGTGTTGGCTTATTAGACGTGACGACACGGTTCAAACCCCAGGTCAGACATCTCGAACAACATGAAATATGAAAAAATATTTCTTCGGCGACTGCCTCTCAGCAGATTTTTGTCAAGAACTGTGAGAGTAAATAAAGTTGCCATGAAAAAGTTTCTCATAAAAATCTGTAGTTCAGAGTTGACTTTAAACTGTAGATCCCGGCAATCATGCATAAAGTGAATACACACAACCATAAGTGGTGTGAGAAACTACGTAATAATCCTGACTGAAGGGTTGTAATGACCAATTATGTATGTATGTAATGTAGTGAGCCTTCTAATACATGTTGACATAGTCCTTCAATGAATTCAAGATTCAGGTGAAAGAGATTAAAGTTCTCGAAATTAATTTTTTTAAGGAAAATATTGTTTGGTAAATAGGACTCATGTGACATAGATTTTCTCCTATTAAATCGGCATCCTTTTGCACCACTGTCCCACATTATTGGATTGTTTTTATTGTATTTTGTTTTTTTTTTTTTTTTTTTTTTTTGCTTAAAACGCTTAAGACCAAGAAAACACAGGGGAGCATTAAAAAAGGCGATTATGGTAAAAGTGTTTTGTAAGAATATTACTCTTGCCAAAAAATTGTAAAAAAAAACAACCAAGAAAAGCCGAAAAAATAAAATCTGAAAATAAAAAATGAAATCCAAAAAAATGAAAAGAATGAGAATGATTTTTAATGTAAAGACTTTTCTATGGAACTGTAAATGTGTTGCTGTTTTCCACTTTACTTTTGCTATTGGCAGGCCTTGATACAAGCAGCAATAAAACAAAAACTTAAAGAGAAAAAAAAAATAACAAAATGAAGAAACAAAATGAAAGAAAAGAAAAAGATATAAGTAAAGCTGGCAGATATAAAAATCCTGATAAAATATAGCCGAAGTAAAGTATTGTAGTTGAATAGTTGAAAACAAAGCAAAACAAAAAGTACGCTTTTGAAGTAAATTTTGAAATCATTGTTGAAAATGAAATTGCGCTGTTATCGACAACATACACACTAACATACAGTACTAAAGAGAAAACCGTCCTTTTTTTGCTTTATTAGCACCCACTGTTCTGCACTTTTCAACTCGTAATCGTTTTTATTACTTTTAGGTTGAGTTCGTTTCTCTGTTTTGTTTGTACTATTTGTTGTTGTAAAAATAACAACAACATTTGCAATTTAGGAGAAGAAAAAGGAAGGAGCAGACAAAAGGAAACATAAAAAGGTTAGAAAATTTAACAAATCAAAGGTTTTGCCAAAATTGACGAAAACAATGCGAAGAAGTTTGAAGCGAACTAACATGTTTAGCAATATTCATAAAGATTAAGAGAAAAAAAGGAAACTAAGAATAACTATTTGCATAAATTCGTGTGTTACAGTGGGGCGAAAGACTGAAAATATTTGCCTTAAATTTGCTATTGTTTGACTACAGGGGCCTATTGTTTCGAGTACTGCCTTATATGTTTACGTAGTGTGGTGCTTAAATTATGAGTGCCCTAGGTTTGACTGCAGCTGAAGTGAATAAATTCCAAGTTTTTCTTAAAAAAAATTAGTGGGTATTATTTTCCCCCCAAATATTCATCGATATGTCACCCAAAGAAATTTTCCTCTTGTTCCTTTCATGGTCAGACAACGCTATATCTTGGCAAAGATTAGCTTCAAAACTTGATCAACATACCTCTTCACTCCATGCATTTTCACAGAATTGTGTCTACGCAAAGACAAATGGTTACCCTATCTTTCCAAGATTTGCTTAACTGAAGTATTTTGACTAATTAAAATGGTTGGTGTCTTTAATATTTTGAAATGGTGTGCATTCTCACTTATACTGTTGTCGATCAAAATAGAGTAGATATCCACAACAGAATAGACCTGTTTAGGCCACAAGCATTCATTTCTCCTTGATCGAATTGTTTCGAAATTCTTATGAAGCCGTTTAGATTACCAATGTCCGCGACAGAGAAATGAAGATCATCTAGTAGCTACTTTGTTTTATAAATATAACGCTGGGCATGTAAACAAGAGATGTAGAACAGTTTTTTAAATTCATCGTCATTGCATATGACAAAAATTAAAGCGTCTCGAATTCTGATTCTGAATGTAATATCCTGTAACGATCACGGCAACCAGATGGTCATTACAACTCTTTATTCAGGATTACAATCTAGTTTCTTACACCACTTATGTTGTGTGTGTTAATTTTATCCATAAGTCGTGGGTCCTACAGTTTGATGACGATTCCGAACGATAGATTTTTGAGAAACTTTTCATGGCAATTTTTTTTTTTGTTCTTAGAGTTTTTGCCAGAACACTGCTGAGAGGAATATTTTTTCATATTTTTCGTTTTGTTGAAGATGTCTGGGATGGGTTTTGAACCACGGCCTCACGTCTGCTAAGCCTACACTAACTACTAGACACAAACAGTCTCATAATGGTGTTTCAGTATAGTTTTGGAAAATGATTCACTACAATAAAGCCGAATGTTTTTGTTGACACATAACTGTGTATAAAATGTTGTTGAAGTAGCGGAAAGACAAGATAAGCTATCACATGCAAAGAAGGCGAAAACAGTTCTACATGCAGGCAAGGTCATGGAAAAATTTTTGACAATCATAGAGAAGACGAACCAATCAGCAGAGTACACTACTTCACCTTTGGGTATTCCTTTGGTCAAACTCAATGGAGGAACGAATTGTTTTGTATCCAACCTTTAGCTCCTTCGACTTATTCTATATTTTCAAACTCGAAACACTGACTCGATGATAAAGAATTTTCCAACGAGAATGAAAAATAGAGTTCCTTATAAACACGTCATAAAACATTGCTAGGAAGAGAGTATCGAACTAAAAGGGTATCATATTGTTACGTTTTTACCTTTTAAAAACATTTAAAATATGAGCTCGTAGATTACAAATAAAATAAAAACAAATTTGTGTTTAGTTTAAATTAAAATTGCTTATTATTTGCACAATTCTGTGTGCAACTGTTCACAGCTTGATGTAAACAACAACAATTGCTTTGTTTGTTATTCCTATGTTTATACCCTTTGCATAAACAATAATAATTACCAGACAATTATGTGAGAGATCTTTGTAACGGAGATCTTCAAACCAAAATTACTCTCTTCAAACCTTCTGCGTCTTCGCACAAGACTGACTGAACTTCACTAACCAACTCACATGCTATGCCTTGGCTTTTATATGGCAAAGTCTGATGAATGTTCTTGAAGGCGAATTTTCGTGGCTTCGCCTTCTCGAAATCTCTATAAATGTAGACATCGTTGTTTACATTTATTATTGTAGTTTTGTTTGTGTATTTTGTTTACATTTATTCTTGTAGTGTTGTTTATCGATTTTTGTTTACTTCTTTACCATTCTTTTTTATGCTGGTGGTTGTTGTTATATTAAGCAGTACGATTATTTGTAAACAGGTTTGTCTAATGCCTGGTTTTGTTTTTGTAGCTTTTGTTAATGATGTTAAAGTTAAGCGAAGTAAAAGCAAAACACCAGTATCTTGATTTTTCATTTTCGTAATAATGTTTAAAACTAAAGACAACTTTTACCCAATTTGTTTTGATTCCTGTATGGGTTTGACTAATTTTTAGACTTGATCATGAAAATGCCATTTTTCTATCAATTAATAGAGAATCGTCTCTCTAAGATGCGTATCATTTCCAAAGAGGGAAAGCTAAGTTCTCTTCATTCGAGATTCTTCATTTTTTTTTTTAAGGATAGAACAGGCTGGAGACGTCTGGATGTACTAAAAGTGACATTATTAAACCACCTACACCTGTAGTAGTAAACAAATAAAACAATGATTCTTTAAAATTAGCATCCACTGTATCCTACTCATGCTTTTCTAATCCTAAACCTTTTTATTTCTTGAATACTTTGCCTTTCCATTTTTTTTTTTGATTTGGCAAAACTAGAAAAAAAGAAAGAAAAAACTAAACTTTGTTGTTTTCTTTTAATATTTTTTCTCTTTTTTTCTTTGTAAAAACAAAAAAAAGCACTTTAACTTGTATTTTTGAGCAAAACGCATGAATTTAAGATCCAACGGCTTTGACGGCTTGTTAAAAACAGAAGCAAAACGAAAAAGAAGAAGAGGAAAAAAACAAACAAAAGTAGAGGCCTCAATAAATTTCAAACAACACAATCAAATTCATACAGAAAGAAATTCACAAACTTAAAAGTCTACTTTGAGGATTTTTTGAATGCATATGTATTGAGTATGAGTAAAATTAGAAAAATATGTATTTAAGAATGAGTGTGTGTATGTTATTCTACGGTAATAAAATGCAATAAAAATTTTTTTACAACACACACATTTACACATTGTGATGGTGTGTAAAGGCAAAGTATAATCAAGAAAAGAAAACAAAGCAAAACAAACACAAAGTAAAGTTTGTTGTAATTTTCAAGGTTTACTAAGGCATTTAATTTTCGATTTTTTTTTTCTTGTTACTTTTGTAAACAAATATACATTGTTAGACACACACACATATATATACTTTAACATTTGCTTAAAAAACAACAGAAAGAAAGCAAAACAAACGACAGCTTCTGCTTAATTCAATACTAAACAATCAGGCGTATCTCGTTTATATTCTCTTTCTCTCTTTCCTTTCCTTTCCTTTCGCTTTTTTTTTTTTTTTTTTGTTTGTGTTAAATGACTAAACAATAATTTGCTTTTATAGGGAGCAAAGCATATACACACAGACAGCCACCTATATTTTGTAAGAGAGAGAGAGAGAGCGTGTGGAACATTTACAATTTACAATATGGGTAACACTTTGACTTTGTTTATCGTTTTATAGCTGAATTTAATGATGCATATGCAATAATCTAAATAAATATTGTGTTTTTTTAACAAAACGATACATATGTGTAGTAAATGAACTAGACAGACACATGCTCTCCTCCACTCAGACAATTACTACCAGTTACTTGCCTTTCCCAGTTACAGTTGGAACCATAAACAGGTACAGTGAGTGTGTATGTATGTGTATGTGTTAGTTCATGTATGGTAGACTCTTATGAGCAAGCATACTAAGTACTTATAAATTCTAATGTCTTTATACAGTAAAGATGCTGCTGCCGTTCTTGTTCTTATGATTTCTCTTCTTCTGTGTGTGTTGAGTGTTGTTGTCGTTCGTTTTATTTCACCAAAAATCATTGTGAACGACAGTGTACTTTGATTGTTATTATGTTTTCTGTGTTTGAAAGCACTTCTGATTGTATGGGTAGTCTATGTAATTGTAATAAGAAGCGTAACAATAATTTAAGAAATTTTGATATGGTTTTCCTATTGGAACAACTTAGTGGTTAACATGAGAAATCGTTTAAAAATGCAAAACTAAGTCTAACAAACTCACAATAAATGTAAACACCACACAAAACTTACAAAATTTGGAGAGGCATTTGAAGAGTGAATTTGTATTGACAACTGATTTTAGTTGGTTGAGATTCACTATCATGGCTTCCATACTGAAGCAAAAAGTCACACAAAGGTATTGTTTTATTCATTTTTGATCAAAGGATAGAAGAATATAAGATTACTAAACGTAAAATAGCTAAGAACATGAACTAACACGAACGAAATGGAGGCAAATCAGATTTTGTTGAGTATTTGTTGAGATTGTACAGCCACTGCGACCAGATCTCTATTACTTACAGCTCAACTGCTTGCATGCTGCAAATGCAATGTAGAAAGCAAATGAAAAGCTTTGAACGGCGCGCAATATTTGAAGAGTGGCATGTCTTTATGAATTCCGAAGATTTTTCTAAGACATTTCTGATCATTCAAAGGTAAGCCTTATATGGATTATGGATCAAAGCGATATCGTTGGAAATTGCTATCCTGATGAGCTGGCCAGAGCCGATACGGACCGGGTATAGGTATTCCGATTGCCTGAGTTAATTTGGTTTTATAGAGAAACTTAATCTCATTGGCAACAGGGGGTACATGTAATATTGCTAGACTATGCTGGACATATACAGACAAGAAGAAGACCAACTGAATTCTGTCCTGAAGTCGCATAGCCATCCATAGAACGATAACGATTCTTACGGGCCATTGTCCTTTTGGTAGGCATTCCGAAAAACCTTGCAAATGGAAAAATGACTTCTGCAGTAGATGTGGGTCTGTTACAGAACAGATATATTACGGTTGCTTCAGCTAATTTGGATGTTTTCCACTCGTTTTATGACGCCAGGAGAGTACGTGCATTATTGATACACTCTGTTGTCCACGTATGGACAAGAAAAAGATCTAATAACTTCTATCCTTAAGTCGCATGTCCATCTATTGCATGGTAGGTATACCGAGAGACTTGGCACACCGAGAAATAACTTCTATAGTAGATATGGGTATTTTACAGGGAAGAGGTATTCCGATTGCTCAGTTAATTTGGATGTTTTCCACTCATTTAAAGACGGCAGGAGGGTACGAGCAAAATTGGTAAATGCTGTTGGACAAGAAGAAGACCTACTCCTTAGGTCGCATGGCCATCTATTGCACGATAACGAATCTTATGGGCAAGTAGATGTGAGCAGGAGGGTACGTGCAAAATAGATAGACTTTGCTGGACAAAGTCTGTTCACTTCTTTCCTTAAATCGCATGTCCATCTATTGCATGATAACAATTCTAACGCGCTACTGACTTTTTGGAATGCATGCCGAAAAACTTCACATTTCGGTTAATGACTTTTGCAAGGAATGTGGGTCTGGGGCGGAGGAAGAGATTGTGTTTCACCTCATGTATTAATGCCCTGCTCTTGTAGTAAGGAGATGAAAGTTTTTGCTTTCTCACTTTCTGACTTCCTTGACTGAGTAATGTAAAGACTGCAGCAATAGAAAGATTTATTTTGGACTCGGCTTGGTTTTCTTTACGAAATGTTTGATACACGCGTAGAATTGTCTGTGGTATCAAAATGGGCCTAAATGCTGTCCTAAGGGGAACCCTTTTCTTTCTTATCCAAACGGTTGAAATGAAGTTGTCTTTGATTATGACTACGAGTGGTACACACATCTTTGCTGATCAGTCAAAAGATTTACTGTAATTGATTAGAAATACTTCATAACGCCCAGCGCCTGTACACAGAAAGAAAAACGGCGTGCTAAAATCAACTTTTCTATTCTCAATTTAAGCCAAAAAACGTGCTTGAAAAATTAAGCCCGTTTTGGCTATTGTTTGCTTAAAACAAGCAAAAAACGGGATTGATGTGAAAAACTAAGCCTTATATTACTAAAATCAACACTAAAAAGCTCAAATCTATCTAAAAATGTGTAATTTTGACTTATTTGTTATTTGAGTTATGGAATTGTGGGTTTTAAGTTCAAAAGTAAAAATTTTAATAATTCTCATTTAGTTCATGTGTTTTATACAATATATATCCAACAAAATGTTGTATTTTTCGCAAGTTGCATTTCTTTGGTAGATGACTTGGATTAATCCGGTCGATGACTTGCATTTTTTTTGTGTAGATGACTTGCATTTTTTTCAAATCAATCGATTTTAGGATTAAATCAAGTACGAGTTCGAGCTTAAATCAAGTTCAAAATTCTTGAAACAAGCTCGTTTTTGGATAAATTTAGGTTTAAATCAAGTATAATTTGGGGCTTAAATCAAGTTCATTGTGCTCGAATAAAGTACGATTTGCCTCAATTCGATCCCATTTATAAGTTAATCTAGCCTAAATCAACTTTATAATTCTTGAAACAAGTGCGCTTAAGGATTACTTCAACTTCTGATTCTCTTGAATCAAGTACGAATTCGATCTTAAATCAAGAAAAAATATGCTTAAACCAAATACATGATGAGATCACTTTGATCCCAAAAAGGCTTAAATCGCGCTAAAATCAACACTTTTGTACTTGGCTGATTCGGGCTTGATTCAACTCTTTTGTACTTGATTCAAGCCAAACCGTACTTACCGTACTATTGTGACCGATATGGATTGATTCAAGCCCGGATGGCTTGATTCTTTTTTTCAGTGTACTTTGTGAAAACTGTTCTAAAGGATAAAAACTAGTCTAAATAAAATGCCGAAAACAGCTGTGCCTAGTTATTCACCGATTAAGCACAGAATCTCTAGGATAAACCATAGAACAGGTGTAACAATGCGAAAACGTTGACAAATAATGAGGAAAATATGTTAAGATATGTATCCAGATCTAGGGGACCATGTGTATGCACAAGTGTAATAAAGAAGTCTTTAAAGTGAAGGCATTTTTAATTTAAAGTTTCTTGAATTCACAGTCCATATAATAGAATGAAGGAATCCATTAAATGAATGCTATTTCACACCCACTTTCGATTTGAGCACAAACATATTGCCTTTTAACACGCCGAAAGCTGTATGTAATGTAATGTATGTATACATATATAGACACACACATAGGAGTATATATGCTATTAAAAGACGTCTTTTTTATTTTCTTGAATTAAGTGCTGAACGACAGTACAATTCAGGTGTGATAAATTGACAAAATACATCACAAATCAAATTGTTCGTGTACACAACAATAAAACAAAATATAAAGAAAAAACAAGAAATTCAAGTTAAGTTAAAAACATTAAACGTGTAACAAGATTTAAAGGAAAATTAAAAATAAAGTTTACAACCACCTACAAAACATGTTCTCACTGTAAGGCAACCCACTTAAAGCCAATTTAAATCCGAAACGAAAGAGTCTCACAAAAAAAACAACGGAATCTGGAAACCTGAAAAATGTTTTTATTTTTCAAGGAAAAAAAGTGAAATTTAAAACCACAACACAACACAATAAAATAAAAAATAAAACAAAAACAAGCAAATTAAACTTTAAAAAACAATAAAATATTGCAACAACAACAACAAAAGTAACATTTTTCTTATAAATGTTTATACAATAATTTTTTTCTTTCTTTCGCTTTTTTTTTCTCCCGTAAAATTTTACTTCTTTTCGAACTAAACGGGCAATTAGAGCGTGAGCAGTGGATGCCTTGCCTGCTTGGGCCAAGTACTTTTAAAACATACATACATACCTGTACACACAAACACATAAACACATACACGTCTATATAACGTATACATACATAGGTATAACGTGAGTGTTGGCAGTTAAGGAAAAAAATGGCAAATGTTGCATTTACATTGTAAAAAATTGTTTTTCTTGCAACAAAACATTGAAGTATGAAAACACATTTTATTCTTCATCATATAAATTGTTTAAAGATGTTAAGCCATCACCATTAATACCAGGCCTTAGACTGTGAGTGTGCGGTTGCCACGTTTTTATTTAAAAATTGTTTCATGCTTCAAAATTTTTAAATGAAATAGTTTGTTGATCTTATTGCCACAGATTTAATTTATTTTCTTTAAGTTATTTACAAAATTAAATGAAAAGTAAATCCTAAACATTAACAACAACCCTCGTATGTTAAGCTTTACATTCTTAAGTAAAAAGTCGTACATGTGCTGGTATTATACCAGCCTACTTCAGCTAGTTCTACGACGGCGTTCACAAAATTAGTCGATCTTTCACAGAAAACACAATGAATATGGGCAACAGTTTTTAGCCTCTCAACAGAAATGCTTCTTAGTTAGACGAACTTTATTTCGAGGCTTGGTGGTTGAATTTTAATTCGCCGTAGTTTAGTGAGTTGTGTGCTTATTAGAAACGAGAATTCGTTTAAAATCCCAGGTCAGACATCTCCAACAAAACAAAATACGTACAAATATTTCTTCGGTGACTTGCTCGCATCAGATTTCTGGCAAAAACTATGACAGTAAATAAAAATTGCCATGAAAAGTTTCTCAAAAATCTATCATTCGGAGTCGACTTTTAATTGTAGATCCCGGCACTCATGTATAAAATAAACACACATAACCATAAGTGGTGTGAGAAACTATGTTGTAATCCTGTGTAAAAATGATCAATTATATGTGGTCGGTTTAAGAGAAAAGAAGAAAAAAAATTCGCTAAATACGGTTTGAGCATATTGTTACAAAAATGGCAAAATCTAGATACTGGTGTTTTTGCTATTACATCGCTTAACATAAAAATTATAAATAAAAGCTACAAAAACAAAACAATGCAAGTAAAAAATCCTGTTTACAAATTAAC
The DNA here is from genome assembly GCA_927399465.1 of Sarcophaga caerulescens. Taxonomy (NCBI): domain Eukaryota; kingdom Metazoa; phylum Arthropoda; class Insecta; order Diptera; family Sarcophagidae; genus Sarcophaga; species Sarcophaga caerulescens. The sequence continues at coordinate 22,008,918 of OV656873.1, forward strand.
GTACTGCATGATATAACAACAAACACCAGCATAAAAAATGGTAAACAAGTAAACAAAAATACAACAACAAACACCAGCATAAAGAAATGGTAAACAAATAAATTAAAATATACCAGCAACACTACAATAGTAAACATAAACAACGATGTTTACATTTATAGAGATATCGAGAAGGCGAAGTCATAAACATTCGCCTTCAAGAACATTCCATATAAAAAGCAAGATAAAGCAGGCGAGTGAGCTAGTGAAGTTCAGTCAGTCTTGCGTGAAGACACGGTGTGTTTGAAGAGAGTAGTCGTAGTTTGAAGATCTCCGTTACAAAGATCTGCCGAATAATTGTCTAGTAATTGTTATTGTTTATGCAAAGGGTGTAAACAAGGCAATTACTATTGACTACGTAATGTTTAAAGGTGCTCTCGAACCTTATAATTTCAATCTCGTATAGAGCCTTATATACAATGGTTTACAGTTCCCAGAAATGTCATCCAAACATTAACTACGAGACCTTTTTCTCTACTGCCCTCATATAGGATATCGAGTTGACATATTTACGTATTTACTGCATGACTTGTGTAGGAAACGTACTCCACTACCTAGTTAATACTGGGTTCCAAAGATTTTCTAAGGAGTTTAACCACAACATTTCCTACTTTATTGGCTTTAACAACTCTTTTATCAAATTACGACATAGCTTCTTACACTACCTACATATGTATAGTGTATGTTAGTTTTAACTGTGGGTGGCGAATCTTGCAGTTTAATGATGATTTCGAACGACAGATATAAGAAGCTTTTCCATGGCAACTAGTTCGTTAGAAGACTGGAAATATTTATTTTTTATTTCCAGAGCAAACATTTGAACTCACGATGTCTTGCCTAATAATCCATCAAACTTTGAAACAAATACCACAGCGTAGAATTAAACTCCTTTTTAATATTAGTTTACCTAAGAATTGAAAATATTTTACAAATAATGGTGACCCATACCTTCCATATTTACAAATTAAATGCCAGCTTTCATCAAATCGGTTAATTCTTCACCCACCCTCGTCCATACGTTTATATTTTGCCAGCCTACATCAGTTGCCTACTATTGCAGCAGCTTATATTTCTGCAATTATTGCTGCTGCTCTTCATCATGCTGTTAAAACTCTTACGCACAAAATCATTTCCAGGGACACGGAAATTATAAATTTCGAGTCAGTAAACTTTTGTAAAATAGTTGCCTCTATTAAAATATATTAACTAAAATGCAACAGCATTAACAGCACTAAGATGTAACATTTAAGATTGTGTATTTAATAACCTGGTTAAATAATTATTTATTGTTGTTGTAGTCGCTAACATTGTTACCGTGTTAATAACTCCAGTCTTTTCGTGGGATTTATGTATGTGGTGGCTTATGGTACGATTTTTTATTTATTTTTTATTTTATTTATTCATTCAGGCGTAAATACAGTACAACAAGATATCATTTTATTTAATAGTACTGCTAAGGATATAGGCATAACAAAATATAAGAAAATACAAAATAATAACGTTAAAAATAAATTAACATAACAAGTGTTATTAAAAACAAAATTTATAATTATATTTAAAAAATATGATTGATTAATTACATATGTGCATTATATTCATTCAAAAATTTAATTATTGCAGTCTTGAAATGCTTAGCATTGCTTAGTAATTGTATGTTGTTTGGGAGTTTTCAAAACAATATTTTAAATCGCTTCAGTATTCGTTCGTTTTAATTTTAATTTGAAATTAATTTACAGACTAACATATTTCATAACATATTGTTACATTTAAAATATGAGTTCGCAGATTGCAAATAAAATAAAAATAAAATTATGTTTAGTTTTAATTAAAATTATTTATTATTCGCACAATTCTCTGTGCCACTGTTCACAACTTGATGTAAACAACAACAATTGCTTTGTTTGTTATTCCTCTGTTTATACCCTTTGGATAAACAATAACAATTACTAGACAATTGTTCGACAGATATTTGTAACGGAGATCTTAAAGCCACATTACTCTCCTCAAACGCACCGCGTCTTCACACAAGACTGACTGAACTTCACTATATAGTTGCCTGCTTTGCCTTGCATTTTATATGGCAGCGTAAACAGTCTGATGAATGTTCTTGAAGGCGAATGTTCGTTGCTTCGCCTTCTCACATCGTTGTTTTATTATTGCTGTTTGTGTATTTTGTTTACGTTTATTCTTGTAGTACTTGGTGTTGTATTTTTGTTTACCCTCTAAAAGAAAGATTACTACGTTTACTTTGGTATCGGGTTGACTTCATAAATGCTGGCCTAAGTGAGACCATACATAGATAATTGGTCACTACAACCCTTCAAACAGGATTACGACCTAGCTTCTCACACCACTTAAGTTGTGTGCGTTAATTTTATACATGACTGGCGGTGCCTACAGTTTAAAGTCAACTCCGAACGACAGATTTTTGAGAAGCTCTTCATGGCTCTTTCTATGCCAGAAATCTGTTGAGAGGCAGTCGCCGAAGAAATATTTTTTTTCATAATTTCGTTTTGATGTCTGACGTGGGGTTTGAACCGTGGCCTTACGTCTAATAAGCCGACACACTGCCTACTAGACTACGGCAACGCCTAAGTGAGACGTCTTATTTTAATTTGTGTTCCGCCATTGTACCTAAACCTAATATAATCCCAACTGGTTCCATAACATTATAATGGCGAATGCGAATACTGATTTGATATGTGATGACCGATTTTATTTATGGCAGACGACAAAAAAAAAAAAGATTGGCCGAACAATTATTATGCATAGAGGCAAGTAAAACCAAAAAGTCGCCGTTGTGTAGTAGGTAATGTGTTGGCTTATTAGAATTAAGGTCACGATTCAAACCCCAGGTCTTTTTGTGTTTTATTGCCTAATTGTAGCCGAAGGCAATTAGAAGCCAAAATTATCTTAATCTGAGCGATATGAATCACCGTTTGATTAAACTCTATTCACGATATTCAATTATATTTATTTGTATTGACAAGCAAACAAATTTTATTTATTTTATTAACAAAAATTCCTTTAATTTTCAATTTAAACCTTTTCAATCACAATATTGCTAATTTAATAAACGCGTAAATTAATTAATTTGATATTATAACGGTTCTTTGATGTATTAACTTATAGTGTAATTAATTAAAAATATGATTTCATTGTTTGTTTTGTGCAAACTAATGCACTTTGGGTACTTAGAAATGTTTTTGTAAAATCTGAAAGTGGTTTACAAATATTGTTTTTGTTTATATTGTATTATTATTAACAATAATAAATTTAATATTAATTCCATATATGTATCTACAAGAGAGATTAAGCTTTAAATTGTTGAATTTGTAACAACTTTTTAAAATTTAAGTTTTTTGTTGCTACATAGCTTTGGACTATTATGGTAACAAACCACAAGTCCATGTGGTCATGTAAAGAGAATGTAATGAGTTGGTAGAGATTATTTCTATAATCTCGGAGAAAAAGAAACAGACTCCTCAAAAAAATAATCAAAAAAAAAAAAATATATATACAGCTAGGAATCTCGAAATGTAGTAGATGACATAGGATCTAATACACACTCGCGGACAAAACTCCCAAGTTATTTCACATGATCTTAGAAGCCGCTATTGTCTATAAAATAATTCCTAAAATCATGACAGAATTGACAACGCATTTGCATATTCATCGAGAAAAATTATATCCACAGACACACTTCTCTGCTACTCTAGTGTACATACTAGAGGTGTGCACAAGACATATAAAATTGCACACTATTGCATTTTTCTCAAGACTGAATATTGATTGTAGCTGTAAATATAAATAAGTGTGAAGCAAAGATAGAGTACAAAAAAACAACTGCACTCGTAAACCATTGTACAACAGTATAAAAGATAGTTGTGTGAGGAGTGCAACAAAATTATACTCTTCATAGTGTCACAACGTGCATTTCTTTTTTCAGTAAATGCTAAAAAAAAATGTTTTTTGTTTTTTAAAAAACAAAACAAACAAACAAACAAAAACAACGAATATTAACATAGCACTTTGAAGAGAGATTGTTGTTGGAAGAGTTTATGGCGAAAGCAAAGAATGTATAGAAACACTTATGTACGCATATTTTTCAACGAATACACTACTGAAATTCAGTTGACAATACTGAAAATTTAGCTTCAGTAGTGAAATATTCTCTTACAACACAAAGCAGTACGAGTGCTGTTGTATACCATTGAATAAATGAGAAATACACATTTCAGTGCACTCGTAAAATCAAGAGCAACAAAAAAGAGTACACTACAGTATTGCATTCGGTGAAGGGTAAGCTAGCAGAATGTCTTGTGCACACCTCTAGTACATACATAACATAAATGGTCATTTCATCCCTTTAGTCAGTATTACGACCTAGTTTCTCACACCACTTATGTCGTGTGTGTTAATTTTATACATAGAAATCCACGCCCGTATCGATTTCCACAAGCAATTATTTCAACAATTTTTTCAATAGTCGTACAGGGCAAGGGGTTATTAAGTAGGTATAGGTGGCTTCCTTGGATAAACACACTTAGACAACATACGACCCATTGTGGTAATGAAGTGGCTCCAAATTCAGACTACATTTAATTTACTCCAGCTTATAGGCTGTTGTAGCCTTCGATTTTAGCAGCAACATTCTCCCAGATCTTCTTATCTAGATTGTTGAGAAACTTTTCATGGCAATTTTATTTACTCACAGAGTTTTTGCCAGAAATCTGCAGAGAGAAAGTCGCCAAAGAAATATTTTGTTCATGTTTCGTTTCAATGGAGATTTCTGACCTGGTTTTTGAACTGAGGCCTCACGTCTGATAAGCTAGCACACTACCTACTAGACGACGGCGACTATTCTGTATAATGTGACTCTACTGTACAATGTCACGATAATTGCATATCCATCCACTACACCTTCATTTAAAGGATCACCGATGCTGCACTGCCAACCTTAACTAATCGAAAATAGTAGTACACTAACCGTGTTGAAGTCGCCGTAGTCTAGTAGGTAGTGCGTTAGCTTATTAGACGTAAAGCCTGGGTTCGTATCCCAGGTCAGGCATCAAAATGAAATATGAAAGAAAAATATTTCTTCGACGATTTCCTCTCAGCAGATTTCTGGCAAAAACTCTGAGAGTAAATAAAATTTGCCATAAAAAAGTTTCTCAAAAATCTGTCATTCGGAATCGACGTTAAACTGTAGGTCCCGCCACTCACGTATAAAATTAACGCACACAACATGAGTGGTGTGAGAAGCTAGGACGATGTACAATGGGTCAATTCGACCCCCGGGTACTGTACTTGTCACAGTTGACAAGTACACGTCCTCTAACCTAACCTAACATAACCGTGTTTAATAGGCAATCGGGTGAACATATATGTAAGCTTGTCCAGACGGGATTTCGTTTTATTCCAGATGTGTAAACCAGAGTCTAAATCACTGGCTATTGCCTAATAAGCCAACACACTACCTACTAATCTACGGCGACATATCATGTGTTTTCAACATAACATTATTAAAACATCCAATTGAACTTTAATGAGATTTAATTTTTCCCAGCTTTATAAAACATTTTCAATGGAGTGCGTATGCTTGTTATCAAATTGCAACAAATATCACTCATACGTTGCGTTAAACCACAAACAAATCAAACTGAATGGAAACGAAATTATGGCAATTATTGAAAAACACTAATTTGTGTATATTCAAGAACAAATAAAAAAAAAATATATATTAAGCCAACAACGACAACAACAACAGCAGGAAGACTGTCAAAAATTGTCAAATAAATATTTACTTGATAATCACACACACATACACAGACACATACACAGTAGTTTTAAATTTTCTAAATTAAACCATTTATTAAAAGCAATTAAAACAACAATAAATAACAGACACACATACACATATGCACTCTTATAAACTCACATAGTAAGTGACAGAAAAGGAGAGAGAGAGAAAAAGTGAATTCTGTTTTAAGTAGTTAACACGTATATTAAACGAGTAGCAACACATTTAAATGAACTCCAAAAAACAAAAAAAGAACGAAAAACACACAAAAATGGTGTTTCATGTTCAAATGAAAAATTCAAATTAAAACCACATTTACATACATATACACAAACACATGGAAGTACAAGAGAACCCACACCCACACACACACACATACTATATAAACACGTTTGAAAGAGAACCATAAACAAACACAACCTGTTCATCAAATTATTTCTTGTTTTTTTTTTCTTTAGAAAAACCAAAATTAAAATGAAATTTGTATAGAAAATAAAAAAAAAATTAGAGGGATAAAGTTGATCAAATCCGGCAATGTAATATTCTACAACACAAGCAATGTTGGAAGTCACCGTAGTCGAGTAGATAGTGTGTGAGGTTCTTCGATACGTGCCCGTGGTTCATACACCAGCTCAGACATCTTAAACAAAACAAAAATAAAGTTTCTCAAAAATTTGTTGCTCGGAGTCGACTTTAAAACGTAGGTTTCCTCACTCATGAATAAAATTAGCACACACAACACGAGCAGTATAAGAAACTAGATCGTAATGCTGACTTAAAGGATTGGTAATGACCAATTAAGTAATGCAGCTTCGAAGCAAATACAATAATTTTTTTATGGAGCATATACCAAAATCAAACTCTATGATATGGTTCTGTCTAGAGGACAGTTAAAGAGGCAACTGTCAACCACGCGATTCATTAGATTAAGAAATCCCCTTATGAATTTTGTATGAAATTTATATGAGACTTGTTTCCCATTATCCAAACCATAGTGTTCAAAGTTCTGGTCTTCAGAACATATATATATACTCGTATATACATATATGTTCCTTTTACTTCTGTAGGGAGCATAGGGTCGCAACAAGTTGGTTCGAATGAGCTCGATCACCAGCGCGGTGTTTAAGTTCGTTAAACTGTAAACGTAGTTTGGATAGTTCGGTTGTGATTTGGCGTTTCTAGGTGTGTGATGGTCGACCGATGCGGTTTCTTTCCAGTCTATTGCATTCTTTGTGATGTCATCTAATGGCTTGCGAAGAGTGTGCCCCACTTGCGTCTTCTTATTTACCTCTCAATTGATTGCTGGTTTGTATCTGACCAAAGTTGGGCATTGGATATTATGGAGGGCCAGTAAACACGCAAGATTCTACGCAGATATTTGTTAACAAATACCTGAAGAGACTGGGAATCGCGCGGTGTCATATTCCTCGTATGTGGATTTAACGATGGAGTTGAAAATTTTAATTTTGTTGCGTTTCGATATATTAGACGATTTCCAAACAGGTTTATGTTGGTCTTCACTATATGGAGTGGAATTAAATATACCAGAGCTTCCAGCGCCGCTGTAGAACAGGTTCTCATTGCTCATGTTATAACAACACATCTTAACGAACACCATTTAAGCTCTTTTAAGATTTTTATCCCTTTATCCATTCAATTACCCCAGAGGTTCATTGGTTTAACCATTATGGTTTGCCTAATTTGTTGGCTTAAATCCCAAGGATTTCTTTGTAAGTCTTCTGCATATCGTTTGGCATATCTGGTCCTTTCTGAGATGCCCTGTATATCCCTGCTTGTCAGTATAGTTACTTACTTAATTCGTCATTACAACCCTTAAGTCTTGAGTTACAACCTAGTATTTCACATCACCCATGTTGTGTGTGTTAACATTATCCCTAAGTAGTGGGACCTACAGTTTAAAGTCGACTCCGAACAACATATTGGAGAAATTTCAATTTTATTTTATTCTCAGAGTTTTTGGCAGAAATCTACTGAGAAGAGGTCTCTGAAGAAATATCTTTTTATACTTGGTTTTGTTTGATATATCTGAGCCTATCCTTGCTAATGTACTTTCCAATGATATTCCCAGATATTTGACTTCCATTTTCTCTCATATTATTTCATCCAGCAGTCGAAAATGTTTCCATTTAGGAAGTTCTTTTCTTCTTCCTATTTTACTATTGTTGCCTTGCCTGAGTTTATACTCAGACCCACTGGTGCCTGTACTGTCACCATAATCTCATGATCTGTTAAAATGTGGTGCAACAGAGAATTTCTTCAAATTTCTTTTAACCACCAAGACTACATTGTCGGCATATTCTTGATAGTCAATGGCCACCTTAATGTCGTACGGATCTTACAGAATCAAACAACCAAATGTTGAAATATCACGTATCAGGCAAGTCAACTGCATTGGTTGTATGAAAGAAATGATTTCACGGTTAGTTAGAAAGGGTTCGTCCCTGGTTTATACGGTGACAATATATAAAACTTTATCAGAGGTCATCAAATTTCTGGCAAAGGCTGTGAGAGTAAATAAAGTTGCCTTTAAAAGTTTCTCACAAAACTGTCGTTCAGAGCCGACTTTAAATTATAGGTGGTGCTGTCATTCATGAATAAAATTAACAAACACAACATGGATGGTTTTGAGAAGCTAGGTCGTAACCCTAGCTACAGTTATATGTTATAATGATCAGTTAAGTAAGTAGGTAATATGGATATGAATGATTCTAGTGAGTCTTTGTCAAAAGATGCTTCCATGAAGGAAAGCATGAATAAAAGCCTAAAAACAAATACAATATGACGTCAGCTTTTATGTTAGTGTTGGCAAAAAACTATCCAGAGCAACTAATGCAACTGAGCTTAAAATGTACACAAAAACATTAACAAAAAACCAATAAACAATACTAAGGTGTGTCCTTAAATGCAATGTAAACAAAGTATTGGCACAGCAAAACAACACAGAACATTGACAAAAACAAATTAAAGTAAAAAAGAATAAAGAACGAAGAGAAAAACATGAAAATTAAAAAAAAAATTGTTGAAAAAAAATTGCAAAAATTTATAAATTTTACTTCCAGTTTAATTTCAGTATTTTTTTTCCAACAATTTAATGTGTTTTGTTTACATGCATCTGTATATCTAAGTATAATTGCCTAAGTATCCGTATACATATACATATGTATGTCTCTGTGTGTGTATGCCTCTCATAATATGATAATGTTTATTTATAACAGGCATGGACGGAAGTTATAATAAAAACAACAACAACAGCAACAAAAAAAGTAAACAATTAACATACTTTTAGGTCTTCATACTCTAAAAAGGTAAAAAACGAAAAACAAAAAAAAAACTTTTATTAGAGTCCGTTTAAGAGCGAGTTATAATAATTGCCGACTGCAAAAAGTATGCTAATCAGTTTTGTGCATGTCCATGCTTGTTTAAATGTACATATATACGTAAGTGTGTATGTATGTAGGTGTGTGTAAAATATATTATTTTATGGGCGGACATAAAATCAACTGTGAATCCTTTAATTACTTTATATTCACTGCGTCTCTGTCTGTCTGTCTCTCTTTCTTTCCTTTTGATTTCATTTAACATTTTTTGTGTAACTTTGGCCTCAATGGGGTTTTAATTAAAGTTCAAGTTGACCGCTTTTATTTTATTTCTTCTTTTTTTTTACCTCTTTTGTTTGCTTAACTTTATGCAGTAACCGAGTGAAAGGATTTGAAAATAAAAAGAATTTTTATGTTCAAGACCATAAAAGTAATGACTGGTTAAAGTTTACAAAAACACAGAATCAAATTCAAGCACATGTCATTTGCATTACAATTGCAAACATTTTTTATGGTAGAGAGATGAATACCTTCATGGGAACGAATTAATTTCCAGCATAAGGCACCCTTTTCTATTTTCTTTATAAATAAAGAAATTGTGAAATTTTATTGATTCTTTAAAGAAAGATTTCTAAGGCACTGCCAAAACACGCTAACATCTCCATACAAAAACTTGAAGGCTTAGGAAGGAAAATGCCTATGGAGTTTGGTCGGAAAATTTAAAGAGGAAATTAAACACAAAATTCTTGATGTGTACAAGGTGTCCGACATAAAAGCAAAATAAAAAAATTTATTAAAGGGAGAAATTTTTTAAAAATCTCAACAACGCTTCAAATGAAACAGACGAGCTTGCAATGAAGGCAGCATGCACTCCACTCAGGGCACAAGAACATTTCTGTAGATTGGGAGCCGATGTCTGTAGAGGTATTTTGAGCAAAAGGAAAAATAAAGAGAGCTAAAGACTCTTCTTAAAGAAAGTAGCTCTGAGGTAATCAAAACTTTTGGTAGGGAAACCACCATAAGAGGAGATTTAAGTCATGCATCAGACAATCCAGGTGTTTTGACAGAGCACTGTAGACTCACGTATATTCCTACTTACATACATACAGGAATTACGACCAAGCTTCTCACACAACTTATGCTGTTTGTGTTAATTTTATACATGAGTGACGGAACCTACAGTTTAACGCCGACCTGGAACGATAGATTTTATATTTTACACAGTGTTTTCTACCAGAAATCTGCTGAGAGGAGATCGCGGAAAAATATTTTTCAATTCATAATTCATAAAGCCAACGCACTACCTTCTCGACTACAGCAACTTCAGAGTAGACCCAAGGTACACTTATTTCGGCTGAGAGTTGTCTCGAGCCGAACATAAAAATTCTGTGCTGATAAGAGCAAATCATTGGAACACATTCTTTAAATTTGTGTGGCATTAATGCAACACGGGATGAAACCCTTGGGTGCATATCATATACTAGGCAGGGAATTGTCCTTCTTGACATCAACCAGCATTCTAAAGTTTGTCAGGGCACTAGGTTTGAAGAAGACATTATAGAGATATCCAATAAACTTCTAGTGGAGTACAATAGATCGTATGGTTGTAGTACTAAGACACTTCTTCACGACAAACGTGTCATAATCTTTTCAAATAAACTGAAGCTTGGTCAATTTGTTGTATTAACCGATTACTGCAACACTTTTCAGGTTGAAATAATGACAAGAAAGATTAGTGCTATATGAATCTGGTATCTAAGTTAAACGTGTGTTTATATACGTACATTTGCCGACAGTAAGGCGGCTATTAGATCTCTAGACATCGTTTACACCACATTTAAGATTGTTCAAGTCTTATTGGTTACTTTACAAGGATATTGAAGGCAAAAAGAGCAAAGTCTGGCAAAACGGAAAATTCAATTGAATTCAACGATGAGATTGGCATCATTTCTATATAAAAGAATAGACAAATGTTTTCAAACAATTTATAGTCATTTGCAAGAGAAAGATGGATTAATGAATAAAGGGGTCAGACAGATATGGCGTGATATAAACAACATGGGTATTAAAGCTGACCAGATTCTGTCTTAGAAACCTCATAGCAGTTTTAAAAGGACGCTGGCCTTTGCATGGATACACAAGTAGACTGAGAATACCTGGCAGCAACTTTTTCAAAAGCTGTACTGACGAGGAAGAAGAGGAGATCACAGAACTTTCTTCCTATCACTGTCCATCTATAGGAAGATAAGAAATTTTGGGAATTGATTGACAAAACGTGTCGTACCAAATTTATAAAACTCTTACGATGACTGAAGTATGGAATTACTTTTGCCAATAAGTTCTATTGGCACTTTGAATAACAAAGACCACGTTCTACGAATTTTTTATCCTTTTGGTGCTTCGCTATAGAGCATCTACGCATAGATGAAATATTATGTTTGCTCCTGTGCAAGTTAATGAAGATTTTCGCATCCAAACATGCAATAAACTGTCTGAGCTCTTTAACCGTCACCGTAGTCCACAAGGTCTTGTGTTGGCTTATTAAACGAGAACACCTTGTTAAACCCCTAGCTCCGACATCTCGAACTTAATGAAATCTGAAAAAATCAGCAGACTCCTGGCAAAAACGCTGAGAGTAAAATAAAGTTGTCACGCAAAGTTTTTCAAAAATCTGTTATTCGAAGTCGACTTAAAACTGTAGATCCCGGCAATTTATGGAAAAATTAACACTCGCTACATGGGTAATGTGAGAAGCTAGGTTGTAATCCTTGATAAAGGTTTAATTATGACGAATTAAGAAAGTAAGTAAGCTCTTCCACTGCATAAGCTTTGTTTAGCTTATTAACATACAGTGGATAAGTTTGATGGGCCGTTGTGGCTCTAGGCTGGGGAGCGCTTGAAAAGAAGTATTGAAACCAGTTAAGCAAGTAGCATGTAAGCAAATTTTGTTAAAGGGTCCTCCAAATAACTTTTTTTTTTTTTGAAAATGCTTTGAAAAAAACTACTGAATATTTTCTCAAATTTCTTTTTTTATTTGAAAGTACAATCCTTCCGGTTAATAATGGAAAATAATTTCATTCAAATGGCTGCCTCGGCTGGCCATGCAGTAACCTACACGATCGGTCCAATTTTTAAGCACATTATCGATTGTGTGCAGCTGTATTTCACCAATGGCTTCACGAATATTGTCCTTTAAAGCGTCAATTGTATCTGGCTTGTCGGCGTAACACTTATCTTTGATGGCACCTCACAAATAATAGTCCAACGGTGTCAAATCGCAGCTCCGAGGTGGCCCAATTATGCCTCTGAACCAAAATCCGCATCAAACAGTGACTCGTTTTGGGTGCTTCGGCTTTTCAATGTATGCGTGCGGGTTTTCTGTGCCCCAAATGCGACAATTTTGCTTGTTTACATACCCGCCAAGATCAAAATGAGCTTCATCTGAAAAGATGATTTTTTTTGTCAAAATCGGCATCTTCTGTAAGTCGATCGCAGGCCCACTTAGCGAAGCGAAAACGCATAATCATTTATTTTCCATTATTAATCGGAAGGATTGTACTTTCAAATAAAAAAAGAAATTTGAGAAAATATTCAGTAGTTTTTTTTAAAGCTTTTCAAAAAAAAAAGTTATTTGGCGGACCCTTTATCTAAAAAAATGATTTTTAAATATTTTTTTAATTTTTTTTTTAATTATAAACCCCAAAAATTATTTTAAAAAATTTGCCTTTATTTTGTAATTAAACACGGTTATTTGCTTTTATTTAAGCATAAGCAAATATTATGTTTTTCAAAGCAAAAAAAATTGAAAATTATCCAAAAAAAATTTATTAAAAATTCACAAAATTTTGTGTAAATTTTGCTGTTGAATAAATAAAAACTTTTTTCCGCACTCATTTATATACATATGTGTGTGTTTTATTTTTTTCGTTTGTTTTTCAATTGTTGCAAAAAAATTTGTTTTTATTTTAATTTTTGGCAGCTTAAAATGGATTTTTTATGTAAAATGAAATGAATATTTATGAATTTAATTGTAAACATTTGATGTTGTTGTTGACGTTTTGTTGTTGTTGTCAACAATTTTAAAGCTGTTGCTGGACACACCATTTAAGCTTTTGGCGTAAGCATTTCTGTAGAGAATATTTTTTTTTTTTTCAAATTTATGGTGTTACTTTTTTGGGGCACACATACGTGGACACAAACACACATACACATTTATTACAGCAAACATACATACACACTTTAAATACATAAATTCAGGCATATGAACGTAAATCTATCACGTCAATGCATGAGTACATAAAAAATAGACCTGAACTGTCAATATGTGCATGTAAGCACCACAGAGACACACACACACTTACATTTGTAATATACTGACATGCACATTTATATGTCAGTTGGTTGCAATTGTGAGTGTATCATGGCTTTGGTTTTGGTTTTATGCAAAAATATAACAGCAACACCAACATTAAGAAAAATCAGAAAAAAAACGAACAAAAACTCACAAAATTTCTGTTAGCTTTTCCCAAAAATTTTATTGTTGCATTTGAGCCTTGTTTATGTTGTTGTTGTTTTGATAAAAGCCCGTGCTGCTATTTAATGTTGTTATTGTCTTCAATGTCGCCGGTATCATAAATTATTTACCAACTGCTTAGCACAGGCGCATTCAAACTCTACCTTACGTATAAAAAAGAAAAAATAGAAGAAAAACAGAAGAGAAATTCCCAAAGAGCAAGATTTTACAGGGCAAAAGAGAAATCTGCACGTATCCCATTATTAATCCCTATAAACTGTACTTCTCTTTGTGTATTAAAAGAGAATTCCTTTCTCTCTCTCCCTCTCTCTCTTTTTGGTACGTATTATCCTGCTTCAATATATTTCCCGAATTATTTACTGTTATTTACTCTTTTCTGTTTTTTTTATTATTGTTGTAGCCATTTGGTTGGCAATGTCGTTGGCAATTACTTTTAATTGTGCAGATTGACACAATGACGTCATAGTTGGCATTGCATTAATAATACAACAATAACAAAAAAAAAACAAATATGGAAACGAATAACAACAATAACATTAAACGAAAAGCATAACAACAACAATAGCAATGAAAACAATAACAAAAACATCAGAAAGCAACAATGCCTACCGTGTACATAAATGTGAATGCGTGTGTTTGATAGTAAAAATTAAAAAAAAGAAAATTTTTCTTTAAGCCCCAGACCATAAGGGGTTAAAGTATGATGGGGGTATTTTCACATGTGTATGTACATATAATAGAGCTTCCTTACTGACTGGCTGGCTGACAGAAGGCTTGATTAATAAATCTGCAGTCCATACATGTAAGGTTAGATTTTCTTGATGGTAAGAACGTCAATTTGAAAGTTCCTAGTGCATATCGACCTTGTGTTTCAATTCTTGAAACCGATTTTTGGCGTTAATGGCTTAACCGCCAAGTCATTTTTTTTAATGTAGCCCCACAAAAACAGTTTTATTGCGTCAAACCACATGATCTCGATCACCAATTGACATCGTCAAACCATGAAATTATTACCTATGGATACGTTTCGTACAATAGAGCCAAAATTTATGTGTTGTGAGACCAGAACCAAGAACATACATAACATAATTGGTCATTACAACCCTTTAGTCAGGATTACAATCTAGCTTCTGACACCACCCATGTTGTGTTTGTTAATTTTATATATTTTTTAGGCTATTGCAACTTTTTTTATATTTTGTTTTAATCGGGCTTGCGTTTAACAAGCCAACACACTACATACTAGACTTCGGGGACATGTAATTGTAGTTGTTAATCGCCTTTTTTAAATTTCATACGCATGATTCCGTATCCTTGGATATTATTGTTCTTTGTAGTAAGTTTGATATATTTTTACGCATTATTTGTTTATCAAACAAGTAAACAAAAATACTACAACAAATACTACAATAATAAAGGTAAACAACGATGTTTACATTTCTAGAGATTTCCAGAAGGCGAAGTCATGAACATTCGCCTTCAAAAACATTCATTAGACTGTTTACCCTGCCATATAAAAGGCAAGGCCACGGAGGCTACTCAGTTAGTGAAGTTCAGTCAGTATTATGTGAAGACGCGGTGTGTTTGGAGACAATAATCGTGGTTTGATGATCTCCGTTACAAAGATCTGTCGAACAATTGTCTAGCAATTGTTATTGTTATTGTACCCTTTGCATAGTATAAACAGAGGCATAACAAAGAAAAGCAATTGTTGTTGTTTACATAAAGTTGTGAACTGTAGCAACAGGATTGTGCGAATAATAAAGAATTTTAATTAAAACTAAACACAAATTTATTTTTAATTTATTTGCAATGACCGTGCTTATATTTTAAATGTTTTTAAAAGGTAAAAACGTAACAAAACGTTGCATATTCGTGAATGGTAATCCTTCACCAAATAAACGAAACTTCAATTGAAGACCTGACGGCCTTGTCGGAACTGAGATTATGAAATTCGTAAACCAATACAAATATTTTCTAATTTGCTGTTCCTCTTTATGGAAAACTTTTCATTCTTGGTTTGAAATCTCATTTCATTCTTCTGGCCATTGTATTTGCCTTCCCTTCTTAAGCCAATGTTTAATGGTGCATAATTTTTTTGCTTTATTTGCCAATGCAACTTCTATTTCTAGAGTATCAGGTAACAAATATTTGCTTTTGTATTGTATTTAGTAAATTAAATAGTTGTTGACATTATTTTCATTTTTCCTCTCTCTCCCTTTCTCTCTGTTTTATGCCTTTAATTTAATAACCTCCTCTTAAATGGTCTCTCCAATATTTTATTTAGCAATTTTGCTAAGCTTTTGCTTTTGTTTTTTTGTTTTTCTTCTTTTCTTTTTTTATTTGTTTTATTTTGGTTTGGTTTTTGTATATGGTTTTCGTTACCAAAAAATATTATAGAAAAAACGAGCAAAAAAACATTGAAAATAATAGAGGAGAGAAAATATTTTCGAAAGCAAAACCAAATTCAATATTCAAATCACGTTCATTTTTATGGCCATTTTAAAATTTACTGAACATGTTGGCATTAGTTTGTCTAGGATTTAAATGGACTCAAATACTATCTACTACTACTGCTACTACTGCCACTGCTACTTCTACTACTACTGCTAGAGAGTAAAGTATATAACAGGAGTGTATGAATGCGTATGTGTTAGTAGAGAACATGTTGGCTGTGTTAGCAAAAAAACTGGAAATTTATTTTATTTTTTTCGTTAAAAGTTTTAAAAAAATATCCTATTTGTATTTATTCATTCATTAACATGTGTATGGGTGTTTGCTAAAGGAAATAATCACAGTGAAAAAACTGTAATTTTATTTCATCAACGTACTCCTCTTAATGTTAAAGGTTTTCTTATGAGCGTGACATTAATTATTCACGTATGTAATCGCTTTAAAGTCTACCCCTCTATCACAAGGCATTTCCATCTAATTTTCTTCCTTTAAATCAGTTTCTTTAGTTAAAATTTTTCTCAGCAAAATAGATAATTTGGTCTTCTGTAGTAGATTCTAAGGTGATAGGGCTACCATTTCTAACTGGTCAAATATAATGCCCTTCCCCCTTAAGTTTTAATATTCTAAAAACTTTCGAAAATAACGTGATGCGTTTATATTTATAGTTGAACACACCATTACGTTATTTCCTAAAGGCTTAGTTTGTGATAATGTAGCGGCAATTGGTTATTACAACCCTTTAGTCAGGATTACAACCTAGCATATCACATCATATACGTAGTGTGTGTTAATTTGTATCATAAGTGGCGGTACTTGTAGTTTAACTTGGTCTTCGAGCAACAGATTTAAGAAGCTCTTCATAACATATTTATTTACTATGAGAATTTTTTCCAGAAGACTAATGCGAGCTAGTTGTCGAAGGAGATGTGTTTTCTTCCATATTTAGTTTCGTTTGTGATCTCTCAGCTGTGATTTAAGCCACGGCCTGTCGTCTATTAAGTCTACATATTATCTACTACACCAAGTTCGATGTATTTTGGGTACTTTCATCAGGTTGCAGGGATCACTTATTCGATATAACGGATACCATTGTTACGAAAATGGAAATGGTGTTTTGCTTTTACATCGTTTAAGATTAAAATTGTAAACAAAAGCTACAAAAACAAAAGCCATAAACATTTAAAAAAAATGCAACAACAAACTCTGCAAGAATAAACAAAAACAAAAATACAACAGCAAAAATAAAACAACAAACGCTACAAGAATAAATGTAAACAACAAGTTTACTCTGCAATATAAAAGGCAAGGCAAAGCAGGCAACGGGGCAGTAAAAGTTCAGTCAGTCTTGTGTGAAGATCCGCGGTGTTTGTGGAGAATAATCGTTATAAAGATCTGTCGAACAATTGTTATTGTTTACGCAAAAGAGTGTAAAGAAGAATAACAAACAACGCAATTGTTGTTGTTTACATCAAGTTGTGAACACTGGCACACAGAATTGTGCGAATAATAAAGAACTTTAATTAAAACTAAACACAAAATTTATTTTTATTTTTTATTTGCAATCTACGAGCTCATATTTTAAACGTTTTTAAAAGGTAAAAACGTAACAATATTTTATATTCAGTTTTAAGAATATTCATCATAATTCATAATTGGTCATTACAACCCTTCAGTCAGGATTTCGACCTAGCTTCTCACACCACTTATGTTGTGTGCGTTAATTTTATACATGAGTGTCGGCACCTACAGTTTAAAGTCGACTCCGAACGACAGATTTTTTGAGAAGCTCTTTTCATGGCAATTTTATTTACTCTCAGAGCTTTTGCCAGAAATCTGCTGAGAGACAGTCGCCGAAGATATATTTTTTTTCATATTTCTTTTTTGATGCCTGGCCTGGGATACGAACCCGGGCTTTACGTCTAATAAGCCAACACACTACCTACTAGACTACGGCGACTACAAATATTGGTGCGTTTAAAATGAAGTCGCAGTAGTCAAACCGTGAAGCGGTTATTGAAACATCAACGTAAATTCAAACCCCTACATAGATTCAAAAACCAGTCGTGATTCAAAACCCATCTGGTGCAAAACGAAATATGGAAAGATATTTCTTCGGCGACTCCCTCTCAGCAGTTTTCTGGCAGTAAATAACACTTGCACGAAAAGTTTCTCATAAAATCTGTCGTTCTGAGTCGACATTAAACTGTAGATCTTTCTCCTCATTGCGTGGTGTGAGAAACCAGGTCCACAGGAAGGTTGTAAAAAACTCTAAAATCTTCACATTAACTTGTATCACCTTTGTATAAAGGTTGGAAATGTAACGTTGACTTTTTACAGAGTTCACGGATAGTGAACAAGCTCTTCTGAATCTAGCCACCACAGGTAGGGTTCTTGTCGTTTTGAAGCCTTCTAATAGCTACTTCGGTATGAGTATGAGGTTCCTATCGCGTCAACTGCATCCCTAACTAATGAACCTAATGTCACGGGTATTTCGCAAATATGGTAAAATCAATGTGAACTTTATCTGAGTCACCGCTCGAAGAAACTTCAACTCAGACAAACGTATCGCTGTTTATACCGTAATACGATCACCACATGTGATTATCAATTCATATCAAATATTTAGACACATGTATGTTACTTTTTCTAAAAAAGAAATCAAGGTTTCCAACCATTTTATGAGTGTTGGCAGTCAATTCATCTTCACAGAAGACATATTGCTTTCAAAATTGTGAACTTGAAATCGATTAAATTATTGTAGTAAGGATATTACACACTAACTGTTGCTAATATTTCAGTTTGTATCCAAAATTTCCTTTATAATATAATACTCATAATAACAGTGCTTTTAAATTTCATCCACTTGCATACGACTGAATTTTACATACACATCTCTAAGTTCTATGGAATATCCCGTATATATTATTTATTTGTACACACACAAATAAGTCTGTATATGGCATACATACAAATCTAGTCTCGTGAAAATAGATGTGTTTCTACATGTGTTCCCACATACAGAGACAAATTAAACATCCATAATACACTTGTTGTGTTGTGTTATGTGTTATGCTCCTTCATTCTATTCTATATTTAACGATTCTATCTTTTGTCGTATCGACGCAATATAAACTCTGAGGTTTTTATTATTGTTTTAAACAGATTTTAAATAAAAAAAATAAAATATATACAGGCATACATGCATACATACATACATACATATGTAGGAAAGTAAAGTAATATAAGAAATACGTATGATTTTATGCCAATGTATGGGAATTCATAATTATGCATGGAACAGTCTCTGGTCGAAGAATTAAAAACCATCGCGGTTTGTTTATTTGCTTAAGAAAAGGTTTGAGTCTTGGAAAATAAATTTAAAAGTTAAAAAATTTCAAAATATCTTCATAGCAATGAATTCCTATTTCAGATATATTGACGCATCGAGCTGTTTTCAATCGAATTTTCCTATAAATTGTGGATCACTTTGTTTGTAATTCTTAACAGTTTGCGGTAGATTTCGAGACTGTTTAACTAATAGGGCCCATTTTCGCATACACACCGCAATCGATTTTGGTTATCATAGCCAGATAGTCAAAGCCAATTAGGACAGGATACAGTATCAGGGTGATGTCCTGGAATGTAAAAAGGTGATATACGGTTACGCAGAGAATAGATCGCTGCATATTATATGGTTAACAAATCATCAAAGACTGGTCGAAAACAAGGAAGTGAATATTCTGGCTAATAAAGCCACAGGATTACATACCAGCAGATTAGATAACACAATGCCTTTCGCTGCTCAAACTAAGGAAGTAAACAGAAACTTTACATCGACTATTGCACACCAATGAGGCATTAGAGAAAATTGTGAAGATGCTTTGGTGCAATATTTACAGGAGGAAAACAGTGAGTCGATTAGTGATGAAATAATTCATGAATGCGTCGTTTTTTAATTTGTTTTTCCTTAAAATAACATCACCAGAACTAATGGCATGCAGTTAAAAACATTTAAAAAAGAATCTTACACTCATACATACGCACATAATTGGTCGTTACAACCCTTCCGTAAGCAATACAACCTAGCTTGTCACACCACATATGTTGTGTGTGTTAAATGTATATTTTGACTGTTGCCAATCATTCAGTTAATAAGTGTCAGTGTTTAACTTAAAACTAAGCTAAAAACAATAATATTTCAATATTTTATTTTGCAACAACAACAATAATCATTTATTACTTTCATAAACTTTGCAATAACAACAATCTCACTGTTTACTTTCTTAAACACAAAACAACAACATATTTAATAAGTCAGCTGTTATAAACAGTTGCATTACAATATCACGAGTGGCGGTGCCTACAGTTTAAAGTCAACTCCGAATTACAGATTTTGAAGAAATCTTTTATTTACTCTTTATTGAGAAGAAGTCGTAGAACAAATATTTTCTTCCTATTTCGTTTTGCTGAAGATGTGTACAATGGGTATTGAACCATGGGCTCACGTCTAATAAGCCAACACACTCACTACTAGACTATGGCGACTTCAAGATAACACATAATTATTTTATATTTCTCCTATACACCCATACGTATACTTAATATTTAATTGCTTATAGAAATACCACTCATACGGCGCATAGAATTTACTGGGTTTTTCTGTCACCTGTTATCATACAATTCTGTTGATATCAGCCCAAATGATTAAAAAAAAAAATACTTTATTTCTACAAATTTCCTGGTGTCTAAGGAAAATAAACCATCAGACAAAACATTTTGAACCCACGTGACATTAATCGATCTCAGAAGGAAACAAATTTTTTTTTTTACTCTTAGAGTTTCTGATAGAAATTTTCTGAGAGGCAGTCGCCAACACACAGCCTTCTAGGCTATAGAATCTTAATGCTAAAATGCTGGGCTGAATCAATGTGTAAACGTAGACAGCAAGCACTAACCAACAATCACAATCACCAAGTCACATATTAAATTGGAATCGCGAATCAAGCCGATTAAGATTGCGAAGCTTAGGAAAATTATGAATTGATTTAAAGAATCGCTGCGTAAAGTCATCGTAGAGTAGTGGATAGTTTATTGGCTTATTAGACGTGAGCCCATGGTTCAAACCGTAGGTCAGACATCTCCAACAAAACGAAATATGAAAAAATATTTCTTCGGCGACTTCCTCTCATCAATTTTCTGGCAAAAACTCTGAAATGAAATAAAATTTGCCATGAAAAGTTTTTCAAATATCTGTCATACGGAGTTGCATTTAAACTGTAGGTCCCACCACTCTGTAAAAAATTAACACACACAGCATAAGTGGTGTGAGAAGCCACACCAGTCGTGATCCTGACAGAAAGGTTGTACTGACCAAATATGTATGTAGGTATGGGAGACTTGTTGGCTCAATCTGAATGACACTTGAGAACAATAAGGAATTGGTTTTCACTTGGTCTGTACAGTGATCAGTAGTATTAAATGATTGAAGTGCTTAAATTATAAACCTAAGCATTCCAGCTTCAAATACAGTTTCAAATGCCATAGTTGTTTAGCATTTTAAAAACATTACGTGGCTGCCTTTGTCTTCTAGATCCATCTACGGCCTTTTCTCCACCACAGAGTATATTTTTATGGAAGGCCTTAGAACAATCACAGAGGGATTTGTCGTCCTGGAATTTGTTAGTTGTCGTCCTAGAACTTAAACTTAGAAACTTAGAACTTAAGCTTCTTTAATTTGTTCCAAATCTTTTATGAATTTTAATCCCATGTGCCTATACATTGGCTTGCAAAATTATATTGTGGTTTCCTTAGGTTGTATCCCTAGCAGTTCCTTTCAACGGGCGTTATTTATTTTTCTATTTTTTTTTTTTTTTTGATTTGTATTTAGTTTTCATGTCTTATGTTTGAATTTGAATTATTGGCGTGATAATGTTGCTTTAATTTAGTCCATGACCTATAACCCTCCTCTAATATTTTCTCAAATACTCCTATTATTCTATGGTCTTCTAAAGCACCTCACTTTTCTCTCTACTTTCACTTCGTTCTCCTCTTTAAATTCTTTGCCATTAATCATCATTCAACACTTAATATAAATCCTTAAAAAAAAAGAATCCCAAATTGCAGTTAACAAATCAGTTGCTGGTTAAGAAGTCATAACATTAGAATTAATGGTGCGTGGTCCAACATTTTATGACCACACACTGTAAATACTCAACCATGGCAAATTTGTATTTATTAGTGTGTCTAACTACGAAAAGAAAGCTTAAAAATAAAGTGTGTGTGTGTGTGTGAGAGAGAGAGAGAGAAAGAAAACCATATGTATACTCTACTCTACAATAACAACTACAACTACATGCTTTATTACAGTTCAGCTTTGTACAGTTCAGACGAGTTCAGTTTAACTGTGTTAAGTTCATGTGTTGTATGTGTGTGTGAGTTTTGCAAAATGAAAGCAAAACATTAAATAGGAGAACCAAAACAGAATAAAATGGTATGTAGTGAAACGACACGACAAAGTCTTGCAACAATTTAGAAAATATTACAACAAAAATGGAAACAAAAAACACAATCTGAAACACACACAACCATATAAATTCATATTGCAATTGTCCTTTAACATTATGGTCACATGGATTTAGGGCTTAAACTAAACTGGCTTTAAGCTTATTACCCGGGCATAACACAGCATAACATATCGCAGAAAGAGAAAAACAAACTTTATTAACACTTTTGCTTTACTTGTTGTCATGATATACCTCCCCCCACTCCGTATAACCTGTTGGAGTTAGAAATGAAAATAAAAATAACAGAATCAGAGAGTTCTGCAGAGTATTGCCGTAGAGAGACCAGCAAACAATTTAAATTAAATCGTAGCCTAGTGTTATAGAAAATTTATTTATTTTTGTTCGTTTTTTTTTTAAAGCTTTCAATACGAATTTGTTGAAGCAAACATTTATTTTACAATTCACCATTACCAGCAGCATTTGACTCGAACGAATTTTAATTTTTTTAATGCTTTACAAGACTCACAGCAACATTTGATTTCCATAACAACTTGTGATGTTTGTTTCGTGGAAGCAAACGTCTCATGAATGGTGGTTACAAGTTAAATTTCTTCTCTACACCGTTGGTAATTCGTTGGAAAAGGAGACTTTGCCTGTTGGCCACCTTAAGCAATGTTTTCCAACTAAAATTTGAATTGTAGAATTTAGAAAAGCATGGCAACAACGTTTAATTTGGTTAAACGTTATCGCGTATTCATTCACTTCAATATAATTCTCTGAACAGAATAATGTTTACACACATACTTACAAAAAGTCGAAGATGGTTTGCTATTCCACGAAATGATGTTAAAATTTTATGCATCGGTTCTTGCTAAAGGAAAGCTATGTCGCGGTTTATTTCATTGCTTCCAATCGATTTCAAAGCTTAAAATGCCACACGTCCTGTATAGACTCCTTTTCCCACATATTGTCAATAGTGCCTGATTTATTAGTTTTTTTATCCAACTCCATATAGTTACAGACCAGGACGGAATTATTTTCATCTTACTGGACGAGAGTTCATGAATTTAAACCTCAGCTCCGACATCTCGAAAAAATATCTATCTCTGTAGCCTCCTCTCAACTGTCTTCTGAAAACGTCTTTGAGAGTGACATAAAAAGCTTCTCAAATCAATCCCTGAGGGTTTGAAGCTAAACTCTATATGGGTGGTGGAAGAAGCTGAACCGTAATCCTGTGTTAAAGGTTAAAATGGCAATGAAAGCAAAAGATTTAATGAATACAAGTGCGTGTTATTTTCATTCTCAGACCATTAAAAGCTTTGAGTCCTCAGAGTTCACATTGTTCCTCATTAGTCATCACAACCCTTTCAGTGAGTATTACGATCTAGCTTCTCACACCACTTATGTTGACACCGAACAACAAATTTTTTGACAAACTTTTCTTGGCAATTTTATTTTTAGTCTTTGGTGTCTGATCTGGGGTTTGAACCGTGGCCTTACGTCTAATAAGCCAACACATTACCTACTAGACTACGGCGACAAATTCCTCATTATGATGTCAATAACCAGCTTCGACACTTACCTGTTGAGACCCTCGTGGCCACTGTTTGAGAATGAGAAATTAGTGCAGATGTAGTTTAATAGGATACGGAGGCTAGCATGTGTTAGAGCTATTGAGACAATGTGAACCTCCTCTAGTGAGTCTCAGTGAGGCCTAAAACTGTGTAGACTAAGGTTATGATAATAAGATAGACATCTGTCTACCTGGGACAGGCAAGAGTAGAGGTGTTCCGTCCCAGAGATATTCGGAACCCATTGAGAAACACGAGGGTATCTTCTAGGCAGATATCTCCCCGAAAAATATGCTTAAAACAACTTGAACAGGTAAGGTAATGAACAGGACATACTGATATTATTTAACAATCAGGCCCCCATCCCAGCACTCAGCTCATAAGAAGTTGAATCGATAATATTGTAGGGCTGTTTGCATAAGCCGGATACCAGATCAAGTGAGAAGAATCCATGGAAATGAATAAATAGATGAGTTTGGGATGAAAAACCTTTCTGTGCAATAGGAAGCAATGTTTGACAGCTTCGGGAGGCAGGTGGATACTCTTCTCATTTAAAATGAGTTTGAGACAAACCAAGCATTTGTTGAGTTATTAAAATGAGAAGAGACTTGACTCAGCGTTAGACTATACGGAAGTAATCTGCTGATACTCACAGAACTGATGATGGAATAAATCCTTAGAAAACATTATTGAAACCCGAGTGGCATTAACTCATCTAAATGAGAGGAAGAAGCTCTTGAGTGGAATGGGTTCTCTTTACTAACTTCTTGGAATAACATCACAATAATTCATAGTCACTGTAAATACTGCAAATAAATATCTCTAGGGTTTTAAATTATTTAAATTTTTCTTTTGGTTTCGTGGATGTTTCTATTTGAAATTTATTTGAATTAAGTACCCTCGTACATAGACTTATACGTACAGAATTTTTTTTATCGCTTCATAAGAAATGTAGGAATAGTTCTATAGAAATTGTGGTGTAATGACTTTGAAAAATTACTTAAGACTACAATTATTTGGAAATACGTTTACGAAAATAAATTATTGTCTGTCAATTACATGACACCCGACACCACACACTACTGCACGCTTTGTTAGATGTATAGTGACGCCAAATATCAACCAATACTTAGGGTATGGTGCCTATTTAAGTGGATTTTTTTTTTACGTAGTAAGATAGGCTACGTGAGAGTGGAAAAATTGGGTGAATCTTTAAAAAACTAAAATGGCTCACTACAAACAAAGATGAGTTTTTGACATTTCGAGAGGTAAACATCTGTCATTTGTTCTCACTTAGTAATCGAGTGAAATGGTGTTAATAATGCTCGTTTCATTTATTACTTTTTGTTTCGGAAATGTCGAATACTCAGCCCATAAAGAATCATGCAATAGAGTTTAGTTTTACTTCTCCAAACATAAATAGCTTTCATGGAGATGAGATAGACACACTTGGGCTATGTTTAATGTGTTGCTTCAGTCCAGTCATCAATTTCTACTAGCCTTGAAGCAATCCAAAGGTTATGATGAAACTACTTAAGCTCCAAATGTCCATTCTTGATACATATATCGTTGAAATAATCTGATAAATTACTCTTGTACTATATAACTTACATAGATTTTTTCTCTTCCTCGACTTTTTAACTCCTAAAGAAGTCATTTACTATGTATATACACAACTTCAATGTGATTGGCATGAGTGTAATATTGCGCTATATTGCCCGTGTCTCACCACTGCTCCTTACATGCTCGAAGATTTCCAATACGTTTCCCAATGTAGAGAACTTATATGCCTCGGCATAAATATTAAGTGAACACCGTAGATTTACGGTGGCTATTAATTGTTGTTTTAGAAACCAGTGTTCTGACAGCCTCTAGCCATCAGAAAGAATGCTAATATCCCTCGTAGAGGGATATGTATGGACAACACGTGCGTATGGGAAAATGCTGCAGTGATACGGTTTCCTTATCTAGGAATCTTTATCTGGCAACTTCTAAGCGTTTACAAGTTGAGTTACATGATTTATCCCAACTACTTTCCCTCTTTATGGATGTTTTGAATTTGTTTGAGAAGTCATAGTACAGTAACTTATAGTCGATACTTTTATTTCCAAATACTCTCAGGATCCTTGAACGACCGATATATGTATATGCTCGCACCTAAGCTTTTACATAAAGGTACTACGAAAAGCGTCGTAAGAACATCCCCAGCACCGACATTGGTTTGGATCGCAAGGTACTATTAATAGTGATGCAGGCAGAGAGTTTTGTTTGCCAAATTAAGCTGTTAGTTGTCCTGCACAGATATTCCCACCATATGTGGCAGCAGTAGGCTTAAATAGGTCCAACTATTGCTGTATAAATCATGCGGGTCATCCTAGGTCCGAGACACACTTTGTGATAACCACAGAGGGCAATGGAGACCTTTTCCTTCATGAGGTAAAGAAGTGTTTTTTTTAATATGGATGATAAAGGCCACCCATTATGTCAAAAAAATGTTTGAAATTGCAGAAATTACTTCATAAATGTTTTTGACAAACTCAAAATCTTCAAAAATCAAATTCATTCATGCACCGGCAAAAAAATTGGGTGCCACGTTGGAGGAAGGCGAGTAGTGTTAAAAAATTATTTTTCAAACTCGAAATAAGTACATTTTGAATATACATACGTAGAAGAAAAAATTTTTGTGTTCAATCATTACTGACGATTAAAAGTATATCTCATATGCTAACCTGTAAATGTCAAAATTATATGTGAAGTCTTATCAACTGCCCAACCGATAAGAACGTCAAAATATCAATAATTCAGGATAATGTTGTAAATATCTGTGTTATCAATCAATCAATGTAGTTCTGTTTAATATTTAGATTTTCCATCTTCATCCTTAACTCCATAAAAATTATTTCTGCTTTGACAAGAGGAATCCTTAAAGAAACAGAAACAAATAATCTGATTCCTCTTATTTATACTAAACGTGCCATTTGCCATTTCAAAATCATACTCCATTTCATTTCAAAAGAAATTATTAAAACGTCTTTAACTACCCGTAAAATTATTTTCTAAATAGAATGCAAAGTAGAGAATAAAAAGCGAAACGTAGTTACGTGTCGGTAAACTTTATCGTTTTTTTTTCTGCATCTCTCGCACAATTCTAAAGCTGTCCAAACGAAGTTGCCGTTTCGCTTTCAAGGCTTTTGTTTCAAATTTTTGTACAAATTGTTGGGTTTTCTAATGTTTTTGATAATTATGCCACTCCTGATGATGCTGCCACTGCAACACAACACTAGTAACAGCGCCAGCAGGACAACAATAACAACTCCGAAATTATATTCAAATAATGTACTCATGCTCAACAGTTCAAGTGCGACCAAGTGTTGAGGTGCCATAAATCGCTGTTTAACTTTCGACATTTTTTTTGTTCTGTTACCGAATTAAAATGAATGAATGACTGAATGAATGACTGAATGAATGACTGAATGAATAACTGAATGAATGAACTGAATGATTAAAGCTAAGAATACACAATATTATTCTGTCGACATCAGGGCGAAAGGTAACACGAAAACAAAATTCAACTGAAAACTTAAAATAAAATGAGTGCAAAAGCTTTAAGACTCTGCAAAAAAAAATCTCATTTTTCCACTAAAGGAAAGGTTGATAATTTTCTTCCCTGATTTTCCTCCATGTTTTTTTTTTTTTTTGATATTTTCTTGAAACGTCTGCAATCTAAAGTTTAAGTGGCGGAAGGAGAATAACAACAACAGCAACAACAACGTTAACAAAATACGAA
This sequence comes from Sarcophaga caerulescens, assembly GCA_927399465.1. Classification (NCBI taxonomy): domain Eukaryota; kingdom Metazoa; phylum Arthropoda; class Insecta; order Diptera; family Sarcophagidae; genus Sarcophaga; species Sarcophaga caerulescens. The sequence continues at coordinate 22,036,947 of OV656873.1, forward strand.
AAACGTATAAAATTTGTCCCTCTAATGCATTTAACTCAAGTAACAGGAGTAAAGTGGAGGTTAAAAACATAAAAAAAAAATTTAAACACAAAACAAGAACAGCAGCAGTAAAACAGTGGGACAGATTGGAGTTAAAAGTAACCATATTGTTAAATTTTTACCTTTTAAAAACGTTTAAGATATGAGCTCGTCGATTGCAAATACACTAGAGCCCCGACATGCGTCGTTAATGGGGACCGGAGAATTGCGACGCAAATCGAAACGACGCAAATCGAAACAACTTTTTCTATACAAATGCATCGAAATTTAATTTATTGGGACCAAGAAATCAAACGACGGAAATTGAATCGACTCCAATCGGGGACGAAACGACGGAAATTTAATCGACGCGAATTGAAATTGCAACAACGCAAGCTGAGTTTTGTAAATTTTTAAAAAGCGACGCAAATCGAAACGACGCAAATCGGGTCGACGCAAGTCGGGGCTCTAGTGTAATATAAAAATAAATTTGTGTTTAGTTTTAATTAAAATTCTTTATTATTCGCACAATTCTGTATGCCACTGTTCACAACTTGATGTAAACGACAACAATTGCTTTGTTTGTTGTTCTTTAGTTTATACCCTTTGCATAAAGAAAAACAATTACTAGACAATTATTCTACATATCTTTGTAACGGAGATCTACAAACCACGATTACTCTCTTTTCTAACGCACCTCGTCTTCACACAAAACTGACTGAACTTCACTAACACCGTCGCCTGTTTTGCCTTGCGCTTTATATGGCAAAGTAAACAGTCTGATGAATGTTCTGGTCTCATACCTATCAGCATACACCTAAACCATCACATAGGCTTGTTGTATGGTATCATTAGGATACCCAACATACTTTCTATAGGAAGTCTGTATTTTCTATAATCTTCGTTATATTCTTCTAGTTCCAGTCTTCTGGAGGAACTTGTATCGTGTAATTTTCTTGCTCTATTCCCTACTGTCTAGCTAGATTAATTGCTGTCCACTTTCGCTTACTACGTGATGACTACATACCCATACAATTCGTCTTGTGCCTTGACGAAAGTAATTGTTAATCTAATTCTTTTATTCCGAAACAGTTACTTCTTAATTTTTATAAATTAAAGTGTCTTTGGCATAATTTTTTCATGCGCACTCCTTATATGAGCTTTATGACGACATACAACGACTGCGTTCTTATTTACTTAATTGTTTATTGCAACGCTTTAGTTAGAGTTACAACCCAGTTTCTCACATCACCTATATTGTGTGTGTTAATTTCATCCATATGTGGTGGGACCTTACAGTTTAAAGTCGACTTTGAATGACAAATATTTTTGAGGAACTTTTCACGGCAGTTTCATCTACTTTTCGTCAGAAGACTGCTGTTCGAGATGTCTGAGCGGAGTTTTGAACCACGTGCTGAAGTTTATTAAGACCACACATTACATATTAGATTATGGCAACTTCACGACAGTCTTCAGTGGTCCTCAAAAAAGTTATATCGTTAAGGTATCTAAGAGAGAGCATAAGAGATCATCATCATGGAATCCTGTAACAGTACCTACTTGAAGATGTATTTCCTAAATTTGTTATGAAATTCTATTCCAGTCTAAAGTAAGGAAGTTAAAATGAGATAAATGCTAAATTAAAGGAATTATCGAGATGTACGACACTAAGGTTTGAAGGCGTAAACTTGTCATTGGAACAAGTGCAATACCTAGAATTCAAAATGAGCCATTGTAAATACGTCCTAGAGGAGAAGGAGAGAGAGGATAGTGAAGGAGATACGGAAATTGGAAAAGGAGAAGAGGTACGAAAGGGGGGATATAAGAAATACAATAAAATTTATTTTTAAAATTTTTTTTACCACAACAATTCTGTTTTAGAACACTGTGGCAACATTCAATGAATGTGCAGGGCGACGACTATACCAACAATTGAGAAAAACAAAAACTGTTGGCAAGTGTTTGTGAGACTAGATTGTTTAACAACATTAGAGAGACAGCAACAGCAGCATTAACAGCAGCAGCTGAAGTAACAGCTACTGCACAGACAGTAATAGTTAGTGAGAGCAACAACATTGCAATACTTAAAGTTTGATCAACAAACTTTAGGTGTTTTTTTTTATCAACAACGAAAACAATTTTTTTTTTTTGCATTTAAGAAGTTTAACAATGCCTTCGATGGTGGCATCTTTTGTTAATCCAGTATCGGTTGCAGAGCACAATTATTTACGTGTTTTGGGAGGCTTTTTTTATCTGCTAACATGCTAGTTAACTAGCTAACCATAGCTACCTATTGCCATTGACGTTGTATTGCATTGTGAGATGAAACATTTTCTTAAAACATTGCAGAATATGGTCTTTAAAAATGATAAACTCTGGTTGTTTACTTTTATTTTATTCCGGGGTTTTCTTTCTATTTTCAAGACTAAAGCTGCTGACACGTTATGCTTAGGGGTAGTAGAGGTAGTAATGATGGCAATAGTATTAGTGAACGAGTCAAACAATCAATAGATATTAGCGTTGATGTTTTGGTAAACCAAACATTTGTTTTTCGCTCATTGAAAAACGTTTTCACTCCTGTCTTTGTATTGTTGCTGGAGAACCGATACTTTGTATGCGTTTGTTTTTCTTTTCCGGGGTTTTTGTTCTCATCACTGGCTCACTATGGTGGTGGTGGTGATGGTAATGGTAGCGGTAATGGTGCCTGTATTTGCAAATTGGAATTTAATATACCCAACAGCACGTGTGGTTTTTTCTGCTTCTGTTTTTGCTAACTTAGCCACCGCAACCACCATCAAAGCTGCTGTTGTTTAGCAAACGGCTGCTTTGGCGGCTGTTGATGATTGGAAAGTTTAGCATTTCGAAATACAAAAAAAAAAAATAAATTCAATACATGGAATACTGTGTGCATAAATATGTGTATTCAACCAAAAATCGTTTTTCATGTTTCTTATTTTTTTTTTCATTCCTTTTTGTATTCAAATTGCTGACTGTGGCTAAAAGAAAAAACAAAAAAAATATTCCAAGTCTTATAAGTAAATATTCGTACATTAAAGATAACTCCACCTGCTTCCAAAAAAAAAAAACAAACCTTAGAAAAAACTTGAAGCCAAGTATAGCTTTGAAGGCTTCTTGTTTTCATTCCTTTGGTTGTTGGTTTATTTTCTTACTTTATTATTTCCATATCCTATGGATTGTTGTTTCTTTTATATTCTCTTAAAAATTTACTGATGATGACAGGTAAATTTTCTTTATATTTGTTGTTCAAAACAATTTTTAAAGTTCAAAAACAAACACAAACGAAAGAAAAAAGTTACCACAAACGCTGATTGTCGATTTCCAAAGTAAAATTAAAAAAAAAAAGTAAAGGCGGTTAAAGCTTGCTGAAAGTAAGAAAATAAAGCAAGAAATTCTTTAAAGATTTCCAAAAATATTGATGCAGGCATGCTCACCGTTTATATATTCATGCTTCAAACGTTCAGTGTGTGCTGTATTCAGTTTCCATACTCAACAAGCATGCTGGGGCTTTAGAAAATAGAGCAGCACAGTCACATACATGATCCCTTACATATCTTTTGTAAATGCTTATACGCATATAAACTATTAATAAACAATTACTCACGTATGTATCGAATTATCAAAGCCTTGAATTGCATGCAATTCAATTATAAGAGATTAACTGGTACATCAAATTTCCTACAAAAGCAATAGATGTTGAGAGACAAATAAGGAGACAAAAAGAATAGTTGAACTCGTGTTGTTTATGCAATTCAGTTGGAATCGAATGTTAACTAATATAAGATGATTACAGTTGGTCATTTCTATTTTGCCATTAACGTGATGCTACTCTTTCTCTGGCACAAAGCTGGAAGCCTAAATATGTAATAACTGAACCAGTCTGATTTAGTTCATCGATTTATGTTTAAAGCATTGAAAACATTAGCATTCAGAAGTTAGATTCTTGAGATCAAAGATAAGAATACAAGCAGTCACTACAACTTGAGAAGTTATTCTTCTTGAAGTCGCAGTAGTCTAGTAGGTAGTGTGTTGGCTTATTAGACGTGAGGCCACGGTTCAAACTCCACGGTTCAGACATCTCAAACAACGAAATACGAAAAAAATCTTTCTTCGGCGACTTCCTCTCAGCAGATTTCTGTGCAAAAACTCTGCTAGTAAATAAAATTACCATGAAAAGTTTCTCAAAAAAACTGTCGTTCGAAATCAACTTAAACCTTTAGATCCCGTCACTCATGTATAAATTTAACACACACAACATAGTAGGTGGTGTGAAAAGCTAAGTTGTAAACCTGATTGAAGAGTTGTAATGACCAATTAAGTAAGTATTAAGTATGCACATTAATTTGCACCAATACGATCAACAAAATTGATTTCTTGTAATAACCATCGAATTTTTACTGCTATTGGAGTTTGTAAAAGTTTGAGAAACTTAAAAAAAACCAAATCATTAAAGAATTTTGTATCCACTATGGTCGTATGTCAATTCATATCAATAAGCAGTCTTCTTATGTCAAAGTAAACCGTTTGGTTCCAACGGTAGAACACCAAAACTTAGGCAATCTGAATTACTTAATCGATCATTTACAACCCTTTAGTTAGATCATAGTTTCCTAGCAACATGAATGTTGTGTGTATCGATTTAGTGTTAGCCGTTTTACTGATGAAACTTATCGTACATTACATACATACATAATGTAACACCCACCCGATTTATATTTATTCAGATTTTTTAAACTTTTGGTTTGGGACACATGTATGTGTTCCTGTGGTCGTTAAAGGGTTAAATACATTTTTATATTTAAATCAAAAAACTTACACAATAAGCTGGTAAAATACATGAAGGCCTGTTTAGGAGCCAAGAGAAATTCAATCAATTAAAAAATGTCTGCCGTTGACAACTTTTGTTTGTTTTTAGTTGTTAAGCGTGTATTTAATTGTAACAATTAAAACTGACATAAATTTAACAATCAAATCAATCAGTTTTATTGTTGGTTAAAACTCATTCAAATGTAATAAACAGAGCTGAGGTATTAAGGGTTGTTATTAACAGTTTTATTACCAAGTAAAATATGAAAAAAAAATTGAATGTTGGTGAAGGCTGTATTGAGTTATTACTTTTGAAGTAATATGAACTACTGATAGGACAGTGATTTTTTCATTAAAGCATGCGTTAAAATCATGTCCAAGCCATACTTAGAAAACTTTGATACGTTCAATACAAAAATTCTCAACACTAGAGCAGATCAGAACAACATTCCTGAAGTGCTTTGGACTGTCTTAAGGTGTAGTGTTTTAGACTAGTCAACAGCAATACTAGAAGGGTATTGTTACGTTTTTACCTTTTAAAAACGTTTAAAAATATGAGTTCGTAGATTGCAAATAAAATAAAAATAAATCTGTGTTTATTTTTCAATCAATTCTTTATTATCTGCACAACTTTTGTGCCACTGTTCGAACTTATTCCACGTATACAATGACAAGTTTCACAATATGTGCTTGTTCGTGATATTTCTCTGCTTATAACCTTTTTTATAAGCAACAACACTTGTTAGTTATTCTTCTTTGCTCACAACCTTATTTGTAAGCACCACACTAACAACTGTTTTCTTCAGGCAACTTGTCTGCACACAAGTCTGACTGCATTATAACTCGATCTCGTATCTTCACACACCACTGGTTGAATTCTCACTCAATTCAACGCGACGTCGTCACACGACTAACTTAACTCGAACTCCGAGAATCACGTGTCTTCATACACGACTGACTGAATTCTAACTGAATCATCATTGGATCAACAGTGTGATGAATGCCCTTGAAGGATGATGACGACCTTCGGGAACAATCCAAAAATGTAAACAACTTGTTTCCATTTTTGTTGTTCGTGTATCTTGTTTACTTTCGTCCAGGCAGAGTTGTAGTTGTTTTGTTTGTTTGTCTTTCCGCTATTTTTTTATACACGGATGTTGTTGCTATATTTTTGTTTATTCATCGATCTTGTAAACAAGCCTGTTATTTTTGTTGGTATATGTTTACTCATTCGTTGATTGTGTGATTATTATTATTTTAACAACTTATTATTTTAACAACACCATTTCCATTTTCGTAACAGTATTACAAAGGGTGAGCCATTAGAAGTTGAAATTTAAAAATGCAATAAAACAAAAACGGTTTGAACAAATTTATTTTTTCTGTTATGAAATATAATTGTTAGAAGTGGAATATTCATTTATTCATATGAGTAACTCAGAGTACCTCATTCGATCGGACCAATTTTCGTGCAATTTTTCGATTGTATGGAATCGTTTCTCAGCAATGACATAACGAATGTTGGCTTTCAAATGTTCAATTGTCTCTGGTTTGTCGGCAATACACTTTGCTTTAACGGCACCCCACAGAAAAGAGTCCAACGGTGTCAAATCGCAAATGGCCATCAAACGTTTGACGCAATAAATCGATTATGGCATGAGATGCGTGGCAAGTTGCACCATCCTGTTGCAATCAAACATCGCTCACATCAACACCATAAAGAGCGGGTAGAAAAAAATCGGTTATCATTGTGAGATAGGTGCATCCATTAACCATAATGGTTGTGCCGTCCTCATTTTCAAAGGAATATGGGCCAATGGTGCCTCCGCTCCACAAGCCGAACCAAACAGTCACTCGCAATGGGTGCATTGGCATCTGTAAGACCACGTGTGGGTTTTCGGAGCCTGAAATACGGCAATTTCGCTTATTAACAAGATTCATCCGAAAAGATGCATTTTTTTTTTTTGCAAAATCGACATCATCGTGCAGTTCCTCGTTGGCCCATTTAGCGAAACGAAAATGAAACAGATAGTCATACGGCTTCAACTCTTCAACGAATTGAACCTTGTAAGGTGATATACAGAAATTTTTTCGAAAAATTTCGACGTAAACTGATGCGTGAAATGTTCAACTCTTGAGAACGATAATGAACTGAGGTTCATGGATTCTCACGCACACTCCCAGCCATAGCTTTGATATTTTCGGGTGTACACACTGTATGAGCATGCTCACGCCTTGGCGCATCAACAATGAAACCAGTTTCACGGACTTTAGCAATAAACTTGCGTATACGGGGCACACAATTTTCGATATTTTGTTGCGAGCGGTCGTGTTTTGCCAATCCTCCACAAAAAGTAAATTTATATAAATTCTTGCTGTACAAAAAATTTGAAAAAAGTGCCATAGAAGAGCGGTTAAAGAATCCTAATCATGTTTATAAAAATATTTAATAAAGTGTACCTGTAAAGGCATTTTTAAGGATAAAAACAATATCTTATTATCTAATAAAAATCTGTCCACAAACAAAAATAATAAAAACGAAAGAATAAAATAAAAAAGAAATTGAAAGTTACATTGCATTAGTATTTAAAAAAAACAACAAAATAAAATGAGTTCAACGGCCGAGAAAACAACTTGTAATCAATGCAACTCCAACATCTTAAATCCCAAACATGTTAAGTGTTCTAACTGTAACTCTGCATACCACTTCTCCCCTTGCTGTGCGATTACAGAAACTGCATACAAAAATTTGTCTAATGAGAAAAAATCCGAATGGAGATGTCATCGATGTAAGGTTCGAACAAGGTCTGAGTCAAACAACACGTATCAAACCTTTGTGTATGAAGGCGTAACCCAGCAAAAAAAACAGAGGGAAGATGATGAAGATAGCAATTGCTCAACAAAGAAATTTAAAGAAGCGCCGACTTTGAGTACATTAAATTCTGGTTTAGCTTCGGTGCAAGCCGAATTAAAGGATATTAAAACAGCAATAGAACTTTTGAAAAATACGGTTAATGCAAATAATACACAAAACACTAGCATTATACATGAAATAAAAAGCTCGATTACTGAAATGGCATCATCTGTTTCATCCATAGCGACAAAAGTTAGTGACCTCTATGAAAGAGAAGCTCAACAGGAGGTAAAAATATCCAAAATGGACACTAAACTCAACCAAATGGAGCAATCAATGCTAAAAAATAATATAGAAATAAAAAACGTACATAATCCGGATATAAGCGCTAATGAAATAATAGTCAAAATAGCTAAGGCAGTAAACGTTGAAATTAATAATTTTGACATAAACAATGCTTATCGTATAACAAAATCCACAAATAAAACCATTATTGAATTTACTACTCTAAGGAAAAAGATGGAGTTCATGAACAAAATCCAACGTCACCGAATTGATGCAAATATTTTAGACCAAACAGATGATGGCAATAAATATATATACATTAATGATCAACTCACAGCATATAATCGCCGTTTGCTATGGTCTGCTAAAACCAAAGCTAGGGAATGTGATTGGAAATTTGTCTGGATTCGATCTGGCTCTATATGTGCAAGAAAAAACGAAACATCTAATGTAGTCGTAATCAATAATAATGCTGATATTGAATTAATAAAAAGTAACTAAAAAAATAATAACAATTGAATTTAAAGTGTTAAACAGAAACGAACTAATGAATGAAATTTATATCAAAAAAGTGAAAACATTTAGCAAAATTAATAAGTAAATAAAAACAAAAAAATAAAGAAGAATGAATTCTCAAAACAAAATATTAAATAATTACAATGAAATAAATCAAAATCTCTTAAGTTATCCGTTATCATTAATATTTATGAATATCCGTTCACTTAGAACAAACTTTTCCACATTCTTAACATCAATACACAAAATAATAAGCTTTATACAAATAATGGTCCTAGTTGAAACGAACATTTCCGATGACGAAACTGATATCTACAGCATTAGTGGGTTTAATTCTATTTTTTTAAATAGAAAAGACAATGTTGGTAACAACATAAGTGGAGGTGGTGTTGCAGTTTATATCAGAGACACTCACACTTATACTCAAATTGCTTCACCTAGCCAATCATTCGAACATGTACGATTAGATTTAAATATTAACAATAAAATGCTTTCTCTTATCTCAATTTACCGACCCCCTTCTCTTAACGTCAATGCCTTCATTGAAGAACTTGATATAACAATAAATAAAATAAACAAAAAACAAGAGATAATAGTGGTTGGAGACATAAACATTGATATTTTAAGAGACAATATTACAACAACAAACTATTTGAATATGATTATATCAAACGGATTACAATGTATGATACAAGAAGTTACACGCGAAGATATAAACAGAAAAACAAGTACATGCATTGACCATTTGTTCGTAAAAAATAAACAAACAGGTTCGAACATGTATGCTGGAGTTGTAACAACAACAATATCAGATCACTATTCTCTTTTCTACTGCATCGATGAAGTAAAAAGAAGTCAGAGATCGGAAAATGTCTCTAAACGTGTAGAGCTAAATAATAATAAAGTTAATAAACTAATAAGTGAAACAAATTGGAATGTTCTTACTCAACAAAAGACAAACACTAATGACATATGTATGGAAATTACTACTAAATTTGCAGAAATTTATGAAAAATCATCAAAAACAAAAAACAAGAAAAGCAAACCAAGAACACAAAATCAGTGGATAAACGAAAATATTATAAAAAAATGTGATATACGAGATAAACTTTATAAAAAATGGCAAAATAATAAAAATAATAAACTATATGAAATGAACTACAAAAAATATAGAAACTCTTTAAATAGAGAAATTATCTATGTGAAAAATAAATTTTATAGGAGTAAATTCATAGAAAATAGAAATAATATACGCGTCACATGGCAAATTATAAATGAAATAATTGGAAAAAAATCAAAAAGTATAGATGAAAACATCTTACAAAACTTTAAAAATGATAATATTAAAAGTATTGTAAATAACTTCGCGACAAATATCAAAGAAAATGTAAATAAAATAATTCACAAATGTAACATAAAAACCTTATATAATGTCGGAATTACAACACAAAATTCAATTTTTATGGAATACACTAATGAACAGGAAATATTTAATATATTGATCAATTTAAACATTAAAAAAAGTGCTGGACTGGATGGAATACGAACAAAAGACATCAAGAATAATGCTCCAATCTTAACTCCTACAATAGTAAAACTGATAAACTCAAGCCTGAATAATGCTGTGGTGCCAAAAATATTGAAAACATCTATAATAAGACCAATATATAAAAGTGGAACGAAATCAGACTGTAATAACTATAGGCCAATTTCAATTTTACCTGTGTTAGAGAAGATTCTGGAGGAAGTAGTGGTTAGAAGACTAAATAATTTCCTAAAAAAATTCAATATAATTAATAGTAATCAATTCGGCTTCCAAAAGGGAAAGAATATTAACAATCTATTAGGAAATTTTGCAAATTATATAAATAAATGTTTAAGTAATAAAAAACATTGCCTGGTATTGTTCATCGATTTTAGTAAAGCCTTTGACACTTTGTCACATACCAAACTTCTTCAGATTCTCGAAAGAAACGGTATTAGAGGTAATACTTTACTATGGTTTAAGAATTATCTTGAATGTAGGTCATATCGAGTAAAAATAAATAATGAACTAAGCGAAGAAGTACGAATAGATTGTGGAGTGCCACAAGGATCCAAACTCGGACCAATTCTTTATATAATGTATGCTAATGACATGCTCAACGCTTTGCAGAATAGCCAAACTTTTGCATACGCCGATGATACAGCAATTGTGGTGTCGAGTGAATCTATACAAGATGCTACAAAGGTAATGCAGAACCAATTAAATATTGCAGCCAAATGGTGTCACGATAACGGTCTTATCATAAACGCCCAAAAAACGAAACTTATGCATATAAAACCACCAAATTTTACTGACTCTAACATTGTAATTAAGTTTCATGATACAAATTGTCTGCATAATAGCAACAGCAACAACGATACATGCGTCACGCAAATAGAACTGGTGATATCTTACAAATATCTGGGAGTCTACGTCGATAATAAATTTAAATGGAATATGCATGTCGATTATCTCCAAAAGAAACTGCGGAAAGCCGCCTACATGTTATATCATCTAAGCAATTGTGCCATATATGATGTATTAAGGCAAGCATATTTCGCAATTGCAGAGTCGCACATTCGGCATGGGATTGCGGCATGGGGAAGTGCTACCCACTGTAGATTACTACAAAAAACTCAGGATCGACTATTAAAAATTTTGAAAAAAAATCAACGCTTCAACATAAACAATAATAATTACACCGTAAGGAACATCATCAATAATAATAGAATGGTCAGCAACAACATAGTTCACAACAACAGCAGCATCATCAACAACAATTTTAATATCCATACAAATAACTTTATTAATAACTACAACATACACAGTAACAACCATAGAATCAACATTATCGATACCAACAACTTCCTGCCCAACATCTACATAAACAACAGCAACAGAATCAACAACAATGACAGTCACAACAGTACCAATAGCAACAATATTGGTACCCACAACTACAACAACAATAATAATATCGCCAATAGATTCAGATACCTCAATTACAACAACAGAATAATCAACAATACAGTTCAAAATAGTAGCCTAGCAAAGGAACAGCGCATATTAAATATTAAATCTATTTTTTACATAACATTAGTAACTGAATTCTATAATGACTCAAGGTTTCTCAAAATGATTGATCATCAGTACAACACAAGGCGAAGAGCGACAGGTAGATTTAAGACTGGCAGCTTTCACAACAATTATGGCAAAAACACCTTGGAAGTAACTCTACCACAAATTTTTAATATGTTACCAATAGAACTTGTAAATATTCAGAACAAACTAAAAAGAAAAAAACTTTTGAAAAACTTTTTCTTAAGCACGCAAGGTTAACTAATGTTTCCACATTCCTATTTCATTTTTTTTTTTATTTTTGTTTTGTATAACTTTTATTTTCTTTTGTTTTCCCCATTTAGTTAAATTTTAATATTTACTTTTTAATTTTACATATTTATAAATATTATTTGAATGGCAAAGCTTATTTATTTTAATACTTCTGCAGACAAGCTATAATGCTTCGCGGAAATAGTAATTAATTTATAATTAGTGTGATAATAATTCATTTATATTAGAATATACATAAAGTATCGTAGGAATAGCGAAATTAAAAAGAAATCAAAAAAATAAAAAAAAAAAAAAAAAAAATTGATCCTTTTCTGCTACTAAATTTTGTACGACATTTTCGTGTAATTTCCGACAAATTGTCTTTGTTTTGGAAAAAAATTTCCAATACATCACAACGGTTGCTTAACCTTCCTATACCCGCGCCAAAAAGTGAAACACCAATACCTGCGCGTTGGTCTGTGAGACCGACAATGGAAAATCCTATATCCTTGGTACTATTTCAAAAAATTTTTTTTGATGCAAAAACGAAGCTTATTACGAAAAAAATCGCAACAATAAAAAAATCGGTCTCACAGACCAACGCGCGGGTATAGGAAGGTTAAGCGTAAATCGATTCATTATATTCGGTGGAGATGAAATACTGAATTTTGTGACAGATTAGAATGACGTAAGTATTGTCAGATTCGAAATAATCTTTGCTTCAAATTTAAACCGATAGATGGTTCTCCAGATATGAAGTGATCTCCTTTAAAAGAGGAACAACAACACAGATAACTTTACTCTTCTATGACATTGTATTAGTATCCCTGACAGGTCTCTTCTGCAGTGTGGTGTAATTATTCAAATATCGTTCGCCTTGTATTCTTGTGACTAAGCTCATAGAAAAGTTTTTTTACTTTGTTTGTATTCTTTTATTATGAAAATTTCGATTTAATTATTCTGTTTACTTAACAATTTTCGTTTAGAAAACCATCCAATAGCAGCAGCAGTTAAACACTTAATATGCATTAATTTTCTTTTGCTTCTAGTTCTTCTTCTTCTTCGGATATGGTTTTCAATTTCACAATTTTTTCTAAATCAATTGCTATTTATTCAGAGGGTAACGAGTAGAGTGGGCGACAACTAGAAAAAAAAAGAAATGGAAACAATGGAAATAAAATCATCATCAACAGCAGCAGCTAAACTTTAAGCCAAAGGATTTAAGCCAGCAATGGCTAGAGGAGAGACACAAGGATATATTGAAGTTGAGGTCGTCGTGGTTATGGTAGGAAATTAGGAAAATAAAAAGGTTTTCCTTGTTTTGTTTTGTTTTGTTATGAAAATGAAGAATGAGAGCTCAATTATAAATTCGAAATAAAATAATTTCGTTTCTTTTTTTTGTTTTTTTGATTTGTTCTAGAAAGTACAACAGACGTTAAGTTCAACGTACAAACAATATCTCAAAAATAATAATAAAGTTTAGAAATTTTATTTTCCATTATACTGTACTGTTTCGTTGTACTCATTTGTTTTACGTCAAATACTTCTTCCTCTCTCTCTCTCTTTGTCTCTTTGTTTAATAATTATTTGCAAATGATTTTATTCTGCACTAAAAATTGTAAAGAATCGCTTGAAAATGAAACCAAAAGCTCCGTAAAGATGTAAGGGGCGTGGCCGGTAGTGTAAACACAGTTAAACACTGTCACAACACAAATAATAACCGTATAACGGAACTAAAAGGTGTATTAACAATGTCATAACTGAACGGAAGTGGCATAATTTGCGTTGGATGTTCAGCGTTAAAGGCTTTTCATAAGTGGGGCGGCTCATGGCTAAATGGAATTCATCATTTTGACATTTTTAACTGGGTTCTCTATCTCTGGTTTTGATTATCTTTTGTAAATGGAACATAAACTCTTTTTTTGTTGTAAAATGTTAAAGTTATTGTTCAACAAGAATAAAAACAATAATCATTTGAAAATTCTAATTTCAACGCCTGACATTAAGTAGCAGAATGAGATTGATGGAGGGTGTTCTTTTAGGAACTCTTTTTCATAAGCTACGGTATCGTCAATATACATTTAAGCTGTTTAAGCTGTTTGTCACACACGCTTAATATTAGACTTAATATTAATATTAGTCTTAAGCCCGGGTTAGCCAAACGTTCACGGAAGGTAGCGGGACATTCGTTCGGTTTTATTAAATAAAAATCAATAAAACTGATTACCGAACCGTGATTTAAATTCAGTAAGCATTGCTCTTTAAATAGTAAAAACGAACGAACGTTACATTACGTGGACATTTGACTAACCGGGGCTTTCGTCGTAGCGATCTATTTGCCGCCTTTATACCACAAGCAAATACAGTGAGGCAAAACTGTTTAGGCGACCCAGGTTATCTATTAGAACCGGTATATTTCCTAAAAAGTTATTGTCAACAATTGATGCAATTTTGTCTAGAAAATGAGAGCGAAAATAAAGGTAACGCCAAATGAGTCTTTAAATGGCAGTGATCTCTACCAATTCGACTACCATATCAAGACTTTTTCTGCAATTATGTAGGATTTAAAAGATTTACTAAATTTTGTCGTAGGCAGGCCTTACAAAAACATTGGTAGCGACACCACAAGCGAAAAAAAGAATACTTAACCAGATCTCGCAAGGTAGTAGCACTCTTTGTCTATCCAAGTTTGGTTCATCTAGTCTTTAGGATGATTACTACTGGAATGTAATGTAAGCAGATCGCTTGTAACTAATACCCAGAACGTTAGAAAGCGTTACCGAATCGTAGCAGATCACTACCAGCGCTGTTAATGATAAAACCTGCAATCCGACAGCGATAATGCGTAAAACATCATTATAACAGGACTACTATTTGAAATGTTATGCGGTATACAATATGCTATGCAGTATGCTATGCAGAATGCTATGCAGTGTGCTATGCAGAATGCTATGCAGTATGCTATACAGTATGCTATGCAGTATGCTATGCAGTATGATAGGCAGTAAGATATGCAATATGCTATTCAGTATGCTATGCAGTTTGCTATGCAGTATGTTATGATGTATGCTATGCAGAATGTATGCTATGCAGTATCCTATGCAGTATGCTATGCCTTATGCTATGCAGTATGCTATGCGGTATGCTATGCAGTACGCTACTCAGTATGCTATGCAGGATGCTATGCAATATGCTATACAATATGCTATGAAATATGCTATCTAATATGCTATGCACTATGTTATGCAGTATGTTTTGCAGTAATATATGCAGTATGCTATACAGTATGCTATGCAGTATGCTTGCAGTACGCTACTCAGTATGCTATGCAGAATGCTATGTAGTATGCTATACAATATGCTATCTAGTATTCTATGCAGTATGCTATGCAGTATGCTATACAGTATGATATGCAGTAAGATATGCAATATGCTATGCAGTATGCTAAGCAGTTGCTAAGCAGTATGCTATGCGGTATGCTATTTAGTATGTTTGTCTCCCAAAGAGGCAATAACGTCGCTATAATTTTTCAAGCAACATACTTGAAATATGTACATCTATAAGGTCTTACAATAGAGACTTTGAGAATTGATAACGGCCATCTTATTTAAACTAGATCTGTCAAATTGATAGTCATTTATTCAGTTTGTTTGCCAAATCACGAACAGCATGTAAATGATCATAGAAAACGACTTGTTCAAACTGAATGGGTTC
Organism: Sarcophaga caerulescens; assembly: GCA_927399465.1. Classification (NCBI taxonomy): domain Eukaryota; kingdom Metazoa; phylum Arthropoda; class Insecta; order Diptera; family Sarcophagidae; genus Sarcophaga; species Sarcophaga caerulescens. Next base: position 22,052,513 of record OV656873.1, read on the forward strand.
TGAAGCAGCTGACAATTGATCCTAGTTTTCATCCAAAAATAGTATTCAGCGATGAAGCTTAATAAATGAGGACGATATGGTGGTATATAGATCTGTAAAGAATGGAATGGAAATGGGATTTCTTAGTCCAAGAATGAAATACTCTCAGCAAAACGGAAAACTTGCGAACTATCTTCCAAAAAGAAATATATGCCATCGAAATATGTGTTATTCAACTGGGATAGGAGGTACAAAAGGCAAGATATTGCAATACTACCTGTCACTTATGAGGATAAATCGAAGACGGAATGGGACTGCCTAGGGAAACTGGATTAGTTAGGTAGGGAAAATAAGTTTACCCTCTGAAGGGTTCCAGATCATGTAAGAATTCTTGTCAAAAGGTAAGAAGACGAGCTTGCGGAAAAGGGAACACCCTTGCCGTAGATGGGTTCAATATCCTTTTGTTTAGCGGGCGCGGGTGTTTGGAAAGGTATGTTCAATAAAAAAAACTGTTCTCAAACCAAGTGGGTTTGAGGCAATCAAAACTTTTATTGGGAAATTTCAAAAAAAAAAATAAAATCTGAATCACGCGTCAGACCATTCTTTTGACAATGCACTGTACACTCACAGGGCATCTATTCAGAAGGGGATTGTCTCTAGCCCAACAGAAAAATTCTGTGACGGTGAATAGCCTTTCTAAATTGTTGTAAAGAATTAAAACGAACGTTATTGCCTTACAAATTAATCTAAAAATGTTACAAACGTCAGCACAAACTCAAACTACCACCCTTATCTTCAATCGTATTAAATATTTTGAACATGATGTCAACAAAATCATTGCTGTTGTCGGTTGTCATCAACAATATTTTCCTTTAGAACAGAGGAAATTTTCGTAAAAAAGAAAATAAAGAACAGAAAAAAAGGTTTGAGTTTAAAACAAAAGAAATTCTTTTATTTTCATTTTCTGTGTTTCTCATTGTCTCCATTTCTTTTTAATTTTATTACGTTTCGTTTTTCAAAAATATTTTATTTCTCTTTCTTTTTTGTTTTCTGTTTTTTTGTTTTGTTTTTTCTTGTTTTTCATTTATTTTTCAAGTATTTTGTATGTTATTCTGTCCTCCACTTTTAATTTAATTAAAAATTTTGCGGTAAATGATTGGATGCAGGATTTTATTTTGTTTTGTCGCAGCTTATTTGTATATCAGAGAGATTAAAAATAGGCCGCACAGAAAATAATGGAGAAGCAGTATGACATGCCCTTAAGGATTTGATGAAAAGCTAGGAAAAGATTTGGTAATTAAAAAAATTATATTCGGAGTATAGGAAACCTATGTTCCAATATTGAGTTACGAGTCAATACAACGGATATTTGTTTTTAATACTTGGGAAATATAAATATTTTGACAGCTGAGATTACCAAACTACACGACATTTAAAGTGAGAACAATACTTTCAAATTGTGAAAAAAAGAAAAATTTGTTCGAAAAGTTCAATAAGCACAACGTCTGTTTCACGATGAATATTGTTACGAAAATGGAAATGGTATTTCGCTCTTACATCGTTTAACATTAAAAATAAACTAACAAAAATCAGTATAAAAAAGTATAAATAAGTAAACAAAAATGCAACAACAAACACTGCAAGAATAAATATGAACAAAAATACACAAACAACAATAATGAAACAACGATGTTTACATTTATAGAGATCTCGAGAAGGCGAAGCAATGAAAATTCGACTTCAAGATCATTCATCAGACTATTTACGTTGCCATATAAAAGGCAAGGTAAAGCAGGCAACAGAGTTAGTAAAAGTTCAGTCTTGTGTGAAGAGGCGGTGTGATTGAAGAAAGTAGTAGTGGTTTGAAGATCTCCGTTATAAAGATCTGTCGAATAATTGTTTAGTGATTGTAATTGTTTATGCAAATGGTATAAACAGAGGTATAGGAAAAAAAATACCAATGGTTGTTGTTTACATCAAGTTGTGAACAGTGGCACACAGAATTGTGCGAACAATAAATAATTCTAATTAAAACTAAACACAAATTTATTTTTATTTTCTTTGCAATCTATGAGCTCATATTTTAAACGTTTTTAGAAGGTAAAAACGTAACAATATAATCGATCCAGTGAGCAAGCAATTCGTGTATTTCTTGATCGCTTTCGAATCAGTTAATCGGTGTCCAGTTAATTCTACGTTTCAATATTTGTTCTCTTTGGTTCGAAAAAAAAGATAATGAACCACGTGCCGTCTTTATAAGGTCAAGTCATGACTAATTTCTTATAATGATCTTGTAAAACATTTTAAACAAAAATACATCTTCCCATATAATAAATGAACCATATCTTCACCATATGGTCCACCACATATTCGTCTTGTGTTCTTTAAACCAAAAACCTTAACTCTCTATCAAGAGTGTACCACATGCATGTTTAGCTCTCTCTTCTATTTTTCTTCTTCTGCTTATTTTTATTTGCCTTTAAATGATTAAAAACCCATCAACAGGAAAAATAGTGGTTGAATTAATTTTCTTTAATTAATTTAATAATGTACCACCACTATTCTTTAGTTGTTGTTGTTGTTATTATTATTTGTTTTAATACCACACACCATACACCATACGATTGCAGACGATATGAATAAGAAGGATGGATGGATGGATGCATGGATACTTTTATAACTGAAAAGAGAAGAAGAGAAGAAGAAGAATAATTTTCAATGCCTGGTAAACATTCATTATATTTACTCTACACTTTATTGATTGTGCGGTATACATTTCTCGGGATTTAGTTTTAATTTACTTTAAAAAAAGAAATACATACACATTGATAGACACACATACATACATACTCGCATACATACATATATAGGTTTATACACTCATTTAAAACAACTAACTGTGAAGTAGCAGAAGTGGCAGCAATTGCAATACAAGTACGAGTAGTAACAGTAATAGCAGTTGCACAAATAGAATGGAATAAAAACTAAAAAACAGAGACAGAGATAGAGACAGGAATAGAGATAGAGAGGGAGGAACAGAGAAAAAAAGGAGCAGAATTAAATCTATCAAACCATAAAATAAAAGAATAAATTGAAGAATACAGCATAAAAGAAAAGTAGTTTCAGTTGTGTAGAGGAAAGATAAAGCGCGGTTCACATAAAATTCGGGCACACGAAAGCAAAATTCGAGAAAAACCATGTGGCTCTCCGGAATTTGTTTTCTTTATTTGTATATTCTGTATAGTTTTTCGGTTTAAATATTTCAAAATAAAAGGAGAGGTTCGTGGCATGTCATACATACATAATTGGTCATTACAACCCTTCAGTCCGGATTTCGATCTAGCTTCTCACACCACTTATGTTGTGTGCATTAATTTTTATACATGAGTAGCGGGACCTACAGTTTAAAGTCGACTCCGAACGACAGATTTTTTTTTGAGAAGCTCTTCATGGCAATTTTATTTACTCTCAGAGTTTTTGCCAGAAATCTGCTGAGAGGCAATCGCCGAAGAAATATTTTTTTTTTCACATTTCGTTTTGATGCCTGACCTGGGATACGAACCCGGGCTTTACGTCTAATAAGCCAACACACTTCCTACTAGACTACGGCGACTGCGTGGCATGTCACAACGTTTAAAAACATCCGCAGGGTTTGGCATTTCACCATGAATAGATTAGGTTAGGTAAGTTGGCAAAAATTCTGAGTGTAAAATAAAATTGTCATGCAAAGTCTCTCAAAAATCTGTCGTTCGGAGTTGATTTTAAACTGTAGGTCCCGCCACTCATATATAAAATTAACACACACAACAGAGTTGGTGTGAGAAGTTAGATTGTAATCCTAACTGAAGGTTTGTAATGACCAATTATGCATTTATTAGGCCAGCATTTAGGCCAACATTTAGGCCCATGGCGACACCTAAATCAATTTTACCCGAAGATCATACATTACTTAGAAGAATCCAACCCGAGTGCAAAATAAATCTCGCCATTACAGCAATCTTCATGTTCAAGAGAGCTCGTTTAAAATTTTCAGAAAGTGAGAAGTCAAAAACATCCGTCTCTCTGGGAGTAGGGCACTGACACATGAGTTGCTTCTCCTCAGACCCACAGCTCCTGCAGAAGATATTGACCAGAATGCCGAGTCTTTCGGCATGCATACCAAATCGGCAGTGGCCCGTAACAAGCGCTATCATGCGATAAACGGCTAAGCGACTTAAGGACAGAAGTGAGTAGATCCTCTTCTTGTCCATACATGACCAACAGAGCCTAGCGAAATTTGCACGGATCTTCTTCATACCAACGAGATGGAGCTTCCCATCAATATACAATATACAAATTAACTCATGCAATCGGAAAACCTATGCCCAATAACATGCCAGAGATTACATACATAATTGGTCATTACAACCTTTCAGTTAGGATTACGACCTAGCTTTTCACACCATTTTGTGCGTTAATTTTATACATAAGTGGCGGGACCTAAAGTTTAAAGTCGAATCCGAATGCCAGATTTTTGTGAAACTCATCATGGCAAATTTTATTTACTCCCATAGTTTTTTGACAGAAATCTGCTGAGAGGAAGTCACCGAAGAAATATTTTTTTTTCATATTTTCGTTTTGATGTCTGACCTGGGGTTTGAACCGTGGCCTTACGTATAATAAGCCGACACACTACCTGCAATACTACGGCGACTACCAGAGATTACCAGCTCCATAATGACCTTGGACAGCTCATCAGCAATACAATTTCCGACGATATCTCTATGTCCAGTAACCCGCACCTTTGAGTGTCTCGAAATTTCTCTGAGAAACCTCTCAGCATTCAAGGGCAACAACGGACGTTGAAACTATGTGCTTTAGGGGCTTAATTGCACCCTGGCTGTCCGAATAAATTCCTGCCACTCAACAATGGTCATAACCAACTGCTTGGAAGCTTTTATATCAGAACCCTTAATAAATATACCACAGCCCATCCTGCCCAGCCAACAGTGTAGACTTCAAGGGTATTATCGGCTAACTTCGGATTTTCAGACCAGAAGTCCTAGCAAGTAATGCCGAAATTTTTTGGGAACGAATTTTTTATGAACAATGTTTTAAAGAAAGAAGCAGAAAATAGTAAAGAATAGAGAAAAAAATGTGAAGCAGTAATACACACTAGAAATGGAAAAACGAATCGATTCGAATCACTACAATTTGCAATTGGATATTGATGATGACCAACTAATGCTAGCCAAAGAGCCAAAAGCTAGAAAAAAAAAAACAGAAAAGAAAAGGAGCAGCACCATTATAACACCCTTTTTAAATAAATATCTCCCTTTTTGCGTTACATTACATACTATGTGTACTATCAGCAGAAATGTAAGGCCGGGGGAACTGTACCTTACTTTCGTGTGAGTATGATAGGTCTTCATTACCATTAACAGATAATATGGATTGGGTGGCAAAGGACTTTGAGTGGCAGGCAGCAATAATATTGGCATCATTATTGCTTTAATTTTTTTTTATTTTTTTCATTATTCATTCGTTCAATCGTTCAAACCTATGCATGTTTGAACGGACCCTACCAACGTTTTACGCCAACATTTTTATTTCAGTTTGATTTCATTTCATTTCACATTTTCTGTTGCTGTTGTTGTTTTTTTTATAGTTTCCTGGTACATTATCATTGATTTGATATCGTTTTCATTCACAGGAAATTCAAAGATATGATATTAGTGGACATAGACTCTGCTTCCATTTCTTGCTACTTTTGCTCTGCTTTTACGCTCATAAAAGCAATCATTAGTGTTCAGTGTTCATTTCTTTATGAAAGATTTCCTTTCACTGTCTCTTTAGCTATCAACTGGAAAAAACTAGGGAAAAAAATGAAAAAAAATATGAAAAGAAGTGGAAAATAATTTTCCCAATAATTTGGTTGGTTGGCTGGTTGATTGGTTCAGTTATTTAAGGATTGACACCCGCTATTGATAGCTTTGGACGCTGTGAACAGCGTAAGAAATGTATAATAAATTAGAAAATCTTTATAAAAAAATTCATAACGTATTCACACGTTTAAATCCACAATAATTATGACAACTCGTTCACTATAGGTTCCCTAAAGCCCTTGTTTACCTCATCTTTCCTGCTCCAAATTTTTCTAATAAAGACATAAAATGAAAAAGGCCTCTTAAAATTATTCCCCCACCATGGCTAATAACTTGTCTTGTCTTGTTATCATTTGAGTTTTATTCCTTCATTTTATTCCTTCGTTTTATTCCTTCATTTTATCATCTTCATCCATCCTTTCATTTTGTCTTTGTAATGGCATTTAGAAATTCTTGTTAAATTTTATTTCTATTTAAAACGCATTTTAATTTGCAATATTCGTTGAAATATTCCTCATCGTCTTTAATTAGTTGAATAATAAAAAATTCTCTCTCGGCAATTTTCTGCATGAATAACTTTCAGCACAAAATTTTAATGAAATTTATTCGTGTTTTCAAAAAAATATTCAAATTTAAATGGACAAACGAACCGAAAAGTTAAATTCGGTTTAAAAAAAATATAAAATGTTTTGGCTAACTTTCTAATAATTTTTAAATAATTTCTCAAGCAAAAGATAAGTCAAAACAAAGCGTAATTGAAGAACCTAAAGAAGCATTGCTCACAAAAATCCTTTTGAAGTTCGAAAGATTCGGTAGGGATCTTCCGCTAGAAGGCTTTAAAATTACTTATATATAGTCTATCCTACTGACAGGTTTGTCAGGCTAGTCAGGTTTACAACCAGGCTTCTCATTCCACCCATGTTGTGTGTGTTAATTTTACACATGAGTAGCGGGACCTAAATTTTTTGTTTTATTCTCATGATTTTTGTCAGAAGATTACTGAGAGGAAATCACCGGGATATCTGAACCGACAATAGAACACACTACCTACTAAATTGCAGCTAAGCTGAGTTTCAAAATTTAGTCTGAATATTTTACATCGAATTCAACTCGTATACTTATGTCCTCCTCTCAACAACTACAATTGGAGTTTCGTAGCACACTTGCTCACTTAATTGGTCATAACAACGCTTTAGTCGGGATAACGACCAAGCTTTTCACACCAACCACTTTATGTGTGTAAATTTTATTCATGACTGTCGGGACCTACAATTTAAAGTCGTCTTCGAACCATAGATTTTTTTAGAACCTTTTCATGACAACATTATTTATCCTCAGCTGGGGTTTGAGCCATGGACTCAGGTTTAATAAGCCAACACACTACCTGCTAGACTGCGGCCAAGTTGAGTTTAACTATCGACGTTTATTCTGAATATTTTGCATCGAATTCAACTCGAAAGAGATACAATCGGAGTTTCGTAGCAGACTTACTTACAACCCTTTAGCCAGGATTACAACCAAGCTTTTGACATCACCAATGTTGTGTGTGTTAATTTTATGCATGACTGTCAGCACCTACAATTTTTAACTACAGATTTCTTTAGAATCGTTTCATGACAACATTATTTGCCCTGGAAATTTTTGCCAGAAGATTGCTGAGAAGCCTATACTGTGGTTTGACCCAGGGCCTCACGTCTAATAAGCCAACACACTGCCTACTAGTATACTTATGACTTCATGTATCCTACCTAGTGGATCCTAAAAATAGTTAAAATTAACTACGAAAGTGGTGATTCAATCATGTCTCCTTTTCGAGGATAACGGTTACCGTGGTCAAACTACACTGCAAGAAATTCGCAAATTTCTATTTTCTGAATTCAAAACTGATTGAATACATGTGAATAAAGTCACTGTTTGATGCACATTATACTTTGGAGATATGTTTGTACCTTTGTTTTCTCATAAATGAGCCTAGAAGAAGCGTTACCGTCAATTTAGAGCGCTATGGTCATTTCTAATCGGTATTTTTTTGCTTACAATTGAAGAGTATGAACTAGAAGGTATGTGGTTACAGTAAAACAGTGCCAGGAGTTACATAGTATACAGAATTTGTATTTATTTCATGAGAAGAAGTTTTCAAAATGAATAATTTTTCGTTTTGGTCACGTCAGTTGGCCACGGAGACTTTACTGATTGACTTTTTGTGGGGTTGCGTCAAACACCGTGTCCACGCGGACAATCCTCTAATATTGGACCATCAAACACTGCAATTTCAGCGAGAACTAACGGGTTAGGAACTGCCTCTGCCAACTATTCACAGCAAATTCGGCAGTACTGTCTATAAAAGTGCTCATAAAGCCAAATATTAGCTTCGCGGAAAATCGTTTGTGATTAACAAAACATTTCAAAAAATTATGATTAATTTTTTTTAATGATTTGCAAGCGTTATTTGCTTATTAATCTATTTATGATGAAATAACAACACTTGCTGAGCATTTTTTACACTGAATCAAAATGACACTGAATTGATTAAATACCAAAAAAGAAAACCACTGTTAATGAGCCCAAAAGGTGCGTTCATTGCACAACAACTACTAATTGATTGCCTTATCATCCCTTGCTCTTGATAAACTCACAAGAAAAAAGTACTCATACCACTCGATTGCATGCCCCTTGTAAAGTTTATTAATCCGATTTTAAATTCTTAAAACTCAATTAATTTTCTGGACATTTTCATCAATGCCGTGGTGTTGCCAAACTAAAATGTAATGCTCACATGAATTTTTAACGTGTCAAATTGAAAGTGTCAGTAATAGAGGCCAAAATAAACTTTTAATTACATTTCAGGACAAATTGGTTAAAAAAATGATTATAAAAAAGCATTAAAGTTGGTGAAAAATTATTTAAAAAACATTTTGTTCCTCAAAAATAGTTTGAGTTGGCCTCTAATAATCTTTTTGCTTTGGGGCACGTCGCGACAATTTGTTATTTTTCTATTTTTTTTCTTTTAAGCTGCAAAAAGTATGAAAAAAAATATCTGTGATGCTTACCAACAGCAATAATATGTCATAGAGTAACCCAGTGATAATATTCGTGACAGAATTATTAGTAGACTGGCTGCGAGATTATTTAATCGTGACATTTTCATAAACAACCTACCGGCAATTATGGAAATTGTAACTGAGCATATGAAACAGAAGTGGGTAGGGCGTTCAGTGTGATTTACTGTTGGAATGATAATATGGAAGTAATCCTAGGCATAACTTAAGCTTTAACTGAAAACATTGTCGAAGAAAAATTCCTTCTGCCGTTTTCCAACTAAAAATAATCTATGATAGGTATGGAAAGGTAAACGCTAAGGTGAAGTTGACTGCAGTTAGATAACCTGTACGACTATTTCCATTACTTACCACTGACAATAAAAATTTAAGACGTCCAAAAAATTTATTGGTCTTTGCAAGTTTTCTACTTTCTAAAGAAAACTGCCTTACATTCAGATGACTATGTGGCAAAGATCACAGAGAGAAGGGTGAAAAGTGAAGTTTCTAAGACATTAAATAATACCATCAACCAGCGTGATAGGAAACAAACGATACTCAAACTATCATTATAAAACCAAAGCTACGTTTCTTCGTTGGAATTCGGTCGACTCAAAACCTCTTACTGGAATATGCATCACACCAGAACAGAGTGTGAACTACAGTTTAAAGTCGACTCCGAACGAAAGATTTTTGAGAATCTTTTCATGGTAATTGTATTTACTCTCAGAGTTTTTGGCAGAAATCCGCGGAGAGAAAGTTGACGAAGTAATATTTTTTTTGAACCGATGCCTTATGTCTAATAACCCAACGCACTACCTACTAGACTACGGCGACTTCACTGGAGAAGATCTCTGCTTGAAACTCTCTTCAGATATTATAAGGACAATACTGATGGCTTCGACTGAATGCTACAAATCATCTTCGAAACTGATCTTGTAGAAAATGATGTCGAAGTCAAAAATTACATTGTCCTGCTTCCATTTCGAGCACGAAGGAATGCTCAGCTGTTAAGAAAGTGCTTTTTTGTTAACATAAGAGAGGTCTTGATTTTTATAAGGATACTCAAGTACTATACTGTAGTGGATATACCAAGTTATCAGCTTTAATATTGTTACGTTTTTACCTTCTAAAAACGTTTAAAAAATAAGCTCGTAAATTGCAAATAAAATAAAAATAAATTTGTGTTTAGTTTTAATTATAAACATCGTTGTTTACGTTTATTATTGTAGTGTTGTTAGTATATTTTTGTTTACTTGTTTACCATTTTTTTATGCTGGTGTTTTTTGTTATATTAATACGTTCACCGTCCAAGGTAAAAACTGGGGAGTGCCCCACACGTCCGATTTTTTTTTTTGCATAATCGGTGTATTTCGGATAAGCCCCAATAAATATAAATATCTACATCTTTTAAAATGTATATAAATAGCTAAAAGGGTGTTTTTGTTAATAGACCACATATGGTCTGTGGACTGCATGAAACAAAATCTTCTATAAATCGTCTTCAGAGTACACAGACCACATGTGGGCTGCGAATATTTTTAGCTTTTATAATACATTTTTGGTACACAAGTCTACCATTGGCTAACTATTTGCTCCAACGTAAAACCGATCTTTGTGGAACTTTGAGAAAAACAAGAAATTAAAGAGAGGCAAGCAAATCGTTGCCAAAAAAGCCATGTCACTATCCTACATGTCACGCAAATGAACAAACGATGTCCAGAGGCCGAAACCAACGTCTTATAACGAATATGATATTGGAATACATCCAAACTGTCAGGTCCACGTCAAAAAAACGAGATTTCCTCCATGTCCCAGCACATATTTTGTTTTTTATGGTCTGTTCTGTGAAGTCCAAGTCAAATAAACGATGTTCTCTCAACGTCCACAATTTTAAAGCTCTTTAAATTTGTATGGGTAAACAGCCCACATATGGGCAGTGGACTGCTAGTGCTTTCCGTTCATAGCTCATATATGGGCTGTGGACAGTGAACGTGTTAAGCAGTACGATAATTTTTAAACAGATTTGTTTTATTTGTGTAGCTTTGGTTTATAATTGTAATGTTAAGCGATGTAAAAGCAGAACACCAGTATCTAGATTTTTCATTTTCGTAACAATATGAACGCTTGAGTTTTCAGATTCTATTGAATTATTTTATCTAAAATGGTTTGCTGGGGAATGTTTTAAAAAATCACTACGAAAAAAAATCCGCGTTTATATGTGTATGTGTCTTTAACAAAAAAATGTTATATATCGTTAGGGTGTGTAAGGACGTTTAAATAGTTTTGTTTGTTATTACATCTGCATATACATTATGAAATAGCAAACAAACCACGTAGTATTCAGTTTTGAGCTGTTTGATGCTATGAAAATATGAAAAAAAGCTAATAAAATATGAAAAGAAAGTAGAACAAAATAAAATAAAATAAACTACTGGAGTAGAGTAGAGAGAAACAACTCCCAAAAATATTTTTTGTATTTTTTTTTTATATAAAAAATATAACAAAGTTTCATAATAATATTATGTAATACAACAACAATAATAATAACAACTAGTACTACTACTACTGAAAAGATAGGAAATAACAAAAAAACAAAAACGAAAAGTTGTATAAAAATTATGTTTTTCCATGTTAAACTTTATATTTTTTCACATACAATTTTTTATTTTTGCATAAATGTTTATAAAAAATCAAAAATTAAACAAAAAATATATCAAGTAATTTATATTGATATTATAAACTTTTACGAACATTTATATTGACGTACAGTACCTACTTAAACAACAACAAAAAAACATGCAACCCAACACAACTACATGGACGGGATACTACGCATGCAGTTATACTCACAAATTAAGTTGACATGACAGAAAAGGACAGCAACAAACAAGTAAAAGTGGATGTAATGAATTATTTGTAGGCGGCATTAAGGATCATGGGATCCTCTTCACACCTTGTGGTTAAATTAAAATTCTTTGAAATTTAATCAAATCATAACGCGGTTAGCAGAAGACATTTTTTCCTATTACCAGCTCCTGGTGGTTTATACCACTCTTATAGCTTCTAAGCATTCAGTTTGCCTTTTTTGTTTAAGATTAAAGTGTTCCTAGTTCTTGGAGTATTGTATTGCCATCAGGTGATTTTTATTTTATATTATTTTTATTTCTTATTAAACCTTGAAGATTTCACTCTGAGGATTTTACATTGTTGTGACGTTATTAAGCTTCTGAACCTTAACTTTCAAGGTTTTATTTGTTTCCAAATGCTCCTGTTGCTTTTAAAAAAAGGGGTCAGGATATTTTAGCATAAGGTGAGCCAGAATATCTTAAGAATATAGCTTTAAGGCATTTTTTTATATCAACTCTTCGTTTTAAGTATTGGTATTCGATGCTATTGAACCAGATTTCATTTCCACACATAAGCTATTATACAGCTATTGGCAAAACAGTACCAGAACCCACTTTCCATCCCATATTTTCAACATAAAATCTGGAATACCAATGTGCGAATCCGACATTAGACCATATGGTGGCATACGCACATTTACTTACACACTTACTTAATTAGTAATTAAAACCCCTTAGTCAGAATTGAAACCAAGCTTCTCACACCGCCTTTAATTTTATTCTTGAAAGGTGGAACCTACAGTTTAATATCGATTCTGAACGACAGATTTTTGAGGAACTTTCCATAGTAATTTTTTTTATCCTCAGACTTTTTTTCCAGAAGACTGGTGAGCAGTAGTTGCAAAAAGGAATATTTTTTTATATGTATATCATTTGTTTCGAGATATCTGGGCTGGGATTTGAACAACGTGCACTCGTCTAATATGTCAACACACTACCTATTAGACTACGGCTCTTTAACAGGTTAACTAACAGAAAACCGGTCATTAGATACCTTAAAAGTGTGCACACCATATCTCAGATTGTCAAGGAATGGTGCGAGTCTTTGGAGGAGACAATAAAACATTCATCGATTACATCATAGTATGGATTCATATCGGTTCTTAGACGTGGGAACATTGGGGACAACAACAAACCTGGCACACTTGCCAAGGGTGGTACTATAGAAAATTCAAATGAATTCAATTGTAAGAGTTGTAGTCACCTGCAAAGAGGCAAAGAAACAATTTCTCACAAACTAAACTCATTTGACAAGAAAAATTTTTATAATGAAACTACTTGTAGAAAAATTAAACATATCTGAACTCATCAACATATATGGAGAAAAAAATTAAACTTTATATCAACCACAGTATTTCTTAGGAAACTCATAGTAGACGTAACGTGACACAGGCCTCTAGGTACACACGCCTGGAGGCTGGGTATACCCCACAACGACTTGCGGAGATGCTGTAATGACAAGAAAGAAGATGAGGCCCACACAACATTTTCTCTGTTACTGTCCGCATCTAATCAGAGAAATCAAGAACTACTTTTTTTATTTAAAAAACATCGTAAGACCTGTTGGCTTGTTGGCCTACGCAGTAGATTTTGTCAGGGCAACCCATATGAATAAGAGAGCCAACAGGTGGATACAACTTTTGCGATCAGTTCAGTAGATTTCCAATGCCTAGGTTAGCAATTTCTTAAAAAATTCCACTATTTATAGTATGCACTATGAGATAGCCAACAACCTTCTCATTATAATTTCTGGTCTCATAATGTACACCAATAAATTCAATTCTTTGTCAAACACCCCTCGCATAGCCGCTTGCATCAAACAGAATGACCAACCCATCATTTATAATTTCATCACCTTTGATGCTGAATAAAAAAAAATAAAGAAACTCACATATAAAGGCAACGAAAGGAATATGTATGTATGTGTAGCTTTGAGTATGTATCTATGTATTTGCCACAGTATATATACATAGCTGAGAATGAGTGCGTATGTATGTTTACCGTTTTATTAAACGCCATAAAAGAATATAAAATTTAACTTTCCGCAATTTTTTTTTATGCATTGACATCAACTTCAGCCAATTATGTCACTGTTAAGTAACATACACACAGTTAATAACACACACACATATACCTACCCATACACATACAAAAGTACATACATTCATATTGAAATGAATATTAAAAAAAAAAATAATACCGTCCGTCAATATTAATTTATTCTCTTCTGGCAAAGTTTTAAAACCAGAAACTTTTTTAATTTTTTTGTGGAGACAACTTTAAAACTGTGGAATGTTGCAAGTAATGTGCCAATAACAACAGAAATCAACAGCAATAGCAGTATCAGCAGTGATGATGCTTTTTTGCAAAGAAGAAAAAGTCACCATTGTCAACAATAGTAAGCAACTCGTTACTCGTTGCTAACAAACAAAACTTTTACATGCGACCATATACCATATAATGATCGTCATTTTAGCCTCAATACATAAACGAATGTGCTAAAGTGTGTCTGTGTGTGCCGGTGTGATGGCATGCATTTACATTTACATCGTCATCATCATCATCGTCGTTAATATCAATGATGTTGCTGTTGTCATCATCATTGCCAGCAACATTTAGTTACAGTTTAGCTATCAGTATCATTAACGTCAACTGTTGGTGAAATCATGCGACTGTAACCGATTTATTTACTTAACTGACCTCTCTGTATGCAATATATATGGGTTCCCTATTCTATCTGCACTTCTCACTCTCACTCTCTCTCTCTCTCTCTCTGTCTCTCTCTCTCTCACTCTCTCTCTTTTAATTCAGTTGTTTGTAGTTGAAAAAAAGTGGAGAAAAGTTAAAAAAAAAACAGGAAATATTTTTCAAAAACAAAATTTCCCTACAGACGGCAGAGTTCGACTTGGCTTAACTATGAGCCAAGTACATATTTGGAAATTTTCCCCAAATAATAAGAGATGAATCAGCCTCATGGGCTCTTCCGGCTACTGTTGCAAGCCCTTTAAGCATTTTTTAGCGTCTTTCTTACACAGATTTCTGTTTGATATGTAGCCAGCAAAGATGGTTGAACCATTCAGTACTATAATATAAGGGGAATGCCCCTATATTATGAGCCTAATCGGTTTGCATTCAGTAAAGGATTCTTTAGTCCATTTATGTGTGCTACGAAAAGAATCACCGTAGTCTAGTACATAGTGTGTTGACTTAATAAATGCGGGCCCATGTTTTACACCCCAGGTAAGACATCTTGAACAAGAAGAAATATGAAAATAAATATTTTGTCGGATGACTTTCCCTCAGTAGTTTTCTCAAAAAAACCGTCATTCGGAGTCGACTTGAAACTGTAGATCCCGCCACTTATGGACAACTTTAACACACACAGCATGGGTGGTGTGAGAAACTAGGTCGTTATCCTGGCTAAAGGCTTGTAGTGACCAATAAACTAAGTCTACTAAGAAACTCCGCTTCTAGTTATTCAAAGGAGGACTCTTACGAGTTGAAATGGATGCAAAATATTCAGAATCGACTTCGATGAACTGTACTCTGGTCAGGCGTAGTCTAATAGGCAGTGCTCCCCGGTCTAATATTTCAAGCAAAACGAAAAATGAAAAAATATTTATTTCGCCGACTTCCTCTCAGTAGTCTTCTGGCAAAAATTCTTCTGAGAGTAGAATAAAATTGCCATGAAAAGTTTCTCAAAAATTTGTCGTTTGGAGTCGACTTTAAACTGTAGCTCCCTTTACCCATGTGTAAAATTGACACACTCAACATACATAAGTGGTGTGAGAAGCTAGGTTTTAGTCCTGACTAATTAAGTACCTTACTCAGCTAAACTTAGATGTTTTTTAATCAAGCCAATCTTCCGGAAAATAACGTTTTGTTGGTAACAAAGTCAATATTTTCAAGGCAAAAAGGTAGCTTTCATTACTTCTTCAGGAACATTGTATAACTTATTCAAGACACAAACCATGGATAACATATTTGGAACATTTAAACTAGGCAATACGGTGTTACAACTTTCGCATGAAAACCTTGTCGTATTAAACGTCAGATAAAAACTACGTTAGCCTATAAATAAATTCACATTCACTCACAATTTAATTTCGTTTTGCTTCTGCCATTACGCCACCGCCATTACTTTATGGCTGCCATTGCTCCTGTTGCTGCCATTGCTGCTGCTGCTACCGCTGCAGCTCAACTCTTTGTGAGAATAGCGCCAAAGGTGTTTAAACTCAATATTATTTTCACTTGTTTGTTTCCTCTTGAATTGGCTAAACGTATGCATGTGTATGTGTATGTAATGTGTGTATGTAAATGTATTTGATGTTTTTGTTGTTTGCTTTTTTTTATTGAAAAAAAAAGCAGGAAAAAAATATTACATTGATGTGCTCTGATTTAATACCAGCATGGAAATATAATTTAAGTGGACACCAGGGACACATACGGTATGCCTGAACTAAAGAATATTGACTAAATTGCATAAAAAATTTAATTTCTTTTACCGTTAAACAGAGACAGAGAGAGACAGAGAGAGAGAGAGAGAGAGAAGCGCATGATTGAAATCGAAAAACTGAAGTGAAAAAAAGACCAGAAAAACGACGTTAAATGTCAACAATTCCGAGTGTCTTTTGTAAATTATTGACATGTTTTCTACTGGCGACTATGACTGTAACTGTAACTATAAAGTCAGTCACAGTTTCATTTAATTGGATTTGTGATATTCTTGCAAAAATGTCATTAAAAGCAACAAATTTATGTCCTGGAGTAAAGAAAAATCACAAAAAATAAAAACGAAATGAGATTGATCAACTGAATTCATAAAAAAGAGAAAAAAATGAAAGAAAATATTATTCTTGCGAGTAACAATTTAAGTTTTGATGTCGAAACATAATTTTTACGTAATGATGGATTAAAAGAAGGCAGTTTTTTTGAAAATAAAACTTCAAAAAGAAGGGTTTAACAAGACTGGCAATATCAACTCTTACGAATTGATTTATATCCCAAATAAATCTATAAACAAAGAAAACTTCCACTACTGCAACAAAACGTATCCGAAACACAAACATCAGAAGCCCATTCATGCATCTAAATTGACAGCAGATCAGTCATCACGCAGTCTACATATCGAGGTTATATATTGTTAAGTTTTTACCTTTAAAAGACGTTTAAAATATGAGCTCGTAGATTGCAAACAAAATAGAAATAAATTTGTGTTTAGTTTTAAATAAAATTCGTTATTATTCGTACAATTCTGTCTGAAACTATTCACAACTTGATGTAAACAACAATTGCTTTGTTTGTTATTCCTCTTTGCACTCTTTTACGTAAACAATAACAAATCACCAGATAATTGTTCAACAGATCTTTGTAACTGAGATCTTCAAACCACGACTACTCTCTTCAAACACACCGCGTATTCACACAAGACTGACTGTACTTTTACTAACTCACTCGGCTGCTTTGCCTTGCCTTTTATAAGGCAAAGCAAACAATCTGATGAATTTTCACGAAGGCGAACGTTCGTGACTGATTTCTGTTTACTTGTTTACCATTTTTTTATTCTGGTGTTTGTTGTTGTATTAAGCAGTGTGATAATTTGTAAACCGGTTTATTTGCTTGCATTGTTTTGTTTTTGTAGCTTTTGTTTATAATTTCAATGTTAAGCGATGTAAAAGCAAAACACCATTATCTAGATTTTTCATCTTCGTAACAATATATCGTTTACGTGCCTAATTGCTCGAGTATTTAAAAAGTGAGGGCTTAGCCATTGATTCACTTGCTTAGCCTTCGTAACATCAGCTCGTTCCAATTTTATTTTGCTTTTTCAATTTATTTTGAATTTCCAGGGATTCTGATTTATTTTAAACAATCCAACCGATATCGATTACTTGAGTTGTATTGGAATTATCAAGAAGTATAAACGACATCATCAGAACATGTACTAGAACTCTGCGAGGTATTAATGCATTCCACAAGGAAACTTCGAGATGTTTCCTGGCATCGAACTGCATCCGGAAGTTTGTCAAGGCAATAGACTTGAATGAGACTGGGATACTCTAGATTGAGACCAAAGACAATAGATTATACACACTGTGGCACCTATACGTGATGAAAATAATACAGGCAACAGGATATTTTCACCTTCTGTTACCTTAAAATCTCCATACAACAGCCTTAATGGCTATATTTACTTGCGTCTTTCAAAACTCTTTCCTTATCGTACACAGCGTCATTGTAACCCTTCGTTCAGGATTATGATCTAGCTTCTCACACCACTTATGTTGTGTGTATTAACTTTAAACGAGTGGCGAAACCTACAGTTTAAAGTCGACTCCGAACGACAGAATTTTTGGAAATATTTCATGGCAATTTAATTTTTTGTCAGAGAAAATTTACCCAGATTTCTGGGTAATGAAAAGTTTCTCAAAAATTTATCGTTCAGAGTCGATTTGAAACTGTAGGTCTCAACAATCCTGTATAAAATTAACACACACACCATAAGTAGTGTCAGAAGCTAAGGCGTAAGCCTAACTGAAGGATTGTAATGACCAATTGGACGTGGAGGATCTGCAATTATTGTACAGTTTCTAATTTAAAAGACCAGAAAATATCAATCATCTGTGTATTATAGGTCATAGAATGCGATACAAAAGGTCAAGACTTTTTGTAGATCAGAGTATGCGCTACAAAAGTTAGAGACTTCTTTGTTTGTGCTTCTGAGATTTGTTGACTTCATGTTGTATAATATGTTTCAGTGATCGCTTATATGCATTGTGATTGGCTATTGCATTGTACATATAAAGCAGGTTAGGTTGGCCTGAAATGCAATTGTCATTCCAGCAGGTTTTCCAAAGCTCATACGCGAATTTTTCTTTTAAAATTTCTGATTAATTCACAGAAATGTTTTCTGTAAATATTTGTAGGTGTGCCTTCTTTTATAAAAATTATATGAGATTATCTTTAAAGTTGTGTGGCATACAATTCTTCACTTACGAAGTTATCAGATTAAAAACGTTTCCATAATTTTTTTTTCTTTTTTTGTAATTATTTCATATTAAAACCTCACATAACTTCAATCAGATTACAATATTAAAAATTCTTTAAACCTTGTTATGCTTTCTTTTTGATTTCAAAGTATCAAATATTGGAATACTTATTACTTTCCTTTCCCTGCGAAAGAAGCACTTTAAAAAGTTCAACTTCTTCGGAACTTCTCACCTCAAATTATGCATAAAATTAAGAAGAAAAGACAGAAGTTGTAAGAAATTCTTAATAAAACTTTTACGAAATCAATATACAACTGACTTGCCTGCCTTGCAATATGCCATTTACAGTAATTTTATTACCTGTGTGTGGCATTTAATAAATGAATGAAAAAAAAAACATCGTAAAGTTTAATCCTGGCTGTAGAGAACAAAACAGGTGTCATCAATACTTCGTATCAGTTTTATTTAATCTTTTGCAAAATATGAGAATTAATTTCAACTTTATTTATATTTTTATTTCACACTTCATATATCTTTTCTTATTTCTTTTTCCTTTTTTCATTGTTTTTAATATTTTTTTTATTTCTTTTGCTTTACATACTCGTACTTAACTTTTTGAACATTTTTCTGCTCGTCATCTTCCAATAACAGCCAGACTTTCTGTTGAGAATTTCCGTTTTCCTTAGGTTTTCCTGGAGAATAAATGAAGAGAAGTTTTCTTTATCTCTGCTGGCATTATGTTCACACATGTAATAACTTGTCTCGAATATTGATTTTAACAAGTTTATAATATTTTTTGGTTAAAAGTCAGCATCAAGGTAGCAGCAGTAGCAACAGCAGCACCTCGCATACAAAGTAATAAACGAGATGTGATTGCAGTTATGCCAGGAAAACAACTGTTCTGTCTATGGCAGTACTTACTCCATTAAAGAAAAGGCACGAGCATAGAGGTATGTAATGGTGGTTGGATGGTGTAAATTTCAAAAAGTAAACACTGTTCTTACTGTTCTTACAACAACAAAAGCAAAAAGAAGTTTGTGTAAAAAAAATACAAAAAAAAAGATTTTAAAGCAGCCAGAGTGGGTACAATAAACTTTTGCCTTAACACTTATGCTGTGCATAAATAATGACACTTGAGCGCTTTTTCATTTAAAACATTTAAATTAGAAAGAAAAAAAAAGAAAAAATGGAGATAAAAAACTTCTCTTTGAAAACAATCTGTCACATAATGGGCATGAAATTAAGTCCACAGTTTAGAATTTTTATTTTAAATATCACTGAGTGTCATAATGGTTTTAAAACAAAAACCATAAGCAATTTCAAGTTTCATTTGAATGATTGACATGAGAATTAAATTAAAATTGATAAGCATTCAGGTAAAGTCGGCAAATAGGCAACCCTTCTCTTGATTTAGAGCCATGTGATGGTCGCATTGCAGTCATTGTAGTTTAGTAGGTAGTGTGTTGGCTTAATACACGTCAGGCCTTGGTTCAAGCTGCAGGTCAGACATCTTCAACTTAATCGAAAAATATTTCTTTGGCAACTACCTCTCTGCAGATTTCTGGCAAAAACTCTGAAAGTAAAACAAAATTGCCATGAAAAGTTTCTCAAAAATCTGTCGTTCGGAGTCGAGTTTAAACTCTAGGTCCGCCACTCATGTATAAAATAAACACACATGACATATGTGGTGTGAGAAACTAGGTCGTAAACCTGACTGAAGAGTTATAATGACTTATTATATATGTATCCACTCTAAAACAATCCAAATTAGCAGCTTAAATACCTGTGAATTAGCCACACTCCATAAAAAGTCACAAAAGTTGAAATACATAGAGCCTTAATGACAAGACAGTAGAATAGTAGAGTAGTAGTTTGATCCCGAAGTAAAATATTTAGAATCCCTGGGGAAACCTACAAACATTTGCAAGCGAAAGTCTGTGTTGTTTGAACATATTGTGCATGTGATGTGTTGGGTGTGAAATTTAAAAATTTAAATTAAAAAATTCAATGAAACAAAACCGGTTTGAAATTTAGCCAAATTTATTTTTTTGTTGTGATGTAGAAATGTTCCGGTTAGAATTGGAATTTTATTTCATTCATATGACTTGCGCGGTTAGCCTCACAGTACCTCATTCGATCGGCAAATTTTCCTGCACTTATTCGAGTGTATGAGAGTATGAGCAATGGCATCACAAATGTTGGCCTTCAAATACTCAATTGTCTCTGGTTTGTCCGTATAATGCTTTTCTTTAGCGGCACCCCACAGAAAATAGTCCAACCATGACAAATCACAGTTTCTTAATGGTCAACGGACATCACCATTTCGGCTAATTAAACGGCCATCAAACGTTTGACGAAATAAATCGATTGTGGGGTAAAATGTGTGGCAAGTTGCACCATTTTGTTGCACCAGGTACAATAAAATCAGTTGTCATGGTGTGATAGGTGTCTCCATTGACCGTAATGGAGCCGCCGTACTCATCTTCAAAGAAATATGGGCCAATGATGCCTCCGCTTCACAAGCAGCACCAAACAGTAATTGGTGCGTTGGCTACTGTAAGACAATGTGTGGGTTTTCTGAGCCCCAAACACTTACTTATTAAGTTACCCACCAAAATGAAAATGTTCTTCATCCGAAAAGATTATGTTTTTGGCAAAATTTACATTAACAGTCGTCTGCTTTGCCTTGCCTTTTATATGGCAAAGTAAACAGTCTAATGAATGTTCTTGAAGACGAACGTTCATGACTTCGCCTTCTCGAAATCTCTATAAATGTAAACATTGTTGTTTACATTTATTATTATAGTGTTGTTGTTATATTTTTGTTTACTTGTTTACCATATTTTTATGCCGGTGTTTCTTGTTATATTGTAAACAGGTTGGTTTACTGCATTGTTTTGTTTTTAAAGCCTTTGTTTATAAATTTAATGTTAAGCGATGTAAAAGCCAGTATCAAAATTTTTCATTTTCGTAATAGTATATTAAAGTCTTTATGCCTTACACTGTAACAGAAAAATTCATCATTTCATGCAATACCCTTCATAAACTCAGATCACACTCGCTGTTTGCATTGACGATAATAATTTCAGTCGAAATTCTTTCTAAAATTTTGTTGCGAGTTTGATAAGAATACGTTGCTCAATTAGGCTTAATTAATGCTTCTTTAACAATATGAAAAAACCCAATAATTTCATTGGCAACACTGTTCAAACTTCGAAATAAAAGTAATTCATTACACTTAGGAACAACACAAAAATCAAGTTATAAATAGTCGGTAGGACTCATTATATTATTGGCTCCCTGTAGAATTGCAACACTAACTCAACCTCAAGACCGTGGCTATGCAAAACAAGGGAAAATGTTCCATTGAATACGTAAGAAAGTTCGTAAGGTGTTGTGCGTATGAGAAGTTTTTTTCTGAAATATTATTGGGGGAAGGGGCATGAAAATTAAAAAAAATATTCGTACATGAAATGTTATTATTGTTATTACTGTTATTATTATTTTTCTCTACTTTTAAACTTATTTTCTTTTTGTTTTGTTTGCTTGCTTTGCTTTGCTTGAAACGAAAAGTTTTCTTTTAATTTTTCCATAGACACACATACACAGACACAGTTTTTGTTCATACTTTTGCTGATGTTTCTTCTTCACGTAACGAAAAACTTTATGAAGTGTATTGTTAAAGATTGTAACAATTCTAATGGCAAAATAACACAGTATATATGGAGAAGGGGGCAAGGGAGAGAGAGTTAAAGTATTGGGGGGGAAACGGAAATTAAGGAGACATTTCAGTTTTTTCGTTTTTCATCTCTCTCTCGCTTACTCTCTGTCTGTGTATTCACATTTATAAATTGAAATAACTCTGTGGCTGTGGCTGTGGCTTTAGATTTCTTGCCACAAACGCTACAACACACACATACTCACATACACACACACACACAGCTATTGTATAAACGTATTGCGTTGTGGCAAGAGTTTGAGAGTTGAACTGTAAACTTTATCATATGCTATCAGAGGTCATATTATGTGTGTGCCTGTGTATTGACATACAACAAATACATGTGTATACTGATTGGTATTCGCTGATCTGTATCTGACATAAGGTCTGTACGTATAAGTCTTTGAACACACGTTTACATTGCTCATATAACGTACATACATATGTACGTATTTAGGTACGTATGTACGTTCGCTAAACATTAACAATTAAAAGTTTCATCAACATTCATGGCCGCAATCAATTTCAATTTTCATAGAAAATTTTCGAATTTTTTTCTTTTTTTTTCACCCAATGTCAGCTAAACTTTTTCCTTTATCAAAACGTTTTTCTATGCCATTTCGGTATCGGTATTCATGTCGTTTGTAGTTAAACAAATAGTCGAAGATATACAAAGATTTCTGACTGTTCAACACAGCAATTGTTCAAAGAGACAAAATACCTGCGAAATTATTGCTGCTGGTGAGAGGAAGAAAAAAAAGTTTCAATTTTGTTTGCATGGCAAAGCGTATTGAATAATTGCTAAACCACATAGAATTTCTTAAGAAAAAAAAAAAAAAAAACTGAAAGAAATAAATATTTAATGGCATACAATTATTTTAAGTGAATTTCTTCATCGTTGACATTCTAGGCAAAAATCTATTACGCCCACGCATAAGTTAAAAAAGAATTAAAAAGTTTTGCTATTTGAGTTATAAATTATTACAGTTTGTGTAAATATTTGAAGAAATATTTGCGTTTTTGTAATTAATATTTGAACACAATTATTCAAAAAAGATGGTCATAGAAGCCATTTAAAACTTTGTTACAAAAAAATTTAAAGAAAAATAAATAATCGTAGGAAAAGAAATGCATTCAGGAGACTACTGAGAGGAAGTTGACGAGAGTAATAGTTTTTCATATTACTGGCTCACTTTCGATTGAAAAGCTTCAGTTCATTTCTCTCTCTCTCTCTCTCTCTCTCTACTCTCGAGTACGACAACATACAAGACAATCGGATGATCTGTATTAAATTATGCTGCCCCTGAATGGAATTTCCTTCCTAAGCAAAAAGTTTCCAAAGGGTCCTAAAAAATCAGCTGGAAACGTTGACTTTGTCTGTGAAGCCGGACAATGTGATGCTGTCCAGACAATTTTCTTGGCGTGCTTTCATTCCTTATCCAATTACATACTGTTGGACAATTTTCTATTGGTCTGATGAATGGTCTAAACTTTGTAATATAATCGATGTTAACCCAGATAACTATAGACCTTTATGTAAACATTAGTGCAGTTGGTGATTGCGTCGGAAAAAAATGTATACATTCAAGATGCTAGAGCTTCGCAGTTTCATGATCTCTACTCTAAACTGGATTACAGCTTATCACTGCTACCATTTATTCATTATTCGTCTCGTATTACAAGCACAATAATCAGGGCTCGTGGTGGGTTACTAGACTTGTATTCTAAACCCTTTAGATATTTATCAGTTGGGATGTGCACACTCTGCAATCTAGACGCATCTGAGAACATGCTGCATTTCATCGGTGTTTGCCCTCTATATAAAGATCTTAGAAGAAAATATTTGGTTATCAATTTGAAGAGTGAAGAGTGAATTTTTATATTCTATACAAATATTTGGAAGTTTCTTTAAGATTTAGAGAAATGGTTTTAAATGAATTTAATTGATTTTAATGAAATATTGTTATCGCATTTATTTATTTGTGCTTATAAATATTAATAATATTATAGCTTCTTATTGCCAATCTGGCTCACAACTCTTTTGTTATGCCATATATAGATATTATACATATCCTTTAATTTTTCTAAAATGTCAAACCTATGAATATTATCATGAAATAAATATGTATGTCTATTAAATAAACAAAAAAAAAAAAATTTTTCTAAGCAATCAAGACTTTACACATTCCATTTGCGACACTACAGCAATAGCCAACGTCCAAGAGGTATAACTTCTACAATCATCAACATCCTCACATAAACATGCACAAAAATTGAGGGGCACTTCCTTAACGGATTGTTTTTATTTTTTCCCGACAAAGTTCAAGATGCTACACTATGAGAACAATGACCGTTCCTTCCCCTCGCCTAATATACAGCCAAGTATATGTATGCCTCACAGGCTTCAATAATGTTCGCTGATGATAATTTTTCATCATCACAGAATCCTTATGTTGGTCTTGAAACAACCCTCATTCTGAACAAGTGTACCCTAAACCTACAGTGCCCTGTTTAAAGATCTTATCAATCTTAAGTTATTCCTGGATACGTAGATGTATGACTCAGATATCCTCTTTTTATAACTTTTCAACAAAAGTTTTGAGTGAAACAAAAGCATTCAATTGAGAAGAGTTTTGGCACCTTTTTATCCTACCTTTCGTTGAGTATGCCTTTCCAAACATTCGTTTCCAATCCACAGAAGGGTTCTGGTCCCATCAGAATTTGCATGCTCATTGCCCGAAACTGCCATTTGACTTGGTACCCAGCAGAGGTTAACCCTATATTCCCTACCTAGCTGACTCAGCTTCCCCAGACTGTTTAATAATATCACTGATTTAAGCTTATAAGAGCCAAGTACTCGATCTTCTATCGAAGTTGAATTGAGTACATGTTTTAATTCCTGCTTTAAAACGTTCATGGAGTCGAAATATTTAATTCTGGACTAAAAATGTCTTCTTCTGTTACTTCAAATCAAACAGAAATCTGATGAAGAAGACGTCAAGGGTATTGAGCTATGCGTTCACCATTGTACGACTTGTACTAAAATATAATTAAAGGAGATGCAACAGTGAACATATAAGGCCATCAGGATGTTCAAACTCTTATTTGCTCTTTGAGCTTTTGACAGAAGTCTGCTAACAGGAAGTCGGCGAAAAAAATTTTTTATGTCGTTTTATACGATATGATTGAGCTTTTGTTCGAACCTGTGGTAGTTACTAGTATCACAAAATCAATACACTTTTGTCAAAAACAACTGTGTTGTTGAAATGTTGAAATCCTTCTAAAATATTGTTACGAAAAGAAAAAATCTACATACTGGTGTTTTGCTTTTACATCGCTTAACATTAAAATTATAAACAGAAGTTATAAAAACAAAACAATGCAGTAAACAAACCTGTTTACAAATTGTCGTACTGCTTAATATAATAACAAACACCAGCATAAAGAAAAGGGTAAACAAGTAAACAAAAATCAACAAACAACACTACAAGAATAAATGTAAACAAAATACACAAATAACACTACAATAATAAATGTAAACAACGATGTTTATATTTATAGAGATTTCGAGAAAGAGAAGGCAAGAATATTCGCTTTCAAGGACATCCATCAGACTGTTTACACTGCCATATAAAAGGCAAGGCAAAGCAAGCAAGTGAGTTAGTGAAGTGTAGTCAGTCTTGTGTGAAGACGCGGTGTGCTAGAAGAGAGTAATCGTGGTTTGAAGATCTCAGTTACAAAGATCTATCGAATAATTGTTTAGTGATTCTTATTGTTTATGTAAAGGGTATAAACAGAGGAATAACAAAAAAAGCAAATGTTGCTGTTTACAGGAAGTTGTGAACAGTGGCACACAGAATTGTGCGAGTAATAAAGAGTTTTAATTAAAACTAAACACAAATTTCTTTTTATTTTATTTACAATCTACGAGCTCATATTTTAAACGTTTTTAAAATGGAAAAAAGTAACAATATTTTAGAATTTTTATTAATAAAACCCTTGCCTAAGAGAGACCAAAAACACGTTTTCCTAAATGTTATTATAATCGAAAATGATTTATTTTTGGTTTAACTATTTTAATCTTTTTTTTTAATTTTAATTTGTAATCATTTATAAAAATAATAACCCCATTTAATACATTCATTCACAATGAAACTATTCATAATCTGTCATTAGAATACTACGATTAATTTGTCATCTCCAAACAATTGTCATTGTCAGATCCAAAAACCACACTCTTCTATTGGCTGTCAAATAAATTAAAATCAGTCTTCATATTGTCTTCGCTATTCAATACAAAATTATTCGTGTTGTTTTTCTTTCCTTTTTTAGAGGCAAATGTTATAAATCCTTTTGTATAATTTTATTCAATTTCATATTGAAAAAAACAGAAAACAGATTCGTTTTCAAACTTATTGACAGTTTGGCAGAATAATACTCAAGGCCATAAATCAAATGTACAACGTATAGCGTGAGCATTGAAAATATTTCATTCAGTTGCACACAGCAACACACATAGTGGCAGGCAGAACAAATAAAAAAACAAAAAACTGCAAGAAAAATATTTCAAAAAATAAAAAAAAATAAAAAAATACGAAATCATCTCTAATTAGACTCGCATGAATATGAAATAACAAATAAGAGTACCGCAGAAATGTGAAATATGGTGCCAAGTAAAACCCCAAAGCGCATCAGGCAAAATAAAATGATAAAAATCTCCTGGCATTCTCGAATAAATACAATATTAATGTATGTATGCATGTGTGTATGATGCTTGCTGCATATGTGCGTACAAGTATATGCAACAATATGTTGCATACCCTATATACATTGCATGGAGTTAATGAAGGCATGTAGGGCATGCTTAAGCATAGTGTTTCAGCTAATTTTCTCCTATGTTTTGTTTCTGCCTACTGGCCTTCATTATCTATTTTGTTTAGTGTTGTAAATTTTTGTTAAACTTTTGTTGTTGCTGTTGTTGTTTTTTAAATGCTTATTTAATTTATAATATTCAACAGATTTTTTGAAATTTTTTAACTGACCTTTTCTGGTACCTTTTTTTTTTAAGGCATATCAGCCCTTCTGTATCTGCTTGGCATTTAGGTTTTTATCTTTTCTGTTTTATTTTGTAATTTTTTTTGTTGTGTTCATTCAATTTGAAATTTTAATTATATCAAAATGATTTTGTTACATTAAAAAAGAAAAAATAATAAAGAAAATGTAACAACTAAAACAACTACAAAACTAATAATGCCGAAAGAAAAAAGCTTTAAAAAAATTCAAAATATTGTTTAAAAAACTAAAAAATAAAATTGCAAAAAATTATGCATCAGATAACAATTCGAGAGCGAGAGAGAGAGAGAGAGAGTGAAATAACAAAAACAATAAAAATATCTGCAGCAGTAGCTTATATAGTTTCTACAATAGCTAGGCATTAAAAGACCGAACCGACTGTATTATACCCTTCAGTATGGACAGGATTTTTAGCTGAAAACTTGAAGAAAAAATAGTTCTCACCATTTCGGAAAGAGTTAAGCCAACTAAACTAATACACACATACATACATAATTATTCATTACAACCCTTTATTCAGGATTACAACCTAGCTTCTCACACCACTTATGTTGGATGTGTTAATTTTATACATGAGTGTCGTAATCTGCAGTTTAAAGTAGACTTAGAAAGTAGAAGTAGAATTTTTTTTTGTGAAACTCTTAAGGGCAATTTTATTTACGTTCAGAGTTTTTGACAAAAATCTTCTTAATGTCATCACATAGCACTTCTTACTTACTTAATTTGGTCATTACAACCCTGCAAACAGGATTACAACCTAGCTTCGCACACCACATATGTTGGTGTGTTAATTTTATACATGAGAGGCGGAACCTGCAGTTTAAAGTCGACTCCGAAAGACAGTTTTTTTTTTTTTTTTGACAAACTTTACATATCAATTCCACTTACTCCTAGAGTTTTTGCCAAAAATCTGCTGGGAGTTAGTTGCTGGAGAAATATTTTTTCATACTTTTTCTGCTGGAGATGTCTTAGCTGCGGTTTGAGCCGTGGCCTCACGTGTAATAAGCCAACAACTACCTACTAGACCAACACAACTTACTAGAGTATGGACGTGAACATAAAATTATTTCCAGTGTTTAGGAAGGAGCTAAGCCAACGGAACTCGAAACACTTCTATAATCAAACCTTTACATGAAATAAATAACAGGGGCTAGCCGTAGTTTAGTAGGTAATGTGTTGGCTTATTAAACGACGGGCTGTGTGTTGTCCTAGCTTAAACATCTCGCCTGGCAAAAACTCTGAATGTAAAATAAAATTTCCATGTACAGATTCTCAAATTATTGTTCGTAGTCGATATTAAACTGTATGTACCAGCACTCATGAATAAAAATTAATACGCACAGTATGGGTGGTGTGTGAAGATCGGTTGTAATCCAGGCCTATAAATTAAAATCAATTTTGAATGACGGGTTTGTAATACGTAACACAAAACTTGTATCGCTTTATTGAGAGGGGGTTGTCAAAAGAAGTAAATTTTTCTTTAACAACAGAGCTGAGGTTTGATCGCTTCTAGTTTAGTCAACGCACTACCTACTAGACTATTGCGATTTCAAAGATCCAGCGAACTAGGGATCCACATACAGAAAATTAGGAGCTTTACAAGAATTGTGTGTAGAGTTCCAAAACACATACAATTAGGTAATCTCCGCTTTCTATTATTTACTGTAACAGATTTCTCTGCTGCAAAGCTGTAATTATTCAGAAAATGATGAATACCTGCGTCAAATATAACTTTATTGTTTGCAATGAATTCGTAATATTCTTGCAACCATAGTTTTCAAGTACCTACACCTGGAAAACGCTGTTATTAATCGGAGTCTTTAATAATGCGGTCCAGAATAAATGTGACAAGGTTCGATAGATCAATATGGAAGAATTAGGTAAACCTTAAAGGAAATAGTTACTAATGTACAAATTATTATATTGTCATGAGTGGTATATAGTGGCATATAAAGTTACAAGGACGTTTTACAGGCAACTATAACATACATAAGCTTTCCTAGAAATAAAAAAAAAAATATCAAATAATTTAGCAACACATTCATGCAAGAAAACATTTCACCAGATTAACAATGTTAAATAAAATGCAAAAAACTAAACAAATATGAACTTTCAGGAGATGAAACAAATTCATCTGAAATGCAAGGAATTGTAAAAGATATGCAAAAAAAAAATGTTTTTTTATAAAGTAGCACAGATAAGTGAAACATCATGAGCTCGGATGCACTCACTGTAAGTAAAATTTTCTTGAGTTTACTTAATATTTAAAAATCTTTTAAATTCTAGTATTTATTAGCATGTTTTTTCCAGTAAAGTTTATTCATTTGAGTGACGTATAATTATTTTTTATATAAAATATTACGTATACGCATGCTCGTACACATGTTTCGGCGATAGAGATTCATTACTTCTTTAGATCTGCCGCAAAACTATTGTCTTCATTAATTGTGAGTATTAATCCGTTATTATATCCTCATGATCTACTGAACGTGGTTATATCTGCACTTAAGCAGCCCATATTATAAAATTAAATATTGTAACTTTGTAAGCTTTTTGAAATTCTTGGCCGCTTTTAATTGATACTGTTTGGGTTTTATCTTTTAAAAACGTTTAAAAGCTCGTAGATTGCAAATAAAATAAAAATAATTTTGTGTTTAATTTTAATTAAAATTCTTTATTATTGGTACAATTCTGTGTGCCACTGTTCACAACTTGATGTAAACAACAAGAAATGCTTTCTTTTGTTATTCTTCTTTACACTCTTTTGCATAAACAATAACAATTACGAGACAATTATTCGACAGATCTTTGTAACGGAGATCTTCAAATCCCGATTATTCTCTTCACACAAGACTGACTGAACTTCGCCGCCTTGCCTTTTATATGGCAAAGTAAACAGTCTGATGAATGTTCTTGAAGGTGAACGTTCATGACTTCGCCTTCTCGAAATCTCTATAAGTGTAAACATTGTTGTTTACATTTATTATTGTAGTGTTGTTGGTATATTTTTGTCGCGCTGCCAAGAAACTTACTTACGTGTTAAAAGTAGTCGCCCAGGGATCGATAGTTGAAAACTTTATCACGAATTCTATGGTACAGCACCCCACAATTAAATGTGATTTGCTTATCGAGAACTGCAGTATCTCTCACTACTGTAGAAAGATACAACGAATATAAAAGAAACTGGTGTATTCAAGATATCTCCAGGGTAGATGACGTCGAACGAAATCATATAAGTTGTCAGTCTGTGTATTTAATGACCCTAAAGAATTGAAGGAGTAGCGCTGTACTTAGAGTACTAAGCGTAATTTGTTCACATTATAAATATTTGGAAACTTTTGTACAGAATGCTGTATTCAGCGGAAACAGCAAGAACTATTCCGGCACCAGGACAATTCATTCATGTAAAAGTGTTTCAAAAAAGTTCATCTCCATCTACAATACTCCTGTATAGCAATGAAATTTTCCAAGTGTTTTCAAATACTACCCTTAACCCTTAAAATCCCAAACACCAGCATATGGCAAGGTTATGTGTCGTGCGTCTAGTAGTCGCCGTAGTCTAGTAGGTAGGTGGTTGGCTTATTAGACGTAAGGCCACGGTTCATATCACAGATCAGACATCTCGAACAAAACGAAGTATGAAAACATATTTCCTTAGACAACTTCCTCTCTGCAGAAAAAACACTGCAAGTAAATAGAATTGCTATTAAAAGTTTCTTAAAAATCTGTCGTTCGGAGTCGACTTTAAACTGTAGGTCCCGTCGCTCATATATAAAATTAACACACACAATATAAGTGGTGTGAGAAGCTAAGTCGTAATCCCCTTCAGTCAGTTGCAATGATTAATTATGTATACATGTATGTATGCGTATGTCGTTCCCTTTTCGACTTCATGCGGATAAAATAACTTCTTTACTTTATAAAGAAACAAAAAGACACATAAGTTAAGTTAAGTAAATAGACACCTTTTGAATATTGATGTACGAAAAAAAGTACAAAAATTAATAATTCACTCTTTTAAGTTTCTGTATTTTACAGATTTTTGGCAGACAATGGTAAAAACGCAAAGCAAAAACATCTTGTGTTCAGGCAGTGAGGTTAAAGTCATTTGCATAAATGCCAAATTGATCATTATGTAGGTACAAAACAGGAAAATCTCATGCAGAATAAAAAAATAAAAACAAAATGAAACAGAAAAAAGGTTTTTGGGACTTCTAGCAGACAGAAAAAAAGCATTTTAATTAATTTCAAACGATTAAAAGAGATTTGAACAAAAAAAAAAAAAACAAAAAAATTCAATTTGAATTTTAAAATAAAAATTTTAAAAATATTTTAAAAGATTTTTTAAAAGAACAGAAGATTTTGGTCAATGAGGAATAAATATTTAAGAGCAACAGTTGATATATAAAATGTCGGTGTTTGGAAAATTAAAAGAAATAAACAACGATAACAAAAGGAAATGAAGTATTTTAGCGATGTGGGGCACATCTGCCAGCCATTAATCTTTTAAAGATTATTACATGCAAATGTAGCTAGTGGCTATGCCGCAGGTGGTCTATCTTTAAGTTCATCTGGTTTCTACCCAATAACAACTGTAATATTGTTACGTTATTACCTTTTAAAAACGTTTAAAATATGAGCTCGTAGATTGCAAATAAAAATAAATTTGTGTTTCCTTTGTTGTTTGCACAATTCTGTATGCTGCTGTTCACAACTTGATGTAAACAACATCAATTGCTTTATTTGTTATTCTTCTTTACACTCTTTTGCATAAACAATAACAATTGTTCGACAGATCTTTATATCGGAGATCTTCAAACCACGATTATTCTCTTCAAACACCGCACGTCTTCACGCAAGGCTGACTGAATTTTTACTGACCCCGTTGCCTGCTTTGTCTTGCCTTTTATATGGTACCATAAACAGTCTAATGAATGTTCTGAAGGCGAATGTTCGTAGCTTCGCCTTCTAGAAATGTCTATAAATGTAAACGTCGTTGTTTCATTATTGTTGTTTGTGTATTTTTGTTTACATTTATTCTTGCAGTGTTAGTTGTTGCATTTTTGTTTACTTGTCTGTCCCTTTTTTCTATACTGGTGTTTGTTGGTATATTTTTATTTACTTGTGTACCTTATAAACAAGTTCATTGTTTTTGTTTTTGTTTTTGTTGCTTTTATTTATAATTTTAATGTTAGACGATGTAAAAGCAAACCACCATTTTCATTTTCGTAACAATATTAATTCCATAAGTTTAATGAAGTTCAGCTACAACTGGTGAACAGAACTTGTCTGTCCCTTTTTTCTATACTGGTGTTTGTTGGTATATTTTTATTTACTTGTTTATCATATGAACAAGTTCATTGTTTTTGTTTTTGTTTTTGTAGCTTTTGTTTATAATTTTAATGTTAGACGATGTAAAAGCAAACCACCATTTTCATTTTCGTAACAATATTAATTCCATAAGTTTAATGAAGTTCAGCTACAACTGGTGAACAGAACGAGGAATTAACTCTAAACTAGAATTCAAAATTAACATCCAATAGTGTTTACTAGGGTAGAAGAGATTCTTAGCCTACAGTTCTGGAAGTTTTGTACTCGAATAACAAAGCAATTGTTGTTTTTTACATCAAGTTGTGAACAGTGGCACACAGAATTGTGCGAACAATAAAGCATTTAATTAAAACTAAGCACAAAATAAATTTATATTTTATTTTCAATCTACGAACTCATATTTTGAACATTTTTAAAAAATAAAAACGTAACAATATTTATAGACTTGTACCTCTAAGTATAAACTGAGTTTTAGTTAAACCTAGTGAATCTCCAGCTAGAACTCGAAACCCTCGTTCGAATTATTTCTCGGGATTTTTATTTACAATTCCAAAATAAAAATTCACAACTTTAAGTAGAAATTTTCTTTAACAACTTAACAGTTTCTCTATAATACGACCTGCTAAACATGCCATACACGGCATATTCTCATAATACATGTTCTGTTAAATTCTACCTTTTGTAGTACATAATTGCTTTACACTCAGTCTACCTTTTATGGCAAAGAATTATTTCCCCGTTCAATATGCAGAATGCAAAAATGCATTTTCAATTTTCAAAAATCTTTAGAGATTCTTGTCAAATATGTTGCTGTTTAATAGCAACAACAATAGGAACAACATCAGCAACGACAACATCATTATTGTTAATCTCCTTTTTGGCAATGTATTGGTTTGGTTTTAAAGCACTGCAATAGCAACACTAGAACAACATCATCAGACCGTATAAAAACACAATCAACAAGAACGTTGACATGCAATCTGTAACATAACAACAGCATTGTAACATTATAAAAGAATAATACCAACAACAACAACAACAGAAACAATAACAGCATCAGCAACAAAAATTAAAAAAAATGTATGTCATCTACAGCTGCATTGACAGCAGCAACGTTCAGCGCATAAAAAATTTCAACAACAAAGGGGAAGAACAACAAACGAATGAAGAAGAAAAACAAAAATGCAGAGAATTTGTTTTTCTTTTTGGTTGTAAAAATAACAAAAAAAAAATTGATGCTCTATTGAACAAATTGTTTAACATTGGCACAGTGGGACAAATTTAGGAAATAAAATAGTTAGTTAGCACACAGTATTTTGTAACACACTTAGCTGCACCTACTGGGTTGATATTCAAGACGTTATTTGGACAGCATAGTCATTCACTGGTATAGGCTCTTTCATTAAGCGCTTCATACCTTTAAATTCTAATAAATAAAGTATGTGGGAGAGCTGTTATCAAAACTTTTTATTCATTTGTAAGACCTATTCCATCCTCCTATGGAATCTTGTGATCAGATAATGTGGTTCTTACAAAGCGGAGATTGGAAGGATGACTCGTAGGCGTGTAATAGCAGCATTGTTGTTAACCCCAGGAAAACTGGGGCGATAGTTATCACTAGGTAGTATAGACCACCTAGTGCCACATGCATGGGACGTAACTGGAACTGAAAGATGAGACACATTTCCCAGGGCTTGTTCTGCATAGAAAATTGTTTTGGAAACTGAACGTCATTAATAGTTTGAAAAAGGCTTCCATTACCCTCTATATATGCAATAAAGTGTTGGGAAAAAAATGGGGTTTGGTACTTGGTCGGATCTATCTTGACCTAAGGATGCCCAGTATGGTGGGAATCCCTCGATAGTAGTGGCGATTTTATGCTTCTCTCCGTTTGATCTCTATTGTAGAGGTATGGCGGGTAGAGTTAACAAGCGTCTCTGGGCGACTGGAATATAGCATTTACCAGATCCAGGTCACTCATGTATCCTGAATCATTTGGAACTGTCGGTAACATTGACTGCATAAATCGTTGGTAGCGAAATTTTCTTGGAAGCGATCGGAATAACATAGTCCATAGCAGGACACTGTGTACCAACGTGGTGTACTCAAGGACGGTGTATAGCTGTATCAGCCATATCATATGGGTGAATAACACAATGATATTTCAGGTAACTGCAGAGCGGATAAACTGGCCGGGCTTGGTACAACCATCGAACTCTCCATCGAATTCTCGACTTTGGAAATACCTCTGGCGACCTGTAAGCTTATAATTGTTACCGATTCCGTCAGCTGTAGATGGACCGCTTCGGACACAGGCAGAACGATACAGTAAATGTGGCCAAAACTGGATGTATAGTACACAGGCATTGTATTATGGGCGCACATGCGCACAAGCGCAGTGATCTATGTCATCTTGATTTCTATAGAAACTGCAGAGACGAGGGAGAAGATAAGTCTGTTCTTCAGCTATTGTGTACATGGCCGGTACTATGTCGAAGGAGTATAAGCCAGCTACTGTTTGTGACTTATTCAGATAAAAATATGATTTAAGGATACCATACAGTAAAATGTGAAATCGAACGTTCTTGATGCCTAGTTCATATCACCTCTCAAATTGCTCGTTCAATACATCGTTCAGTACATCGCCTGTGTAGTGTCGTCCTTTTGAAAGCACATGTCATTGGTGCCTATATCATCCAACTGAGCCCAAAAGAACTTGCTAGTCATCGACCTCTTGTACTCACTGTTCACAGTGATGACTCTGTCTGCATCATTCTTAAAGAACTACGGACCGATGATGCCGCCATCCGAAGTTTCAAACCAAACATCTGCTCGATCTCATGTGGATTGGTGTCGTCCCAAATTCAATAAATTTGTTTGTTCACGTTCTCATCCATCATGAAGTGGGATTCATCGTTGAAGATAATTTTTCTTTGAAAATTAGAGTCAGTTGCCAAGAGAATCTTTTTATCGAGCACATGAAATTGTCTATGATCATCCATGGAATTTTGGCAACAGAGACTGATCATCAATAAGACGACTTCATAGCCAATGTAATACAATTGACTTGAGATTTCTTTTCTGCCTTTCGCAACAACAGTGTTTTATTTTTTAGTTGTTGACTGCAATTGATCCACCGTATTTCGCTGTCAATATTTAAAACATTTTCTTTACATTTTTTTTCTATTCACAGGCGAATATTGTTATTCGTTAAAATACTTCACCTTTTTTTATTTTTTTCAAGTTAACATTTTAACTAAAAAAGAAAAAAATATAAAAAAACGTAAAGAAAACTTAAAAACTAGAAAGTTTGTTTTCGCCCATCTTTCCCTCTCATTTATACACAAATTAATGAAGAAAATTTTTAATGCCACTGTTGGGCCACATCTAAAACATATATATAACACAACAACATATATGTATATCTAACACATAATATATGTAACATAACATAACACATATATATATAGCATATAATATACAT
The DNA here is from genome assembly GCA_927399465.1 of Sarcophaga caerulescens. NCBI lineage: Eukaryota > Metazoa > Arthropoda > Insecta > Diptera > Sarcophagidae > Sarcophaga > Sarcophaga caerulescens. Next base: position 22,088,898 of record OV656873.1, read on the forward strand.
ATATATAACATAACATATAAATAATACATACTTAATATACATACATATATAATATAATATAATAACAATAAAATGAATTCATAATAATTAACTAATAATACAAATTTTATAAATAGGAACTACCTTAATAAAAATAAGAATAATATAAATAAATAGCGTTAAGGTTAATGAATAAATAATATAGAATAAGGTTCAAGGACAGACAAAGCAACGGAGTTGCTGAATGTCCTTGAACCGTTAGTATTAAGATAGATTATTATATGTTAGAGTTAAGAAAATAAAGAAATAAGAATTCAGTTGATCATTAGAAACAATATCGACCGGTCTTTTTCTTTAATTGGTTTTGGTCTTCGTGAGTTCGAAAGAAAACTTATTCAGTGCCCAATTTAATAGGAATTTAAATTATAATTTAATTAATTTAAAGAAGTGTTCCTAAAAAAGATTAGGAAAAAACATTTTGGCGCCCGAGCAGGGACATGATAAGTGATTTCGTATATTAAAAAAAAAAAGACCAAAACCTCGTACTCGTGTGTGAATTTTATAAGTTATTTAAAATTATACTAGCGCGAGTGATTCGATAAATTACTTCGAATAAAAATTGATTGGTAAATCTTATAAGTTGATTAAGATTTAAATAAACCAATCTAAACAATATAAGAAACGATAATAATATACAACGAATAAACGAAAGTGACAATAACGATAAAACAAATAAATAAAAAATACATAAAAGTTATTTAAAAAGTTACTAATGTTAAAAAATAAAATAAAATAGCAATACATATATACAGTGGTACATTAGTGTTGTGAAAACATAAAAAACATACATAAAAAAGAAATACAACAAGAAAAATTTAAATAAAATTAAATTAAAAATATTTGAGAGTGTAAAAAATCTTAGTAATTTATAAATAAAAAGAAATAAAACACATCAAAAAACAAAGAATTACATACATATATTCCAATAAAGTGAACACAAATAAAGAAAAATATACAAAATAACTCACAATACAGACGATTCATCATCACCAACACCAAATCTTTGAGGAATCAAATCCGTGAGGAAGTCATCACTAACCTACATATTACCTTCAGAAGATCCACCCAGATGCCCCGTCGTTGCAGGTGTATTTTGTGCAGAGCTGAAAGAAACCAGGGGAGTAGTTCCGACTCTCAAGAGGTTTGCTGCCAGGAGAGGACTACCCAAGGAAGTTCACTGCGACAACGCGACGAACTTCGTCGGAGCCAGCCGCGTACTCAAAGAGCTGCAACGCGCGTTCGACAAGAGTCGACAGGCCGTCGAGTCGTACGCAGCGTCGTCCGGGGTGAAGTTCAACTTCATACCACCGCGGGCGCCGCACTTCGGAGGACTGTGGGAAGCTGCCGTCAAACAGGCGAAATTCCTACTTCTGCGAGCCGTGGGCAACGTACTGCTCACCCAAGAAGAGATGACAACAATGCTTGCAGAAGTAGAGGCGGTGCTCAACAGCCGTCCAATCGCACCGCTGTCTCCAGACCCCAACGACGGAGAAGCATTAACACCAGCTCATCTAATCCTAGGAGAGGGTCTGCGTTCGCTGCCGCCAGAATCCGCAGACGACGTGAGAGACACCGAGATGAAGTTATGCAAGCGTTGGCGTCTGCTCTGCAATCTCAAGCAGACATTCTGGCGGGCCTGGTCTCGGGATTACGTCCTCGGTCTTCAGAGCAAGTCCAAGTGGCATCAGGAAGCACACAACGTAGAGGTAGGTCAAGTGGTAATCATCCACGAGGACAATCGCCCGCCACAGCAATGGTTGACCGGGAAAGTCGTGGCCGTATTCAAGAGCGAAGACGGCAAGGTCAGGGTGGCGGAGGTCGCAACGCGCAACGGCGTCTATAAGCGCCCTATACATAAATTGGCACCTCTGCCATACAATTGAAGACATTCAGTCCTTCAATGGGGCCGGAATGTTGGGCCACATCTAAAACATATATATAACACAACAACATATATGTATATCTAACACATAATATATGTAACATAACATAACACATATATATATAGCATATAATATACATATATATAACATAACATATAAATAATACATACTTAATATACATACATATATAATATAATATAATAACAATAAAATGAATTCATAATAATTAACTAATAATACAAATTTTATAAATAGGAACTACCTTAATAAAAATAAGAATAATATAAATAAATAGCGTTAAGGTTAATGAATAAATAATATAGAATAAGGTTCAAGGACAGACAAAGCAACGGAGTTGCTGAATGTCCTTGAACCGTTAGTATTAAGATAGATTATTATATGTTAGAGTTAAGAAAATAAAGAAATAAGAATTCAGTTGATCATTAGAAACAATATCGACCGGTCTTTTTCTTTAATTGGTTTTGGTCTTCGTGAGTTCGAAAGAAAACTTATTCAGTGCCCAATTTAATAGGAATTTAAATTATAATTTAATTAATTTAAAGAAGTGTTCCTAAAAAAGATTAGGAAAAAACAGCCACAATTTGCAGAGTCTTCAGCGTAGAGTTAAAAATCAACAGAGAACTTTAAAATTCAATTTTAAAATCAAAAGAGAGAGAGAGAGAGAGAGAAACATTGTCCCAATGAATTGCAAAAGAATTTTTTTCCTTTTTTTTGTGATGGCATTTAAACGAAAAATCCCGGTTTATTTTTAATGAGAATGAATGTGTGTGAGAGTTTGTGTGTGCGTGTGTGTGCAGAAAACCACACTGAAAAGTATTCAATTGAACTGAAGATGTTTAAGAACATTCTTCACCGGAAATAAGTTGCCACATGCAGAATAACACGGATGGGAAAAACCCAAAAGGAGAGAAAATGAAAATTACTTTGTTAAACAAAGTTTTTTTTGTTGTCGAAAAATAAAACAAATTTTTCATTTCTTTTGAACAACTTTTAAATAATAAATATTGAAAAATCCCAATGATAAGGTAGAAACGAATCAAGAACAAGAAGAATAATTGAAAAGAAATTTTCGCTAACAAAAAAACAGAGAGGAAAAAAAAAGAAAACGCAAAACAAATTTGTTGCATAAAAGCAATAAGTAGGGTAGTCGGTGATAAACGACTATTAAAGAGAGTACACGGCAATGTTAGGTTAGATTAAATATTGTTACGAAAATGAAAAATCTAGATACTGGTGTTTTGCTTTTATGTGGCTTAACATTAAAATTATAAAGAAAAATTACAAAAAACAAAACAATGCAGTAAACGAACCTGTTTACAAATTATCGTATTGCTTAGTATAACAACAAACACCAGCATAAACAAAAATATACCAAACTACAACACTACAATAATAAACGTAAACAACGATGTTTACAATTTCGAAAAGGCGAAGTCATGAATGTTCGCCTTCAAGAACATTCATCAGACTGTCTACCGTGTCATATAAAAGGCAAGGCAACGCTGACAAGTCAGTTACTGAAGTTCAGTCAGTCTTGTGTGAAGGCGCGGTGTGTTTGAAGACAGTAATCGTGGTTTAAAGGTCTCCGTTACAAAGATCTGTTGAATAATTGTTTAGTGATTGTTATTGTTTACGCAATGGGTGTAAACAGAGGAATAGCAAAGAAAAGCAATTGTAGTTATTTACATAATGTTGTGAAGAGTGGCACACAGAATTGTGCGAATAATAAAGAAGTTTAATTAAAACTAAACACAAATTTATTTTTATTTTATTTGCAATCTAAGATAGTAAATAAAAAATTGCCATGAAAAGCTTCTCACATATCTGTCGTTCAAAGTCGACTTTAAGCCGTAGGTCCCGCCACTCATGTATAAAATTAACACACCCAACATAAGTGGTGTGACAAACTAGGTCGTAATCGTACTGAATGGTTGTAATAACCAGTTATGTACATATGTGTGAGTGAAGGATACTAAATGTAGGAGGACCTACACAGAGTAAGCGAATTTTACCATCAAAAGTAGATAGCTAGGAAAGTAGGTTGAAAGGAAGGAGACTAAGTATAGGTTACAAAGCCCCATGCTTATCAGCATACACTTAAGCCTTTACGTGGATTTGTTATGCGACGTGCTTTCTATAGAAAGTCTGTAAAAAATATTGACTGAAATCTGTATTACTTACTGACTTCTTAAGGTCCTTTCTGTTGACTGCTCTTTAATGAATTGCGTCGGCTATAGTACCTCGCTTAAATTATATGGAACTAGAGCCACATCACACGCCACCATTAATTCATCATTATTCACGATGCCAATACGATTGAGTTGTAAGTGTAAGGCAAACCGTTCTATGTGTATCTTCATTAAAGTACTCAAGCGGCCAAAATCCTCAAAAGTAATGTTGCGCTGTTCCCCGTTAAGGGTAAAAAGAAACAGAAACATGTTTTCAATATTTGCTAGGAGTTGCTTAAGGTTTGTAGTGGAAATAAGACCAAATCTTTGATGCTGTGTTGTTAAAACACAACGAATGGCTTTGCCTTAGTCTCAGCGTGAATTGAAGCCCTTACTGCACTTCATCAGAAGTCCGCAGGTGTGTAGTGGAAATAAAACCAAGTCAACATTTTCAAAGTAGAGTCGAATCAAACCTAAGACAGATAGCTTCACCTCACTGTGAATTGGAGCTCTTACTTCACTTTATCACGAGTTCGCTGGCTATCGGTTAAGTTTAATGAAGTATAGAGAAGAACAGAACGATATTATAAGTAGAATTGAGAAAGATATGGCAGAGTTGAATAGCTATTTCCAGTCCACAGAACACACTCTTATATAGTGTGTGTATACATGCATACATCACTCTACAAAAATATTCCCGGGTAAGGCATCTCTAACTTTACAATATTCATTCTCTCTGATAAGAAAACAGCTTTCAGAACTCTTTTTTTACAACTATCATATCTAATAAGGGTTCCTGGTTGTTGGGTAGTTGTGTACTAGAGATAGCACACCCCTGTCAAATCATTCACGCATACCTTTTACATTCGTTAGGCTGATATCGGATCGATTACTAAATTCATTAAAGATTCAGGGTGGATTTTAGGATGTTTGCAGTGAATTACGAGAAGCTTTGATGCTGATTGTCAAGTTTGAATTACAACCTAGCTTCTCACAGTGATCTCACGTCTAATAAGCCAACACACTGCCTACTAGACTACGGTGATTTCTACAAGGGTATCACGTGTTAAATGCAAATTACTGATGCTGATTGCAAGATTTGATAATCAGAATATGTTAGTTATCTTTGGGGACATCGCTTCCTGTGGTGCTCATGTAAGCTCTGACATAAAGAACTTGCTTTTGTGTCCTCTACCACTCAATGCTATTTGGATGGCAATTAGCCACTTACCGAGTGATTGACTAAACATAACAGCATTCCATATGCTTTGATTTTGAACCCATCTTTTCCAACTTCTAGCACCTTGCTTGCTAGAGTTTCGGTTCTATCTGATCTTCCTAAAAGCTGAGAGAAAATTTCTTAAAATCATACGCACAACCATAATCACCATCAACTCAAGCCTTGGCGTAGGGTATGAAAAGTAAAATTAAATTGCCAAAATGAAAAATACACCAAAAAACCGACAACAACAATGATAATAAAATTATAAAAAAAGAAAAACGAAAAAATCAATTGAAAAATAGTCCCACTGGTAATGGTAATGATGATAGATAGAGTGGAGGTGGTGATGGTAATGGTGTTGGTGGCGGCGTCTGTGTGCGGCAGTGGCAAAAGAAATCTCAGAGTATCATTGTCATGCTCATTATGTAATAATTAAAAGAAATTGTGGTGAACCACAGCACGTACACCGTACAAGGAGATAACAAACAGCAACAGTATCAACAGCAACAGTAGCAACAATAGCAACAAAAAAACAATGAGCATTGAGAAAATGAAAATGCAACAACAACCACAACAACAATAACAACCTTCAAATGTATTACCAATAAATACAGAAACGTAAAATAATTATAGATGCTGGCATACACAGTTATAAACGACTGCACACACATACACAAACGCACACTTATACACCCACACAGCCGCATTACAAAGTGAATATACATGCAAAATTCATATTAAAAATGTATTTAAAACATGTATTTCGTATTCAATTGTATTACAAAAGAGCGGCTAAAGGGGGAAAGGGAATGTAACATAAAAATGAAAAGAAATAAAAAAAAAAAATTGTTTGTCAATGATTTACACCAGACAACAGAGAAAAAAGAGGTAGAGAGTTTAATAGAAACTGAGTTCCAAATCGATAACGGGTTTTTTTTAACGGATTCCTAATTTGAAATTTAAATGAAACAAAGTGTCTGGCTAGAAGTCACCGTAGTCTAGTAGGTAGTGTGTCAGCTTATTAGACGAAAGCCCACAGTTCAAACCCCAGGTCAGACATCCAAACGAAATATGAAAAAAAATATTTCTTCGGCGACTTCCTCTCAGCAGAATTCTGGCAAAAACTCGGAGAGTAAATAAAATTGCCATGAAAAGTTTCTCAAAAAATCTGTTGTTCGGAGTCGATTTTAAACTGTAGGTCTCGCCACTCATGCATAAAATTAACACACACAACATGAGTGATGTGAGAAGCTAGGCCGTAATCCTGATTAAAGTGTTGTAATGGTCAATTATGTATGTATGTAAAATTTCTGGCAGCTATCATCGAAATTTTTCTTCATTTGAAAGACCTTTTGTTGTCATTAGATGTGGAATATAACATCGTGTTCGCCAACCCGAGATGTTATTGCCCAGTTTTAGCAGCTCATAATGGATCATCTCCATCTGATGCAATCAAATACAGGGCATTATTGCAGAGCAATTTCGCTTTTACGTGGATTTTGGTCGTTCTCAAGGCTTTATATATGATTTCTTGAGTTCAGGGCTGTCGTAATGAATCCAGTGTTCGTTGCCAGTGCTAATATGATGCAAAAATAATTGCGTTTTTAAGCGATCAAACAGCATTTCTTGCTTGCTTAATTTGATCGATACAACCATTTAGTCAGGATTAAAACTTAGCTCCTTACACCACTCTTGTTGGGTGCGTTAATTTTATCCCTTAACAGCAGGATTTGTTGCAGTTTAAAGTCCAGTTCAGATTATGACGACAGAAAACTGCTAAGAGGCAGTCGCCGGAGAAATATTTACTCGATTTTCGTTTTGTTGCAGATGTCTGACCTGGGGTTTGAATCGTGGCCTCACGTCTAATAAGCCAATACACTACCTCTTAGACTGCGACAATTTACAGATGGTAGAATATGGCCTGATTTTAGAATCTAGTAATGAATCCCAGCCTTCTGATTCTAATAAATACAGAGCATTACCTTGGCGCTCTGGATATTTTGCTTGGCAGTATATTTTGCTCTTTGCATATGCTTCACATATGATTTCTTGAGCTCAGGGCCGCCGTAATGAATCCGAGGCACGTCATCAGTTCTAATTCGATGCAAAAACCATTTCCTTTTGATCAAACAGCATTTCTTGCTTACTTAATTTGGTCATTACAACCCTTTAGTCAGGATTACAACCCAGCTTCTCACACCACCCTTTCACACACATTTTGGGTGCGTGAATTTTATACATGAGTGGCAATATTTACAATTTAAAGTCGTCTCCGAATGAGGATGACAATATTTTTCGTCATGGAAATTTCCTTTTATTACTTGAAGTTTGACGGTAAGAAAAACAATTTCTCTTGTATAACGAGTTGAGCAAAAGTTTATTCCCCGGTTAACTGGTTAAATTTGTTGAGTGCATGAGTGGCGGGACCTGCACTTTAAAATTGACTCCGCAAGACAAGGTTTTTTCTATTGAGAAACTCTTCATGGCAATATTATTTACTCTAAGGGTTTCTGCCAGAAAACTGCTGAGAGACAGATGTTGAACCGCGGTCTTTTGTCTAATAGGCTAATACACTACTTACTAGACCAGGTGCGATTTGAAACAGTATTTCAGGCATGCAAAATCGTGCTTTAATGTCTCTCGACTTCAGTTCCTGTGGCAACCAATTTGTTTTTAATAGCTGCTAAATTGACATCTACACTCCCGTTTAATAACACTTTAAAGCACTTTATGAAATTCATGTTGTTCTGTGTAAAACCCTGAATTGACTCAACAATATCAATTGAAAAAAATAAAAATTGAATTGAAAAAAGAACGGAAAAAAATGCCATTAAAAGCGTTTATAATTGGTAACAAGTAATAAGAAAGCAAGTAAAAAAAAAAGAAAAAAATTTATTCATGTTGCTCTTGTTATCCTGCAGCCAACAACCTGCCACTTGCCTCAAAATGTATCTGCTCTGGCAAATTCATTTGTTCGTTACATTACGTTTGTAGTGCAATTCGTTCATGTGACAAAAATCGATTACAATTAACACAATAAAATTTAATTTTTTTTTTCAACAATTTTCTTGCCTGGCATTGATGAACCAAACAGAGAGAGAGAATCTCTCGGTAGCGCTTTTTGTTTCTTTCACTTTTTGTTTCTGATGCCTAATAGAACACTAGGGTGGAGCCTAGGATGGCAATAAATTTAGGCATGATTTTATGCAGAAATAAATTCAATTTTTGTTGGGAAATAAAATTAAAATTTTGTTTTAAAATAAATTTTCTGAGATTTTCATTGAATTTTAAAGAAATTTTCAAATTACCAACACATTAGCATATAAACTTTACAACACTACAGTACTGACTTTAAAAAATCATGTCCAGCAAATAATGACTCTGAAAATCAGCACAATTTTAAATTCATAGCCATTGCCATCGCCATCGCCATTGCCATCGTCATCACCAACAGCGTCAACATCCTCATTTTAGTTGAATTACGATTATAATCACAAGAATGGAAATAACTCAGTTAGTTGTCAACCAATTTATTTGTCTGTCAGTTTGCTCAAATTTAAATCGCAGAATGAAATCGGTTTTCTTTTCTTTCCACTTAATTTTTTACATTTCATTTCATTTCGTTTTCTCTGTATTTCTCTTGTAATTTTTTTCTGCTTCTTTTTGGTTTCATTTTTATTTTTTTGCTGTTTTTATTTATTGACAACAAAATATCATGATTGTTGTTGTTGTTGTTATAAATTCGCTGTTACTGGTTTTGTTGCTGTTTTTAAGTTTTATAACATTTTGCATTTGATTGAAATATTGTTCTTGTCTTATAGAACGCGAATAAAAAAAATATTACGAAAACCATCTTCAATAGTACCAAACAAGTCAACAGTTCCACTTAAATGAAAGACAACTCAAAGGGAAGGATAACTAAAATAGAAATATACCATGGTGGGGAAAATTTCTAAGAATAGATACGCGCATGCTATATTTATATAGGCTTATTAGATACAAGGCTGTGTTTCAAACCCCAGCCTAGACATATCAAAGAAAACGAAATAATTTTTCGGCGACTTCCTCTCTCAGCAGTCTTCTTGCAAAAACTCTATGAGCAATTACAGCTGCCAATGGAAAGTTTCTCAAAAATCTATAGTTCGGAGTCGACTTTAATCTGTAAGTCCCGCTACTCTTAATAAAATTAACACACACAACCTGTATGATATAGAAAGCCAGGTTGTAATCCTAACTAAAAGGTTGTAATGACGAATTAAGTAAACAAGCAAAGACACACAGTAAAGACAGTAAAGTTTGCAGATCATTTTGACGATTCTTGGCTCTCAGTCTTTAGTGTCGTTGACTGAGGGTACCTGAGCGCAAAACATAGTGTTTGTTATTGCCAAGGGCGAAAATGTACTGTATCGGATCCTAGGTTACTCTAACAACTATGCCTTCGACGTTGTTAATGAATTTCTTTGTGTTGGCACCGTCATTACCAGTTAAAGTAGCGTTAGTCTGGTGATCACGCATAGATTTACGCTTCCATACAGGCGTTATGGTCTCCAAAGGCAAATGAGTAGCAAATACCTTTCTCGTACAATAAAATCAAAGCTCTACAAGTTGCTTATTCTCCCCGCCCTTCCCTTTAGCACCGATGCATATCATGGAAGTATTCGAGTGTAACGTACTACACAAGGTCTTCAGTCCAGAACAGTCTCAACTATATGGACGTTGTTGAACTATATGCACGCTGGTATAACCATGTCATTCGGTTTGAAAAAGATGCTACGACGAAACGGCTGTTTGTTGCGGGAATCAGCGCGCGAGCTAACTGTCGCATTAGAGGACTACCATGTCTGCGTTGGAAGGACATGTCATCGATTTGTGAAACCAACGATAAAGTTGAGACATTTTAGACTTAGATGTGCCATATTATACGGATTCTATTGGTCCGTGGCAGAGACTAGTGTCTTTATTGTAGTCTGAATGCAGGATACACAGCAGTCACTTAATCAATAGCGTGCATTGTGTTATTCCAACAAAGATTTTTTCTTTTGGTATACTAACTTTGATCCTCTTTGAACTTTTATATAAGCAGCCGGCTGCAGTAAGACTCAATGCTATTGACTACTGCCTCCATCTGTATTATATACACGCTGAAATACTGGAAAACTAAATTTCGTGTCGACAATATGTTTCCGCAAAATTTTCAGAATATAACAGTAGAGCCCCGCTTTCGACAAGGGACTGTTGGTCTTAAAATTCCTAGGTACCCTACTATATCCCTTCTCATAGGTTGTCTGACCTTTGCAATTTTTTCTAGATGAAGTTCATGGTCATATTGAAAGCTGTGCATTGTTTGTTGCTGCCTGATTTACTTGCACACTTAGGCAACAAACAAGTCTCTTCAGAACGTTAAGTCGGTGTCAGGCCTCGTCCATGAATATCAGGAATTTCTCAGGGAAATTTTAAATTATTCAAACGTAACGCTTACGTAAGTTCATGGACGTAAATGTATCTTTCGAAATTGCGTTACTGATGAATTGTCTCAATTTCAGAATATACTTCAGTCATTCTCCAAGGACGAACTACATTACATTCGCCTTGTGAGACCCTTAAAGAGCTGATCTTTCGAAAAATTATACGTGGGCCACTTTATCACAGATGTCCTATATTTTTACAGTTTTATTTGTCGTATCTCCTCTGAAGAACAACAATTATTTTAACTTTATTTTTATTCTTTTTTAAATTTATGCAACCTGTTTGAGAATACCTTCTCTTAGCCGCCATTAAGATCACAGTTTAGTTGGCTTCTTTTACGCATTTTAGTGTTTCTTTGCAGTTTCTTAAATTGAGTCAAAGATGAGATGAATTTTGCAAAAATAAGTAAATGGATGAACGAATGAATGAATGAAAAAAATATACTTTTTATATTTCATTTCGAAATCTGCTTTTATTTTTTACAACAACAACCAACGATTTTATATCTTGCTTAATGCAAAATAAATGCAATACACTTTAACTATATTTATGTCTGTCTATGGCGTATAAATGTTTTAGAGTTGTCATGTGGCTACGAATTATTCGAATAATCGACTCAAATAACATATAAAATATTCAATTGCTTAAGTTATGAAGTTGTTATAATTGAAGTCAAAAATGTTCATGTTTATTGAAATATTCAGGGCACTTGCCATATGATTATAAATCTTTAATTGCGATTGATTGTGAAAAGGCTTTTATACAAAACACTCCCTCCGCAGATGAGTTTAAGCAAGAGCTTGTCGATAAAGAACTACAGAGAGATGTCTTATCAAAAAGTAACAAGCGCTGAGAGCATATAACTCAATATGCTGAAAAAAGTCGTCATCTACTTACTTTTGTAGAAGGATTTGAAGGAGATAATACCTAGAAAAATATTTTGCCACAATTGTTATTTTTAAGTACAGAAACATTGATGATTAGTGAACAATTTATGTAAAATAGAAACCATGCATTTGGAGAAAAAAGATGAAGTAATTAACAGCTTCTATTATACGCGAGCCTGTGCTTCAAATCCCAGTTCGGACATCTCGAACAAAACGAGATATGAAAACATATTGCTTCTGCGACTTTCTTTCAGCAGTCTTATGCCAAAATCAGGGAGAGTAAATAAAATTTCCAAGAAATATTTCTCAAAAAATCTGTCGTTCGTAGTCGATTTTAAACTTTAGGTTCCGCCACTCATTGATTAAATTGACACACACAACATGTTTGGTTGAGAAGTTAGGTTGTAGTGGTTTTACCCACCAAGGGTACCAACTCAACTTTTTTTAAAAGGGCTGCTACGTAGTATAGGGGTTGGGCAAGACTAGATAGCGTGACAAAAGCGAGTATTTCCGTCCAAGAGTATATTCCAGACAATCAACCGGATAGAATGAAAATGCTTTGTGGAAGCCATATGCAGCCAAAAGGGGTAATGGAAAAATATATTCAAAAAGAACGTTTTCGACACCGCAAAGGTATGCTCTATTCAACTTTGATACGAAGTATATTAGACCAGGGATTAACGTGAGTATCGTCATGATGGCATACCACACGGTGCTTTAAGCACGGGTAGAAGCTATGCGTCTACCAACGCCCCACATGATATGCTTATGGACATCTTGGATTGCATCATCATAAATTCGAAACCATGGATTTGGACATGAGTTCCCTCTTGGTTAGGGGTCAGAGACTATCTAAATTCGTTTTTGACAGTGGTTAAGAGTTTAACGCCACACCGAACGATTTGGGTATAAACCATAACCACAATAAGAATTACAATTCTATCTGCAAGTTAGGCAATAATTTGTGTACTCGGCTCACTTGGGGTTAACTAGAAAATATTTGTTGGCAAGTTGAATCAGCTGGGCAGAGGAAACAAGTCACGCTGCAGCTCGTATTATGTACGAATTTACGGCAACGAGCAGAGAAATGGAGAAATAAGTTTTTAAAACAACGTAAACTTTAGCTGAATCATTGCAATTGAAGAGATTTAAAACATAGCCCTTCAGACTCAGCCTGAGGATAGTAGGTGACCTTCTGACAGATCACAGCTGACTTAAAGAACACTTGTTAGGAATATATATTGCTTCTAACTCAATATGAAGATAATATTATGGGGAAATCGAATCACAAATATTCGGAATACACATACATACATACATAATTGGTCATTACAACCCTTCAGTTAGGAGTACGACCTATCTTCTTACACCACATATGCTGTGGTTGTTAATTTTATACATGAGTGGCAGGGCCTACAGTTTAAAGTCAACTCCAAACAACAGATTTTTGGGAAACTTTTCATGGCAATTTTATTTACTCTCAGAGCTTTTGCCAGAAATCTGCTGAGAGGAAGTCACAGAAGAAATATTTTTTTCATATTTCGTTATGTTAGAGATGTCTGACTTGGATTTTGAACCATGGGTTTACGTCTAATAAGCCAACGCACTACTTACTATACTACGGCGATTTCAATTAATTATAGCTGAAGAGACTTAAACCACAGATATCCAGATGAAGCCTGTGGATAGTAGACGACCTTCTGACAAGGCATTACTGACTTAAAGAACACTTGTTAGGCATAGATATCGCTTCTAACTCAATATGAAGATAATATAACTGGTGATATCGAATCGCAAATACTCGGCATTATTGGATCCCAAACAAAAAAACACCATGTTGCCTATCAAATTCTGGCCAAGAAATTCTTCTCAGTGCCAAGACGATGGGTGTAGACAGTTATTATGGTACTGCTCTTCTATATGGACTGTGTGTAGTAAATAGATTGTGCCAACTCCACATGATAACAGACAATTTTTGCGTTGCCTTTACCATACTTTTGTGAAGTCACTAAACAGTTGTGTTATACAGGGAGCTTCATATTCTGCAGGCAGCAGTAGCCAGATCTTCTGTACAGAGCATTGTTTGCTTGTGTAATTTTTATTCAACTAATCGTTATATTTTTCAATTAATTAAATGAAATGTTAACCCTGGAAAATTTGTTTGTATTTGTATAAGCATTTTAAATCGAGTAATATAAACAAAATGTATACTAAGGAAACGGAAATAAACTTGTATATCCTACTTTTACTGCTACAACACACATACATATATTCTTTTGAGGGTATAAGAGTAATAGTTATACAAGTAGCATTTGCAAACTGGTAGTGGTACTGACATTGGTATTGGCAGTGGCAGTGGTAATAGTAGCAGTAGTAGTGGTGGTAAGTTACTTTTGTAAAATGTCATCAAGTCAAAAATTGAAAATAAAAAATTTTTTTCTTTTTTCCTTTTCCTTTTGCTTTCTTTTTCTTTTTTCGTAAACGAAAAATTTCGTATTCCTTATAAAAAGCAAAGAAAAAATCGAAAGAGAGATAAAACTAAATGCAAAGTAAAAAAGAAACTTAAAAAAAACGAAGAAAGAAATAAGAATTGCTTGTACTTTCTTCATCGAAAGCCGAGCAGTGGTCCAACTTGGTATTACCAAGTTATAGTCGCATGTATAAAGCATTTCTTATTATAAAACTCTTGAAAGCAAACAAAAAAAAAAAAGTGAAAATAATCAGAATAAAACAGAGAAAAAAAGTAAAAATTACAATTTAATTCTGTTATTCCCTAGAGAGAGTTAGAGATATAAAAAGGGAGAGAGAGAGAAAGAGAGTGTAGCAAACAAATGAAAATGTTCTAATTCATTTCTCATTATGGCACATTTTTTTCTTTCTTTCCCTTTGTCTGACCTCTCTGTTGTACTGTATGTCCAGTCCATACTTTCCAATTCTTTTGAAATGAACATTGTCTCTCTCAACATTTGCATGCAAAACAAAAAAAAAAAAGAAAACTTTATATAGTATACTACTACATACTTGAATAAAATTTTCAACATAAAGTCATTTGACTTGACTTATGACATTGTTTTCAATAAATAAAGATAAAAGTTTAAATGAAATTTTAACAAGAATTTATGCAAAACTAACTTACCACCACGCCACCATACACCAAAAAGCAAGGCGTACATACATACGACCGTCTAAAACGAATTAAACCAACACTTGAACAACTTACACTTGCTTGCAGTCGTATCTGTAAAAAGAAAATAAATAAGAACGGCATTAAATAAAAATGAGAAAATAGAAAAAAACATTTCTTTCTTGCAATTTTATTAGCAGCATAAAAATTACTCGGAAATTAGGTTCAATTTAAATAGGGGATAGATTTTTTGTTTGTAATTAAACCACACAGTAAAATTTTTAAAATGTTTTTCCACTTCACAACAAGCAAATATTTACCTAAAATATTGTTACGAAAATGAAAAATTTAGATACTGCTGTTTTGCTTTTACATCGCTTAACATTAAAATTATAAACACAAGCTACAAAAACAAAATAATACAGTAAACAAACTTGTTTACAAATTATCGTACTGCTTAATGCAACAACAAACACAAGCATAAAAAAATGGTAAACAAGTAAACAAAAATATACCAACAACATTACAATAATAAACTTAAACAATGATGTTTACATTTATAGAGATTTGGAGAAGGCGAATTCATGAACATTCGCAATGAAGAACATTCATCAGACTGCACACGATATCGTTGATCTATCGATGGTAGAGGTTAGGAGCTTAACCGTCTTTATCAGAAGCTCCGGACGACTAGAAATATAACCGAAATAAATGATTGTGGTATCCCAAGCGATAAATTAATACATCCGGACGACTAGCAGACCAAGTTAAATTGTTACGAAAATGAAAAATCTAGATACTGTTGTTTTGCTTTTACATCGCTTAACATTAAAATTATAAACAAAAGCTACAAAAACAAAATAATACAGTAAACAAACCTGTTTACAAATTACCATACTGCTTAATATAACAACAAACACCAGCATAAAAAATGGTAAGCAAGTAAACAAAAATACACCAACAACACTACAAGAATAAATGTAAACAAAATACACAAACAACACTACAATAATAAATGTAAACATCGTTGTTTATAGAGATTTCGAGAAGGTGAAGTCATGAACATTCGCCTTCAAGAACATTCATCAGACTGTTTACTCTGCCATATAAAAGGCAAGGCAAAGCACGCGAGTGAATTAGTGAATTTCAGTCAGTCTTGTGTGAAGACGCGGTGCGTTTGAAGAGAGTAATCATGATTTGAAGATCACCGTTACAAAGGTCTCTCGAACAATTGTCTAGTAATTGTTATTGTTTATGCAAAGGGTGTAAACAGAAGAATAACAAGCAAAGCAATTGTTGTTGTTTACATCAAGTTGTGAACAGTGGCACACAGAATTGTGCGAATAATAAAGAATTTAATTAAAACTAAACACAAATTTATTTTTATTTTGTTTTACAATCTACGAGCTCATATTTTAAAGGTTTTTAAAACGTAAAAACGTAACAATATATTAAGGGGTTTTAAAGACGGAGTACCATCCCCTCCACACTTCAAGTTAAAAACAGCACACGTATTAATTTATTCGTATTTACTATTCATGTAGTCGCCATGATCTAGTAGATAGACGCGAGGCCACGGTTCAAATCACAGATCAGATATCTCCAACAAAACGAAACACGAATAAATATTTCTTCGGCAACTGCCTCTCAGCAGATTTCTAGCAAAAACTAGATAATATTGCCATGAGTGCCCGCCACTCATGTATAAAATTAACGCACACAACATAAGTGATGTGAGAAACTAGGTTTTAATCCTGACTGAAGGGTTGTAATGTGCAATGTATGTATTATTATATGTATTATTCTCTTATTTCGATTGAAAATATCAAGATAAGCTCTTTGGTACTGCACAACTTTACCTTTTCAAAACGTCAACGTATTCACTTTGTTTTCTAAGCCTGACTACATGCCACATTGGATATTTTATACGAGACATTTAAGAGCATGGTCATCTCACGTGGAGGTGATGGGAACTGGTCGTCACTAAGATCATGCGCTTTGACGTCGTTAGACAGAAATCCTCAAAGCCATAACATAAGGCATTGGGCAATTTCAGCCTGATTTATGCTTCAGAGTCATGGAAAACTGGATATTTTGTATGCGCTTCACCTAGAGAAGACGTGGGGGACATTTGATGGATGTTTTATTTCACACATAATGGCATCAATAGGTTCTTGCAGGGAATAAAAAGAATCACATACATCTTATATACTTACTGACTTAATTGGTCATTACAATCGTTTAATCAGGATTACAACCTAGCTGTGTGTCGATTTTGGCAGGTTCTACAGTTTCAAAGTTGACTTCGAAACAACAGTGTTGAGATATTTTTCATGGCAATTCTTAGAGTAACTCAGAGTTTTGTGCCAGAAATATTTGTGTTCATATTTCGTCTTCTTCGGTCTTAGCTGGGTGTTGAACCCCAGGTTCTTGTCTAATAAGCAAACACACTACCTACTAGCTACGGTAATTTAGTTGCATTTCAATAAATTGAAGAACAATAGCAAGCTACCGCATATTACTCTCTTTGCTATATATGTATGTATCAAGAAAAAATCACTTTGTTATTCTTACTGCTGCGTATGCAATGAAACTTTTAAGTGTAGATAAATGCCATTTAATTTATTAAAGACTCGAACCTTGTGTTAAGATATGATTTATGTTGAAAACTCCACATTTTTAAATTGTACTCAGAATACTTTAAACATAAAAAAATAACAACTAACCACGTATATACTTACCAGATTATTTAAAATAGAAATTTCCACAACTTTCATTAGATATTCTAGATCAAAATGTTAAAGTCACTTCTAGTGTGTTCAGCATTTCATAAATTTCACTATCCGCACAAGAAAATTTTTTTAATTTCTCGAAAAACATTTCACCTTTTTAACCTCATTTTTCACAATAATGTCCACAAAAAAAAAAATAATCAAAATGTACTTGAAATGTAAACAATTAAACAAAAAATGAAAAAACACGAAAAAAAAACACGAGGAAAAAATATCACAAATAAACACAATTCATTTCGTTCATACGATGAATGAATGGATGGTGCACAGAAATTATTCCACGGAACGCAAAAGTTGAAAGAAACACATTAAAAATTTCAAGTTTTTTTAACCGCAATGGTTGACCAAGTCCACAAAATGAAATCTAAACAACTCAACAAAGTAATGAAAAAAAAAAAAACTGAAAATTAAAATTCAAATTCAAACTCAAATAAGCGCACAAATTAATGACAAAAAAAATGACAAAAAAATGTATTCAACAGCAGCAACACGTTTCAGCGTAAATCACCAAAAAACACTAAAAATCCGAACACAAATGAAAAATTAGAAATCAAACAACAAAAAATCTACAAAAAAAGAAAAAAACACTCAAAAATAAAATACAAATGAGACGAATTTTAATGAAATTAAATTTTTTTTGTGTAAATAAAATAAAAAAATTTTAAAAAACACAAAAAATTTAGCAAAGAGTGACAAATGAAATTGTGTCTGACTGCAGGAGAATAAACAAAAAAATTTAAAAAATTGCAAAAATTGCAAAAAAAAAAAGGAAAAAATAATGACAATTGGATGCATTGGTCAAATCGACTAAGGAAGCCTTAAAAAGCGATTTAAAAATTCTTTTAAAATATAAAATTCTGGAAACTTATGATCGTTAGCCGTTTTTTTTTTCAATATAATCACATTTAAGCTCTGTGCGTTTATCCCCAGCTGCATTTAATAGCTTCGATACCCTGGTTATAGAAAGAGCTGTCTGACCAACTTATTGAAATAGCCGTCCGCTACAAACTCTATCTCTTAATAGTTTGTTTTTTTTTTTTGCTTGAACATTTACGATCTATACATAGGTATTTATTGTGTGAATTATAGAAATAAACTGACGTACCCAACGAGCTTTATTTTATAGGCTTATGTGAACGTACTAAAACATTACTTTCTTTTTCGTCAAATGTACCACATTTCTTCTTAATGCTGCCATAAGTTCGTATATATGGATCAAACGCTGACTGAATAGATGCGTGCAAGTAACATAACTACAAGGGACATAGTAAAGAGGAGAACATTCCAGATAAGCATACTTTCAGATCACTACTACTCACAGTCTCTGGATTATGTTAACCAAGAAAGGACTTGAAGTTGCCGTTATCTAGTGGTGTAGATATTGTGTTGGCTTATAAGACGGGAGGCCACTGTTCAAACCCCAGGTCAGACACCTCGTGCGAAATATGAAAAAATATTTTTTTGGCGCCTCTTTGAGTAAATAAAATTGCCACGAAAAATTTCTCAAAAGTCTGTCGTTCGGAGTCCACCTTAAACTACAGATCCCGTCACTCATATATAAAATTAACACACACAACATAAGTGGTGTCACAAGCTAGATCCTAATCCTGACCAAAGTATTGTAATGAGTAATTTTTTTTTTGTTCGAAAAGTCTGGGTTTTGAACCTCGTGCTCGTGTCAAATTAGCTAACGCACGACCTACTCAACTATGGCGACTTCAACCTAACATATCATTTGCTCTAAAAATGAATACAGAATGGGACTATATCTCCATACAGAAGAAACAGAAACTAAATTATGCTTCCGACTACGGGACCATATACGTCCTCCTAAGTGAAGTTACGTGCGATAGGCGAATCTTTAATCTGGTACAGAAATAATTTGGGATTTAAGTATCTTCACTGATATTTGAATGACAATTATAACAATAACATCCTATTATACGGGCTCAAGGAGCATCGTGGAATGTAGAAAAATGATTAACAATTACTCTAAACATAGAACGGTAAGCAATGTTATGTATCTAGTAATCAAGGAGCGATCGGTAATAAGGTAATAAGTGTCTAATAGAGCCAGACTATTGCATACCATAAGCTTGGATAACCCAAAGTGTTTTAGTGCCTTGAACACCAAACTGAGAAAATGGGCGAAAACATTGCACCGTTGCACCGCCTATTGTGGAAAGAACATTATTACAGTAAAGATAACAAAGATACTCTGGGTGCGATCCTTACGAGTGAAAAACCATGAGTATTTTAAAGGCAACTTGAGTACACTAATAAGCAAATTCACGTGATACTTTGCCTTATATATGAATACCAGCGCAGTATAGCAAAGTTGGAAAATGATCGAAAATTTTTTTTTTAATGTTATTACCCAACCTACCTGACCTCGAAATCCCTATATTTAGGGAAAGGAATGAACTAGAAGCAGTTAAGAAAATGTGAACAACATGCAAAATCCGTGTAGGTGGACGTAGGGCTGATAGGAATATTCTATAGATATGTACACCAGAAATCAGCAATGAATCTTATTTTCGCTACTCGTAGGTACTTATGAAATTTTGAGTATGAGTGAGTCAAGAGTATTAAAATTCAACTACTCTGATTCATTCGTACTCGCTACAACATTGATTTATAAGTATAGGTTGCAATGAGTATGAGTACAACGTTGACATCAAACTCACAACATTCGATTCATTGTTTGATTCATACGCCTACTCATTCAGATTCATAAATTTAGAAAAATACTTATAATTCTTACGAATGATTCGAGTCACTCGAATCATTCATCAAAATTTACAGTAGTAGATATTGTTGCATTTACAAAAGAAGAGAAAAGAAAAG